>CM053585.1:95896598-95989508 GCA_028646515.1 Pseudochirops corinnae | reverse complement strand
TTCGCAGTGCTGATATGGTTCCTCGTAGCCGCGCTGACTTTAGTGGGAAGTATCTTTGTCTGCGTTTTGAAGTTCTATGATTGGTCCAGAGTCCTATTCCATGGATATTTTGGGGTGGCTATGTGAGAGCTGTGATATATTGCTGCTGCTACACCGCCATCTTGGCTCCGCCCCATGGATCTAATTCTTAATTGATCCCATGCCATCCAGTCTCCTCCAACAGATTGCCTTCACTGTCATACCCATCCTATCACTTATTTTTAATTTCTCCCTGTGTACTGGCTCATTCATTCTACCTGCAAACATGCCCATGTCTCCCTCATCCTGAAAAAACCCTCACTTGATCCTTACATCCCTGCTACCTATCATATCTCTTCTGCCCTTTATAGCTAAATTCCTCCAAAAATCCAACTATTCCTCTCTCACTCTCTTAATTCTTTATAACTCTTTTCTCCTTATAACTCTTCATAATTTGACTTCTGATCTTATCATTTCACTGACACAGCTCTCTTCAAAGTTACTGATGATCTCTTAGTTGCCAAATCCAGTGGCCTTTTCTCCATCCTCATTCTTCTTGAGTTCTCTCCTGCCTTTGACACTGTTGATTATCTTCTTGATACCCTCTTCTCTCTGGGTTTTCAGGATACTACTGTCTCCTGGTTCTCCTCCTACTTATCTGACTGCTCCTTCTCTATCTCCTTTGCAGGATCTTATTCCAGATCTCTCTCTGTAACAGTAGGTGTCCCTTAAAGTTCTGTCCTGGGCCCCGTTCTTTTCTCCCTCTATCTTACTTCACTTGGTGATCTCATCGTCTCCCATGGATTTAATTACCATCTCAAATCTACCTATTCTGTCCCAATATCTCTGCTTACCTCTAGTTTCACATCTCCAGCTGCCTTTCAGATTATCTCAAACTGAATGTCCAGTAGACATCTTAAACTCAATATGTCCAAAATGGAACTTGTTATCTTTCCCCCTAAACTCTCCCCCTTCCTATTCTTCCTATTACTATATAGGGCAACACCATCCTCGGGCTCATAACCTAGGAGTCATCCTGGTTTCCTCATCCCCCATATCCAAGCTGTTGCCAAGGTCTGTTGATTTCAACATTGCAACATCTCTCCAATACTTTCCCTTCTCTCCTTGACACTACCACCACTCAGGTTCAGGCTCTCATCACCTCTCATACCTGGATTACTGTAATAGCCTGCAGGTAGGTCTGCCTGCCTTGTCTCTCCACACTCCAATCTCTTCCATTCAGACACTAAAGCAATTTTCCTAAAGCACAGGTCCAGTCTTGTCACCCTCCACTTCCTCCCTGAAACATTCAGTAAACTTCAGTGGTTTCCTATTGCCTCCAAGATCAAATGCAAAATGCTCTCTTTGACATTCAAAGTCCTTCATAACCTAGCTACCTCTACCTTTCTAGTCTTCTTGCACCTTACTCTCCTACATATTCTCTTTGATCCAGTGATACTGACCTCCTAGCTTTTCCACAAACAAGACACTCCATCTCTTCGCTCTGGGCATTTTCTCTGGTTATCTCCCATGCTTGGAATGCTCTCCCTCTGTTCAGACTTCTGATCTTGCTGGCTTCCTTTCAGTCTCAACTAAAATCCAGTGTTCTATGGGAAGCCTCCAAACCCTCTTATTTCCAGTGCCTTCCCGCTGTTATTTCCTATTACATGTAGCATGTACATAGCTTACATAACACAGATATGTATACATGTTTGCAAGTTGTTTCTCCCATTAAATTGTAAGCGTCTTGAAGACGGACTGTCTTTGCCGCTTTCTGTATCTCCAGTGCTTAGCACAGTGCCTGACCCATAGTAGGCACTTAGGAAATGTTTATTGACTGATTGATCTTGTTTCTCATCTCTTTTTTTTACTTTCCCCTTTCTCTTCTATCCTACTTTATTCATCCTTGAAAGTTCTAGTCATACGTTGCTTTTTTGGAAAATGTCATGTAGTGGTGATGATGGTGGTATAAGTCTGAGTCCACATTGAAGAGGTGAGACATACCTGCATGAAGCAATCATAGTAATCATCATCTTACCTTTAATATAGTGTGGAATGGTTACATATCCCTTAACATAAATTATTTAATTTGATTGGAATTGATAATTTGACTTCTCATACAAAACCAATTTTCAAAGACTACCTCCAAAAAATTCATAAATACTCTGTGAAAGCAAAGATTTTTTTCTTTTTTCATGTCAGGAAGTTCAAATCCTGGCACACACACTTGGCAGCTGTGTGACCCTGGGCAAGTCACCTTAGTTTCCTCATGTCAGAATGATACCTACCTCAGAATTGTGAGGATTAAATAAGATTGTGTGTGTATATATACACACAAACATACACACACTTATACATATTTGCATATATGTATGTACAGAAAACTGCAAATCCTAGAGCATTTTATAAATGTTTTTATGTTCTGTGGGCCTTATGAAACAAATGAGGGGGTTGGACTGAGTGATCTTGAAAGCTTCTCCTAGCTGTAATGTTCTGTGATTCTCTCTGATGTGTGGTGCAGAATGCTGTCTATCACAGGGACTTTGGAGGCCATCAAGGGCAATCCTTATTTGAAGCGTGACTACTTTCTACAGCATCTCTGACAAGGGTTTATCCAGCTTTGCATAAGGACTTCTGGTCATAGTGACTTCTTCCTGAGACAGCCTGTTCTATTTCTAGATAGCTCTAATTGTTAGGGAAAATTTCCTTATATTAATTAACTTGCAGTCTGCCTCTTTCCAAGTTCCCCAATTTTTCTTTTTTGCTTTTTTTTTTTTGGAAGGGGGAGGGCAGGGCAATTGGGGTTAAGTGACTTGACCAAGGTCACATAGCTAGTAAGTGTTATGTGTCTGAACCAGATCTGAACTCAAGTCCCTGACTCCAGGGCCGGTGCTCTATTCACTGTGCCACCTAGCTGCCCCCAAGTTCTCCAATTTATATCAATTTTTCTTCTGCTACCAAGTAGATCAAGTCTAACCTTTATTCCATATGATAGCCCTTCAGATATTCAATGATAGTTATCACCACCACTACCATTTTCCTTTCCCACTTCTTCCTGCCTCCTTTCTTTCCACCCACCCCCAATTTAGTGCAAAGAGACCAGAGTTCAAATCTGGTCTCAGAAACTTACTACCTATGTGACCCTAGGCAAATCACTTCATCTTGTGTGCTTCAGTTTCCTCATCTGTAAAATGAGCTAGAGAAGAAAATGGCAAACCACTCTAAGAACAACTGTAGAGGTGACTAAGTAGTGCAGTGAATAGAGCACCAGCCCTGGCGTCAGGAGGACTTGAGTTCAAATCTAGCCTCAGACACTTAACACTTACTAGCCATGCGACCTTGGGCAAGTCACTTAACCCCAATTGCTCTGTCCTTCCCCCTCCAAAAAGCAAACAAACAAACCTCTAAATAGGGTCACAAAGAGACACAACTGAAACAACGAAACAACACCCCCTACCTCCTATCCCTTCTTCAGGCCAGCCTGCTCCAATTTCTGTAGCCAATCAGCTAAATTCAACAAATGTTTATTAGGTGCCTACTACGTACAAAATACTATGCTACTTGCTAGAGATACAAAGATGGAAATAAAACAGACCCTTTTCTCAGGGAAGTTACATTTTCCTGGTACTCTTTTCATGGTATAGTCTCAAGTTCCCTTACTATCTTGATCATTTTCCTCTGGACACACTCAAGTTTGTCAATGTCCTTCTTAAAATGTGCCCAGAGCTGTCCATAATACTGCAGGTATAGACTGACAAGGACAGAGAAGAGCAGGACTCTCACCTTGCCGTTCTTCTGTCACTTTAGCTTAAGCTCTCATTAGCTTTTCTTAACTGCTGCCTCATCGTTGAATTAGTTTTAAGCTTGTAGTCTGCTAAGCACTGGCTCTGCTTCAGCTTGGGTTCTTTTTACATGAACTGCGCCTTAGACATATCTTCCCCATCCAGTCCATTTGCAGTTGACTTTTTGAAACCATGCTCAGGACTTTACATTTTTGTACTGATGCTTCATAAATGCTTGATTGACTAATTAAATTTCATGTCATTAGAGATGGCCCACGCTGCAGTCAGTTTGCTTAATGAATGCTTTTTATAGCCTGAGTGGAATCCCTCAGATAGTAAAAATCCAAGAGGAAAGCTTTTCACACGTTGGGCAAACTTACATTTGCATTTATGGAAATAGGTGAACAAAAATCACAAGATGAGGTATGGAGAGGGTTGTGAGTTATAGCTATAGAGAAATACTCACGCCAAGGAAATGACGAGTATACTAGAGGATTTATTTCCATATACACAGAGCTATCTGTAGACATCACAATTTGGCATGAGAATGACAGGTAAAAACCATGGGTTATAGCGGCATAATCACTTTTCATTGAAACCCATTCTTTACCCCTCTCCCAGTCTTTTTTGAGACAGCTAAAGAATGGTATTGTTTTTGGAATTAGGAATCATTCTGGCAGTTAACAGTTAATAAGCATTTATTAAGCACCTCCTGTGTGCTAGAAACTGTTTTAAGTACTGAGGAGGGCAAAAAGGCAGTCCCTGCTCTCAGGTAGCTCATAGTCTAATGGGAGAGACAAAATAAAAACAACTTTGTACAAAATATATGCGGGATAAATTGGAGATAATCGACAGAGGGAAGGCACTTGTATTAATGGGAATTTGGAAAGGTATTTTGTAGAAGGTCGAATTTAAGCTGGGGTTTGAAGGACGTCAGGAAAGCAAGGACGCAGATGAGAAGGGAGAGAATTCCAGGCATGGGGGATAGAAAGTGAAAATGACAGGAGTCATTGTAAGGAACAGCAGGGAGGACAGTGTCACTGCATTGTACCTAGGCAGAAGGGGAAGGTGTAAGAAGACTGGAAAGGTTGGGAGGAGGGAAGGAGGGAAAAGATTTTAGATTTGATCATGGATGTGACAGGGAGCCAGTGATGGCAGGAGAGAGGGATGGTAACATGGTCACATTTGGGCTTTGACAGCTGAGTGGAGGATGGACGGGAGTGGGGGAGAGACTTGAGGCAGAGAGAACAACCAGAAGGCTATTGCAATAGTCCAACTGTGATTTGAATCCCTAGCTCTGACACTTGCTGGTTTTGTGATCCTGGGTATGTCTCTTTGTGCCTTAGCTTCCTCTTCTGTAAAATGGGGACAACATACTTCTACTTCCAATCCTGTGGGGTTGTAGTAGGGATTTTTTAAAAAAGAAATCTCAAATTGCTCTAGAAATGAGATTTACCCTAGGATCTTCTCATTCTTTTGGGGGGGGGGGTCCTAATAAGACACTGGTTCCAGGTATCAACATTATGGGTAACTAGTTATGCCTTTCCTCATTTTGTTTTTTTTTGGTAGAGATACAAATTTTGTTCTTAGTGGTAAAGAAAGATATCAGTTGATTCAACTTGGTTCAAATAATTCCCTACCTAGAATTTGATGAACATACTACTAGACATGCAGTATTTCTACTGTGGAGCTTAGAGGGATATTTCAAGATAGGGTGTTGGCATGGATACAGCTGTCTCCAACAATGCTGAAAAAGCCCCTGAGACTACAGGTTAAGAGAGGTCCCTCCCATATGAGAAAGAAGTTAAAGGACAGATATAACTTAATTGAGAATGAATAGACACCAGCTAGGAGCATCTTGGCAGAGGATAACAGTAATTTTCAGCACATGGAAGGAAATATTAAGTGAAATATTAAACTGTTGAGGCAGAGAGGAGTTCTAATGTTGGTAGTGTTACTTCACATGGCCTTCCGTACTGTCTATGCCTGGGTCTTCTCCCATGCATGCTATGCTCCCTGGCCACATATGTCCTATCCACTGATAATGTGGGAATTATGGGAGAGTATACCCACATTATATGAATTACATGGGAGATTACCATGTTTTTATCTTGCTTGACTTTTTAATTAAATGTCTTTTACTCTGAACTAAAATGTGAAAGAAGGAAGGAAAGAAGAAAAGAAAAGAAAAGAGGGAGGAAGGGAGAGTGGGAGGAAGAAAGAAAAAGAGAGAAAAACGAAAGAAGCCTTGAGCAGAGTTTTGAATAGAGACTGACCTTAATTGTTCCTTAAACCTGCAGTAGCTTTTGGGGCACTAATGTTTGAGGGAGGACTGAACTATTATTAAAACATAATCCATTATGGAAACGTTTTCTTTCTGAAATTTCCTCGTCTGTGCTATCTTTATCAGGATTATGCCCAACTTAATTTGAACTCTGAGGGAAATAATTGTGCAGTCTTTGCGGGGATGTTTCTTGTAACACAGCAAATATAGGAGTTTGTCATTCCTTCTGTTGGAGTTAGCAGTCGGCCCTCCTTGGCCTGGTATCTTCCTGTGTTCACATTCTTATCTCATATTACTTTTCTTCATGCAATGTAGACTTTGGCCAGACTGCAATACTATCTACCCTAAAACAGTACGATTGGTCTCCCATTTGTCTTTTTCTTCACATCACTCATGAGTCACATCATTCATTGGAATGGTCTCTTTCTCTCTGTCTGCTGAATTTCTACTCATCCTTCAAAACTTAACTAGCCAATGTGCTTTCTATTATGCTGTGCTACCCAACTAAAATGTCGCTTCCTTCACAAAGTTTTGCCTGACTCCTGAGTGGTAAGAATCTTCCCTGGCAAATCACATATAACATTGTGCTTTGTTTCTTTTTATGTACTTTTATCTTATCCCCTTCTATCTTTCCAGCTTCTTTGGACCACACTCCTCCACACTCTGCAATCCAGCCAGACTGGCCTTCTTTATATACCTCTCACATGGTGCTCCAAATCTTGTCTCTGTACCTTTGTACTACTCCTGGTCATCTTCTTTGCTAGAAATATACCTCCTCCTTACCTTGACTTTACAGAGTCTCTCTCTTAATGTGCATCTCCAGTATAATCTTCTGCATGAAGCTTTTCTTCATCCCTTCCAACTGCTAATACCCTCCAAACTACCTTATGTTTTAACATTTTGTATGCATTTGCCTATATTTATAGTCTCTCACATTGGAATGTAAATTCTATGTGATTAGGAACTGTTTCCTGATTTTCACTTATTTCCAAAATGCTTAGCACAATGCCTGGCATGTAGTATTCACTTAATAAATGTGTATAGATTGATAATATTAGGTCCATGAGGACAGGGTTTATGCTTTGTAAAAAAAAAAGCCAACCACCCCAAAAGACAAAACCCCAAACCTAAAACCTAACACAAATGCCAACTTTTCAAGAAGTCTTCCCAGTTGCCTCTTGGTTGGTAACATTGTTCCTGAATGTTGAACCTCTTTTAACCTTATGTAGCCCTTTGTTTTGTAACTTGTTCATAAACGTATGCAATAGTATGTTGTCCTTGTTCCTTTGGTAGAATTTTATAAGGTATCTATATTGATATCAGCTCCCTACTAGAGTGTAAGCTCCATGAGGGCAGAGACTGTTTTAAAATTTTTTCTGCCCTCTCTGTCCTAGTACAATGCTTCACTACCATAGAGGCTTAAAAAATATTTGTGATAATGTATCTTACCTAGAACATGTCTAAGAATTTGTCCTTTTGAGAGTTATAGCTATCAAATTCTTTTAATTTTTTTTTTTTTTTTTTTTTGCTTTTTGGAGGGCAATTGGGATTAAGTGACTTGCCCAAAGTCACACGGCTAGTAAGTGTGTCAAGTGAGGCAGTATTTGAACTCAGGTCCTCCTGAGATCCCAGGGGCTGTGCTCTATTCACTGCACCACCTAGCCGCCAAGCTGTCAAATTCTTTAGCACTTCATCAGAGGGCATGAAGCATTTGGGAAAGCTAGAATGTGAATATCTCAGTATTTTAGATGGAAACCTCAAATGTGGAACAGTCTTGTCTCACATTTCACCAAGAAAATTGAGGCAATTTGTACAAGAGCTCCCCCTTTCCCCTCTTCATCTCCCTATATTCAGATATCTTCCCTCACTATTTCCTCTTTCCCCCTTGTCTCACATGGAGACGTGTCCTTTCTTGTTGCCAACATCACTCCTCTAGATGCATCCCTGATCTCTTTCCATATTATATTCTCCATCATTTACCTCTCTGCCATCCCTACTCTCTCACTAAACTTCAATCTCTCCCAGTCTACCTGCCTATAAATACTTCTATGTCTTAAAAAAACTTCCGTTAATGCAGTCATCACCATTAACTATCATCCTATATCTTTCTTCCCTTTCATGGCTACAGAAAAGCTATCTATAACCGACTGGTGCCCGTAGTTTCTCTTTCCTCACTTTCTTCTAAACCGTCTGCAGATTGTCTTCTGACCTTATCACTCAGCTGCTCTCTCCACAGCACCGACGCTTTCTTAATTGCCAAATCCATTTGCCTTTTTTCACTCCATATCCTTCTTGACAATGTCTTGACATTATCAATCACCTTCTTCTCTTAGGTATTTTCTCCTTTTTAAGATTTCATGAAACTGTTCTCTCTTGGTTCTCCTCCTATATATCTAATCATTCTTTCTCTGTCTCTTGTGCAAGCTCTTCCCCTCAAAGGGTTTTTTTTGCTGGAGCCACCTTAAACCAGAGAGCTGATAGTTAAATTTTTAGTGTGACCATTTATACCTAAGAAATTGACAACTACAAATCAGGGCTTGATTTACTATTTTGTTGATTGTTTCCAAGGGTGCAAAACCTGTGGCCTCCAGGTCACATATGGCCCTCTAGGTCCTCAAGAGCTGCCCTTTCACTGAATCCAAACTTCACAGAACAGATCCCCTTAATAAAAGGATTTGTTCTATAAAACTTGGATTCAGTCAAAAGGCCACATTCAAAGACCTAGAAGCCTACACATGTCCTCGAGGCCGCAGGTTCCCCACCCCTGGTTTAGACTTAAGAATGTGATGGGAAAAATGTTAATAATGAAGACTGAACTTAAAAGTGTGTACTGCATATTTTTTTTTGAGAGCTCGTTGTCAAACATTTACCAGCACCACTGCCCCTAAAACTCTTTCATAGGTCCTTTTTTCTTTCTCATTTCCCATGGATTCAATTATCATCTCTATGTAAAGGACTCAAATCCAGCTATCAAACCCCCAGTTTTTCCCAACCTCTAGTCTCGCATTGCCCTCTGTTGAACATCTTGAATCGACATCTCAAACTCAACATGTTCAAAACGGAAGTCATTGTCATTTCCATACACAACCTCCTCTCTCCCCAACTTCCTAACTATTGTTAAGGGCATCACCGTCATCCTAGTCACCCAGGCTCATAGCCTGCATTGACTCCTCAGTTGTACTTACTCCATGTGTTGCCCAATCTTGTCGTGTCTATTTACCTTCACGCCATCTCTTGTAGAGATGTTTCCTTCTCTTCACTCATACAGTTGCCACCCTGGTGGCAGGCCTTTATAACCTCATACCTAAACTGCCACAATAGCCATTTAGTGGGTCTCCCTGCCTCATTTCTTCTGATTCCAATCCATCTTCCGCTCGGCCATCAAACTGAGCTTTCTAAAGTGCAGCTCTATGTCACACCAGTACCCAATGAATTCTAGAAGTTTCCTGTTGGTGTTATGTATACATGTATGTGTGTGTGTGTGTATATATATATATAATGTATATATATACACATACATGTGCATATATATAATATATATACAAACACATACATGTGCATACACATATATCTTATATGCTCCATACATAGTTATTTACATGTATGTACGTACAGAGGGAGGAAGGAAAGGAGGAAGGACTTATTAAATACCAACTATATGACAGATAATATGCTAAGCACTTTACATAAATTATCTCATTTTATCCTTACAACAACCCTGGGAGGGAGGCGCTAATATCTACATTTTGCAGTTGATGAAATTGAGGAAGACAGAAGTTAAATGACTTGCCCAGGGTCACCCTTCCGACTCCAGGCCCAGTGCTCTAATCACTGCATTGCCCACTGCCTCATTACCTAGGCAGTGTTATATAGTAGATTGTGTGTTCAAACTGGCAACAGAAGGATCTGGCTTCAAATTCTGCCTGACGTGAATATATCCAACCCATTTTACTCTCTGATCCTCAAACAATTCCCAAAACTTGTTGACAAAATTGTAGTGTTAAACTATATGTTGATGAAGTAAATGAAATAAAACATTGTTGATGTAAACTTTGGGCCACTCCTTCCTATCTACCTATTTCTAAACTTTGCCACCTTTAAAATCCTCAGTCCTATTTTGGGCTAGGCATGAGGTTTACTGAAAGTGGCATTGGATTGGGAAGCAGGTGGCCCAGATCCAATCTTAGGCCTGACAGTTAACTTTTTGAATTTTGGGGAAATCACTTAATCTCTTTGGCCTTCACTTCTTCATCCATGGAACAAGTATTTATAGTTATACGTAGTACTATATATACTATGTTATATATTTTTATATATATTATAAATATATACTACATGTTATATATACTATATACATAATACTTATACTTATCTGTTTACAATTTTCTTCCTAGATGGTAAGCCCCCAAGAATGGGGACTGTATCTTCCTTTAAACTTGATATCCCTCCCAGCATCTAGCCAATAAAAAGCCCTTAATGCTTGCTGAATTAAGAAGGTTGGATGAGATCTCTATAGTTTAACATGAATAATGATGGTGTCATGTAATGATGCTGTAAGTTTGCCAACAGTTTCAGTCTTATTTTCCACATTCTCAGAAGACTACAGTGCTCATTTTTTTATTCCCCATGGCCTAACACATAGTAAGTGCTTAACGTTTGTTTTGTGAGTTAACTTTATCTTTGAGCAGCTCTTTCAAGCCTCACTTCTGACATACTGGCTATGCCCTGGTCAGACACAACCATTCAGTGCCCCAGAAAATCCCCTAAGTTGCAGAATGACTGCTGATTTGCATGGGTAGAGGGAGTTCCTTACTGGGAACTCATTCCTTATACCACTGTAGTCATGGTCATGGGTTCAGACCAAAATATTTGGAACTCTCCTCATGTGGTCGTGATGCAGATTAGATGAGGTGTGTGTAAGGCCCTTGGGAAACTTAAAGGTTTTGTGTAGATGTTAATTGTTAAATAGCCACAACCAGATACACTTGCTGGTTAGCAGCACCAAATATGTAGTGACATAGAAGGAACACTGGACTGAGTATCCACTCCCATCTTTGTCACTAAGCAGCAATCTCTGGGCCTCAACCCTGCATTTGTAAAACGATAGCTTAAGACTGCATGATCACACTCAGAAATATGGTGGTGGCAGAGATGATTCAATGTGAGATCCATTTCCAAGTTTTCCCTCCATAGGTTGGTAGATGGAGGTAGGGTGTAATAGAAAGGTCCAGCATCCCCACTTATATCTAAATGGGATCTTTCTGTGCCTTTTGGGTAACATACCCCCTTGTCATGTCTCTATATAACATCAGAAAGGAAAACACAGGCCTTGTAAGAATCTGTCCCTCACATTGTGCCTGAGAATGCAGGCAAAGGCTAAAAAGTGTTGATTGCTTTGAAAGTAATGAACCAAGTATGGTTTATGGCTTCTTCCAATCCCAGGAAGAAGCCTGATTTCAAAAATGACTCAAGCAAGGCATAAAGTATTTATTTTAATCAAGTCCATTTTCAAGAGTTTCTCACTCTTAACAATTCTTCATAAAAACTATCAGATACATAGATAGATCACACACAGAGTGCAAAGGCATAATGCCAATAAGCCTGCAAATGAGAATTATTGCCCAAACCACTGAGAATGGAAAAGTGGCTTTTCCACCTGCCATCTTCTGGGCTACTCATTTACAGCTCTTGAGATTGTTTTCTGAGGCTTAAGGGCCTCAGTACTTCTTATATCCAGGTCTGGCTCCTCATTCAGTCTACTCAAGACAAAAAAAGTTAGATGGAGAAACTGAAAACTCAGTCAGCAGAGGGAGCCAGCCCACCCCTTCATCTTCACCAATGATCCCTAAGGTGTGTCACCTGGTTTCCATCTCCAGAGTGAATGAATGGTCTGAACCTTTCCCTCCTTTGCAACAACTTTCTGCAGTCCTCATGGCTGTGACTCTTCTGGAGGGCTATAGTGCCCTGCGCCCCCCTCCCCCCCCTCCCAGCACCACAAGGCTAGGGCCCAGTTTGAGCTTGACTTTACCTGCACAGCAGAGTATTGCCAATTGGACCGAGACTGGCCAACATCATCTTTATCCAGGCCTTTAATTAACCAGTGATGTCTACCACTTTCATTTCTAATCCAGGAAAGTGGTCAGAAGTATGAACAGAATTTTCTCACATCAAAAATCTACAGTCAACTTTTGGGTTTCTTTGGGAGCATATGGAAGTAGGCCATGAGTTAATATCATGGAGAGAGAAACAAACATCTGTATGCTCCCATTCATGCTCCTCAAGCAGGAATCTTTGGTGGTTGCTCAGAGAATATAACTGGCTGGAGTGATTGAAAAAGCTGCATTGCCAAAACACCCTTTTCTCCCATGTCCAGCTTAACCGTTATAAATCAAAACCATGTTTCTGCAGTTCATTTTCAAAAGGAATTAAAAAAATAACCCTTGCTACCTAAAGAACAGACATTGTTCTCTGTACATAGGGTTCCTTTGTAACAGGGCACCGTAGCAGCAGAGACTGGCTGAACTTCAAGAACAAAATAATGCATGACTGTAAACTCAAACGGCATCATGCATTCATGAACAGGGAGTTGGGATGAACTCTGGCTAAAGTTCAAGTAGCACTGAATGGTGAGGGAGTGCCAGATCAAGCTACCTCAGCTAGCTCAACCTAGTGTTACACAGAGCATTCACATAGACTTATCACTGAAAACAAGAGTATGGATGGGGTGTGGGAGTAGGGGAGGGATGGAGAGGGAGATGATAGGGCAACACCATCAAAATGAAGTGAACAACTTCACCTGTAATGTAAGCAAGGCAGGGGTTGTGTGTGTGTGTATGTGTGTGTGTGTATGTCTTATTTAGCATTTCTATGCTTGGGAGGATTCTAATATGATAAGACTGTCACAGGAGGTAAGGAGGAAGCCCAAGGAGTTGGATGGTGAAACCATTTGGAGATATGTGCTTGGCAAGAAAGAAAACCAACAGGGGTGGCTAGGCGCTGCAGTGACTAGAGCACCAGCCCTGGAGTCAGGAGGACCTGAGTTCAAATTTGATCTCAGACACTTAACACTTACTAGCTGTGTGATCTTGGGCAAGTCACTTAACCCCAACTGCTCTGCCTTCCCCCCTCCAAAAAGAAAAAAAAAAAGACCAACAGAACAATCCAGCCACTTGGGTAATTCAAGTTTCCCTGGACAGGTGTGTGGAGGAGCAAGAGACTAGCAAAAAGAGCAAATTATGGTTCTGGACTCCCAAGTGTGGGGCCAAATAAATGTAAGAACAGTGTGGCTGAATTAGGTAGATCCTGCAGTGGCAGGATTTAAAAGAGGAGGGGAGAGGTGGGGCATACATAGGAGATGGGGAAATGCCTTGTTGTTCTCCATGCTGAGCAAATTTATTTTGTAACCAGAAAAATAATGTGCCCAGAGACCATTTTGTATTTTCCCAGTTATAACCCCACCAAATTCCTGAATGTATGCCTAAGACAAAATGAAACAAACATCTGAGTCAACAGCTACAAGCTAGAGCCTATTTCATGTTGTTTTTTTTTTAACATAGTTTAACATAGTTCATTCTATATGATAAAAGATTTATGCTTTCAATTGTAAGCCTCCTGGCACTCGGGGTGGGGAGGAGATTAAAAAAAAACTGTAGGAAGTAGATGATTAATAAGCAGAGTAACAATTAAAAACTTAAAATGTAGTTAATAGACTTTAAGATAGATAATTTTCACCTTGCTGGACATGGCAGCACAGTGAAATCTTGACTTTTGCTGGTGCAAATTTGGACACTATTGGTATACATTGCTAGAGTGAGATTGGTTGATCAATTGTTGCTTTTTGCAAAAATTCAATGACAATTTATAATTTTCCATATTATGCCACCATTTAGACCTAAAATTCAATGCACATATTTGACATGTTTTAGCTGGACCACTACTAAGTCAGTAAAAGGAAAATGTAGCATCAATTTTTAAAAATTATTCCAAGTAACTAAGTAGCCTTAGCATGAGATTAAAGGGTCCTGGTCCTGGATTTCAGCTTTCTTTAGTTTCCTATAATCAGACTTCCTATTTGATATTTATTCATATACATAGGCATATCAATTTTACTGGGCTTTCCACATTACCCTTCCTCCTCCCATTTTTGGAAACAAATATCCTACAATATTTAGTATCTATTCTCACATGACTTGGGGGAAATATTTTAAAAGCAGAAATCTGTTATAATACTTATATTTTCCATGCAGATTTGAGTGTCTAACCATAAAAGTGGGGTTGGGATGAGTGTTAAATATACCCTGATGTGAATCAGCTAGTAAAAAACCATAATATACCTGCCTAAAGGCTTAGTTTAGTAAAGTCTATACTGCCAGCTTCTAAACTTAGGTTCCATACATGAGTGCCAAGATGCATGAACATGAATATTTAACCTCACCCTAAGAACTTGACTGAGAAATTTTAAAAATCAGTAATAACAGGAACCTAAAAATAATGGGGGCAGTCTAAGGGACATGGTTAACTTGCTTCCTTCTAATTTAGCATAAAATATTCAGCCTATATTTGCATCTAATCAGTTTTCCTGAGGTTTTAGAGTAAGATTCATGGCCAGAAGGGACCCCAGAGACCATCTACTCCAAAATTCTCATTTTACAGTTGCAGACACAGGTCTAGACAGGGCAGAATCATATTTAAGTAGCAGAACTGGGCGCTGAACCTGCGTCCTTGGACTTTATATCCAGGAGCCTTTCTACTATACCATACCTGGATTTGTGAGTATAAAGGAGGTTACTTTTCTTTTTTAAAAAAACATAGAAAAAGTTAGCTCATTAATTTAGTAGTCCTTGGTGATGGTAACTGAACATGGCTCCTTTAAGAGTTAATCAGCATAGGAGGCCGGTAGGTGGCACAGTGAATAGAGCACCGGCCCAGGAGTCAGGAGGACCTGAGTTCAAATTTGACCTCAGACACTTAACTTACTGGCTGTGTGACCTTGGGCAAGTCACCTAACCCCAACTGCCCTGCCTTCCCTCCTCCAAAAAAAGAAAAAAAAAAAAGGAAAAAAGAGTTAATCAGCACAGGTTGTGGGCTCGAGGTTTCACAAAGGGGTATATTCTGGTTCACAGCATGGAAAAAACACACCTTTTTGTTAAAAATAATCACTTAAACTGCATGTTCTTTGCCATGTATCAAGAACCTTCCCCTCCTCCCCCCAGCCAAAACCTCAAAACAAAACAAAAAAAGCATTTCTTGGTGAACTAAATTTGGTCTCCTTCACTCTTCACTATGGAAGTGGAAGTCTGTTTTACATTATTTACTTGATGCCAATTTGGAGTGTTCTAAGGATACCCCTGCTTATCCATAAACTCAACTCACTGATTTAACTGATCCCAGAAGGCCTTGGGGGGAAAATTATTTTCAAGTGACATAGCCTTGCCAACTTCACGCAGCCTTGTAGAAAAATGTAGCATTTAGTGCTGAAAGGGACTTGTCTAATCCAGTCTCCTTATTTTATGGATGAAAAACAGGCCCAGAGAAGGAATGAATTGGCCAAGGTCACACGAGAAGCAAAACCCACCCATTTCACACAGTACTTCTTTCCAGATATTCTTTCATTTTAGCTGGGAACTGTGGTCTGCTATGCTTAGAAATTTTATGGTTCTGACACTCATTTGAATTCATTTATCTTAAATAATGAAATTTATGAAAGGGAATGGATTAAAGGGGGAAGGGAATGAGCATTTATTAAGCACCAACTATATACCAGGCACTGTCCTAACTACTTTTCAGATTATCTCATTTGATTCCCACAACAACCCTGGGAGGTTGTTTTCCCCATTTTACAGTTGAGTAAAGAGGTTAAGTGACTTGCTCAGAATCACAAAGTTAGTAAGTATCTGAGGCTGAATTTAAAGTTATGTATACCTGATTCCAGGCCCAGTGCTCTATCCACTGCCCCACCTGCTGCCTCTAAATTAAGTCGAGCCAATTTTATGAAAAATACAACTAGGCAGAAAACTGGCAGTAAATGTAACAGAAATCCCAGGAAATTGTGGTTTTAAATTTAAATTGGCATGTTACATGTGCCTTCTGCTAAGGATTGAATAAGAGAATATAGAAAATGATAAGGTCAATTTGCATGCATTTAAATTCTTTTCTATATTAAACAAAAACATATGAGCATTGGATCCACATAGTAATTTATAGGCATTCAGACCTGTCACATTAGACTGAGGTATATTTATAATAGATGACCTGCACCTCTAGTGCGTTTTATATCTACGTAATCTAGCTATCATGATTTTTTCCTGCGTTTAAGCCATATCTACTCAAGTACTTTTATTTAAAATAATTAAGTAAACTGTTAATTTGCCTTTTTAAAAGTCAAGTGCTTTCCAGCTATACTGCTTGGCAGTAACTGGTACCACAGACATTAAGATGTATTGCCATGCTGTTTTAAAAATAAAAAAATTGGGCAGATGACCATCTAGCAGGGGAGCCTGCCCTTTTGTGGGAGGTTGGACTAATAGATTGACTTTGAAGATTCCATTATTCTTTTTGTGTTTGTGTGTATATGTATGTGTTCATGTGGTCCACTGAAGGCAGGGAACATCACTAGATATTTGATCTCTCTTCTCATGCCTTTGGGGGCTATCCAACAGCAATCATGAGAAGAAAGGCTCCATGTGCAAAGGTTTAGTATACCTGGATTATTCAACAGTTGAACAGGGTGACCTTGTGCCATGAACTGCTTCATAATCAGAGAGGTGCCTGGTTATCACGACTTAGCTGGGGGAGGCATCTATCTATCTATCTATCTATCTTCATAGCAATTCCAATTCCTAGCACAGTTATCACATCAATTTGAAAGCTGTTGCTGGTAGCTCTAATTAAGCACAGAACACGATCCAATTTGCCACTGAACTAGACAAGATGCAGGTAAAGTCCCTTTGAAGGACAGGTATTGCTTACATAAAACTGACAACTTTGATACTATACGTGCTTAACCATTTACACTGAGTAGAGCAGTGTAAGCTCCAGCCTTGGATTAATTTCCAAGAATGTTCAAAGTAGGAACCTGAAGTTTTCTATCCAATGGAGAACTTTCCAAATCTCACTAGGTATCAAGTAAAGAGTTCACATTGAAGCCTGTCCATGAAATGTGCTTTTACATGTAGCTGAACTTTTCAGCTGAGATCTTCTTCCAGAGACCTAGTTATTATTTTAAGGCACTAATAATGAGGGGTCCAAGACAGAGTAGGGATTCAGAAGACATTAGTCATTTACTGGCTTCTTTCTCTAACCAATGCATCACAAAAAGAGAGAAAAGAATTAGAAGATTTCTGGGTCCCTTCTTTGCCCTGACAAGTATATTTGGTGGTTCTGATCCATCCTTCCTTTAACCAGACAACACAGAAGCTAGGCAAGGATCCTGAAGCTAAACTCTCAGCTCAGTAATATGGTTGCCCTATTGATCCTATATGGTATTCAAGCCTAATGCTTTTGATCTTTCTACTTTTAAGATTTCATACTCTGACCAGGACCCTAATAAAATGTCCATTCCTACAGTGCCATGGTGGAAAGTGCATATATAAATTGAATATTGTGTGACCAGATGGTTTTATCAGTGGAAAATAATATATAAAGAAATCTATGCCTTCCACCAAGGCTTTACCATCTCTCCCTTCCCCTGGGTGCCATCCTATTGTCAAAAAAGGGAGTTAAATGAGAACTGGATCTCAAAATGGAATTAGGTCCACAGGGAGATACTAATGAAAGGCCATCTGGGGAGAGTGAGGAGAGCGTTACCTGATGGAAAACGTTTCCTATATTGCAAGAAGACCACATGCTTCAAATGCAGTGCTGCCTCAGAAAATACAGATCTGAGTATTTAAATCAGTTTGTAAAACATGATATGGTGACTTCATTGATATTGCTACACATATGCATAGAGGCATCACAAGCATGCATTGCTGTATCTATATGGATAGGAGGCACATCCCACATCCACACATCCACACTCAATTACAGTGTGCACACAGCCCAGCATGCACACAGTAACTCGTTATTGAGCGTTCCATCTGGAGTTTGCTGGTTTTATGAGAATAATCAGTAGCTGCAAGATGAAATTTCCTCTTGGGAAGAAAGAGCTATCTGGTATTGTTTCTCCCCCAGAAATTACCTCTTAAAAAAACAAACAAACAAACAAAAACACCCTTCTAGAGCATTAAATCAGTCCTGAGGGACTTATCCCAGAATCCTCACTTGACCTAACACAGAACAGGAATTAGGTCTTACATTATCTGGCCTCTTTAAGATTGGGGGTAAGAGGGGTGAAGAAAAAATTTTTGAGTAATAATGTAGGACCCATGTGGAAAAACACCATAAAGGTGAACACTTCAAGAGCCCAGCAGTCAATATAAACAAAAGAAAACTTGAGCATAACTTTAAAATATTTGAACTCAATACCCCTCTTCCCTTCCCTCCCACCCAACTCCTACAGCTGGGTTTGGGTACTGAAAGAGAAATACTGCTGTGATAGTGGGAGGTCAGAAAGTCAGTAAAGAGCAGCTGAAAGTAGTGTGAAAGTGGATGGCTGGAGGAGCATATGTGTTTGGGTGAGGGGCTTCAGGAATGGAAGATGCCCTTAAGGTTTCTGTTTGCTTGATTTGGAAGGAAAGGGTGCCAAAGCAAAAGGATCAACACTGGGCAGTTCTGTAGTCCGGGAGGAAAAAGATGTGATGGAAATGGATCCAGAGATTGACTGCTTGTTGCTTTGGGAAACAACTTTGTAGGCAGCGATGGGCTGGGCTTCCAGGCTTGGCTCATTCTCAGGGCTATAGTGACGGGAATATTTGGACAGTGACTGGGGGCGGAATGATTTGCTGGCCACAGAGCTGGAGGCAACTTCCTTCTGGGATGGGTGACCTTTGTTTCTGTCATTAAGGTGGCCTCCAGTATCCAGAGAGATCCCCTTGGAAGTAATGTTATCTAGGCTTTCTGCTGACTGGATAGAATTGGGAGGGAGATTAGATTGGTGGAGAAATCCCACCATGGGATATTGAGCTAGGGGAGAGAGTGCTGCAGGGTGCACACCCCTATCAAGGTTTGAGAGCAGAGGGCTAATAACTGGTGGGCCATCCCCCATCTGACTGTGGATAGTAGCCTGTGTGGGTAAATCCATAGCAGCACCCTGAGTGACCACAAGCTCTTCCACACTCTTCTTCTTGGTGAAAGGAGCTCTCAGAAATACATCTGCATCCTCAGGCACCTGAGAAGCCATGGGGCCCTTGGTGACAAATGGGGCTTTGGTGAAAATATCCATGCCATCATACTGGGACCTTACACTCCTGAAAGGGGCTGTGGCAAAAACATCTGGTTCTCCTGAAACCTCTCCAGTCAGTTGTGCAAAGGCTTGAAACTGGCTCTCTTTACCACCAAGAGCTGTCTTGGCCTCTTCTTTGCAAACTTCTGGTTGAGTGACATTAACTGCTTCTACCGATCCTGCCTGTGGAACCTTACAAGATTCATCCTCATCTTCAGAGTCCATAAGAAGAGGCCGAGAACCACTGCAATCCAGCATGTCTCCCTCAAGATCTGTCCCTTCTTCTTCACTGCTATGAAAGGAGCTGTTGCTGGAAGGCCTACCTCTTGCCAGATAGTCAGATTCTAAATTATTCTGAGATTTGGCCCCTGGCCCCCTGGTAGAGTCTGGTTCCAGTGGAAGACCTTGGTGAGAAGGCTCTTCAAAGGGCTCAACACTTATTGAAGGACATGAGTTTGGCTCTCTCTGGAGACCTACAAAGAGCATCAAACAGAAAGTCACCAAACAGGTCAGTATGGACAGAGTCCCTCAATTCTGAATACTCCCCCCACCCTGCCCCCATGGCAGAAACATTGTGAAACTCAACAATAAATGTGGTCAATGGGAAGAGGGAAAAAATAAAATGGAAAATAGGGGAAGGAAAGGAAATCATGTCAGGCAGGCAGGGAAACAGCACACAAACTGGAGCCCAACCCATCACCATCTCACATCTTGAAACACGACAAGTATGAGGCATGGGGAAGGAGATGAAGATGTTAGACACACACAGACATCCAGAGCTACTCAACATTCCCTTTCATATGGCCAGGCACCAAGACTCTCTCTATCCGCTTCTGGTTCATAAATGAACAAAAACAAAGCCCCATCAACATACCCAGGCACACCTTCACAGCTTCAGGCTATGCAAAAGCTCAGTCTCTGGCATGTGGCGGGCTCCATGCTGCCTGTTCCATCGCCAGGGGAGAAACCTTCGGAGGGGAAGCAGACCCTGGCTTCTGAAGAACTATTTCATTGAGGATGGGAAACAGGTCACAAAATCTGGTTCAATGAGCCAAAAGCTTATGAACCTTCAAAAAAAATCTTTATAATAAGGGAGCTTTCTTGAGGGATGAGACTGAACTATATATAAAATAACTGCCTTTAGTTAGAGTTGCCTTCGGAATATATTTCTTCAGTTTCCTAAACTGGCCAACATTTGGTTTAAAAAACAAATAAACAAAAATCTCTGTTTAAAAGCTCTCTCTTTAAAACTGGTAAGAGTGTGTTAAGGACCCAGGCAGTGACCTGGGCATTAGCACACACCATAACACACTAGTCTCTTTTCATTTAGCTCTAGGCATCTGAAAGGTGTTCTGGCTTAAACACAATTTATGATGATTATCAGAATACAAGAGAGCTTACCTTCAAGGCAATATAAGCAGGTTAGAAGTATGTCATTGGACACATGTTAGCAAGAGGGCAGCAAGAAGGCAGAGATAACTAAGTGAGAAGAATCCAGAGGAAGGATATTTGGGGTTCTAAAAAGGTATTTGTTTGTTTAAATGGTCAAAAGAATGCGATCACTAGAACTTCAGAAAAACTAGGGTTGGAAAAGGCCTTTAGAGATCATCTATTCCAAACTCCTCATATTACAGATGAGGAGACTGACGTCCAGAGAAGTAAACCTGCTGTCTCAAAGTCACACAAGTTAGTAAGCAATGGAGCTGGGATTGGAACTCTGGTCCTGTAGCTTCAAATTCAGTGCTCTTTCTAGTATACTGTCCTGCCTCTTCATAACTCATTTGAGATGAATTGGTAGATTTCAACTTCACCCACCATGCAGATGTACCCTGACCCTCCTCCCCATCTATTCCCAACCACCCTTTTCTCTGCAAGTTGGTGAACAATGATGCAATTTGTGGGCATTCTCCCCCGATGTTCTACATCTGAATTAAGTACACAGTACGCAGCAGGAGAGGCACCAAAATCAGTTTATTGGGAAACATTCACTTGGATACATTACACTGTAAAGTAAAGACAGTGTAGATATAAGTGAACATTTTATAAGTTGCTGTACAAAAATACTATTTGTTTCTCTGAAGCCTATAACTTTTTTTTTTAGCAATGCTTCTTTAAACAGTACTAATCTCAATATTTTGTCTGCAAGTAACAAAACGGTTTGACATTTTTTAAAATTTTCCTTCCTAACAGTTTGACTGCATTGACTATGCTAGTGACATTTTAAAACGAAGACGGAAAACCTTAAACTAGTATGTAGAGTTGAACACTTTCCAAAGAGTAGTGAAAGGATATGATGATGATGGGAAGGGGTATTTGATTAACTCACTTTAAAGCTCTAGTTTGTGCAGGGAGACTGGAGATAGGAGAGCCTTGGTCAGCATGAGGTTGGGCAAGAAAGAGATACCCTTTAAGAGAGCTTGACTCATTTCACTACTCACTCATTTCACCATAGTAGGAGCTTTCAGACTGAAACTCGCTTTCCTATTTAGGAATGACTACTTTAGGTCTATCATGGCTGACTTCAAGATGTCATTTCTATAAGGATGCTCAGAGGAAAGGGAGCCAAAAAGCTTTCTAAACAAGCGTTTTCATTCCCAGAGAGATAAGGAGTTTGGAAACCCCTCTTGCTTCCCCCCTCCAAGCACCCCGCTTCTGTCTACCAACACCAAGGCACTGTTCTCTCATTTCCCCCAAACTTCCTTACAGGCTAATCAAAGAAGATATTTCATTAAGTTGGTTGTACAGCAGACAGCAATAACCAGTTGAAGAGTAAAAATCCAGTCAGGCCGACTATTTGGCTTTATGTAGTTGAAAGAAACTAAACAGTAGTTTGAATTCAGGATTAAAAATGAACAAGCAAAACCCCACCAAAGTCTCTTGATTTAGTTAAACCAGTGTGTGTGTGTGTGTGTGTGTGTGTGTGTGTGTGTGTGTGTGTGTGTGTGTGTGTAAACACACAGATAGCAAAAACATAGCTGTCCATGGAAGCATTTGTATTTTGGATCCTGGCCATGTTCATTATATATATTCATGGGAAACTCCCAATAGTGTTCAGATTCAATCAATTCTCACCTACTTCACATGGCTGCGTAGCATAGACCATAACTCCAACTCATAGGTCGCTGGTGAAACACCAGGCTTTAACCAACCAAGAATCTATCAATATAGTCACACACCAATGATAGTGGAATCCTAAGAAAATCCTCATTAGTCAAAAAAGCTAGAGGGGCAAAAGGAACTGAAAAAAGCGTCCAACAATATTCATTCTGAGGTTATTCTGGGTAATGGAAAAATCTTAACTTAAAGCTACAGAAGGACGGACGCAACCATAAGGACCCTACAAGATCAAACAGATTATCTGATCCTATCCCCATAAAAGATGGGCAGTAGACTATGTCCTGCCTCCTAAACAGCATTAGTCTTTCTTTGCATTCTGCATGGCCAGAAAGAGCCACTTTTAAGTGAGTTCACTTCTTTTGAGAGACTCGAATCCCTTCAACTTGACTATCTTTTTCATAAAGCTTATGAATGAAGGGAAAAGGAAAGGAATGAGACAAAGAGAGAGATCAGTCTACTCAAACGTCATGCCTATACATTTAGCCAGAGTCAGCCTCAAAGGCAGAAAGACCCGGGTCCCACCTTTGACATACAATGGTTGTGACCCTGGGCAAGTTCCTTAGCAACCTCTCTGTGCTCTAGGCTACTGGCTAGACTAAGCTGTGAAGAAGGTGTCAATATGGGGAGTTTCCTTACCTGAGAATTCCCTATCTCAGTCTCTGTCCCTGTTGAAATGCATTGCACATCCACAGAATCACTGATTTCATATTCTGTTGGATTGCTATGTATAACCACAGTGATAGTAGCCATTAAAATAAGACATGAAAAGGAGTAAGGATTTCTGAATGATAAGCCAAAGATATATACTGAAAGCTGTTACATGCATTTTACTGGGTGCAAACAGGCTACCTCTAAGAATCACAGCACTGATAGGGACCACAAAAGCCATCTAGGCCAACTCATACCTCAACAGGAATATTCTTGTACCCTAATGTTCCTAGCATGTGATCATGCAGCTTCTATTTGAAGACCTACCATGAGGTTGGAGAAACCCACTACCTCCTAAAACAGCCCATTCTTTTTTTTTTCATAGCTCCAATTGTTAGGAAGATCCTCTTTTCATTGTGACAAGATGAGCCAACTGAGGCATGGCAAAACAATTCTAATCCTTTTTCCCACATACCTCATTAACTCTTCAAGACAACTACCGTGACTCACCTAAGGCTTCTCTTCACCAAGGCAAAACATACCTAGCATGGTTTTTGGATCCCTTTGCCATTCTGATCACAGTCTTTTGGACATATTCCTGCTCGTCATGGTCTCCCTAATGTGTAGCACCGAGAGGCAAACACAGTTCTTCAGATGTGGTCTAACCAGGTCACGATACAGGGCATCCACTGCCTCTCTCACTTGCGCCATTGCCTCAATTGGTGTGACTTGGCTTTATGTTGGCTTTCTGCCTGAGATCACAGCTCCTTAAAATCTCCAGGTCCTTGTCTGATAAGCTGTTTTGCCACTGTTCCCCAGTTTAGATAGGTAATCTTCCAGCCACAGTTGTTCTTAGTATGTCCTGTCCCTCTATGTAGATGATGCTAGGAACATCTGTTTGGGCATGTGCTTTGAGTTGTTTTTCTAGAAAGGATCATGGATTTGCCCTAATCCACTCACATTCTCTTGACTAGTTTCCCTAGTGACCAATAGCATAGAAGTCATGCAGTCTAGCTGGGCTTAGGGGCATAGTTTGTAATCATGGAATAGAACAGAGCTAACTGGTCCACGTGGGGGAATCGATGCATGGTCCTGGCCATACCAACACCATGGTCCTGATGCTTGGTTTCATTTCAAAATCTGAAGGTGTGAGAGATGGAGAAAATTTGGGACTCACAACTTAAAAAAAGGATGTTAAAAATTGTCCTTACGTGTAATTGGGAAAAATATTAAAATATTATTTAAAAAATCCTTAAGGGGTGAAACTGATGCAAGAATGTCCCTAAAGTTAGTTGTACAAATCTTGAACATGGGAGAACACATCTATTTCTGTGAAGAGCCCATAAAATATGTGCAATAAGACATTACTTTTTAGTTTTTATTTTTTTTTTAGCAACTTCCTTTTTCTCTGAGATATAGACTTGTATTGGAGTAGATTCACAATTTTTAAACCATTTGGGATGACTACGTGTGATTTGGTGGCACTCTCTAGCACCCCATAGAAACTACAAACCAAGCACAATTCAACAAAATCCCATCTGCTTCAGACAGTTCAGCAGCATGGGTGGCATTAAGAAAAATACTTGCTGACTTGACCTCCCAATTACCCTTCCATTGGCTCATCATTCACTCCTAAATTATGGCTCAAGTGCTCAATTTCATAAAGCCATAGGGTTCAGAACAGGGAGGGCTCTTTGGAAAAATATGATTCATATCTCTTATCTTACAAATAAGAAAACTGAGAGCCAATGAGGTTAAGTGACTTCCCCAAGATTATACAGTAAGTGGCAAAGGTAGGATTCAACCCTGTCTTCAAATCCAATGTTCTTTCCATTGTATCTTAAGACCAGTTTCTCTACAAGATTTAAGACCTGTAATTCAGTGTGCTTTGAGGAAAAGGTTCAGTACTTAAATTTCCCTGATGGCTTGCAGCATGTTTTCTCTCAAGAGAAAATTTGACTTTACTTCGAATTGCAAAATAGTAACATATTGATCTAAAGAATTTATGTACATTCTGCAGATGTCTTTGTATACTTGAAACCACTGTTTTGGAGATGTTCTTACACAGATTGGAGGAGGGAATACAGAACAGAGTGCCTCATGACAACGAATCTCAAAAAAATCCAAATTGTTTGAAAATTTCAAAATCCTCAGAAAAATGTCAGGAAGACAAGTGCCATTATTAGAGACATACACGTTTAGTGGATTCTTGGTTGTAAAATAAATACATCTCTGGTTGTTCAGTCACATGAGACTCTAAAGGTACAGAAAATCCCTATAACTGGGATGACAGAGCTTACTGGTGCCTCTCAGATCAGGGGGGACATTGACAAGGGACTTGTGAGAAAGCCTCTGTCAACATGTCACTCATTCACAATAAATGTACTTATGCAAGCCTGTGCAAATGAAAGATGAAATAAGAGGGCAGTTATAATTAAGACTTTTTTTCCCCAGCTTTCTTCCCACTTACAACAAACTTCTATGGAGGGAGAAGTGCTTCTTATCTGATTATAAGGCTGAATCCAGATTAGGTATGATAGTCTCTTTCTTTTCTTTCCTTCTCCCTTTCCACACACTTTTTTTTTTTTGCCATCTTCTTATACCAATGGTGTTACCTCTTTTCTAAAAAGTTTAAGAATTTAGCTCCTTCTGTAAAGTGATACTATTTACATTTCCAAGCATGATCAGTAGTGATGAAATGATTTTATTCTCTTGAATTTTTACATAAGGATATTTTGTCTATATTTAGAGAGTTTTACTTCTCTAAAAGATTTGTGTGACAATTTCTAGCCTTCACATTTTGACTTAACTTCATGTCTATCTGCTTGCCTTGTCTTCTTGGGGGAAGGACAGAATGAAGACTGGTATTAAATATACAAAGGCATGATATATGGAGTTATGTGATAGCTCAATTTCGAATCCTCAAAGTAGATAAAAATTCACACTGCCACATTTAAAGACCAAAACCAAAAAGGCTTTTTCTACTCTGCCACCTACCGCTATTTGGTGATTTTGTTTGCATAGGTTACCAACACCCAACCCTTCTCCCTAGCTCTCCGTAATTACTGAAATACAGTAGAAATTAAAAAAAAAATACCTTCTGACAGTTGAGACTACTAACTGATGATATTCAAAAGGATGTCATCTGACAATCATTCTTCCTGGGAAACAAAGGCATAACCATGTGAATGCTAAGGGTACAGAAGAGATAAAGGCTTATTTGATGTCAGTGAGATCTCTTGGTATTTGAAGGAGGCAAAATTAGTTTTTATAGTAATTTGGAATTTCTTGAAAGAGACCATGTAGGATTTAAATCCAGGTTATGGTTCTTTGTCTTTTGTTTTGAAGCTCCTGGGATGCCTCCAATGTGGTTAGTTAAATACTTTGGAAGATGTTGTCACAGCTTTCTAAGCCCTATATGGTTTCTGGATTGAGGATGTTAATGAAAAGTGGAATAAACTAAAGGAAAGCTGTAATCCTGGAAGTTTTAGTTGGGCTGAAGTTGTCTGGCAGAGATAGGTTTTATTTCTTCAAGTTCTCACATCTTTGTGTCAGGATAAAGCTTAGCAGATTCCCTTAGTCAACACTACTGAGGTGAAAGTCATTGCAAAGTAGTCATCTGTCAGGAAATGGAAAAAAGAAGCAACCTATGTCACTCTCCAATTCTTTAACCAAGCCTTCCACAGTTTGGCTCCAAGCTACCTTTCCATCCTTTTCTCCCATTATTCCCTTCACTCACTAGAGAGGAAAAAGGACTGTATCTATGATTATTTCACTGATAAAGGGAACTCACAAATGAGGAAACTCCTTGTGCCAATGCAGGCCGGCACATTCTCTGCAATATAAGACAACGGACCTTTTACTTGCTCTAGAGTTGCCTAAAAAGAGCACTGAGAGGTTAGGTGATTTACCCAGGGTCACACAGTGGGGATGTGTCAAAGACAGAACTTCAGCCTAGTTCTTCTAGGACTGGAGGCCAGATCTCAAGCTACTATGCCAAGCTGCATCTCACACACTAGACATCCAACTAAATGAGACTATTAGCTGTTCTGTGAGCTCAGCCATTCTTTCTTGTCTCTGTGTATCTTTGTGGAGCGTTATTCATGCCTGAGAAAAACATTTATTCCAAATCTCTGCCTGCAAAAATTCATCTCTCCCTTTACATGGCAAAGGCAGCAATTCTTCCAGGAAGCCTTCCTTGATGCTGCTCACTCTCCTCAAATTTCCCCAGAACACTATCATGGCCAGCTCTCTCCTTTGCCCCATCATAATCAACCTCATAGTGTAATTATTTATGTAGATGTTATATGTTCTCCTTACTCCCTAGTTCCTCCAGGGCATGGACTATGGAATTATTTCATCTTACTTAAAGCTTAGCACTATGTCTTGCACACTATAGATAATTAATACATGTGTGTTCAATTTAAGTTGAATGAGTTCTTAGACTTATTTTGGCCAGACCGATTAATAGCCACAGGCCTAATTAGGAAGAACTACCTCTAATATATATTATAAAATGAAAAATCAATGGCATTTTGGCCCAGAAATGTAGCCTATTATAGATTATAAAATACAAAGGGAGTGTTCCAATTTTTCCAATGTCAGTCTACTAAATTTTGCAAAGAAATTTAATTTTAATAATCTCCAAAAAATAACAACAACAAAAGAGCCATCTATCTAAATAACTTCCTTTTATAAAATGACTAACCCAAGGTCACACAGGGAATAAATGGGTAAGGGAGGATTTGAGCCCAGTTCCCTGTCTTCAAATTCAGTGCTCTCTGCCCTCTACCCCGCTGTTGTTAAAGATGATACAGAAAGAGTAAATCCCACTGGCTTTGCATCTCAGCTCCTCTGTTTATTAGGAGTGTGATCCAGGACAAATTATTTTTCCTAACAGGTCCTCAGTTTCTTTATGTGAAAAATTGGACAACTGAACCGGAAGATACAGGATTCCTTTCAGTGTTTGTATTAGGGCTTTTGAAAAATAATTGATTTTGAAACGTTCAATAAATAATATATGGCAGGCTCTCTTAACGTGTGGTATTTAAAAACAAACCGCACAACCCAACGCATCTGTTTTTTCAGGAGAGTTACACATGAAGACCACATGGAAGCTTCTTCACCCATGATTAGGGGAAATGCTCATTCCTCCTTTGTGTTAGACAGAAATTTCTCCATTCATTGGAACAGTCATACTAGCCCAAGTCACAACTGGGAAGGAGGGACAATATTCCCTTCCTCCCCATTCCCCTTTCATGTCCTTCTCTCACACCAGGTACCCTAAACTTCCCAGCTGGCCTACTGACTCCTTTTTGAAGATGAATTCACCCTAAAGTGTTAGTGATTTAACACTATCTTTCCTGGAGTTTTTATTTCAAAAGGACTGACTAAAGGGAGAGGGCAATGCTTAAGCTAGAGAAATCAATCAATGATGATGGAATTTTCCATAGAAAGGACTTAGTGAGCACCCTGCATAAGAACAGGTGGGGTGAGTTTTCCAAGCACTCCTGAAACCATCCTGCGGACCATTACCTTCTCTATATAAGGCATGTCGTCTTTGCAATAAATCCAGTACCTAAGCACATGGTCGGTATTATATGAAAGTTCACGGCCTGATACATTGGGGAATTACAGATCCCAGTTGGGAATCCTTACTCAGGGGTATGACCTCAGTTCTCTGTGCCTCAATTTGCCTACCTGTCAAACAAGAGGGTTGGACTACATGATCTTAATGGTCCCAACTGGTTTTGTGATTCTTTGATATGGTCAATCTATCTGAGGGAGAAGGGAGGAGAGGTGGGGAGGGAGTGTTCCAGATGTGTGATTTCATCAGTGTAGGGAATTCCAAGTCTAAAAATTCAGAGCCTTTTCCACTGAGAAGAATCTACAACTAGTTGATAACTTACACACTTAGCGCCACTCATATACTTTAGAGAGCTGCCTTAGAGGTCAAATGACTTGCCTGTGGACCCCTAACTAGGATATGTTTTAGGTGACACTTGAACCCAGATCTTCCTGTTTCTAAGATTGGTCATTTATCCACTACTCCCTCACGCTCCTCACTCTCGCTCTACTTACAGGGAAATTGTCAGAAAGTCCTGACAAGAGTCACAGATTGGAACCCTGAGTATTTAAAGTTTTAAAGATTCATTATGATTTGTTCCTACATGTTAGTTAAGAAGCTAAAAACAAACCTGACATGTAATTTCATAGCTGGGGCCAAGTAACTCTGGGTAAATACAGAAGACCTCTTTTGGGACTGCTTTCACAGTCTGCAGTACATTCAAAAGCCTGGAGCCTGTGGGGACAAATCTTTGTCCTTTGAAGAGGTAAGGGACATTTTGGAAGGTGGAGTCATTTGATGGCAATGCCAGTTATCAAGCCAGGGGATGTTATTTTCAATTAAGTGCCAATTCTAAGGAATGACATGACAGGTGTTCCTGTGCGGTCTGGTCTGGTTTATCGATTAGCCTCTCTCCTCACCTGGGGAGATCAGAGTGAAAAATGTTGAAATGACAGCAGGCAAAAATCACTGGGACAAGTAAAGAAGGACTTTCAGGGGAACCACTTAGAAAATAACAGTTATTTGGATGTATAAATTCTGGTATGTTTGTTAGAAAAAACCCAACACAGGACTTTAAAGTCATTCCTCAGAAAGCATTCAATTCAGCAAAATCCTCTGTTTTAATACAGTCACTGGAAGAGCCCTTGGAAAGCTTAACAATGTCTACAATGTGTCTAGCAAGTGCCTTTTCTAGCATCTTCTGGTTGAAGACCTCCAGTGACAGAAAACTCCCTGACTCCAAGATAGTTTTAATTATTAGGAATTGATTCCTACCCCAAACCTAAATTTGTCTTTTTTTGATTTCTAACTGTTGTTGCTTCCACTTTTTCCCCTGGAGTCCATGGTGGAACACTTTTAATTCCACTTTCCCAATGAGACTTTTTTGAGATAGCTCTGTTAGAAAGTTTTAGGGTTCAGGTGACCTCTGCAAATCCCATCTACTCCTCCAAGTTCTGTCCTATAGGGTCAAGTAGTTGCTGTTCTCTGTGACAGCCTTTCAAGTACTTGAAAAACCAGGACTCCCTCCAAAAGTTTCCATCTTTAGAATATCTAAATATTCTTAGTTCCTTTAGTCAGTTTTCGTATAGTCCTTTGCCACGCTGGCTGCCCTCCTCTGGACAGTCTTTAGCTTATGTATGAGTTCCCTTCTCTTAAAATGTGCTGCTCAGAATTTAGCACAATATTCCAGAGATAGCCAAAGCTGGACAGGGTAGGGTACAAGTAGGACTATCACCTCTTTTCTCTTAATGATGCCAGTCCTGGCAAATAAGCATTTATTAAATGCTTACAATTTCCTAAGTACTGGAAAGAAAGGCTTTAGGAATTTGAATGAGGTGACCCAAATGGTCTGATACAGGGAAAACAAATCAATTTCTAGTTATAATTATCACCTTTAAAGTATTATGGCAAAAGTAAATTATGTATATAAATCCATGTATATGTATATACAAACCACGTATACATATGTATATACACATATAGGTATGACCTCTATGTCTACATCTAGATATATAGATATATCTCTATACAACTATATATCTTTCTACAGGGTGTCCTAAAAGGCTTAGGGCAATTTTAAGCTATAAAAGTTTAAAAATGCACTTGGAATTTTGGGACAACTTGTGGAGTACTTACTAATTTTTTTTTCAGGTTAACTAACTAAAAAACTGATAGATTCAGGCTGCTGCTGTGCTGCTGTATTTAATAAGATGCCATGCTCTAATTTAAAGGAGCAGCTATGATGGAATCCCAATGGACCTTTATCCAAAAAAAAAAAAAAAGGGTTGGCCCTATCAGGTGAAGTTTCAGAGAGCTGGAGTAGTGACAGCCAACTCCATTAGTACAGTCCTGTTCAAACAGTCTACAAACACAAATGAGGCAAGGGCACACAGGAATTGTGCTGTCAGTCATGGAAGAACATCGGGATGAAAAGCCATCCTTCACAGTTCTTCTGAAGTAAAATAGCTATCCTTCCCCTGTCTGAGACTTTTTTCCTCCCTTAGCAAATGAGGAAGGAAAACTAGCTGATCCCTAAGAATAACACATGCTTATTACATTAAGAGACCTTGGAAATTATCTAGTTTAAAGTTCTTTTAACAGATAAAGAAACTGAGTCCCAAAGACATTAAGTCATTTGTTTTGGGTTATGTATGAGCCTAATATCAATCTCCAGATTCCCAGGCAAATGTTCTTTCCAGATCACTGATGCTTTCTACCTTCCAGCTTTGAAATTCTATATTATTCTATGAACCAGCGACTAGAATGACCATCCTTATTTTACTTAAAAACAACAACAATAAGTTTAACATTGACTCTAAAAACCTGGAAAGAGTCTAATTTATTGGATCATTCCCATGTGTTCTCAACTGGCAGATACTTGATTTTCCTCCCATACCCCTGAAGAACACGACTCAAAAAAATTTAGTGCAGTCATCTCCTTCCAGCTGTTCCAAGCTCCAAAGCCCTGGAGGTTAATATCTTTGAGTCTCAAGCTTCTTTTGTGTCCAATTTTATTAGCTATTTTCATTAAAACTTCCTGAGCCAGACCATTATGAAGTCAATACATATTAATCTAATTTAAGAGCCATGTGGAAGAGTGACCATTTAAACCCAATTCTTTCGTTTTCTCATAATGATATTCTTCATGGCTTTATCTGAATTGAGTAGTTAGAATATCCTAGACCATATGAATGAGACAGTCTTATTTTAAACTAAACTCTTACATCTCCATTGGCTGATACATTCTGCTTATGTTCAGAAGAATAAAATTCTGATCTGAAGCATTAATTCAAAGCATTGTTGTATAAACATTTCCCCCTTCCCAACCATAAAAAAGCAAACCAAGTTCCATTTTTATTGTTGATGAAACTCAGCCAATTGACAAAAAGACTTCACTGACATTGTGTTGGTGTTTCATCCCCAGCAGGCAGATTTAATTCTTGAAACTGAAAAACAAAAACAAAAACAAAAAAAGGGACCTCCTACCCTAAAACAGGCTTGTTATTTGGCCAACTGGCTTCAGCCCATAGTGGTGCAATTGAAAGAGAAGAGAAGAATGGAAAGAGACTCAGATGCCAGCTCCATTGTTTCTCTAAGGCCGTTCACGTGGGTGAGCTCAAAGCTTCCCCTCCAAAGTGCAGTCTTGCAGGCTTCTAGGGGTATTGATAAATGGGTCTTCACCCCTTTTTCCCCTTTCTTCTTAAAGTGCAAATGTAAAGAAGGAGAAATAAAAGTACTAGATCTGCAGCCAAGAGTGTGGATGTGGAATTTTATTTACAGAAATCTTTTGAGCTAAGAGCTGGATCCCTTTTGAGGGTGAGTGATAGAGCCCAAAGTGGAGGTGGGGGGACAGTAGGTAGAAGGTTTGCCCAACCCACCCCTTCTCATGGATTGTTTCATCGGTAGCTTTTTCAAGTGAGGCAAAACAAAACAAACCACAATTCATGGAATAGCACGAGCTCCATATGCAAACAGAGGGCAACCACTAAACTTGTGAGTATGTTGGTCCAGAGTCCTTTATTTCATGAACAGTGCTTTAAAGTCAGTGAAGAACTCTGTGCTGTTTCTTGATTTTTTGGCTTATAAGCCAAGGAGAGCAAGCAGAACAGCGGCTGGCAGCCTCCAACTTAAACACCAAGGAGAAAGGAAGGTAATTTAGCCTTGGCCATACTGTGCCTAGCTCATCAGCACACTCACTTCTGATGACCTGAACAGAAACACGCACTTACTCTACAAGGACAGAAGATCTGCAGGAAGCTCATAGCAACACACTTGTAAGCTGAAGAGGACCCCAGAACTTACAAGGTGGGGCTGCCAAGTAATTACAAGGGAAGGGGAGCATCAACCCTGTACAGACACCTGACATTGGATTGGAAACGCCAAGTGGAAACAGAACTGGTCAACATCTTCATTTATACATAATTTACAGTATTCAATTCAAAATAAAAATCACAAGAAAAATACATCCGTTTCTGCTATGCCTTCTCCCACCCCCACCCTACCCCTCCCGAAAAAAACAACAAACAAAAAAAGTGGCTTCTAATTAAAGATATAATTACCACCACTGTCTATATTTTGGTCTAATTCTGAGATCTGGGCTTGGGATAGTTACAACAATAGGAGTAGAGATATCTGGAATGCAATTTACCCAAAGATCACCAGTGTTTGCAGTCATGTATCTTGGTCTCTTTACATCCAAGAGGTTAAAGGAATGCTGAAGAGGTTTGGGGGTGAGGGTGGGATGGTGGTGGGGTGGCATGTGAAATCCCTTGGCTAAGTCTAACTCGGTTGGCTAGGGCAAAACCCAATTTCTCTTGCGAAACATACACTACCAACAAAGCTTTCTACCCTCCCTTAAGCCTTAGATCTATCCCCAGTCTATTGCCTCCAGCTGAGAACATTTCAATGGTCCATCTCCACATGGTGATGCATTAAGAAAAGAAAAGAAACAGATAAACATATTCATCAGGCCTAAGGAAAAGGGGTTTGGGAGTACTGGCTTGGGAGGCCATTCCTAGTGAGCACAAAAGAGAGGACACCAGGTGACAATTAACTAGTTCAGTTGCACTTGAGCTTTTGGTCAAGCTAGGTAGGGATTGATTCCAGCAAAAGTGAGGCTTTGTGGCAACTAGTTCACAATTGAAGCTAATGCTATTGAAAGTGGGTTCATGAGAAACCACTGACAAAATGGGAACTGGGAGGAACTTGCCAAGAAGTATCTCTGGAAGGCCATTTCCTTTCCTTAATGTTTCTAGGGGAGAAGGTGAAAGGTGAGGGTAAAGGATTGGCGAGTCCCTTTTTCTTTTTTGCAAACTAGAAAAAAAATCTTTTTGAAGGTTAACTCCTCTGGAATGAAAACGTAGATTACGGTATGAAGGTTACAGAACTGCATCTGCTACTGGGTCACCGCTACAGGTCTATGAGCTGATCCACCAGCAGCAAAGACCTGGCTAGGTTGGGAAGACTGGACTCAGAGCTCCCACTGCTGTTTCTAGAGTGCCCACCTGGAAGTGGAGAGATAGGAATTCAGTACAGAACACAAAGGGTTAAGGTTTAGATGTGCAGAGCAAAGCAAACAAGAAAAAGAAAAAAAAACTAGAAGCAGTAAAAAAAATCTATGCAAGCTGTTTGTTATTGGTTAGAATTTGCAAGAATCAAAATTAACTATTTCCTACCACCCACCATTCTCTCTCTCTCTCTCAACCCCCCAGACAGCCACAAGGCAGCCCATGCGCTATTCTGTTAAAGGCAGGGCAAATGAAAGCTACCAGCAAAGGTGATTTCCATTTTTGGCAGAGAACGAGAGGCTGCACCCTGATAGTCATCCCACCAACCAAGTTAAATGAAATCATTTTTGCTTGAGGAAGGACTTGACCAGACACAACTTTTATGCCCAGGGAGAGACAATAAAACAACTATATAAATGGTCTTTTGGCAACTCGGTGTAGCAGAGAGATCAAATTTTTTTGACACTATTCAAAGTAGAAAGGGCTTCAAATATAAGTCCTGAACATGTGAGTATGGCATTGCAAGAGGGGTGACCCTCTTTAAAAGGAACATTTTATAAATTGTTTTTTTTTAATCTTCCTCCAAAAAAATTTGTAAAATGTGATTATGGGGATGCATTCCTTCAACTCCAGTCTCTCTGCCCAATCCATAAAGAACTCATAATTCAAAGAGCCCTTAAACATTTACTCCTAGAAGGTTGGGGACATTTCTACATCATCTGTTCTCAGCCTCTTCTCTTTGCCTCCTTCTCTCTTACCTTGTGAGTTTTTGGATATCAACACAGGAATAGGGTCAAACTCATCTTCTGCCACCTTTTCGGGGCCCTCAGGAACATCAAAACCTGAGATGAGATTATTATCTTCTGCAGCGTGATGTAGGAATGGAAATAAATAAGCAGAAAGAGCAGAGACAGATGTTAGCTCAGAAAACAATGTTAGAAGACACAGAGTTCCCATTAGTGTGGTTAGGGTGGTTTTTAGAAGAAGGTGGAAAGTACTGCCTTTTCTGATTTGAAATAAGAGGTGAGGTCCATAAAGAGGGGAAAGTGTCAGGCAAAATATACTGAGAAAACAGGCCATGGTTGTGATATACAAAGAAAGCCTCCTTGGACTATTTAAGGAGATGCTCTGTCTTATAAGGAAAAACTGGTTATTATTTCTTTGTTGATCATGGTTAAGAAATTAGGCAGGGAAGACAGGCTGGTTGATAAGTTTTCTCTACCTATTTAATGTAATTATTACTATAGTACCTCTTTTTTTTCAAAGTAAGTTTTAGTGATACTTTTTGTTTATACAGCACAGTTGTTTCTGGATATAGAAACTCTTCTCCCCCAAGCCTCCCTGGTAGCTAAAAAAAGGTCAATCAAAAACATTCACTACAGTGACCACATCTAACGATATATACACCATTTTGCTCTTGTGGTTACTGTTTAAGAGGAAAAAAGGTAAATTTCATTATCTTATACTATCACCTACCAAAAAAAAAACCCCAAACCCAACAAGACCAAAAACAACCTAAACAAATCCACAAACAAAACCCATAGAAAAAAAAACTCTGTGCCATCTTTATGGGTAAATCGCTAACTAATAAGATTTAGAAAAAGGAAACTAATTAGTGGTATAAGATTCAAATACTACCTAAAAACTTGCACAAAATACTTCTGAAATGACTCAACTGGGTAGGCATTTCTCATTCTAGGAGAAATTATCCAAATGACTTAGACTCCCTGAGTGGATTGAGGGGGAGGGGATGTAGAAGGAAAGGAGAGGAGCAAAGTGAATAAATTTACATGCCAGTTCTTGTCCAAAAGGGAATATATTCATGTACAGTGAGAAGACAGGTAGAAGTCATGTAAATTTATTCCTCTCAATTCTAATTAGAGCTGCCACACCAGCACATCCCAGCTGGGCCCCCATTTTGCAAGGGACGCTGCTCTGTAATTGCTCATCGCTGCTGATGGGCTCATCTGAAACAACTGTCAGGCTTAATTGCTTAAATAGGCAACTTGCTCAATAAAAGCAAAATCTTTTAAACACTGTCAAAGGCAAAAAACCAAAGCTCAGCTACTGTCACTGTAAGAGGAAGCCTGTTTCCAGAAGCTTCTTTCATTAACCCTCTCAGGAAGGGGGGACTTGCAGAGACTGAGCTCTCTTTAATTCAGAAATCCCCCTGCCTCCTGGGGATATCTTCATGATCAGGTCCAAAAGTCAAACTGATCAGTAAATAATTTTTAGAGTCTTAGTAACACTTTTTTCCTCCATGTTACTGTTTTATTACAAAGATGACGAAATGGGAGTGTGAGAGAAAAGAGGGGCCAAATCCAGAAGTTTGATGACTAAAGATGAATGCAAACAAGGCTTTCTTGTGAGGGCAAGGTCACCAGAGTTGTGGACCAAAAGCTACATCTTATATGGAAAACAACTGTTTGAATGATTATCCCTCCAGGAGACTGTAAAGTCCTTGAGGGCAAAGATTATATTTTGGTCTTAGCTGGGTATCTCCCCAATGCCTACTGGAGAGCCTTGACAAAGCAGGTGGTTACTAAAAGTTTGTTAAGTGGAGTTTGCTTAGTGGAAGGAAGAGGCACTGTAAGAGCAAAACAAAAAAGCCGAGTGCTGAACCACCAGCACTGGTAAACAACCCTGAGTTTAAAAGCACTTAAGTTTTTCAGCAAGTGAATGTTACCATAGAAACAGTCATCACTGGGAAGAGCTCTACAGATCTCCCAGAGAAGACATTCTAAAACCTAGCAATGGAAATTAGGGCCATTCTGACAGTTTTTGAGACCTGGGAAAACTTTAAAGAACAAATCCTCTCACGTTTTCCATTTTGATCTCTCAACAGAGATTTGTTGAATGTATTTTAATGCAACAAAGTAACTTAATAAAAGAATAGCTATCTTATTTTAAAGGGCATCAGGGGTTCTTAACCTGAAATGTATGGGTGGATTGGGCAGGGAGACTCTCTGGATTTGGATGGGGAAAAATGAATCTCAATTTTTACCACAATTGGTTTACACTGTAATTCTATGCATTTAAAAACATTATTTTGAGAGGGGGTCCATAGGCTTCACCAGAATGTCAGTGGGAACACAAAGATGGTTAAGAACTTCTCTAAGGCCCCTTTGAGGTCTGACATTCTATGTTCTCTATTCCAAAGGCACCTTCCAGATTTGACAAGCTATGTTCTAGTTCTTTTAGTTCTAACATTTTGTGGTCTGTATCCTTAAGGGAAATAGCACTGATGCAAATTTAGAGCAAGTGGGTTTGAATCTTGGTCCTATCTTTGTAAAAATGGATGAGTTGTACTATGTAATTCTTAAAGTTCCTTTAGGCAAGGAAACCTTGAAGCTCTGATATTCTAGGTTTTAAGGTATTTTTCAGCCCTAACATTGTATATCCTGTGTTCTCAGTTCATTTCAAGTGCTGACATTCTTGTAATATTAAAAATAAAAATGTATAATGTTACGTAAGAATCCAAAAGTCTTGGAACTCACAACCCCCTTTTTTATGCACAGATTATTAATATAGTCCAGAAGAAGAGAGATTCCCTAAGGATGATAAAGTTCTCTAGCTCTTCCTGTTTAAGGATGACATTTTTCTGACTGTATCAAGTCATGGAACACTACCAGGCCTCCTCATGGAGGCTCATGGTCTTTGAAAAAAATTGGCCTAGTAATACAAATAGAAAAAACTAAATCAATAAAGAATTAATATTGTTCACACTATGATTGCAGCTGGGTTGACAGTTCATTGAATTAGCCCATAAGTACATGCAGATTGACACTCAACTTGCCAAAGAAGTGAGCAGAAGTAGGAGAAATCCGGCTAGGTTGCATTTAGGGAAATGGCACAGAGCTTTCAATGATCTCTGTTGCTGCAAAAGCCCATATTTCTCATGGTGATATCGTATGGTTGTAAACCACAGAACACCTCATACTCAGAAAGATAATGACTGCATGTGACTCCCAGGGCAATGAAAAGATGCAAGGTGGGTGTAAGCGGGTGGCAGGCAGCATGTTGACAACAACGGCTTGTGTTTAACAGAGGACATCATTTAAAGCATATTGACCAGGAAAGAAGTTGGGTCAGTTATGTATCAAAATCAAAAGCTTACAGATGGACAGCTTGATTGTTGTATTGGAATCTATTAAATATTAAAATAAACAAAAGGAGGCCTACAATATAGAAGGTGGAGACTGTGCAAAGGATTTATAGACAGAGATGGAAAAGAATTGTGTGGGGATGAGATATTATGGCCTGGTTGTGATTAACATTTGTGGCCTTATAACGAAGAGATTCACACTAATACGGTTAACTATCAATGGTAAAAGTCACTTTTTTTTTTCTTTTTGGAGGGGGAAAGGCAGGGCAATTGGGGTTAAGTGACTTGCCCAAGGTCACACCACTAGTAAGTGTTAAGTGTCTGAGGCCACATTTGAACTCAGGTCCTCCTGACTCCAGGGCCAGTGCCCTATTTACTGCATCACCTAGCTGCCCCAAAAGTCACTTTTAAAAGGCCTTGGTGCAGTCTGCTGGTAAAGAGGGCTAATAGTTTCCATTTGAGCTTGCTTTTTTTCTAATGAAGAAATTAAAGGACATGGCCTTAGTGAGGGCCAATCTCTTTCTTGCCATCAATTTCTCTTCTTTCCAAGAGGGCGGTTACTCAGCAAACTCTAAACTAGATAAATCTGTTTTAGGTTCTAATATGGAGCTAAAAGATGACAGGCAGTTAGGTGGGATGGATTGCTGGACCTGAAGTCAGGAAGACTTGAGTTCAAATCTGGCCTTAGATACTTACTAGCTGTATGGCCCTCAGCAAGCTACTTAATCTTTGTTTGCCTCAGTTTCCTCATCTGTTAAATGAGAACAATGATAAGGCTTATCTACCAGGATGATTGTGAGAATAAAATGTGATAATATTTGTAAAGGGCTTTGCAAACACATAAATGCTAGCTAAAAAAACACAAGTTTGTTTCAGATCTGGTCACCATCATTCCTCCTGAATTCTACTACATATTTGAGAAGATAGAAGAGCAAAAACCTGGCTTTGGGAAAGTGCTGAGAAGGTACTAAGAAGATTAAGACTAATCCTGTATCATTTTCTTATTGATCCTGTTTACAATGAATTAATTTTGCCTTGTAACTGCTTTTGTTCCGTAACTACTTAAGTCACAGTTTTTGTCTCTGAACTTGGTTTGGAGTTCAGCTGGGCAGTAATGGGTTAAGTTTAAAAATCCAGCTTGGCTGCTCAAGGAATTTTGTGAACCTTGGGGAATGTATGAGAAAGCAAGAGAGTTTGGGCCTGATATCTCTACTTTGCCAAGTTGTACTTAAAGGATGTCTGGTTTGCTGTCCAAAAGTCTGGGCTGCTATCTTGCACCTGGACTCAAAGAGCGCTTCTTAGTCTCATGAGAGAAGGTGGGGGGAGGGGCCGTCATTGCTAGCCCCTATTGTCAAACTCCTAACCATTCACGTAGATCTCTGAGCCTCAGCTCTGTAACCAACCATATGGTCCTCACTCCCATGATGTCGTCTCCTCTGCTCTGTCCTTTGTTATATATTCCTCAAAACCTATGAAAAGGGAACTGTCCTGTCACTTGGCGTCTTTGACATTAATGGAGATGATCCACTGACCCATTATTGACAGGGAGCATGGCCCTGATAAAAAATGTTCTCTTGATCAGAAATATGCCTCAATTTGCCCTTTTGTTAAATTCCAATAATGACAGTATTAGAGCCAATGTGAGGCAAAGGCTATTTGATGTTTTAAAAAACATATTTGATGCCAGCTCAGGGAAGGAAAAAGAGCTGATTATGAAGGATACAACTATACATTCTGTTTGGAGGAGGAGAGATTATTACCTTGGTATTCGCTAAGATACTTTATTATGTAAAGCCTGTATAAGCCAGGTCTGTCCTGGTTTGCCTAGGGTCTTATCTAAAAAAATGAAGGAATTGGGTAAGAAAGTCACTAAGGTTCCTTTTCAGAAGGATGTTCCTATGACTTTCAACTTAACCAATTTAAGACAAGAAATTATTTTTTAAAGCAGTTTTAAACCAGCTTCACATATTTGATGGATTTGTGGGATTTAAAAGCCCATTTAGTTTAAACCCCTTTATTTTACAGGTGAAAAAACGGAGGCTCACAGAGTGACTTACCCGAGTCACATGGACAGTTAAATGGCAGAGTGGACATTCAAGTCTCTGATTCCAAAATCCAGCATTCTGTCAATAGACCATGCTGCTATCCCTTTCATTATTTGAAGGTAAAAAAAACCCCATTGTAATTAACAACCATTTAGAAAAGTTTTTTAAAAATTCAGATGGTGGTACTGACCCCCTCCCACTCCTGGTTAGTTTGAATCATTGCGGTTCTTTATATAAAATGGAAATAATAATAAGCTAAAAAGAAAACAGAAGACACATAATCTCACAAGAACAATGTCCTCCAGTCACTCTTTCCCTCCCCTCCCTGGACAAAACGGGAGCACATGCCATGACGAGTGTTTACCTTTATGAGCTGGAGCAGAAATTGCCATGGGAGTGAATTCATCTAGAAGGTCAGTAGCTGGGTTAGAAAGCAGAGAGGAATCAAGAAGGGAATCTTCCCCAGGGAGAGAATCTGAGTCCAGAAGAAAGGGATGCCGGGAGCATGAAATGGTGCATACAACAGGAGAATAGGATTAGACTGTCAACCTTTGGATTACTGGCTTGACACCTCATTCATACAACTCACAACACCAGCAGCAGCAACAACAGCAACAAACCCACGGTCTTCATAACAACCACAAACAGCATTTATACAGGGCGTTTTACATCCATTGTCCTAAAATCTTAGTGCAGTTTTAAGTAGTTGTTTAATAAATGCTTTGTCATTCATAAGCATATAGACATAGAAGACTTTTCTCCCAAGACCATGAACTTCCTGTAGAACTTGAACTGAAATATTTTACATGATGAAAGCTGAGACAGAGTAACCCATCCTTACCTGTCATCCCTACATCACCAATGCTGCTCATCAAAGCTTCTGTATCTCCTGTTTTAAAGACTGTGAAAGGACCTAACATTAAAGCATCCAAACCCAAACGTAGACCTAGATGAATTTAGATCAGTCTCTGTCTCTATCCCTCTTTCCAAATGCCAACAAATTTTGGTTTTATTCAGGCATTTTACTTTAGTCTGTATGAAGGTGACAAATGCAGTGCTTTTCCTGCAAGATTTCCCAACTCTGTGTCACCAAAATGTAAAAGCTGTATTAAGCATCTATAATTCTCCCCCAAATTACCTTCAAATTCAATTTTTAAAAATCTCATATATGTGATTAAAGCTTTGTGTAAGGGACACAATTCAGGCTTACACTTCCAATGGTCTACTTTAAGAGCAAATAAAATTGGTCTAATATATTCATTCACAGTGATAAAGGTTTACTCTCTTCCTCATAAGCTTGTACAAACCAATGGAGTTCCACGTCAAAATCATTGCCACGTCATAAACAAACTGCTATAAAATTGTAAAACCCTTAAGTAATATTGCTAGGCCAGTCATTCATTCACTTGTAAGGTGGTTTATGTGGAGTTAACTGTCTTTTACAACGTTGCTCACCTACTCACGTTTTTGTGAACCTAATTAACAATGTTAAATAGGCTATTACTTTAGAGGAAAGAATATATGGTAGTTTGGCTACTCAGTTAACTAGAAAAGAAGAAAGCTGTCTTATAAGTTTCCTAAGAAAGCTGAAAGAAACAGTGGTGTGGAGCCTACTGGTTACTATAATTGACCTAAAAGCAGTCTGTTCTTCACATAGCAAACAAGTTGCTGAACATCCATAAGCTGGAGCTGAGAGCACAAATCAGTACCAACTGATCATGTGGAAAGTAAAAGGAACCAGATGGCACAAAAATCACATCCTCAATCTTGATTTAATGTGGTTGGGAGATAGACTGGCTCTCCTCCTTGAAAGGGGCTTGGTTCTATAGTCAGAACAAAACCCACAAGCTGACTAGCCTTAGCCTTATCTCCATGACCAAATGCTCTTGTTTGAGGAGAAACTTTACTAACCTGTTCGGTTGGATGTGACAGAGTCAGTCTGAGATGGGAGGCGCTGGGCCATTGGGGGCTCCAGTCCTGGTATGAGACTTTCAACAGCAACATCAACTTTTCCTTTGGCGGCAGTGTTAAAAAAAATCAGAGGAAGGTGGAAACGAATTATAGGGAGCCAGAGGGAGACTGAAAAGCACTGGAGTCAGAGGATTAGGGTTCAAATCCCAGTTCCGCTACTTACTAGCTGTGTAATCTTAAACAAGTCACTTTCCTCTTTATCTCAGTGTCCCCTTGTGTAAAATGGGGAATTAGATTGGCTGGTCTCTAAGGTCCTTCTCAGGTATAAATGCTATGATCCTGTGAGAGGGCAGGACAGTTAATCCCTAAATAGCAAGGTGTCTCCTGCATGGAAGTTTCAGTCAGTGGGCCTGAGAACTATGTTATAGGAAGTAAAGCTTAAAATATTTGGGGATGTTTAGCCTGAAAAGAAAAGTAGGAAACTGATAGCAGTCTTCACTCTTTTTTGAGTTCCTCACTGTTATAGGTTCTATGCTTTTCATTACATATTGCCTTATGACAGATTTTTGATATTTAATTTTTTATCTCTGTCTCTCCAGTCAGATTGTAAGTTCCTTGAGTGGAATCCCACGTGCCTTTCGTAACTTGGTCTCCCTCACAGCACCTAACACAGTGCTGTGCATACTGTGTATAATCATCTTCCAATTAGTGGGTATGTGGTTCTAAGGTACCATCCCCCTTTAAAGCTTTCATATGGAACAGTTTGGTGCTGAAAGAGGCAGAAACATTACTTTGTATAAAGACACAAGAATTCTATTAATTCGTTAAGGATGTAAGGTATAGTCTTTTTATAGCTAAGCAACTTGGGGTCTGAAAGGAATAAGAAAATAATTTTGTTTTAATAAAAATTATTATAATTTATATGTAAAGAAACACAATTTTCATATAGGCTATGAGCAGACTGGTTGCAAAATGGACAGAGAATGAACCGTGGCATAATCATAACCACTTAAATAACCCCGTGAAGGATGTAGAGTGATATCTTTTTTGTATGTTTAATGGTTCAAAGGGGAAGAGAAAATTTTTATTTATTAAAAACTGTGAGTATAAAAATATAGTTGCCAGAGGCACAGTTTTGGAGACTATGGAATTGTTGAAGCTCCAGGATATAGCATTTCCTAAACTGATTGATATGGAACTTTTAAGACTTAAGAGGTTAAAAACTTGCACAGTGCAAATAATCATGTAACTCTTTAGATATTATGAGATCACTAAATAAGGAAAAGGGGGCTGGTGAGTTTTTAACTCAAAAGTGAAAAGTGAGTCACTGAGTAACAATTTGTCCTTATTAAGGCTACTGAAAATAGTGAAGAATAAGTACGGGGTGAATATTGAGAAACTGACAAGACTAAAGAACAGGGAGGAAAAGAGAGAGAAGAGAGTGGGAAAGGTTAGCTCTCTTAGAACTCTGAGAGGTAGCAGCTGAAGCACTTGACTGACAGATTCCTAATTGGCTGAGGAAAGACTAGAGCTCATTGGACAAAAGTATTAGCATAGGCAATTGCTCTTCAGTGCCACCTAGAGTTTGAGAGAGGTGAAGCTTTTCAAAAGTACATGTAACTCAGTGGTGGCTGCTGGACAGGCCATCTTTTTTTTTTTTTTAACATGGTAAAATCATGGTGTTGACTCCACAGACATAGGCAGCTCATAAATGTGGATGAAATTAAGTTGATCTCCCACAAGTAGTGGTGTTTCTCTAGATCTTATTAAACACGTAAGTGAATGGCTAAGAAGATTAAAAATTTAAAATAATTTCATTTATGTCAATGAGAAATGCTTACTTTGGCCATTATATTCCTATGTATTAAGATACCAGTCCTTTGTAAGAACTTACAAAATAGATTTTAATAATCTTATTAAACTTGCCTTTTGTAAACTAAAAAATAAAAGTGCATGTAGCTTTCAGTCACCACATCTAGTGTGAGAGGGTTTTGAAAAGAGAGGTTTAGCAGCTTATCTGCTGAGAGCTGTTTGGTCAGTGGAGCATCCTGTTGAGTAAATGGCTGTTTGAGCTTGTCTGTATTGTCTAAAGAGAGCCAGTTTAAGGAGTTGTGCATTTTTCTGGCTTTAAGGGAACTGCTAGCTAAATTAAGAGTATAATACTTTCCCAGCACCCTTTTAAAGGTGATTGTAAGCTGAAAGAATTTGTAAATGCTCCATTGGTTCAGGAATAGGAGAAAAATGGATTTGCCGAGCTGGAGAGTGTGAGGAAAGGAAGGGGAGCAGTTAGCAAAAATGGGGTTTCATATAATATAGATGTTCCTGAATGGAAAAAAAATATTATCAAAGCCTGCTGTCCAGAGTATTAGTTAACTCAAGCACATGGATGCTCCTCCTTATGCTTGCCTGCCAGGTTTCTTTAAGTCTTTAAGATCACTCTCCCCAACAGGTAGCTGAGTGTAACTCTACTTAATGTGTGAATTGTAATGTACTTATTATTCCTGAATTTACATTAATATGAGCATCTGTTCTACAATATTGAGAATGAATGGTATAGCACGTAGGTAGGGGATCAAGAACTAAAATGATGAGTATAGATAGTATATTCCTCCATAACAAGGTTACTTTTAGGATTCTGAGATTATTTGAATGGAGTAAGGGTCTCTTCCTCAGAAACCTAGACCTGCCAGCATGAGGAATGTTTGGAGAAAATAAGATAGCAAATAGGTGTCCTTTTGACCTATATGAGAAGTATAGGGCACTATGTGATGATCACAAAAAGGTCCACCCCATTCACCTGTTACATATACATACATGAAATCCTCTTCATTTATAGGGCATGTCGTCAAGAAGTCAGAAAGAATAATGAAATCTGCAAATACTTAGCTATATTAACTAAGTACTGCCACATAGCAAAATTACTTTACTTGGGGACCAAATTATATTTATGTCCTAATAGGACAGCTAGCATACTGGATAATCAGATCAGGATTAAAAAATTTTAAGCCAAGGCGTTGGACTGAATCTGATAAGATGAAATGTAATAGGCATAAATATGAAGTCTTACAGGGCAGGCATGGCTAGACAGCAGTTTCTTTGAAAAGGATGTGGAGGTTTTGTGCCAACTCAACATTAATCAACAGTGTCATATGGCAACCAAGAAAAGTAATGAGATCTTGGCTACAGTAATAAAAGTATGGTATTTTAAATGAGGAATGTGACAATCCAAGTGGCTTATGCCCTGATCAGACCACACCTAAAGTACACTTATGGGTGTATAGAGATTGGGCCAAAATAGGCACATTGGTCCACACTCTACGCACGCCTATGATTGGTTTTTTGATCCATGGGCAACATTTGAGGAAGAACATTGATAAGTTGGAGAATATCCAAAACATCAAACAGGATTAAAATGTCCTTGAGATCAAACCATATGAGATTCAGAAATGGAGATACTGACGTTGGTGGAGAGAAAGTTTGGGTGTGTGTGTGGGGGGGTCTTACATTGAATAGATATTTAATAAGTGTTTGTGTGATTAAAATACTAAAATTAAAAGTTTCTTACATTAAAAAATATTTCACACATAAAAGTATTCCCACAATGTTTTGCTTCTAATGTGTGTGTTTGAGGTTGGTAGTACATTAACCTCATTTCATAGATGGAGAAACTGAGGCTCAGAGCCTTGCTAAGATCACACAGACAGTAAATGATGGAGCTGGAACTTGAGCCTGTCTTTTTTGTATATGCTTCAGTGGTTTCCATGCTTTACTAGATTTGCCATAGCTCAATAAAACATTGGGCTTGCTAAGCAGCTTCCTCATTCTTTACATAAAACTCTTGAAACACAGAGGCATGCACCCCACATCATGACAGAGACAGAAAGCGAAGAATTTTTAAAATTACCATTCACAGCATCTGAAGTGCTGCCAAAGGGATCTGCCAGAGGTAAGAGGTCAGGAAGGAGAAGTGAAGTACTGGGAGATTTGAGCCCTTCGATAAGCTTTTCTGGGTTAGAGAGAAAGGAAGGAGAAAGGAGAAAAATCAATGAGACAACAAAAGTAAAGCATCATTTCTCATTTTAAAGGTACATCAAAGTTCCTTTGCTCAAACTCGGGAGGAAATCCTAGTACATGGGAACATCACTAAGAACAGAGTAACCACAAGCAGAAATTAGTGAGTCAAAAAAAATATACAATGTGGAAAAGAGAAAATAAAAGCCATATGTTTCTCAGGTATCAAGAACTAGGATTAAGTTATGTCAGTATTCTTAGAGATAGGGAGCTGTACTTTGGCAGACAACAAAGTTCAAGGGAAAGAAACCCTAAGAAGTGAGAGGTAACTGAGATCTTGCATGGAGACCAAATCATGGAGGAAAGGACCATTTAGAAGACTTGGCCAAGGCAGGGAAGAGAGTGCTGGGCCTGTAGTCAGGCAGATGTGACTTCAAATCCAGCCTCAGACGATTACTGTGTGACCCTGGGCATGTCACTTAACCTCTGCTTGCCTCAGTTTTCTCATTTGTGAAATGTTGGCAATAATAGCACCTAGCTTCACAATTGTTATCTCATTTGATCCTTATAACAGCTCCGGAAGCTAGCAGAGGTTAATCATATTGCTAGCACAATGCCTGCAACACAGTTGTCAATACAAATCTTTTTATTACTATTATTTTTATCATTATGTTTATCCCAGTGCCTGGCACATGATAAGCACTATATAAATGTTAGCTATCATCATCATCATCATCAATAGTACTTTATCGCAGTGCCTGGCACAGAGCTAGTGCTGTATAAATATTAGCTTTGTGAAAAGCTCTATCTTTTAGGCATCAATAGGACTGTCACATGGAAGAAGGATTATACTTGTTCCTGTTGTTCCAGAAGACAGAATTTGGGCCGAAGAGTATCAGTTAAAGGGAGGCAGACTTCAGCTCATCATAGAAAGAACTACCGAAACAATGTGAAAGGTCCAACAGTGGGGCAGGCTATTTGTCATTAGTGAAAGTGGCAAAGCAGAGGAAGGATCACTGCCCATTATCAGGGATGCTATAGAGAGGATTCCTGTAGCAGGTCACAGATTTAGAAGTTGTCTAGTGCAACAAAAGTTCCATCCAGATTCTAAAACCCACCAAATGTTCATTGGAAATGTTTAATTTTCAGCCTGCGTCCAAAGGCAATATTTACACAGCATCTTGCCATATTCACAAGATTCATACTCAGCATTTTGTAGAATCTAATTTATATGGTGTTTTATAGTTGCAAAGTGCTATATATCACTTGTTTATTAATTTGTGCTATTCTTCCATTAAAATGATAAAGAGCAGAAATAGGTAACATAGCTTTGGACAGAAGGCTGGACTTTGGAGTCAGAAGACCTTGTTTTAAATTCTGCGCCAAGTACCAATCCTCACATACTAGCTGGGTGATCACGGACAAGTCACTGAATGTTGCTACCTCACAGGATGGCTGTCCTAAGGAAAGCACTTTGCAAACCTTAAAATGTCACTTGTCTTTCACAGGAACACAACATCTCAGTCAATGAGTGAAGGTAGAAATACCATCATCAGAAGCAAAAATAATAATTTATGTTTATTTAAGATTTTGCAAAGTTTATGAAGCATTTTTTCTTCCCAGAATGGTCAGGAGGGTGATATGGGATAGTGGCAAAAGTATCTGAGGTTAGGAGACTTGTGTTCAAATCCCACCTCCAAAATTTATTAGCTGTATGACTTTAAACAAGCTATGTTACCTCAATGAGCTAAAGTTTTCTCATCTGTAAAAATGGAGATAAGAATATTTATATTAGGGGTAGCTAGGTGGCACAGTGAATAGAGCACCAGCCCTGGAGTCAGGAGGACCTGAGTTCAAATCCAGCCTCAGACACTTAACACTTACTAGCCGTGTGACCTTGGGCAAGTAAGTCATTTAACCCCAATTGCCCTGCATTCCCTCCTCCAAAAAGCAAAAAATTAAAAATTAAAAAAAAAGAATATTTATATTCACAAGGTTGAGAGTAATTAATCTAGACACCTTAAAGTGGGATAGGCATGGAGATGCATGCCAGTGATGCCCGCTACTGAAGGAGGCTGGAGCTGGTGGACTGCTTGAGATCAGGAGTTCTGACACAGAGTAGGTTAAAATCTATCAGGTATTTACACCAAGTTCAGTACCAATATGGTGAGTGCCTGAGAGGAGGAAGCTACCAGGCTACCTAAGGAGGAGTCATATCACTATCATCATTATCACCACCACCGCCATCATCATCTTGCTCACAGTCACGTGGCCAATAAATGGCATAGTCAGGATTTGATACCAGGTCTCCTGAGACTACAAGATTTGAGAGTAAATAACATCCAAAGAAACTTATTTAATTTGGCCTGGCAGTTTGGAGGAATAATAAAATGTATAGATAAGAATGACTTTGAAATCATTCAGTTCAAACTCTTGATAGAGTAGGAAACTGAACATTGGGGAAGGGACGTGGCTAGCCAGAGATCACACTGAGAATAAGCAGTAGAGCTTGGAGGAATCTCCAAAGTGCCTCAAGGCTGGGGTGCTTTCAGCTAATAGCTAGCATTTACATACTGCTTCAAAGTTTGACAAGCACTTTCCTTATATTATCTCATTTGATCCTCACAACAACCCTCTAAGAGAGGTGCTATTATTATGTTCATTTTACAGATGAAGAAACTGAGGCCAAGAGCAGTCACCTGACTTGCTGGAGTCACACTGAAGCAGGCTTCAAACTTACATCTTACTGATTCCAGATCCAACACTCTATGCACCTCAACTGAAAACAGAGCCAATATTTTTGGCTTTCGTGTTGTTAGAGGGAGTAGGAAGGAGAGCTCTGGTGGAGAGAGTCTGTGTCATTTTAGGGGAATGACCATGTTCCCATAGGAGTCTAAGTCAAAAGGATATGGCTTGACAGGAAGGACTCCCTAGTCAGCTTATACCTCATTGTCCGAGTTACCAGCTCTGTAAAGGAGGGTTGTAATCTCCGATTAGCAACTCAAATTTTATGGAATAGCAGAAAGAATAGGAGAGAGAGGGAGGATAAGGGGGGAGGGAAAGAAGGGGAGAGAGAGAATGGTGGAAGGAGAGAAGGAAGGTACGAAAGATAATGGGGGAGTAAGGGAGAGAATAAGGGAAGGAGATAGGAGAGACAGACAGAAGACAGACTGAAGGGGGAAGGCAGAAAGAAAATCACTGAGTTCAACTGTGTTAGCCAAAAGAAGACTTTAGTTGAGAGGTCCAAGCTATATAATATAGTGGAGAGAGGGCTGAATCAGGAGCCCCAAGTATGAATGCAAGTTCTGATTCTTCTAAGCTATGTAACTCTGGCCTGAGGTAGTTGAAGACTTAAGAGTTAGAGGATTTGAATCCTGGCCTTGTTTCTTGACAGGAGTCCATAGAGTGTTGGATCTGTTGGAAATGCTGAACAAAGCATTTCCCCTTTCTGACCCTGCCCTCCCTTCCTTCCACCTTATAAAACCAGAGGAACAAAACAGAGAATCTTTAAGGTTCCTCCAAGTTCTAAGTCTTGTTCCTTCACTTAAACTCTTGGGCTTTACTTTCTTTGTCTGTAAAACAGGAGAAATAGTATTTGCATTATCAATCTCACAGGGTTGCTTTGAAGAAAGTTCTGTAAACCTTCAGGTGCCACATGACTGGGAATTGATATAACAAATCTTGGGAGGACAATTCTGCACTGAGAGCTGTGCAGACAAGGCCCTAGTACAAAAGGGTCCCCCATACTGGGCCTGCAATTTACTTGTTGCAGAATATGCAGAAATAGTTGCTTTTTCTTTAATGCCAATAAAACTTTCTTTTGAGACACTTTAGAGAGCCTGCTTGCAAATGAAAATGGCGGATATCAGTCCAAATCCCTCCAAATGGAGCGATTGTCTCTTAGTTCCCAAGTCATGGATTGTGCCTAATAATGTGCAGCCCTCACAAATAACAATAACACTTCAATAATTAAAAGATATATGTAGGAGGTCCCCCTGCCTCCACAGAACCACCTGCCATCCCTCTATGACAGAATTACCTGCCATCCCTCTATGACTTAACAGATGGTCTTGAGAGAGGCTGTGGGTGAAAAACTCATCACTGTTGGGCCAACCTAGTGATAACTCTCTCCCAACTTAATGAGGGTGGTCTTTGGATCACCAGCTCCAGACACAAAGCTTTTCCAGCTCACTAAGATTTGACAGACCTTGTGTTCCACTTTGAGAGCCCAGGGTCACTGCCATGCTTTGGAAAGGTACAAAAATAAAACTTTAGCAAAGAAAACAATAATAATGATGATGATGTTGATGACGATGACGATGAGACTCACATTTCTTGGGCACTTTAAGGTTTACAAAGTGATTTCTTCACAGTTTGGGAGCATAAGTATTATTAACCCCTTCTTGTTGGTCTAGACCTGTGACTTCACTGTTGTTAGGAGAGGGGCAGATCAGCAGCTCATCTGCAACTTACAGGGTGACTTGCCCAGGGTCTCACAACCAGTATGTGCCAGAGGGAACGCCATTATAGATCCTTAATTGTCCAAGGTCACCCAGTTAGTAAGTATCAGATGCCATGTTTAAACTTCTATCTGCTGATTCCAAGACCAGAGCCCTTTCCACTACACATCCTAATGTCTTTGACATAAGGATTACATTGCACAATTCAAGGCTGAAAAACCAATCTAAAATCTCTGGAACTTATAGTTAAAAAAGGGCAAATTCCAATGAAATGTCAGTGTGACAAATACATTTCCCATCTCAGGGTTGATCTATGTTGACACAGAAACCAAAATGCATCCTGGTAAAAGAAAAAAAGGGGAAAAAACAAATCAGTGTGATGACCAAATGTCCAAATGAGGTCAAATCAAAATTAACCCTGCCATGTGCTTGACATTATTTTATTATTAGAAAAAGAGGAGGAAGTTAAAAAAAACAAACAAACCGTGGCTGCTCTCACCAGAATGGCAAAGACAAGAAGGTATTTTTCTAAATGTGTATCATTTTCCATTATTCTGAACCAAATTTTGGGCAGTTTTATTTCTTTCCCTCTCCCTGTTTGTAATTTCTTTCTAATTTATTTCTCATACAACTACAAACTTATGTTTTGGATAAAAAAAAAAATCCAATGTTGGACAAATTCTTCTGACCAAAAAAATTTTTCCCCCTGGAATCCAGATGGAGGCAAAATAAAGGCCAAAGTGGAAGAAGGAAGGCTATAAGTAGTTAGGTCCTGATAAAGAAAGCCATTCATGCAAGGTCGTGTTGTCTGCCCCCCAACCATCTAATCTCCCAACCCCTTTGCCCAATGGGATACTTTTTAGAAACAGGGTGGGGGGAGAATGTCACCAATAAAATGGAGTGAAAAACACACTAACGACAAATTTCATTCAGTCAATACCAATGATGGTCCTTTTAAGGATATTCACATGAAATAGGTCTCAGAATATTTGGTCATCATTTCTTTTTAGCTGTGACATTATGTATTGTTTGAAGGAGGAAAACTTCTTTTGGGGGTCTCAGCTGAACCCATTTTATTAAGTAGAAGATTTGGATTTTGCAGTTATTTTATGCCTTGTGCCACAAAGTTGACATCTTTTAGGAAAAAGAAAACCTAGCTAACCCCTTATCTGTGGGTTTTAGGTTACCGGGACAGGCAGATTTATGACCAAGGTAGAGGGGAAAAAAAAAACAGAAAAAAAAATTATTTTGGGGTTGGAAAGCAAAGCAGAACTGTGGTTTTGTTGATTTAGGGAACTCTCAAAGGAAGAAACTCCATCCACCAATGCAGATCTGAAATTTTCCATCTTTAAGAGTTGCTTGGGGCACCGGGGAGTTACTAAGTAACTTGTCACAAAGTTTGTGTTAGAGGTGGGCCTTGAACCCAGGTGTCCTGAATAAAATGCCCAGCTATCTACTATCCCAGTCATCTTCCCATATCATTCATTTAAAAAAAACCTGATCAGTGGAGAATGGAAAGCGTGACTTCTTTGTCCCTATGGAAGGGGAAAAAAGGGATAAAATTTTTGGTACTTAGTTCTCTTCCTTCCATACCCTGCCCAGCCAAAAGAGAGATATGTCTCCCAAGTCAGGATACACAAACCATTTCTAGATTGATATGCCACTTCCTTAATATCACAGAAAGTCAAAGCTGGAAGGGATCTTAAAATACAGAATGTTAGGAGCTAGGAAGAGGTACTTTGGTGACTTAGTCTAATCTGTCAATAACCAAATGGGACATTTCTGGGCATGATGGCAGAGGGGCACAGGTAATGGCTTATACTGTGACTGAGAGATGCCCCTAGAGGACTCTTGTCACAGAGCCACAGCATAGGTGAGGGACCAATTGTACCCATGCTTCAGAGGACTCAGGAGGGCAATGCACTTGAGATCAAACTAGCCTGAATGTAATGGTGAGTGGGGCTTGCAGTGAGAATGAGAGAAGGGGAGTCAAGTTGAAGCTTGGGAGCTCGGTGTTACTGTGGTACCTAGGGCTGGAACTTGGGTCTAATCTCCTTATGTCAGTCTTGTTAAGTATTCATGGGTATGTGAATTGGTCCAGGTCACAGTTCATGCTACACAGAAAGTTAAAGTTGAGAGGAAGATTTGTCCTATAGTCCAACCTGTCGACATCCCATCTGACAAAAATGGGGTACTGCACACATTAGAATGAGCCAAGCAGGCAGGTCAGAGCCACAATATCAGCTGAATCCCTTCTTGTTTTCCTATCCCTAGAGACCAGTGCCTGGCTGTGGATATTAAGCTTCTATAACACAGCCCTCTAGTTTCCCAGATGGAGAAAATGAAGAAGTCTTCTGCTTGACCTCAGAACAGAAAATTAGGAACAAGGATTGGAAGGTGCCAAGAGGCAAACTGAAGCTTAATATGTATCAGTCACCGTGCCAGGCACACCGGGGAAATGAAGACAAAAATGAGACATTCCCTGTCTTTGAGGAACCATTAGAACTGTTTCTAAATGGAATGGGCTGCCTCAGGAATCGTGGGTTCTACCTCCTGGGAAGTCTTCTAATTAAGGTTGGATGAAACCACTTGTCAGGTATGTTGCAGAAAAAATTGCACATATGGGTTGGACAGGATGGTCAATGGAGTTTTTTCAATGGTGAAATTCTGTGACTTTGTGAAACCCAAAGGGGTTAAGTGACTTGTCCAAGGATCACACAGATAGTTGCAAAGCTGGGATGAGTCTAGAACCAAAGTCTCTTGATTTCCAGAAGTCAGTATTTTTTTCTTTCCCATCTTATAGATTGGTACTGCTTGCAAAATTGGTGGGGGTGAAGGTGGGGGTCAGATAATGAAGACAAAGTGAGTGAATGTACATATGTGAGATGCATTATTAATTTATTGTGTCTTTATTCCTCTGTAGATGCCACAAAGCCACTTCTGGCACTTCCTTGAAGCAATGTCCTGGGAACAGTATAGTCCCACATTGGCTTTCATTCTTTTCCCCTTTCACCCCCAACCTTTTCACGAATCCACATTTCCATCTTGAGATCTTTAAAATTAAGCTTTTGGAAAATAATGTGGAAATGGGTATTGATCCCCACTTCACCCCGATGTTCCCTTGCAGCTTCCTTTACCTGGTGCATCAGGTACTGGGAGAGGGATGAAAGGATCAGACACGTTCAGAAGAGGAGGGCTAGCATCCAGACCAAGCACATCTTTCGTTTTTTCAGCTGGAGGGTTGGGTAGTGAGCAAAGAGAAAGAGAGAAAAAGAAAGAAAAAAGCAGAAAACATCAAGAAGCTATAAAAGATTTTCCTGCCCAGGGAATTAATTTACCCAGCAGCCAACAAGGCTTCATGAGGTCTAAGCTCGAGCAACAGTGGTGAAGGGAAGGACGGAAAGCGGGTGGGGGGAGGGGGGGGAAGAAGGAGACAGACAGGAAGGAAGGATAAAAGAGAAAATATGTTTAGATTTAAACCCTTCTTACTGCAGTGGCCCTTCAGTGTTTATAATTGGATCACAGAATATTTCTGTATGCAGGACATCTCAGTCACCATAGTGATATTGGCAGAATATTTACATGAGTCCTTGAGTTCCCCCTCTTTATATTAACCCACACTGGTATCTCCCCCTTCTTGGAACTCCCATAGACTGACTGTCTGGATCATGTGTTTTGGTACTTTAACTGTATTCTTATTTCCACATTTCACAGACGTCTGATTTCACAGCCTAGGCATTTCCTTTATTGATATGATCACACCTCCTCATCTAATCATATAATGTTTCCTATGATTATATGCTTCCTGAGTGAGGAGTATCTCCCCAATAAGACTGTTAATGCCTTGAAGTCACGTCTTATAGGCTGATCACTTCACAGGGGAAAAATACTCATTGAGTGAACTGAGCTAGGGACAGTGATTTCTCTCAAACCAGTAGGATATCCCTGGTATACTGTTTACAATCATATTAAAATACGACAGTCAACCAACACACATTTATTAAGCACTGCTATATTCAGGACATTGTACTAAGTGCTGGGGGTACAAAGGAAGGCAAAAGACAGACAGTACTTGCATTCTGGAGAGACAGCGTGCAAACAACTCTAAACAAATAAAATGTGTAAAAGATCAATTGGAGACACCCCACAGAGGGAAGATACTGGCATAAGAAAGAACGAGGAAAGGGTTCTGATAGAAAGCGGGACTTTAGCTCAGACTCGAAGGAAACCAGGACAGAGAGATGAGGGGAGATAAGTCAAGGCATGAGGCACAGTCAAAGAAAATGATTGGATGAAGGACAATAAGAGTGAAGAACAGGAAGGAGACCAGTGTCCAGAGCTGGGATGTATGTGTGTTTAAATGCAAAAAAACCCAAAACCCAAACCATATAAATTCATAGAATTTTGGAGTGCAGAGAGATCTTAAATACAATGTGATATAGTACAAAGGACATTGGCACTGAAGTCAGACGTCCTGGGTTCAAATCTCGCCCTTGATGCTAATTACCTATGTGGTTTTCAGCACTTAACTTGCTGGGATTCTATCTATTCAGATGGCCTCTGAGGCCCCTCAGGTTTATGAGTCTCTGATCCATATAAAGGAATTACATACCTTTCATCAGTGGTGTCAAAATCAAATAGAAACAGGAGCCATTAATCTCTATATTGGGATCCTGATGGGTTGCATATTGATTTAGTTTTAAAATGTAATATCATCTGTTTTATTATGTTTTCATTTTGTTATTAAATATTTCCCAATTATATTTTAATCTAATTTGGGCCCCCTGTACTTGGGAAGTTTTGCAAATCAAATGTGTGTGACTCTTCCGCTTTAATCCATGATCTAGGGCACAGTGGTATCTTAGCCACTTTAACCATCTAGTCATACAGGTTCCATACATTTGGGGTCCAAACACTTGTTTTTTAAAAGATATTTTTATTTTTGTATTTCTATATAAATGATTTCCTTGGTAATTCTATATACTTTACTCTACAAATTGAAAAATACTATTCTGAGGAATCCATAGACTGCCAAAGGGGCCCAAGACATAAGAAAGGTCAAGACCCACTTAGTGCAAATCTTTCATGTCTACAGATGTGAAATGACCCAGAAGTTATTACTTACCTAACATCACCCAGGTTATTTGTCACAGTATGACGAGCAGAACCTAGATTCTCAGGCTGCTTTAACATTGCATTTTTTGCTTTCATAGGAACACAGATTCAGAGCAGGGACTTCAGAGGTCTTCTAGTCCAACCTCCTCATTTTATAGACAAGAACTTGATTCTCAAGAAGTCAAGTGATTTACTTAAGGTCATACAGAGAGTTATGTGAGAAAGCATAATAGTTGAACTCAAGTCTTCTAATTCTAAACCCAGGACTTTTCCCTCCTACACCACAGTGCCTCCCCAGCCATTAGCACCTCTCTGTGTCTTTACTGGCAAAGGATAAACCTTTTATTAATTTTAAAATGAAATCAGGGAGCTGAGTTGTCAAAAGGCAGGACTGGTTTTAGTCACCATCCCCAGTCTATCTAAAACCTGAGAATCCACAGCTACATCCCCTTTGCAATTCGCACCAGAAAAAGGTGCTTTAAAGAACTCTTTGCCCAATGATCATGCTTGTTCCCTTCCTTGCAGATGATCTAAGCTTAGTAAAGATATGTGCCCATGTGATTTTCACAGCCTCATTTCCTATATTTGAAGGCAAAGAAGCATCTTCCTTGGCCAAAGGATGAAGGTGAGACAATCCAGAATTATGATATGACAAAGAACAAAAGGGACAGAAATAGGGAAAGCCCCCCCAAAAGATCACAGGTAAACTAATGTAAAAATAAAAGTCTTTCAAAATGTTTGAAATTTAGTTATGCAACTTTCTGTTGCACTTTTGTTGCATAAACTAAGCTATATCAATTGATGGCGCCTATATTTTCTGGAAAGCAACTGTTATTTATCATGGTCTTTTCTACATCGAGCAACAGGGCCTTTCCCACGCTGACACTTAATAAGTATTTGCTGAATTTTCCATCTATCTCTCTGGAGATAGACGGCTTGCCTCAGTAGGTAATGGGTTTCACTTTACTGGAAGTCTGTAAGGATAATAATGATAACGAACATTTCTACAGCACTTACCACGTGCTAGGTACTGTGTTAAGGGCATCAAAATATTATCTCATTTGATTCCTGGGAGGCACGTGCTCTTATTTCCCCCATTTTGCAGAAAACATAGGCTTATCCACTTAAGGGTCAGATTGTAGAGGGGATTCTAGTTCAGGTATGGGATGGCCTAGATGGCTCTCTAAGGTCCATTCTAACTCTTTATGATTATAGGATTCTGTGTGCGTGTGTGTGTGTGCGCGTGCGTGTGTGTGTGTGCACGTGCGTGTGTGTGTGTATGTGTGTTAATAGATATTTAGATATTAACAGGTTGGAATTAAACTTTAAAGAAAAAAACATCTGGGATAGATTCTGGGTTCAACCATTTAATAACTCCACAGCAGATTGTTTTGAACGCTTCTTGGATTTTTAGTTTCTTTGTAATGGTCAAATACAAGAAACGAGGGTCTGAAGATGCACTAAATGAAGATATAAAAAGCAGTGGGTTGACCTTTCTCCTTCTGCTCTTCTGAAGTCAGCATTTGAAATCTGTATTCTGTGACATTTCTTGAGTAAGAAAACATCAATAGAACCAATTCTTCCTATGCCCCTCAAATGACATGTTGACCTCTGAGGAAGCCAAGAATTTTTGGGAGAATGGTGGCCAACATACAGCTCTATAGATTCTGGTATTTCTTCAGAATTTCATGCACAGCCCTTGAAGCAAGTGCAGAGAAATAAAAAATTTAATAAAAATAAAAACAAAATCATTTATGAAAAATCATATCTAAATGAACACATGGGTAATCATTTCTACTCGGCAGAATTAAATGAATTAAAAACTTGCTGAAAAAAATAATTAGAAAAATCTTGTTGCTTAGCCTTGGTTAGGTTTGAGTTCTTATATTTTAGGTCTTTGAAATATATTTTGCTACTTTCTTTCCAGGTGGAAAAAAATGTCAGTGAGGGGGATCCAATGAAAGCGTGTCATATCAAGGGCACGCTCTGCCTCTTTATACATCCCCACAATGCACCCCAAATACTTAAACAAAGTACCCTGTACATAATAGTCAGGCATCATAAAGTATTTGTTGGTGATGCCATTTGAGATGCATCTAGTCATTCTCTCTTAGAACAGTCCTCCCCTCTTAGTTTTTATTTTAAATGGCATTCTTTGAATCAGTTTGCTTTTCAATTTAATTCAATCTGATTCAGCGCAAGTCAATACTTAAGTGTACAAGGCAGTATACTAAGCACCAGAGATACAAAAACAAAATTGTTCTCTAAGAAGTTATATTTCACTGGGGAACTACAATGTACACACAGAAATGAAAATACAAGAGTTCTACAAAGCTACAGAAATAAATTTCAAGAGGGAGAGAATACTAACTGGTAAGTGGGAGGGAAATCAAGAAAGGCTTCATGTAGGAGGTGGCATCTAAACTGAGTACTAAAGGAATCCTGGGGATTATAAGAGGGGACAGTGAGGAGGGAATATACAGAAGTAGGGGCACAGCCTGTGCACAATCATGGAGGCAGGAAACAGGATGTTGCTAACAGACCAATTTCACTCTTGTATATTTAAAATAAAATGATCTGGGGGCATACATAAGGCTGGGGTGAAGTAAGAAGTCAATATATGAGTACCTTAGTGTACTAAGAAAAAAAATATCCTAAATTCCTTTAGTGTTATGCTATATTGCTTAAGTTTCCAATTTTTAAATTAGCTTTTTTTTTTTTTTTGCTTTTTGGAGGGCAATTGGGATTAAGTGACTGCCCAAAGTCACACGGCTAGTAAGTGTGTCAAGTGTCTGAGGCCGGATTTGAACTCAGGTCCTCCTGACTCCAGGGCTGGTGGTCTATTCACTGCACCACCTAGCTGCCCCTTTAAATTAACTTTTAATTCTTTTTGAATTTTGAAAAAGACATTTACTTAGTGAAAATATCTATCTGCTCATTTTCTTTTTCTTTTTTGTCTTTTTGGAAGGGGGAAGACAGGGCAATTGGGGTTAAGTGACTTGCCCAAGGTCATACAGCTGTCTGAGGCCAAATTTGAACTCAGATCCTCTTGACTCCAGGGCTGGTGCTCTATTCACTTTGTCACCTACCTGTCCCAAACTGCTCATTTTCTAAGATATCAGCCATCTCAAATACCCTAATGTTGTTCTGAGCATGCTCTAGAAAGGAGTATCTCCCACATTTTATGGTAAAAAGCTACTATGCCCATCAGCTGAAGCACTCAGATTGACTGGTAGGAGTTTGAGAGAAAGGAAGGGAGGTTATTCCATAAAAGGGAAAGGGAGGAGTGGGGGAAATCACAGCTGGAAGACGCCACTACTCACTCACTAACTCTTCCCCACACTTCACCTCCATTTCAAGCAGAGAGTGGGTAGGGAGGATATCAGCTGGTGACGGACCAGATGAGGACATTCTCTCTAAGAAGCAAAGTCCAGGAGCAAGCAATGAAATTTAGATTCAGTGTGTAGATTCTAGATGTGAAAGGGTAGAGTCTTTGGATTAGAAGTAAATGTCTAACACTTAGGGTTCTTAAATTCATTCCAGAGACATTAAGAGAAAGCAAGTGATTAACTCAAAACAGTGAACCTTCTCTAGGGAGGAAAAATTTCTTTTGTCAATAGCTAGCAAAGATCAAAAATATCTCTTTAAGTCTTTGCCCAGGACAGAGAAAGCAGATGCATTGTAAGAGAACACCTGATGGTCTTGCTGTAGCACTTTGCTCCTTTAAACTGTAACACATTCACCCATATACCTTATGTATGTTTCTATCAAACTCTTAGGGGGAAAAAAGGAATGGTTCTCCTCGTCTTGCTTAGGTAAAAAGTTTAGAGACTACTGAATTACTGATTCCCATTACCATTCCAAAAGGGAGCCTTCAGTTGCTCTGTTTTTTACCTGGGTTGTTTTGCTCCTCCTTAGAAAACTTGATGGTTCCCCACTCCTGGGGGCCCACCATATTAATCTGTTCATACATGCAGCACAGATCAAGATTGCCACCAGCTTCAGCCTCCCTGGTCCCTGGAATTACAGGGATGTGCCACACCATACCTGGCCATCTAGCTCTTTGAAACATTCACCCATCAATCCATGTATGCAACACATTCACTCGATGAATCACCTTTTCCACTACTCACAAGTTCTCTAGCAATCCCGGATCACCTCTTTTCTACCATGTAGTTTGTGTTCAGAAACATGTGTCACCATAAAGGCATAGGGCTTGCTGGCCAGCACATATATGAGACCAGTGATAGGATTACTTTTTCTTTCAGCATTAAGCATCCTTACCAGTTCCAGCAGAAAAGGAGGAGGAGCCAAAAGCATCTGCTTGAGTAGTGGCTGGGCCTGGTTGAAAGCCTGGGATCAAACTCTCTGCTGAACCGCCAAGTTTTTCAGGAGGTTTGCCTAGAGTAGCAAAACATACAGCTCTTGGTGGGAATATGGTTCTGAGTATACACATCCAATCTTCTAGATCTGGGGGGCCAGAATCATGTTCCTGTTTGATTCTCTGATGTTATAATAAGACCTCACTCATCTGGGAATCTCAAATTTGAGGAATACAGCTCAGAAGTCAGAAGCGGGGTGGGGGTGGAGGAGAGGAGTCTCTGAGCAGACAAAATAATACACAAAATAAAAATCCATGTAGCAAAAATCATGTAACTTTAATTCCAGTTTCAATCTTTAAGCCTCTATCTCCTCATCTATAAATGAGGATAACAATATTGTGCTATTTAACTCACAGGACTGTTGTAAGGAAATCACTTTATGGAGATACATAATACAAGTTACCTTTATTATCTGTACATTGGAAAAAGCATCAGGTGCTCATATAGAGCATATTTTCTATTTTACATGGAGTTCTAAGAACTCTTAAAATCCTAGCCCATTTAATATTGTTGTTGTGGTTTACTCGTTTTAGTCACGTCCAACTCTGTGACCCCACTGGGGTTTTATTGGCAAAGATACCCGAGTGGTTTGCCATTTCCTTCTCCAGCTCATTTTGCAACAGGGTTAAATGACTTGCCCAGGGTCTCACAGTAAGTATCTGAAGTTAGATTTGAACTTAAGAAGATGAGTCTTCCTGATTCCAAGGTTAACAGTGTTCTATCTACTGCACCACCTAGATGCCCCCATTGTATATTAGAAACAACAAATGAGAAGGGGTAGGAGGATACAAAATCTTGAAAAAGTTCATGTCTTATGCCTCACTGGGGCAAGGTTCTTGAAAGTTATTCTCATGGAGCACAGATTCTGAAATATTCTACCAGACCAGAAAGGCACGAAGTATGGATCCAATCATAGACTCTCTTCGGGTGGCTAGGTGGCACAGTGAATAGAGCACTGGCCCTGGAGTCAGAAGGACCTGAGTTCAAATCCAGCCTCAGACACTTAACACAAAAACTAGCCATGTGACCTTGGGCAAGTCACTTAACCCCAATTGCCCTACCTTTACCCCTCCAAAAAAAACCCCAAACAATCACAGACTCTCTGGTATTTAAGCTCCAACTTAGTGAAGGAAGAAGAGGCTCATTGGCAATAGCAACCTAGGCAATTCACTAGGTAATGAATTCCTTGGCCATGGCAACCTAGGAGACAAAGAAAAAATGCAAAAGGGACCTCAGTCCTATGGGTCCCCCTTTTATATCTGAAGTGATACGGTAGAGCAGTGAGAAAAGGAAGTGGAAGATACACAATTTTTAGAATACCTGTCAATATTGTCTTAACTCAAGTGCGTGATTTTTGTCCATCTACTAATAAGTTGATATATTTTAGAAAAAGTGGATCATGTGAATATTGGTCATTCTCTCTATAAGTGAAACCACAAGATGTGATACAATGATGATCCACAGGTTCTCCTTGGAAGAACAAATAAGGAGTTGGTTTTAGTAGATGCCTGCCAAAGGAAACACGAAACATAATTTCATGGAACACTTGATCATCTTGCATCAATGATCTCATGATAAGCGTGAACAAAAAGACCATCACAAAGATAATTGTAGCCCTAAATGTGACCACTTATTGTAGCAGATAGAGCTGGAGAAAAGTATACTATGAACTTCACAAGATCCTCCAAACCAAGACAACATATACCTCAGTACTTGGTGACTTTGGTGAAGAGGTGAGCATAGGGGAAGACAATGAAAAACTAGTTGGGAAAATGAGTTGAGAATTATGAAATGAAAGAAGCCAAAGATTTGTAGGCTACTCAGAAGCCTTATGGTGGTATATCATCACAACTTTCTTCAAGAAAAGAGACAGGAGGTGCTTTACATGGCAAACAATATCATATATGTGCACACACACACACGCACACGTGCATGCACACACACACACGACTCTTAACTGATGGGTCAATCTACTTCTGCACTGCTTCACTCGTTAGGACATTTTTCTTTAGCTCAGTCCTAAATCTGTCTCTCTGTCATTTCCACCTTTCCAAAAGAAACATTTATAGATGGTATTATGACCTAACCCTCAACATCAAAAAAAGGGCAATTGAGAAGACACCATAAACTACCCATCTATATACCTATCTTCTCCTGTCTATACTCTCATACCTGAGTATGATTTATAATTATTGGAGGGCATTCTTGATGAAAATTTGAGAAGGGAACAAGCAGTCTTTTGCAAATGATTTTCTGCATAGATTAGATATTCAGTCACACAGTTGAATAAAAGCTGTGAAGACAAGTTTCTACATGTTTATTGATTATAAAAAGCATTTCTTAAGCTAAAGGGATTGTAGAACAGAAGCTGGAAGTGACCTCTAATTCCTTCATTTTAAAGATAAAGAAAGTGAGGCCAAAAGAGGTTAAGAAACTTGTTCAAGGTCACAGAGACACGAAGCACCAAAAAAGGGATTTGAACCCAGATCAAGATCATGTAGAGAGTAAGTATCTGAGCTTCAGAAGTAGGATTTGACTTGGTAGCAGGACATAAAGGTTCTCCACCAACATGCCTCCCACGATACGTTAAAAATCATACAAAATTCCTTGGTAGCTTCAACCACAGAGAACTTCACTTGAAGTTGCTCCAATTATTAGTATTGTCAGGGGATAAAGGGAGAAGATTGTATGCTTGTCAAACATGTCAGTCTCTGCCATGGGGAACTGATTCCTGCACTTATTTAAAAGGAATAAAGCATTTCCAAAAGATGATAACATTTTAGACTAGCAAAAGACATCAAGACAATAATGTACATAGAACAAAAGTAAATGGATGAAGAATGCCCATTGTCTGGACTACGACATTCAGTTGGGTGATAAGTCCATTGAATTATATGTACTGATGGAATCTTTGTTAGGCAATGTCCATGGACAGAGACTTCATTCTAGAACTGAAGAAGAGGAAAAGACAGGTTGACTTGCAATGGAAATTACATAGTGTGTTCAACAATTCCAAGCTCCTCCTTGACATTTGATTCTTTTTTTTAACATCAATCTTCTGATGATGCTATATAGCTACAGACTAAAAAATATTTCAATCTCCTGAGGAATCCAAATTGCACGTCACACAAAGAGTATAGGAGAGATGATGGCATAGTGGGTCTCATAGATTATGGCATGTCTAGTCAAGTCAATAAGCATTAATTAGGAAATACTTTCTGTCTCCAAACTTTAAAAGTTTTTATGTGCAAATATTTCTTAGCAAGGGAAATAAAGGGTCGTAGATGTACAACTATTTAGGCATATTAGCTCTGGGAGCAGGTATTACCTGACTCCTTTTAATTGTGGGATGTTTGCCAGCATGGATATTGCCCTCAGTTGATAGTGCTTTCTGTCGGAGCTTACTTTTTTTTAATATACTCTATATATCCTGTATGTACATAGTTATTTATATGTTGCCTGTTCTTTAAAATGAGAGGTCCTTGAGGACAGGGATCCTGTTTTTGCTTTTCTTTGTATTCTCAGCACCATATCTTGAATACACCAAGTGCCTAAAAAAAGAATCAAATGTCAAGGAGGAGCTTGGAATTGTTGAACACGCTATGTATTTTCCCATTGCAAGTCAACCTGTCTTTTCCATCCTCTAGACTTCCAAACAGAGAGATGAGGAGGCTGAAGCAGGTGATGTCCATCAAAGCTTGAGTAAGCAGAAAGGTGATGAGATTAGAGCTCTCCCTGGGAGTGTGGATGGAATGTGTCAAAGGCAGAATATGTGGAAAGTAGAATAGTATAGAAAGACTGAAAAGGTAAGAAGGGGCCAAGTTATGAAATAATATCTATTATGGATCAAAAAACAACAAGCTTTACAATAAGGTTTATTATTGTTTTTATGACTGTTGTTGCTGCTAGGAAGGCAGCATGATGCTGCGGAAACAATGATGTGGAGTCAAGAGACCTGGGTTCATTTTGTGGCTCCTCTACTTATTGCCAAGGAAGGAGACAACCATTTATTAAGTGTTTACTGTGCACAAGGAACTGTGCTCAGTGCTATATGAAGACTATTTCATTTGGTCCTCCCAATAACCCTGGGAGGTAGGTGCTATTATTATCACCCTCATTTTATAGTTGAGTAAACTGAGGTTTAAGTGACTTGCCCAAAATCACAAAAGTAATAAGTAGAGGTGGAATTTGAACTCAGGTCCTCTGAATCCAGAATGAGTGTTTTTACCATATTATAATGCTTATTGAAGTTTTCTTTCTAACTTCTCTCTCTGTCCCATTGCCATAATAGCATAGGCCATCAGAATTTCTTGAGGACAGTGTGAATTTACTGTACTAGGCAAAAATACTTTCTGTCTCCAAACTTTAAAAGTTTTTATGTGCAAATATTTCTTAGCAAGGGAAATAAAGGGTCATAGATGTACATCTATTTAGGCATATTAGCTCTGGGAGCAGGTATTACCTGGCTCCTTTTAATTGTGGGATGTTTGCCAAGCATGGATAATTGGCATTTGCCACTTACCATCACCCAGTTTTGCAAAGTCCTTGTTCAGTAGCTCCTCAGCTGTGAGTTTGGAGAAATTGTCATCATCAAAAGGATTCCAAGTGGAGCCTTCGGAAGGATTGTAAACATTTTGCTGAGAGGTCCGGGGAGAACCTGATGGAGTGGTGGATGCAGACCTAAAAATCCCCACCCCCACAAACAAAAGTTGTAAGTAAAAGTTGAAAAAGAAGATGACCAGATTTCAAGATTTAGATAAATAGATTAATCAACAAACATTTATTAAATGCTTTATGACTCAGATACCATGCTAGACACTGGTGATACAGATAGAAAAATGAGAAAGTCCCCACCCTCCAAGAGCTTATATTCTGTTGGGAGGTTCAGGTTCACAGATAAGTAAATAGAGGTGAAACACAAAATGAATCAATGGTAACTTGGGGAAAGTACCAACAAATGTGAGAATCAAGAAATGACTCTTGGGGGAGGCAATCCTTCAGCTGAGCCTTGAAGGGTGCTAGGAGTTCCAGGAGGAGATGGTAAGAATGCAGAATGCTCCAGGCAGTTTTTTTTCCTAGGGGGGGCAGGGAGAAGTTTTGAAAAAAGGGAAATAGGGAAGTGAGTCTGTGAAAAGGCATAGAGATGAGAAATGGAATAATTATGTGCAAGGAACAGCAAAGTAGATTAACTTGGCTACTACAGCAGGGTGTGCATAAAGTGGAATAATAAGGCATAATCAATCTATCAAGATCGGTCGGAGCCAGACTGTGATGGGCTTTACATGTTAAAAAGAGGTAAGAAAGGAACTGCTGGAGCTCCCTGACCAAGTGAGGGATGTGATCAGACCTGTGCTTTAGGAATACTGACTTGGGAGGAGTGGGATGCCTGGAATGGAAAAGGGAGAGAGTAAAAGGTACCTTAGAAATCACCCATAAATTAAAACAATTCTGAGATACTACCTCATATCTATTAAATTGGCTACCAGGACAGAAAATGTAACTGATAAATGTTCGAGGAGATGTGGCAAAAATGAGACATTAATGCACTGTTGGTGGAGTTGTGAACTGATTCAACCATTCTGTAGAACAATTTGGAACTATGCCCAAAGGTCTACAAAACCATGCATACCTTTTGACCTATTATCAGTACTAGCTCTGCATTCCAAAAGAGACAAAAAAAGGAAAAGGAAAAGGATGTGTATGTACAAAAATATTTATAGTAGTTCTTTTCTGGAGGCAAAGAATTAGAAATTAAGGGGATACCCATCAATGGCAGAATGGCTGAGCAAATTATGTTAGGTGATTATGATGAAATATTATTGTATTATAAGAAATGATGAGCAGAATGTTCTCAGAAAAACCTGGAAAGACTTGCATGGACTGATGCAAAGGGAAATGTACTGTATACAAAGTAACAGCAATATTGTAAGATGATCAGCTGGGAATGACTTAGCTATTTTCAATGATCCAAGACAACTCTGAAGGACTTAGGATGAAAAATGCTATCCATGTCCAGAGAAAGAACTGATGGTGTCTGAATACAGATGGAAGCATACTTTAAAAAAAAAAAGAAAAGAAATCAACCAGTCTCACCATCTTATTTGTATAAACTATCTCCTCCTAACTTTAGAATGAAACTATATTCCCTGAGCAGATTTAGGTTTATATCTTGGATCTAGTCTGTAATTATCTGCATCAGTCACTTGTTGAGCACTGTGCTAAGTGCTTGATATATAAAGAAAGGCAAAAACAACCCCTACCCTCCGGGAGCTCACATTTTAATGGGGAAGATAACATGTAAATAACTAAGTAGGTACATGGTGTATATGGAAGGTAATCTCAGAGGGGAAGGCACTAGTAGTTGGAAGGACCAGAAAAGGCTTTTTTCAGAAGGTGGGATTTGAGTTGAGTCTTGAAGGAAGCTAGGGAAAGAAAAAGGTGAAGGTAAAGGAGGCAGAACATTGCAGGCATGGAATGAGATATAGCCAGTGCAAAAGTGTGGAGATGGAAGATGGCATATATGCTGTGTTAACAGTAAGCAGGCCAGTTTTGCTGGGTAACTTTAGGCAAGTAATTTTTTTTTTTAATGTTTTAAACAAAAAGTGACTTTTAATGAGAGTAATCTGACTTCCTTGGATACAGAAAATCCCCATTCTTGTTTTGCTGTGCTAATTATTTCTTTTTTTTTTAAATTGATTCGTTTATTTACTTTTAGTTTACAAGATTCAGTTCCAGAGTCCCTTGAGTTTCAAGTTTTCTCCCCTCCCTCTACCCCGCCCCCATGGCATTGGGCAAGTAATTTAGTCTTTCTAGGCCTTAACTGTTTCATCAGTAAAATGAAGGAAGTGCCCCCTCCTGTGATTTTCTCTTGAAATCAGTTCCTACCCTATCCTCTGCCACTCCCATTACCACTATTCAGAACATAAACCATTTTTCATCAAATAACCTCTTTGATTTTGTTTCTCAAGGTTTTAAAAAAATTTTTGTAAAATGTTTCCCTTTCATTTAGATCTTGCTGGGAATACTAAGATGAAAATCAAACATTCCCTACTCTCAAGTAGCTTAAAATCAACCTTTTCACAAATTTTGAATCTCTGCTCCTCCCTTCCAACATAGTGCTCTTCCAAACCTCAGCCAGGGTCTTTGGTAGCCCACAAGATCTTGGGCTAGTTCACACTGTGTTTTGTTAGGAATCCCCATGTCCTGTGTATATGGATGACCAAGCAGACAGAAACGAAATACAGACCAAGTAAAACTGGCTGGTCCCTGTCTCCTGTTTCTATGATCTATAATCCATTTCATGTGGCACAATTTGGAGTTGGCTTTCCTGCCCCCTTCACTCAGTTACCTACTTGAACCCTGGCTTCCCAGGGGCTTGGGCTTTGCCTCTCCTACTGCCCAAGCTCTTCTTGGTACTCCAGAGACTTCCCATCTGCTTCAGACTTGACCTTTGTTTTCAACCTGTGAGCACAGAACTAGGGACCCCCAGTACTCCTATAGAAGATGTAGGTAGTGACCATGCTAAAAACAAAGGAATGGTTGGTTCCCAAAGCACCTTCAGCTGCTGTCCACAAACCAAGTAAATTTTCAGGTTGCACTGAGATCATAATCTTGTACCATGATGAGTTTCTTGAACAAGTAGGACTATGGATTTCTCTTAATTAAACCAGGCAGTCAAAAGGCCTTTTGACACATATTTCCCTTGGGTAGCTATTACTAATAGGTCTATGAGAAAGCTCTGGTAGGGGAAGGGAGACTGTCATATACTTCGCAGGTGCCTTCTGGCTGCTGAGCCAGGGTTCAGCCTGGACTGAAATAGCACTCTTGGATCAGGTTTGCAAGCAGGTGCAAAAGCCCATCTGTGATAAATTCATCAGTATCATGGCAGTCCAGAAACCTGAGTCCCTGATCAAGGAGTGACTCAAGATGGAAGATCACATCCATTCCAGTGCTGTTGGCCTCACCTACCTATTCTATGTACTTGAGCTTCATGGGAAATCCCAGGCCAAATCTGAGGAACCCACACAGATATGGTGGTCCTGATTCCAGCTCATGTCTGGAATCTGGCAACCATCATTATTATTACATATATACAGCGCTCTATAAATGCGAGCTATTATTATTTTAACAAATGAATAAATTTTGGATTGAAGACCCCACTCCTGCCAAACTGCTTATACTCCCTGATGAACCTATACTGGTACATCTGTATTGTGTCCAGCTTTGTCATTACCTGCCCAGCTGCTCTGCCAAGGGGTAGAAGAGCAAAATGACTGGATCCTCTGGTAAAGGAATTTTTGGTAGTAGAACCACCTTCCATTCAGTCCTTACTTTTTGGAGCACAGGCAGTTAGGAGGTACCTAGTTCTTCTAGATGGTCTAGACTCTAGAGCTTCTCAGCTATAGGGTAACTCTAGGAAGTCACTCTCATAAATTCTGGGGCTTCTAGAAACTTCATGTATCTCAACTGGGTCCAGAAAAGATTAAATGTCTACAAGGGCCAGAGCTGTCTAAATTCCCAGAACCTGCCAGATACAGGCAGATTTGATCACCAAGTTAACAAAGAGAAGGGGGAGATAAGCTGACAGATATAGCTAAGATAAGCCCTAGGATCCAAAGCAATTCTATTATCCCTCATCTGTTTCCCCCGAGGTGGGTGTATTTGTTCTCTCTGTCTATGGATATAAGATCTCTCATAGCCCTCTAACTAGTCAGCTGCCCAGACTGAACTGATTTCCTGGTATCTGATTGTTATGCTATGACTTAAATTCATGGCAAGCTTGTGGTGGACTGCTTTTATTACTCCTCCTGTTTTATCTAATACTCACACCCGGACTATTTCAATGGCCTTCAAAAGTTGGTCTCCTGACTCAAATATCTCCCCACTCTGCTTCACCCTCTACCATGTATCCCCAGCCCAATTCAATAAACCCCAGGGGCTTCCTATTGCCTCCAAGATCAAATAGAAAATCCCCTGATATTCAAAGCCCTCCACGATCTGGCTTTCTCCTACCTGGACAGTCTTCTTATCCCTTATTCTACATCCTGAAACCCTTCAACATACTCTCTTATCCAATGACACTGTTTTCCTCGCTCAGGATCCTCCATTTCCAGATTCCAGACATTTTTAGTGACTGTTGTCCATGCCTGCACTACTCTCCCCTCCTTATCCTTGACCCCAGCTTCCTTCAAGTCCGGATAAAATCCAATGTCCTGTGAGAAGCCATATATATAATGTGCAAATAACTGATCTGTACATAGTAATTCCCACATAGTCTCCTCTATGAGACTGGGCTCCTTGAGGGCAGGGAGTGACTGCATGAAGTCATTGTCACTTCACAGTAAACAAGAGGCCCCTAGAAACATTAAAAGTATAGAGGAGGCTTCAAATGTCTCGTCCCCATGCCGCTCCCAATATTGCACTGATTAACTCCACTAAAACCTAGATTCTGTAAGGGGCAGGGGCTATTTCATTTTTTAAGTCTTTGAATTGCTAGTGCCAGGCGTATAATAAATGCTTATTAGTTGATGACCAAGTGAGGTGCAAAAGCAGATAGGTGGCTCAAGGGATAGAGGTATGAATTTGAGTCAGTAGGGCCTCAGTCTAGCACCACACACTAGTTGTGTGACCCTGGGTGAGTTACTTAACTCTCAGTTTCAGCTTCTTCATCTGAAAATGAGGGCTGAGAGAAATGATTATTAAATAACCAATTATTGGGGAGAGATTCTGGATTTTTCCCTTTCTACCTACCTCATTCTCTAATGGGTCAAGACAGCATCTGAAGAACATTACTTATAAAGAGATTGGATTAACTTTCTCCTGAATTTTGTTCAGATCCCACAAATGGGGAAGCCCATTGTGTTCTATATAGACTTGGGAGGCAAAATCCTTTATCTAGATTGCCCAAGGCTGGGGATGATCTGGGACCTGTTTCATTATAATATTTTAAATTCATTATTAATAATTAATATTCATTCATTGTTAACCAATCAGAGTTGATTGCCACCCTCAGGAACACACACTCCTCCAATGGCACATAAGCTTTGACTGGGTTCTATGAGGGGGTCTTTGGCATTTGAGAGTGCCACTTTTATTAATTATCCACTAGCTTCATTAATATAATGATCAATTACCCCAAAATTATGTCTCTCAAACTTTTTATATAGCATCTACCTCCCAGGATCATTATGAGGATAAAATTGAATACTCCACGTAAAGCACTTTGCAAACCTAAAAGCACCACGTAGATTCTGGCAACCATCATTATTATTACATATATACAGCACTCTATAAATGCGAGCTATTATTATTTTAACAAATGAATAAATTTTGGATTGAAGACCCAACTCCTGTCAAACTGCTTATACTCCCTGATGAAAACCTAGAAGTCAGTCACAATGAATTCAGTACACCACCCTTACAAAGGATTCTTTCAAGCATCTAGCTTCTCTATCTGAGATCCAATGCTTTCATTCAGAAGTACAGGGCATTTTAACTGGGGGACTAATCCCTGGGCTCTCAACATAATCACTATGTGCTATGTCCTATTCTGGACCAGCTGGGCTGAGTTATGGGGCTCACCAAGTTAGACCTCCAACCGGATCTTCTTTGGAAAGGGACACAACAGGAAGATGGTCTTCCAGAAAGAGTCAGGTCCGTTTGATACATGGTCCTAAGAAATATTCCTAATACTCTCCCTGCCTCATGAGTTCTTTGTGTGTGGAGTAGTGGTAGTGACTCCACATGTTTGTCTACTCTCAAGACACCAGTGCATGTAAGACATGCACACGCACAAAGGCACTTCAGTCCTACAGCTGAAAAGTATCTTTGTTGATATGGAGGATGTAGTACACCCTTTCTTAGACACGTCACAGACCATTAGAGACTAAAGAGCATTTCTGAAAGACTGGTGCCATTTTTATCCAAGTAAAATCTCTGATAACCCTGAAGGACCTACAGTGGTTCTTGGGCTTCAAGTGAATATTGCTAGTACTTTCCCAATGGTCTTTTCTCTCAACTCATCCTTCCCTACTTAATTGTTAATGACTCCAAGATGTGGAATGGCTAATATTTTGAGAAATACCTTATCCTACTTATATGTGTATTCTCCACTTGTGCAGATGACACCTCCTCACCTCAACCTTTCCAGTTCTTATTCATGCCCCTCCTGGAAACCATAATAAAGAAGCTACCCAATACCCAAAAGGACTTCTTCTCTGTCTTTTAGCATTTCATGTGTAGAAATGATTGTCCATCTCTCTGTTCTCATTCTTTATGCATAACTGGTTCATCTTCCTTCCTAGTCACCTAGTTCTCTCATTGTATTTACACTTCTTTGTAAATCATTGCTAGTGATGTGCTAAAAGCTATTAACATCCCTCTGCCCCTCTAGCTTCAATCATGTCTCTTTCTAGTACTCCTTGGGCTCCTTCAGTTTTGATTCTTTTGATCTGCAGGATCCATAGCCAAACAACATCAGCCTTGTGTGTTTAAAAATGGGGTTTTGTGGCAGCAATGGGCTTGGGATTTCTGAGAGTGCTGCTCAATATCCCAATGGAAATCTAGCCTAATTTCTTCCTCAGGCAGAGAAGACATTTTCCACAAACTGAATAAAAGCTCCCTTTGCTCATCTGCTGGCACAATGCCACCCTCACCAACCAGCTCTTTGTGGTGAAAGCAGATGTATCTAACTTGACAAATGGAGCCATCTTTCTTCAGGATGACCCTGGATTCTGCTCTGTTCTTCCCAGTGCCTATTATTCCCAGAGAGGCTCATCAACTGAATAGTACTATGTGATCTGGGTAAGTGGAGTTGCCACCTGGGTGTCCTCTGAGGTTGGGTGTCATCCCCTGGAAAGGCCACAGTACCCAGTCATTGTACCACTGAAACTTAGGAATTTCAAAAATCCACAATTAATCTAAAAATGAACCAGTGGCAGACTTAGGGGTGGAGTGGTTGCTGTTTTTCTGCCCAGTTAATTTCAATTACCCTATGATCTCAGATGGCAGAATAAACATACCGATGTTTCATCCTGGAAACCAAAGATAGAAGGGCCAGAAGAACTGGCCTTCAAAAGTACTCCTGTGGAGTAAGCACATTATAATTACCAGGCCATGACTGGGCAATATCAGCCTTAGCAGGCTGCAGGAAAAGTATGGCACGTACATCCAGACACAACTCTCTGCTCACAAAGGCAGCTGCCCCTCCGGAAGGAAGGGGGCTCATCTCTGAGGGATCTTGCATGTGCTTCTGTGTGGGTGTCCCTGCTAGAATCTTAATACAAAATAGAACTAATAGCCTAATTGTTCTCCCATGAGCCACAGAGGGGTTTTTAAAGCTATCCAATCAGTCAACTCTGACTTTTCATAGGTGATGCTGGCTTTCACCAGGAAATCTGAGGTGTATGTGCAAGTCTCTTAAGACACGTAATGAAGATGGGGACACATAAGGCACATACCCTTCATCCACACTGTCTCTTGATTTCATAAGAAAATTCCTGTTATTCCAGGGTCAAGATTTCATTCTAGTCATAATTCTGTATTGACCAAAGCAGTTCATTATTTAGTTCCCTCTGCTAGAACCCCACCCACTCACCCCCAGAGGTAGAACGCCCATTCCTCTGATGAATTTTTTGGCTATATAAATGCCTACTCATTTCTTTTCTGATTATGTAGCCAAATTCACCTCTTCAGGTCAAGATCTACCTTCAAACAGCTTAATATTCCCAGTTTTGTTGAAAGCATAGCACATTTATCTTCCAAAACACCTCTGCTGTTATTTCTCATTCCACCAAAATAAGCAGTAATTCTTATTCCCTATTGTGAAATTCTCTGTAATAAATCCATCCATTTATTGACCTAAAACACCACCTTCCAAGTAAACTATAATTTTTATCCAAGGTTCTTTCCAGCTCCCACATTTCATACCCCCGTGCCTGTGTTAATAATAATAACTAACATCTGTGTAGCATTTACTATGTGCCCAACACTGTACAGCCTACACAACAACCCTGAAAGGTAGGGGCTGTTATTATGTTTATTTTGCAGATGAGGAAAGGGAAGCAAACAGGGTTTAGTGACTTGCCCAGGGTCACACATTTAGTAAGTGTCTAAGCTCAGATTTGAACTCAGATCTTCCCGACTCTAGGACCAGCACACGCTATGCCACTTAGCTGCCTCAGTGTTAGACCTTAGTAAAATGTAGACTACCTAGAACAGCAGTTCTCAACTTGTGCATTACGTTCAATTTAAATACATTCTGCATATCAGATATTTACATTAAGATTCATAACAGTAGCAAAATTACAGTTATGAAGTAGCAACAAAAATAATTTTATGGTTGGGGGTCACCACAACATGAGGACCTGTATTAAAGGATCGCAGCATTAGGAAGGTTGAGAACCACTGATAAAATGATATACAGATCATTTCTGGAAGTGATCACAGAGACATATAGGCAGGGAGTTAATTTTCATTGGTCCCCTGAAGGGTCTGAAATGGGTTGGCTGTCCATGTTCTCATAAGCCCTCCTGGAAAGCAGAGGACCACAGCACTGGGCCCTGTACAATCACTCAGGCTATAAGCCTGGAGACCATTCCATAAAATAAGGAACTGAAAATATTTATCTTAACTTGAAGAGAAGACTTAGACTGGAAAAAGGACAGCTGTCTTCAAGTATTTAAGGGGCTGTCATATAAAAAAGAGATCAGAACAGGGATCAGTTCTGCTTGGCCCCAGGGGCCACACCAAAAAAACAACGAAGTGGAACTCGTAGAGAATCACATTTAAGTCTGATATATGAGAAAAACATTCCCTAACAATTAACCACTTTGAAAAGCAAAATGGTCTGCCTTTGGAGGATTGGAAGGGCCTAGGTTTTCAAGCAGCAACTGAATGAACATTAGGCATTGATGTAGTAGATGAGACAGTTGATTGAGTTGGTATGTGTTGGATGAGATGATGGCCCAGTCCTTCCCTTTCTGAGATTGTATGATTCTATGAGCCTAGGGAACTTTAAGATGGAGCTGTTGCCTGCCCTTATTTCTACAGAAGGGGAAGGTAGGTGGTATAGTAGATAAAGCACTGGGTTTGAAATCAGGAAGACTCATTTTCCTGAGTTCAAATCTGGCCTTAGACACTCACTAGTGGTGTGACCTTGGGCAACTCACTTAACCTCATCTGCCTTAGTTTGTTATATGTAAAATGAGCTGGAGAAGGAAATGGCAAACCACTCCAGGAACCCAGATGGGGTCACAAGAATCGGACATGACTGAGACAACTGAACAACATTTCTATAGAAGTCAATGGCATTTTTATCAGCTGTTGATAGACACAGTATATATAGACCTTGACCTTCACACCCTAGCTCACTAATTTAGTCTTTATAGTGAGTCAGTAGCTCATCATAAAAGAGCCATTGGAACTGTAACAGCAATGGGGTTGGTTTTAATCTCTTATTGACTTGGAATGACATGGACCAAACAACCATACCTCGGTGTTGTCCCCCAGGTCAAGAGATTCCATCAGCAAGACAAGCAAGACTCAGTCTAAAAGGCCAAGGAGGTCTTTTACGAGGAGGAGTGCCTGTAACGACTTTATCATAGCACATATATGTGGAGGGGAAGAAGGAAAGGAGAGGCAATCACCAGCACATCAAGCTTTCTAGCCCTGCTCCACTGAATTTTCTTTTACATGATCTGATTAATATTCTAAAATTAATTTACATTTAGATGAAGATGTGACTAAAAAATTTGAACTTTCTGCATGTGGAGCCTTGGTTCTTCACATAGAAATATCTTCTCCTATCTCAGAACAATGTACTTTGTACCTCATCTTATTGCACTTTCATACTCTGCCTTTATGGGTCTTATCTTCTGTACTGGACTGTAAGCCCCATGAGGGTAGAAATTGTACTGGACTGTAAGCCCCATGAGGGTAGAAATTGTACTGGACTATAACCTCCAAGAGGATAGAAATTGTAAGTCTCAAGAGGTCAGGGACTGTGCCTTCCCTTTTTTTGTGTGCCTTACTTTGTACAACCAGCTCCAGAAGGTCTTGTTCATTGTATAATTACATACTACAATCACAACAAATCACTTCCCATCACCCCTTGATCCTTCTCCTCCTTTGAATTCACAGCACTTACTGGCTGTACCCACTCAGTTTGCCTATGACTCCTTTCAATGTACTTTATGCTCTAATAAAGGTAGATCACCCTCTCTCCCCAGAACCCACCATATGCTTTTTGTTCTGGCCACTTCCTGTTCTTGGAATGCCCTCTCCTTCCCTGGTTCATCTCTTGAATTTCTCTCTATTTTTTAAAGCCAAACTCAAATGCCACCTTGGACATGAAGTCTAAGGTTACTAATAATCATCTTCTTTAGCACTTTGTTCTACTATTCTCTAATGTTCTTATCCTGTAATTTGTATTACAAGATAATCTGTATTAATTTGTATTAGGTATTTATGTTTATCTCTTATCTCCCCCAACAAATTGTAAGGTCTCTGACAGCAAGGGATCATAGTTTCCTCCAAAAACTGTCTCTCTCAATGCAGTGTGCTGCATATAGTATGAGTTTAAAAAAATGTTTGTTGAAAGAAGGAATGATGAGTTAATATTTCTTAAATTCAATAAACTAAGCACTTCATAACTGGTTCAGTGTTGGCTTGGAGAATACACATTTAGGCAGGTTTTTTTTATACCTTTAAGATGTTTGTGAAGAAATACAATGGGCAAGGTGTATATTAACTGGCTGACAGTTCCATTCCCCATCTCTGCTCCCCACAGCTGGAAGGAAGACAGAAAGAAGAAAGGAAACACGTACTTGGACTTATTGAGGCTTGCTTCAGCCGCAGCTGCCTGAAGTAACTGAGTCGACTGGCTGGCAGGAACTCCAAAAACAGCGCTGTGGGTTACATCACTGAGGATTCTCCGGTGTCCGGCCCGCTGGGCTTTGGGGGATGATGGAGGAGTGAGAGATCCAAGCTTCTGACCCTGGATAGCAGGGGGTGGGGTGGTCTGAGCCTTTGCTTGTCTTATTGGTGCTTGCTTCTGCTAGGAAAAGAGAGGATGGAGAAGAAAAGGAAGGAAGGAAAAGAAGAAAGAACACTGAAAACTGACACAAGGACCTGAACCACCAGCTTAGGGCAATAAGTCTCCCTTCCTTCCCCACTTTCTGCCCCAAATTGGATAAGTGGGCTCTCAGAATATCAAGTGTGGTGCCAAGACCTACAGCTGATGAAATATGAATGTGAACCTTCTCAGGAAACCTTTTTAGGATAATCCATGAACAATCACTTAGTCAGTCTACTAGCATTTAAATCAAGCACCTACTATGTGTCAGGTGAGGTAGCTAGGTGGCTCAGTACATCGAGCACTGAGCCAGGAGTCAAGAAGACTTGAGTTCAAATGCAGCCTCAGACACTTACTAGCTGTGTGACCCTGGACAAGTCATTTAACCCTGTTTGCCTCAGTTTCTCATCTTTAAAATGGGCCAGAGAAGGAGCATGCCAGTATCCTTGCCAAGAAAGTCCCAAACAAGGTCGTGAAAAGTCAGACAAGACTCAATAAAAACAGAATGCAGCTCAAATGTAAGAAATTCCAGTTAAGGGGTGGCTAGGTGGCGCAGTGACTAGAGCACCGGCCCTGGAGTCAGGAGGAGTTCAAATCTGGCCTCAGACACTTAACACAAGACTAGCCGTGTGACCTTGGGCAAGACACTTAACCCCAATTGCCCTATATCCCCCCCCCCCAAAAAAAAGCAAAAAAAAAAACCTCACCCAAAAAACTCCCCCAAAACAAAGAAATTCCAGTTAAGTGAGGAATAAAATCTTTGAACCACAGGCATACATATAACTATATCACAAGTAGGGACCCTTGTTTTTCTCTTTGTAGCCCTATCGCTTTGCACATAACATGCATATAATAAAAGTCTGTGGAGTTGCTGAGTTTAATTTGGAGCTGGAAGGGCCCTGGGACACCATCCAGCTCAACCCCATTTCAGAGATGGGGGAAACTGAGACCCAGAAAGGTTAAGTAAAGTTCAGTTTCATTCCAATAGCATTAATTAAATACTTCCTATGAAACAGTTAATCAACAATTATTTATTAATTGCTAACTATGTGCCAGGCACTGCCTGGGGGATACAAGTATAAAGAATGAAATGGCCCCTACTTGCAAGAAGCTTATATTTTAATGAAGACAAGAAGTACATATTAAAAAAAATGTGTGTGCATATATATATAAATGTACACACGTGTGTAAAATACCATAAATACTTCAGCCAGGAAACAAGAATACAGAATGTAAGATCTAGAATGGACATTAAAGATCATCTTTACAGAGGGAGAAACTGAAGCAAAGTAAGGTAAAGTGATGTGTTCAAGATGGGGCTCCCACATGAGACTGGGAAGCTGGATGAGATTTCTCTGAAATGAGAAGAAAGAAACACAGTATTCTAACCTTTCCTTCACTGGAGGTCCGGACTGCTACATTAATGAGCTGCAGTTTCTTAGCTGGAAAGGGAATGAGGGACCAGGGTAATAAGCAGGATGCCAAGGAGAAAAAAAAAAAAGGAATTGCTCACAGCTAGGCTGATAACACAGGGACTCAGACAACATTGGCCATTTTTATTCTCTAAGTCAGAGTAAAAGGCATCATGGCATAGTGGAAAGAAGGCTAGTCCTGAATTGGGAAGGGCTGTTTCCGATACAAGTGTGACCACGAATAAATCACTAAACCTCTCAGAGTCTCAGGCATTTCTCTAAGACTAAGTTTCAAAGGAACTTCTCTGCATCAGTGGAGGGATTTTCCATACTTGGGAGTTTCCTATATGGATGAAATCACATTTCATAGCTCATCTTCCTCTTCCTCTCCTCAAAAATGGTCAAACTGTCATTGGAGACCAGGAAAGACCAAATTCATATGGCCAAACAGTCCTGAAGCCAAGATAGGCATTCACTCCATTCATTCATTCGTGTACTTATTAATTTATTAAGCACCTACTATTTTGATCAGCACTGGTCCTAAGGCAGTGACTAACCCATCTATTATGTTATAAGCTCCATGAGGGTCTCTCTCTTATCTAAAATTTGTTATGTCCCTCAGTGGCTCCCAAGAAAGTGTTCTGATCAGTTGTTTTTCACTTGTTTCAACTATGTCTGACTCTTCATGACACCATTTGGGCTTTTCCTGGCAAAGATACTGGAGGGGTTTGCCATTTCCTACTCCAGTTCATTTTACAGATGAAGAATTTAGCATGGATTAAGTGACTTATCCCAGGGCCACACAGCTAGTAAGTATCTGAATCCAGATTTGAACTCGGGTCTTCCTGATTCCAGGCCCAAAATTCTATCCACCATGCCACTTTGCTGCCCTCATCTCAGTACACTCTACCCTTGGTTTTGCCATCTCAGCTTACTGTCCTAGAAGGTAAGCTCTGAAAGAGATAGGAAGGCTAGAACAAGCAGTGAAACAAGCCAGGCTATATGGGGACAGGAAGGCCTGGGTTACAATACTGGATTTCTTGCTTATTAGCTGTGTGACCTTGGGCAAGTTATTTAACCCTCTGGCCTCAATATCTCTTATCTGTAAAATGAGGAAGTTACACTACATGAACTCTGTGGTCCCCTCTAGTCCCAAATCTATGACCCTGTGATTCTAAGATTCTTTATACTTACATTGGAATAGTCCTGGAGAAATTACCCAGATATTTGCAAGCATGTACGTGTGTGTGTGTGTGTGTGTGTGTGTGTATGCATATTTGTCTATATATGTACCTGGGTGTGTTAGCTGCCTTATGATATTTTTTTTGATTCTCTGGGTACAATGCCTTCCCTTCTCACATCACTATCCATCTCATATATATTTATCTCGTACGTACCTAATTACTTACACATTGTCTGACTCACTGGAATGTAAGCTGCTTGAGCAAGAAATAGTTTACCCCTCAAATTTATGGAGAAGGGAAGAACTTATGACCAAACAAGAGAAAGAGAGCATTATGAGATGTAAAATGGATAATTTTGATTATATTAAATTTTAAAAGTTTTGCACAAACAAAATCAATGCAGCCAAGGTTAGAAGGAAAGCAGAAAGCTGGGAAACAATTCTTACAACAAGTATCTCTGATAAAGGCCTCATTTCTCAAATATATAGAGAACTGAGTCATATTTATAAAAATACAAGTTATTTCCCAATTGATAAATGGTCATATGATATGAATATACAGTTTTCAGATGAAGGAATCAAAGTTATTTATAGTCATATGAAAAAAAATCAATCACTATTGATTAGAGAAATGTAAATTTAAACAACTCTGAGGTATCACATCAAAACTATCAGTGTAGGATAGAAGAGGTATCAGGCTGCCTACCAGACTGAAGGTCTACAGAGCCATGGTGTGCTGACCTAATTGTTGTATGCCTGTGAAACCTAGACAGTATACCAGAAACATGCCAGGAAGCTGAATTGTTTCCATTTGAATTGTCTTAGGAAGATTCTGAAGGTTACCAGGCCAGATAACCGAGGTCCTTTTTCAAGCTAAACTGCAAAGTATTCAAACTCTACTGCAGAGAACGGTGCTTCAATGGGCTGGCCACACTGTTTGAAAGCCAAATATACATTTGCCTAAGAGACTATTTTATGGAGAACTACCCAAGGCAAGCATTCACATGGTGATCAGAAGTGATACAAAAACATTCTCAATGTCTCTCTGAAGAACTCTTGAATTGATTCCATGTCACAGGAGACAGTGGCACTGAAAAATGCTGTCCATATCCAGAGAAAGAACTGATGGAGTCTGACTTTACTTTTTCCTGATTTTTTCTTTTGGCCTGTTTCTTTTTTCACAACATTATTAATATAGAAATATGTTTTACATGATTGCACATATATAACCTAAATAAAATTGCTTACTGTCTTAGTGAAGGGGAGGGGCCAGGAAGGGAGGGAGAAAATTTGCAACTCAAAATTAAAAAAAAAATGTTAAAAATTGTCTTCACAGTAATTGGGAAAATAATAAAATTTATATATATAAATATGTGTGTGTGTATATAAATAAATAAAAATGTGAGTTCCTTGAGGTCAAGAACTGTTCTAGACCTTCTGTGTATCTACCAAACTTATCAAGGTGCCTGGCACATGGCAAATAATAAATGCTTCTTGATTAACAAAGTAGAATTCTTTCAGCTAGAGGCTTCTCTGTCCCACTGAATCGATGATTTCAAGTAAGGCCCCATAAGCCAATATATGATTAATTAATTAAGTGGAAGAAAAGTCAAGGTGTTGAAGACCTGTCAACTAATTACAACTGGGTTCCAGCCTTGGATCTGCAATTTGCTGTCTTGCAAAAGTCATTTTGGTTCTTACATCTCATTTTTCGTCCTTTACAAAATGAAAACTGAGACTAAACTGTATCTAAGGTCCCTCATGAAGCTATTCTGAGGAGCTCAAAATAAATGTTATCCACTCTACCCTTATCTATTTTCCTGGTTTTACACAGTGGAGACAAACAGCTGAGTAAAATCAGTACTAAAGAAAGAGAATCATATCACCTAAGCACTTGAGGTGACCTCATCGTCCACCTAGATAAGCCCATGATCAGTCTTCCAACTCTATTTCAACACGTTTGGTATGAGGAGTTGAGCCAAGGGCCAGGCTATGTCCAGAGAAGAGACTTCTTGAAGCATTTTTACTACTATTTTACTCAGAGTCTAGAATTAAAATCCTCCTAGGATTTCTCATTATGTTATTGATTCTAACCTGCCCAGTCTTACCACACGAGATTACGTACTTTCCCTGAGGGCTCTAACCTAGATGTGAAAAGGCTTACCCACCTCCAGGATGTGCCAACCTCCTACCCCAAGGTGATGATCTTTTTCTTTTTTTTGCCATAAAACTCTAAGACCCATTTACTAAGGCATAGGAAGACTGTGATCTGCATAAGGAAGGGAGTGGCCACATCGATGAAATCATGACTATTAATGTACACCAAAGAATATTAAAACAGAAAGGCATCTTTGAGATCATCTAATTCACCCCTCTCATTTTGGAGAGGAGGGAACTGAATGAAGTTCAGAGAAATTCTGTGATTTTTGTCCAGGTCACAGAACTACTTAGCGGCAGAGCTGAGACTAGATACTAAGACTCTAACCAATGTTCTTTTCCCTGCTCCAAATAGCATCACACAAATGAGGAAACCTTAATTAAGGTGAAGTGACTTGCCCAAAGTCACATCATTAGGTAGTGGCAGAACAGAGAATATTAACAATGATGATGATGATGATGATGATGATATTATTGTTAGGTTTTAAGATCAATAAAGTGCTTGCTCCGAAATAACCCTATGAAGTAGGTAGTAAAATTAATGTCCTTTTAAAGATGAGGAAATTGCGGGATGGGGACCCCATATGGTGGGTCTACAGTCATACATACAGATAGTTAGTACAAGAACCAGGCATAGAATTTAGGCCACTGAAGCTCTTTCCACTCTCTTTCCTGTGATATGACTGAACAGCAAAGTCAAAAATTAAGATCAGGTGTCCCAAATCCCTATTCTAGGGTCTCATTAATTGTTAGTACTAACTAATGCCTTCCACTGTGTTCTAAATGCATTTGCTCTTTGTGTGCACTCATAAGCAGATCTAAGAGTAGACAACAGGTAACAGTTGTGACTTTCTAGAGGTCACAGAGAAAACCACTTCAGGATTGTCCAGGACTGGATTAAACTAAGGAGGAGGTTGTTTGTTTTTTTAAATCTCCCCTCGCTTCCCCTTTTCCACTCAGTCTTCAAAGTAATGCTTGTCCACAGGCAAACAGAAATGTGGAAGAGGTTTGTAATTCATCCCCAACACAGTTGTAAGAGGGACATGAAGATAACTTGTGATCAGATAAAGATGACAGAGGACAGCAAGTATGTGGCTAAAGGAACCTGATCTCCAAGGCAAAGACAAAGACATGGCTCATCTCAGAAAAAGCCTTGTATTCACAGCCAGATTGGTGCAGGAAGCATCCCAGTATCATAGAGTATGGAATATGAAGTCAGAAGACCACGGTTTGAAATGCCAGCTCTTACTTATGATGTGTGTCCCTAAGCTAGATCCTACTTTTTCTTAGGACTTCAGCTTCTTCGGCTGTATAACAGGGATAATAATAGCTATTCACCACTTGGCTGATGTGAAGAAAGCACCCTATAAAATTTAAATTGCTATAGAAACATCTTATTATTGTTGTTAAAACAACATAAGGTCTAGGATGGTTGTTATTAGGATAGGACTAAGAATTTAAGCCTTGATGTTGGCAGAGGTTTTTATTTGGTGAATGGGAAGACATTTGAACAAGGGTGATAGATGAGAAATAGGGGTTGGTGGCTGGGAGTGGGGGGAGGAGAGAGGGAACAGAATGAGTATTTATTAAATGCCTATTACATGCCAGGCACTGTGCTAAGTTGCAAATATTTTGTTTGAAAAAAGAAAAAAAGAAAAACTGTACAAGAGAAATGGCACAAGCCAGAAACAGGCTAAAAGCAGCTGATGGGGAAAAAGCTGGATTGAGGCTCTCTATGAGTTACAGCTTCTTCAGAGTCTGGTTTATATGAGAACCACAGAGTATTATTTTTGTTTTTACAAGCATTTTTTCTCAATATACAGGGGAGAAAGAGTCCTTGGAGAAGAGATATAAATAAGACTTACTGGACATCAGTGTGTGTGTGTGCATGTGTGTGTGTATGTATGTTTGTGTGTGCACATATATATATGTATATGTATATGCATTATGCATGTGTAGCATGTGGATTGTGCAAGTCTGTATCCGTGTGTGTGCGTGTGTCTACGTATGTGTCGCGGTAGGGAAGCTCTCCCAGAGAAGTCCACAAGAATGCCAAACAATCAGGAGCTGGCCAAGATGACCCAGAGGTACCCAATGGGCAAGTGCTATGACACCAGAGCCAGGATGACAGGAGAACCTGCTCCATAAAACCTGAAGCCAGCACACACAACATGGTGGCAGGGTACACCAGTAATGCTGTAATGATGACAAACAAAGAGATGGGATAGCCTCTCGATGCTTGTTTGAATGGTGGCTCTAGACTGACCATGGGACAGTTATGCTCCCAGGGAGGGGAAGAAAGAGGAGAGTGCCTAGCATGCCTTAGTGAACAGAAAGTCCTGTATTTCTGGGCTTTGGGGTGCGGAATGGAGCTCTGCTGTGCACTGCAGTTTTGTCATTCTGCTACACACCACAATCCTGCTCTGCACAGATTCTAGCCAGAGCCATGTGAGTCAATAAATTAGATAAATTCAGGTTTTCTTTTATTGCCTGTGAAGAACCATGTGGTGCAAGGCCATAAATTGATTGCTACTTGACTGAGCCAGGAGGTCGGCCATACACAAGAACTATGTCACAGAGCCCACCAGCTGTTCTGATGGCCAGAGATTGTGAGGACAGGTGTCTCATTGTTTGAGACACACTTGAGATGGGACTCAATTCCTTTAGACCCCTGGGGAAGAATGAACTGTACTAGCTGGATCCCTCACACCTGTGATAAGAAGCAGTTCACCTGGGTGGTGATAGATTTTTGGGACCCAATGGATTTTAGGAGGCAGAGAAGAAAAAAGTGGCTATTATGAGGAAAGCACTGCTTTAGTAAAGTACTTTACAAATGTTAGAAAGTTATAATTCGGTAGAAATTCCTTTATTTTCAATTGTCTCTTCATTTTCTCCTTCTTATCTTTTTCCTCTGGACCAGAAGTTTGATTTGACCTATTTCACTTTCAATCACCTGTTCTAAACCCATGATGATGATGATGATGGTAATGAAAGTTAGCATTTATGTAGGACTTCAAGATGCAACAAATGCTCTCTAGCTCATTTGGTGCTCACAGTAGTGCTTATGAGGCAGGCACTCTTATTATCATCACTTCCCAAGTAAAGAAACGTGGTGAGGGAGGTAAAGGCTTGCCCAGGGTGCTCTTCTGAGGTAGAATCTGAATTCAAGTCTTCCTGATTACAAGTCCAGCACTCTATTGACGGTACCCCTTAGCTTCCCTATTCTTTTCGTTAAAGTCATTCCCCTCCTACATTCAGTTTTCAAGTATGCTGAGTCACCATTTTTTTGGAATTGGTTAGGATAAACCTGCTCTGCACAGATTCTAGCCAGAGCCGTGTGAACCAATAAATTAGATAAATTCAGGTTTTCTTTAATGCCAAGGAAGCACCACGTGGAGTAAGGCCATAGACTGATTGCTACTTGACTGAGCCAGGTGGTCGGCTATACAAGAACTATGACAGAGAGCCCATCAGCTGTGAGGTAAGGAGGGCACAAGAGACCTCGCTTGAGATGGTTGGGTGGCAAGTGAGAATCCACCATAAAGGCTCAGGTTAGGTACCTGCTAAAGGCATCAATTTACAGAAAGTAAGGCCCAGAAATATCCAGAGGATTGTCAAAGGTCGTGGAAATAGTAAATGATCAGAACTGGTATTCGGATCCAAGTCTACACTGTACAAATCCAATGTCTTTTTGGCTGCACCATGGTCTCTTTTTTCTTCAGCACTCTGACACTTAGATACTCTGATTAGGAGTTCCTAACTAGCAGAAAGAACCTGCAGGAGATGAAGTGCTCAACTGGGAAAGGCCACAAGTCTGAATGCCTCAGAGGATGTTGATGGACATAGCCTGACTCCTGGTGGAAGAGAACTCCCCACATCCAAGCCCAAGAATGAATGTGGCTAACACCATTACCTATCAAAACGCATGGCTAGGCGTTCAGTTGTCCCAAGTTCTTGTCTGGATCTTAGAGAGCCTGGGCCCAAGCAGAGGCCCTTGTAAGGAAGCTGCTTGTTAAGCTGACATCTGTTTGCTATTAAAAGGCTTTACTGGTCACTTCTGAGGCAGGGAGAAAAAACACTTCCTGCACAGTGAGTGTCAAGGCTCATATATCTTAAGAGAAAGACGGGGCCCTTTTAGAAAAGCAAGCTGCCTTTCCTGAAGAAGAATGCCAGTCCTTACTGGAGTCTGGATTTCCAAAGGGAGATGTTAATAGAGACAACAGGTTCGCCTTGCCCCTCCAACTAAAATCTGTGTGCTGCAGAGGAGAATGAATTTGGGGTCAGAGACCCTCTTCCACTATTACTAGCTGTATGACTTGGGGCAGGTCATTTAACTTTGAGACTCAGTTTCTCCCCTGTAAAATATGATGATTATCACCTATTTTTTTCTACCAATCTTATAGGTTTGTTATGGGAAAAAAAACTCATTAAACTGGGGTATGCTGTGGAAATGTAAGCTATTGCAGAGTGATATATAAGAATCATCCCCTTCTCTCTTATGGCCCCTCTAAGAAGCCCTATACCCCTGAAAGACTCTACCTCAAAAGCCTGCACAGCATTCTGCTCCTCAGACAGGACCATAAGAAAGGGCAACAGTTATTATCTCTCTAAAGGTAGGCACGTGCCTCAGCCTTAAGGACAACCAGAATCACTGGGGAAATGAAAGTCCACAGCCCAGGTCCCCCAACTCCCAGGTCAGACTATCCCCCACTCACCAGCTGGTTTTGCTTCTCTCTTGCCCTTCCCCTAGCCCTCACTGCATGCTCCTTCCTCCTGTGCTTTTGTTTCTCAGCCCAGGTCGATTCTTACCACTGGCTCCTGGGCAGGGGCTGGTTGCTGGGCTGCAGCCGGTTGCGCCTGTGGCTGGGATTGGGAGGGAGCCTGTTGCTTCGGCTGTCCGGCTACCACAGCTGTCTTCTGCTGCAGCACGGCCTGCTGAGCCTTTAGCAGCTGCTGCTGCTGCTGTTGTTGGTAGAAGTTCTGCATCAGCTGCTGCTGAGGGACTCCTTGGGGTGGCCCAGGCAACTGAGCAATTGCTGGTTGCTGGGCTCCCTGATGCATCACCTGGAACTGGGGGACCAGGAAGACAAGATGGTGAGCAAAAGCTTGGCCCTAGGACTGTGCCCCCAAAGGGGACAAGCCTTAAATTACACCTTATCCTAGTTCCGAAGGGCCAAAGTCCTGGGAAAATACCTACTGGCAGCTCATCAGAGACAGAATAAGAAGAGAACTTTCTCAACCATCTAATCCATCTCCCTCATTTGACAAAAAGGGAAACTTAGGCTCAACCTCCATTGGTTCCGTATTGCCACTTGGATCAAATGTTAGCTCTCCATAACCTGGCTCCAGTCTACATTTCTAGCCTGATTTTACATTATTCCCCTCCTCATATCCTTTGCTCCAGCCAAAATGGCACCACCTTCTCCAGAAAGCTTCTCAATCTCCCCAGCTGTTAAGTGTTCTCCCTGCCCTCAAATTTCTTCCACACTGTATTTTTTTTTCCTAAGTTCATGCTGTATCCCTATAGCAGAATTTAAGTGCTGGCCTCTCCAGGGTCCACTTAACCACAGTGCCCCGTGTGTGGGCAATTAATAAATCTTTGTCAAACTGAAGGGACTTGCCCCCAAGGAATAATCAATTGAACCAGGCTTCAAGCTCAGGATTCAAACTTCTGATTCCAAACCCAGTGCTTTTTCTAATGTACCATGGGTGAGACTCAAGGCTACGACTTGTACTGGTAGCACCAATGTCATATTATTAAATATTAAATTATCATTAAAAATAACACAGACCCTTTATTAACATGCTACTCTGATGCTTCTCTGGGGAGTGGAAACAATCCCAGGTTCTTGGGGTCTATGGCAATAGAGCATAAGCTCTGAGAGGTCTTACTAAGATGAGAAGAATCTGAGGATGGCCCTATGATGAACTGCCTGTCTATCACATGAGGACTGGTGGTGCCAAGTTGAAAAAGCCTTACCACCTGACAACTGGTCAACAAGTGATGAATTATGCAGTTACATCAATGGTTCTCAACCTGTGGGTCGTGACCCCTTGGGGGTCAAACGACCCTTTCACGGGGGTCGCCTAAGACTGTCGGAAAACACATATTTCTGATGGTCTTAGGAACGGAGACACGGCTCCTCTGTCTGTCTGCAGGTAGGTCCGCCCACATGCAGATACGCCCACATATGAGTATTAACGCGGCATTGGGAAGGTTGAGAACCACTGAGTCACATCAACGAAGACTGTCTGCTAAGGCCTGCTGGTTTTGCCCAGGGAGACAAAATGGTAACTTCTTCAAATACTAAAATAACTAACAACAACACCGGCAATTGTACCTGGAAAGCACTGAGTGCTATTCAAAAGACTCACTGCTCATTTCATTTCATCCTTATTTCAACTGTACAAAAAGACTGTCATCTGACAAGTCAAGAAATGAATCGCCAAAGTTCAGTGACTCGCCAGCCTAGCATCCCAGAGCTAAATAAGGGCACAGCCAGGATTAGAATTCCTGTGACTGAATGCATACTGGGAGGCTCTTTCCACTGCACTGTGGGAGGTATCCGAGAATGAGCATTACTCTTCCTGTGGTTCTCCATCCCCATCCTCAGGGAAACCAGGCACGTCACCACCCTCGGCTTTGTGTAGCAGCCTCATCTCAGTCCTGGAAAGTGATTCTCCTTTACTATCAAGCCATGAGAGATCGCTTTGTATCCTCCCAGACGCTGGCCCATTCTATAAACATTTCAACCCTTGTTATACCCAACGAAGCTAAGGATAATCTGGGCAGCTAAGCGTTGCATTGGACAGAAAGGTGGATCTGGATTCAGGAAGATCTGAGTTCAGATGTAGCCTCAGACAGTTGCTAGCCAGCTATGTGGCCCTGAGCAAGTGATTTAATTTCTGTCTGCCTCAGTTTTCTCATCTGTGAAATGAGAGTAATGATAGCAGCTAACCCTAGAGGTGTGTGGGGATAAAAAGAGATAATATTTGTAAATCTTAAATCTGCAAACCTTAAATGCTATATAAATGCAAGCTGTTATTATTATTATCTTGACAAATGAGATGAGACTTAGGTTAATGAAACTAAAACATAAAACCAAGTCAAACTCTGGGCCCAGGATCCAGGCAATCAGCTGAAGGGATTTGGGGTGGGAGGGAGCCAGGGTATAGAGATGAGGGGACAACAAAGCGGTAAAGGAAGATTTCTATGACTGAATAATAACTACTCTCTTTAACAATGACAAAGTGAGTGCAAGTGTTGTTATGCCAATTTCAGAACTGAGGAACCTGGGTTAAGAGATGTTGTATGATTCATCAAGGTCCTCAGCTAATGGGAGAAGAAGCCTGGATTTGAAGCCAGGTTTCCTAGCCTTTTCAAAGGCTAAAAAAAAGTAGGGCAGTAGTAGAAATGAAATGTGGAGTCAGATGATGATGGTTGGTAGACAGTGGGTTACATAATAAAATGGGCCTTGAGAAAAGGTCAGGAAGGGCCACCCTCTGGTGGCACCAAAAGGCTTCTCACACAATGGGGGAGGTGGTGGGAGGGAGGGTAATCCGTTTTTAAAAGAAGCCTTCCCAACAGAAACTCATCTTAGGGGGAGATTGAGAAACAGTTTATTGATGAGGTTAAAGCTTCTCTTTCTGCATCACCAGCAAACCACCTACTCAAAATGGCAAGCTTCGAAAATAATCTTTAAGTCCAGGATTTATCACTGGTTATGAAAAGAAAAAGTAAACTAAGATGAACAAAAAAAGCATCATGAGGATTACTAGGTGTAACTACAGGTTCATAAAGTAGACAGTACAAATATTATTAACCCCAACTTACAATTGGGGAGGAAAGTGAGATACAGAAAGCTCATATGACTTCTCATGGCTACACAGCTGGAAAGTGTCTTGAGCTAGAGCCTGAATCCAAGTTCTAATTTCAAAGCCAGTGCTCTTTTCACCAAGCCAGGCTGCCTCCCTTAAAGATCCAAAGAAAGCCTAAGGAGCCCTAAATCTCCTGTGATCTCTACCACTTATGATTTCATTGATCTATCTCATGTGTCTCCTGGAGATGTACTTTACAATATTATTTTATCTTTCAAGTACTGATGCCTCATCTCCCCGAAGAGAAATCCTGTGTCAAATATGCATTACTGTTTCCACAGTACCCAGGACTCAGACCTACTTCTCACCCTAGGACAGCGGTTCTCAACCTGTGGGTTATGTTCAATTTGTAACAATGAAAATACATCCTGCATATCAGATATTTACATTACAATTCATAACAGTAGCAAAATTACAGTTATGAAGTAGCAATGAAAATAATTTTGTGGTTGGGGGTCACCACAACATGAGGAGCCGTATTAAAGGGTCACGGCATTAGGAAGGTTGAGAGCCACTGCCCTAGGACCTCCTTTCATTGTGGCACTTCTCAGTGTAGATAAAACAAGCATAAATAAAAAGGTGGACATCCTCACAAAGTCTAGAAACAGGAGGGTTGATGAGTCAGAATGAGTCAATAACTCTTCTGCCCTATCCTGGGGAGAGGGGGTCCTGACCAGCTGACATGAAGATCTACCCTGTTTATACTGGAAAAGCACTATGGTGACAGCATCCTCCAGGACAATCCAAATCCTTTTAGTTTGCCCTATACTCATTACAAACTTGCTGATTTTATTTTCATCACCCCAGAATCTCTTCTTGGGAAGTCAATGTGCACATTTCAGTTTATTTGGCAATGACATAACTCAATACTCTAATTACCCTTGGTTTCACCAATACAGACTATGCTCTCTTTCTTTGACTTAGTGCATTGTCTTCAAAACCTCCTGCAGTCAAAAACTTCATCATGCTGTAGATAACTTTAAGATGAAGCTCTCAGAACTGAGCTAAGTGGGAGGTTGGGTCCATCTCCTGATCCATTCTTGGTAGGACCTGTTAGAGCTTACACTCCTCTAGCACAGCCTAGGCAGAGCCCAAGGGGAACCTTCCAAGCTATCATGAATCACTGAAGAATTTTAGCAAATGGGCAAAGAACTATGTCATTGTAAATTTTAAAACTGAAAGTCTTACAGATAAATGCTTCTTTAATGAACAGCTCAGTTGGAAATGATTAATTCCAAAGTATTGTGTGAAAATGGAAATTCAGGCCTGGGGCTGGGGAGAGGCCTGTGATGAACCCAATAAAGTAGTAATTATATTGTCTTTCCTCTGTTACTTCCTATGTATTCTATAGATAGCTTTCTTAGTATACATTTGTTTGCATGTTGTCTCTCCCATTAGACTGTAAGCTCCTTGAGGGCAGTGATTGTCTTTTGTCTCTTTTTGTATCTCCAGCACTCAGCAGAGTGGCTAGCATATAGTAGGTGCTTAATTAATGTTACTAGTTGATGAGAAACTCAACAATGGGTTTGACTTAGACACACATTATACCCCAGTGATCTGCCAAAATCAGTTGCTTCTGACCTAGGTGAAACGATGGAGGCATTATGAAAGAAAACCCCATCTTTCAAGGAATAGCTCGAGCCTCACTTCCTCAGTGAAGTCTATGCTGGTAAGCCTTAACTACAATAAATTTTCCCTAGTATGTTTCACACAATTTGCCAAAATGTTGTCATTAACTTTGGTGCAAGCCACCATTTTCTCTTGCTTGGGTTACTGTGATACCCTTCCAATTATTCTCTCCACATCATATGATTCTTTTGTGTACAAACTATCCTTCATGTTTTCACAAGATGAATCTTCCTAATTGACAGGTCTATTCACATCCTTCCACCACTTAAAAACCTTTATTGCTCCCTACTGCCTAAGACTACTTGTTGCCATGGTTTTTAAGGTCTTCCATAATCTGCTGCCACCCATCTAAGGTGCTGTTTTTCTAAAATAATGTCAGAGCTAGAAGGGATCTTGTTGTTCAGAAGTTTTCAAAGTTTTTGTTCTCAGGATGCTTTTATACTCTCGAGGACTCTCTCTCCCCCCAAAGAGCTCTTGTTTATATGGATTCTATCTGTTGATATTTGCCATATTAGAAATTAAGATGTCATAGTATTATTGTGAAAATAGTTTGGATCTCAATAGTTTGACCTCAAAGACTCCCTGGAAGGGTTGCAGGGACCCCCAGAGGGTCCTGGATCATATTTTGAGAACTAGTATTATAGATCAGTTGGTTCTCTAGAGTCTAAGAGGACTTTATAGCACTATACAAAGATTATTAGTGTTACAAATGAGAAAGTTGAGATGCAAAGAAAATAAACTTTCTGCTTTGGATCTCGATATTCTTGTCCGTAAAATGTAGATATTCTTCATGTAACTATGCTCTACTAAAGTGGACTTCCCATCATTCATTCTATGAGTACTTAGTGCTTATTCCTCCCTCTGCTGATGTTATTTCTCTATACCTAGAACATCACACCTCTACAAATGCCATTGCCCCTATAGGCTTCCCTGATTTCACAATTCAGAAATGAGTGTTTCCAGTGAATTCCCAGGGCACTGTGTCTATGATGTTCTGTTTCAGAGCATAGTATTTACCTTATATCTCCTGCTATTTGGTAAGTTCCTTGAGGGCGGAGTCTTGCCTTATAATCTTTGTAATTCTCCTAGTGCCTAGCACAGGGATCTGAATGCAGTGGCTGCTTAATAAACCTTGATGGGTGATGAATGTTGCTTGGTAATTTTTACTTATGTATATATGTCTCTTGCTATTCCACATCATCGTTCTGTTGTTGTTCAGTCATTTTCAGTTGTGTCTGACTCCTCATGACCCCATTTGGAGTTTTATTGGAAAAGATACTGGAAGGGTTTGCCATTTTCTTCTCCAACTCATTTTACAGATGAGGCAACTAAAGCAAACAGGTTAAAAACTTGCCCAGAATCATACAGGTAGTGTCTGAGATCAGATGAATTCAGGAAGGTGAGTCTTCCTGACTCCAGGCTTGGTGTTCTATCCACTGTGCCACCTGGCTGACTATTTCATCCTACACACTCTTCCCAAATACTTTTCTTTCAGCACAGATCTGACTAAGTGACTCCTCTACTCAGTCATCTCCAGTGGCTTTCTATTTCCTTGGAATAAAACACCACTGTTTCACTTTTAAAGCCCTATACAATCTGACTTCAATTTCTTTTTCCTGCCTCATTGGACATTGGAACTCCCCTTCCTGCACGTTGTGATCCACCCAAATCAGCCTTCTCACTGTCGCTCACATGATACTCTAACTCCTATCTTCTAGCCTGTATACTAGTCTTTACTCATACACAATAACCCTACCCTCTCCTCCACTCTGCCTCACTTCCTTTAAGACAAAAACTCAAGCATCATCTCCTATAAGAAAGTTTTCCTTATCTCTCTAGACTAGTAGTGCCCTCCTTCCCTAACTACTTTGTATATATTTGTATTTATTCACTATGCAATAATGTTGTATATACTCATATGCATACTTATATACATACTCCTCCTATGTATATCTAAGTATATACTTAAATACAGCAGTATATTTTTATGCACACACTGTTATGGGAATCTGAAGATCTTCCCTGCCCCTGGGCCCTTTGCTAAAGTGGCTACATGACTCTGAGAACCTTCCCAGATTTGAAAGTATACTCTGTTCCCTAATAGGCTCAACGTGGTCACGTGGAGCCTGTGGCGCCAGGCTTGTTTTTCAGAAATGCCCATGCCTTGTAGCTTTGTGATTGGGCAGTGGGTCCAGAGGGCTGTGACATTCTCCAAGCCAGGAGAAGGCTATATATACGCCCTGATGTGAGGTTTTGGTTTGGGGCTCAATTTGAGAAGAGTTGTGTGATTTGGCCAGAAGAGACTCT
>CM053585.1:95877069-95896098 GCA_028646515.1 Pseudochirops corinnae | reverse complement strand
GGGATTCACTGAAGATATGTCTTTTCTACCCAATGTAATTGCAAAGCCCTTGAGATGAAGGAGAGTGTATTTCTGTATTTCTTACAGTGCCTAACATAATACTGGGTAGAAGGCAATTTAGTAAAGATGCCTGGACAGCCTGAAATCAAGGGACAAGTTTATGTATATACTTTATAAAGTTTAACTTTTAATGTGACATGATCGAGAAGATACAGTTAATCTCCAAAGGGAACATTCAGAGGCTAGTGATGAGGTGAGTGTAGAGGAGCTGTCCATGGTAGACATCTGACCTTTTCTTCTTATTTTAGGGTCCTATCAACTGCCAGAATCAAGTCTAAAGCATCAGATCCAAGGGATACCACCTGGACTCCTGGCTTCTACACCAAACCTGCTGCCCCTGTGGGTCTTCACTCAACTGCTGTGCTGGAGAATGGACCAGGTATTTGGTCTGTCTCACCAAAGTACATCTCTTTGTGTACTAAAGAAGACACCTCAAACCAGGGACGTAAGATGTCTGTAACGTGGCAGAACAAACACCCACTGTAAGTGCTCCATGTGAGCAGCTGCTCCTCTTACCTGCTGAGCTGGTGCCAGCTGCTGCTGCTGCTGCGGAGGCGGCTGTGGCTGTTGCTGCTGGTAGAATGTGGCCTGTTGCTGTTGCTGTTGTTGTTGTTGCTGTTGCTGCTGCTGCTGCTTGAGGAAAAGATGCTGCTGGTGCTGGGGTGTGGCCTGGGCTTGAGCAGGTAGAACCTGGGCCTGAGTGGAAGGTGTCTGCTGTGGAGTGGCTGGAGCCTGTGGCTGCTTGGCTGGAGCCTGCGGGAGTGGCTGACTGGGTGGAGGCTGGGGTTTTGGTTGGGGGACATTGGTGGGGAGGCCAGCTGGAACACTTGGTCCTGAAACTAGAAAAATAAATCCAGAATTAGGGTACAAATCTTCCTTTGGAATATGACCATCCTTGTTTCTAAGATATCAGAACAAGTAATGACAAGTTCCAGTCCAATTTAAAAATGTATCCCATATTGTTTTGTTTTCTCAGAGACCAAGTTGTTAAATATTTACCAGCACTAACCCTGGTTAGAAACCAATGCTATGCAAAAAGGATTCCATATTTGTTAAGCATATTAACTGCTAAATGAATGAGAAAACATCTCAACGGGATTGTATGCTGAGTGGAATTAACTATATTCCCATTTGGAGAGCAATATTGTGAAGGGATGTCTTGTGTAGAAATAGCCCTGTATCAGTCAATCAGTCAACAAGCATTTATCATGCATCTATCATGGACAAGGCTTGTCACTATTGTGACAGGATGGGTATGGGCCTAGGACCCTGTTCATGTTGCATGCACAAGCCATTTTGAATTATATTAATACAACTACAACAGCTGAGATTTATAGAGTATCTAAAAGCTTTACAATAATAATAAAAACTGAAATTTATAGAGTATTTTAAGTATTTTTTATTTATTTTTTATTTATTTAAGTATTTAAGTATTTTGCAAACGCTTTATATGCATTATCTCATTTCAGCTTCAGAACAATCTTACGAGGTATTGCCTTCAAACTACAGATGAAGAGACTGAGGTTCAAAGAATCTCAGCTACTTGCCCACAGTGACACAGCTAGTAAGTGTCAGATATAGGATTTGACTCCAATATTTAAAAAAGATAATAAATAAGCTGTATATATTAACTGGCTTAGAACTGCATGTCCACAGTGATTTTCTAAGTCAATATGTACCCAAAGGGATCTTTATGTACAGCTTAGTGGACCCCATTTCCATTTGAGTTTGACAGCACTGTTATATTGGATATATAGATAATGGTCTAGGTATCAGATATACTAAACACTACAATGGCTATCCTTTGAAAAACAGAATGGTCTTAGCAGACACTAAGGGGACATAGCTTTTAATAACAACCAGGAACAAAATCAACATAGATCTGTTCATCAGTTATTACAGTATGTGCCCAGAACTCAGGGCAACTTGAATACATGGCTAGAGCAACAGATGATCCTAGGAAGTCAAAGTCCATACCTTGTCACCTTCCAGTAGGTCCTAATGACCCATATAGGATAAAGAACACACGGGAACTCCATGCTAGGTGAGGAAAATGACAAATGCTAGAGAGACTGGGGGTAAATAGGCACATTAATGCACTGTTGATAGAGCTGTGAACTGGTTCATTCTTTCTGAAAAACAATTTGGAACTATGTCCAAAAAGTTATTAAACTACGCATATCTTTTGAACCAGCAATACTGCTACTTTGTCTATACTTCAAAGAGATCAAAGAAAGAGGAAAAAGACTCCTATGTTTAAGAATATTTATAGCAGCTTTTTTTGTGTGATAGTAAAGAATTGGAAGCTAAGAGGATGCTCATCAATTAGGGAATGGTCTAAGAAGTTGTGTGGTATATGAATACAATAGAATATTACTGAGCTGTAGGAAAAGATGAAGGAGGAGACAGCTTTAGAAAAACCTGGAAAGACTTGTATGAAATGATGTAAAATGAAATGAGCAGAACCAGGAAAATAATTTTTACACTACCAATAATGTAAAGACAAACAACTTTGAGAGACTTAGGAAATCTGATCAACCCAATGAACAACCCCCATTCCAAAAGGTTAATGCTGAAATATGCTCCTGCATGATGATAGAAAGGTGACAGAGGTAGAGTGTAGATTGAGGTATATTTGCTTTTTTGGATATGGCTAATGTTTCGCATGATTATACATGTGTACGTGTAATAGGTTTGTTTTTCTTGCTTTCTAAATGGGGCTGGTGGTGAAAGGATAACTAGAAGGAAGAGAATCTGGACCTGAAAATACAATGATTTTTTAAAAAAACAGCAGGCTACCATGTGCCAGTAACCCCACCCCTTCTACACCTATTGCTCCTTAAAAGGATGGCCCTTTCATAAGTCAGATTCCAGATATCATCACCATTCACAGGATATTTTCTGGGATCCAGGTTGGTGGTAGGGGAAAGAAGGGGATGGTAACAGATGCTTAAAAAGATCTCATCATTACCAGGGCATGCAAATTCCTGGTACATTTCCAGATTGAGTTGCCCTGCACGTAGCCCACAAAATCAACAGGGCATATACAGGATATAATGTGGCTCATGGCTAGAGTCTAAAATATTTTTACCACAAATTCCAGAAGTAGTAACATAAAAAAAAAAAAAATCTGGTTTTTGACTGGTCCAGAAAGAAGATAAAAGAAGGAAGTGACTAGGAATTTGTAAAGCTTCAGCAAGACCATTAAGCAAAGAGATCATTACTGATCACAACTACTGTGTATACTGGGTCACTAGCGATGTTCTGATAATCTGTAATCACTTTCATGTTGGGCAATCTGTACCATGAAAGCTGCAATGAAAGCCCCATGCGGGACCATAGAGTGAGAGGAAAGAGTTAGGTAGTAAAGAAAAGGGTGAAGAAGACAAGAGTGTTTGTTTACTTTGTTTTGTTTGACATTATTTATCTTCTGTAGAAGAAAGGAAGAAGCAAGAAGTATTTATCAGTTTTGATTTCTTCAGCATGATTACTTCACATATGGTTACTGGTTGTGGTAACTGTTTACATTAAATTATGGATAAAACATTATTAATTTTTTTTTTACTTTTATCTGGATGAATAATTGTCAGATAAAACAAGATGGGGGGATGGCAGCTAGGTGGTGCAGTGAATAGAGCACCAGCCCTGGAGTCAGGAGGACCCGAGTTGAAATTTGACCTCAGACACTTAACACTTACTAGCTGTGGGACCTTAGGCAAGTTACTTAACCCCAACAGCCCTGCCTTCCCCCCTCCAAAAAAACAAAACCAAACAAACATAAAACAAGATAGGGTGAGAAAGCACAATGTTTCCAGGAGAACAACTGAGATGATGATCACAATATTAGAAAAGAAAACAACTCTGATCAATCAGTAGATTGATTGTTATTGTTGTGTTAAATTTAACGTTCAACTTAAAAAACCAAAACTACGTAATAGAAATTCATGGGTTTGGATACAATCCTATTTTTTGTTCATGTTTGGCTACTTAATAATAAAAAAGAAAAAGAAATAAAAAAACAGACTAAGGAAACTGGGCTTGGGCTTCCATGGTCCAAAAAGCAAGAGTGGCAAGCAGTCTGTTTGCTATGACTCTTAGCAGTGGGTGAGTTATAGAAATCCAGAAAGAAACAGAAATTTGAAGGCTTGGAGATATGGAAAACAACTGGGGAAAACTGTCCCCACTGACATGAAGGTACTGCACCATGTTTGCATTTCTTCCATAGGAAACAGACAACTAGGTGAGTATTAAATTTAAGTTGTTTTCCTTGTTAGAAGAGAAGATGAAAAGGTTTGGAGAACATCTTTTTACACTGCAACTTACCAAAAAATATGAGAAATGATTTTAGACAAAAACTAAGAGAGACTCTGAAGATCACAGAAATCGAAACAACTTTCCAGAGGTTGAAGGACACCAAAAAATGTGGCAGAGAAGATGCTGAGCAATGAAAGAGACTGCATTTAGTCCAAAGAGTACCTAGCTAGGAATCCTCACTGCAACTTCCCCAAGGAGCACTTAGTGAAATTGTCTATTCATCTTCCTGAGCTCAAATCTGGCCTCAGATACTTACTAGCTATGTGACCCTGGGCAAATTACTTAATCTTTTTGCCTTAGTCTCCTCATCTGTAAAATGTAGTGCAATGTAAAATATAAACCACCTTAGTATCTTTGCCAAGAAAACCCCAAATGGGTTCAAGAAGAGCTGGACAACAGGACAGCTAGGTGGCGCAGTAAATAGAGCACCAGCCCTGGAGTCAGGAGGACCTGAATTCAAATCTGATTTCAGACACTTAACACTTACTAGCTATGTGACCTTGGGCAAGTCCTGCCCAATTGCCCTGCCCTCCCCCCTCCAAAAAGTAAAAAAGAAAAGAAAAGAAGAGTTGGACAAGACTGAAAGAACTTAAAACTGATGATAACCCTCTGAAGCAGGTGATTCTACTTTTGAACAATTCTCATTAAGAAGCATCTATCTACCTTTCTGCAACTTCCATCTATATCTCTCACCAGTACTCCCCTCTCCTGCTCTAACATTCTTCTTAGCTTTCTTTTATGTTTTGTCTTTCCTCTTTAGAATGTAAGCTCCTCTAGGGCAGGAAAAGAGCAGTTTGCAAAAGTAGCTTAGAGTAGCTCAGCCCAGTACCTGGCATATAGAAAGTACTTGTTGACTATGGTTCCTAGTTTTGCCCCCTAGGGCCAAGTAGAACAAGTTGAATCTCTCTTACACAAGAGGACTCATCAAATACATCAAGATAGCCATCATCCTCCTGTAATGGTAATGGGGATTTGAAGATGTTCTAGGGCTCCTTGTAATGGCAAGTACTTAGCACCTCCTTACAGTTGAGCCTTGCCTTTGATTATATCAAGTCTTTGTTAAGAATCAGAACTGAAACCACAGTAGGAGGAACTTGCTGATGCAACAGGAAGGAGCTAATGACCAGAATAAGAAGCTGAGCACAAAGCTGAGAGACAGCCAGAACTGCTGGGAGCAAGCAGCCTGGAGGCTAAGTAGGTATCATGAGTGGGAGGGGGCATTCTTGCTTAAGGGAGCCTGTTTTGTTTTGAAGGCCTGATAGAGGGAAGGTTTGGGAAGGCTTGGGAATATTGGTATTCCCTGCATTGGTTATGTGTACCAATTTCACGGTCTTTATGATGAATTTGGCTTTCTGGTTTGGGGAATTTGGCTTTTCTGGTATTTGAATAAATGCTTTGGTTCTATCTTCCATGTGGAGAGCCTGTTACATTTTTTGATTCACAACTATACCACCATATCCATAGCTGCCGTGGATGTTATGAATATCGCATTGGCGTTATACTTCCCCTTCCCCAACTTTCACCTCCAGTCCTCTCTTCTTTAGACTAAACATTACCACTCTTTTCAGGTTATCATTGTATGGCATGGCTTCCGATGCCTTTACCAATATAACAGTCCTCTGCTGACTATGCTATTTCCTTCCAAAATGTTGTGCTAAAAACTAAAAAGAAAACTGAACCTGTGGCCTCAAAGCTGTAGGTTCCCCACCCCTGCCTTATGTGGTCTTGGGAGGGATACAAACACCTATTATATACCACCCAATGGTGAAACTCATCATCTTGCAAGATCACATCAACTCTGAAACTCATAATTCCTTACTACCTCTTAACCTTTCCTTCCCCGTGGTTGCCTAAAGTGGAGGGTAAACATCAGAAACCTCCTTCTAGATCCTCCATTAGAGGAGAGCACCCAGGACTGCCATCTTGTCATTTCCCATTCTGCTGTGGGACTTCATCATGACCCTGCTGGCTACCCTCCCTTCTACCTGCTTCTAGCTTGCTTTTATGTTTTGTTTTGCCCTGTTAGATTATGAGCTCTTTGAGGATAGGGACTGTCTTTTGCCTTTCTTTGTACCCCAGCATTTCACAGAGTGCTTGGCCTATAATTGGCTATATTTATTGACTCACTGATGGAGTTAATTAAGTGGTGCACTGTAATGTTAATGAGATTTAAGATCTTCCCCACCCATTAATAGGCCTCAGAAGAGCCCATTAAGGGAAGTTTGCTTAGGGAAGGCTTTCACATCTTTTGCTAATTTCTAATTAGGCACTGAGTCATGAGGGTTGTGACCCCTTCTAGCTTTGAGAAGTGTATATATACTCTGAGTTGGTATTTTGCTTTGGGGCTCATTTAAGAGAAGGATCTTGAGATTCCCTGGTCGAGATTCTGAGTGGTCGTATGCTCAGAGCTTCCCTCCTGCTCAGATGTAAAGGCTCTCTTGATCTAGGGATATATGTAAAATGTATATTTGATTCAGGCAGTCAGAGCCCTGTCTGTTGGTCTTTATATCTCTGAAGTTCAGGGTGCTGACTTTTCCCCTGAACTAGTGAATGTAATTAAAAAGACTGATGACTCCTTAAACAGCTATCTTTCCTCATAAAGCAGATCTAAGAACCTGTGCTAGCAGCCATCCTGGGTATGCCAATGAGGTTGCTGCTACATATGCTATCCTTCTGGGGTATATGCCTGAAGATCAGCATTCATTTCTAGTGATTCTTTTGGGAATAAATGATACATTCAAAATGAAGATGCAAATAATCAGATTTCTTAGAGAGACAGATAGGAATATATGTTTCTGAGACATACATGTGAGGAAGATCATATATACTTCTGAAGATCGGTTCATCTGAAACTGAAAATGGAAAGGGAAGGAAAAGAATACCCAGATGTAGCTGCTAAACCAAATACCACAAAATTTAAGGTATGACATAGGGAAAAAAAAATAGCAGGTGAGGTATCTATTAATTTACAGGAGAAAATAAATGGAAAGAGGGCCAGATAATATCTATGGGCTCAGGTCAACAAAGCTAGGTACCAGTTAAGGTAAATGAGTCCCGTGAAGTGGTTACATGTATTTGAATTAGCACTGTTTGAAGTTATAGTTACACAAAATGTGGTTAGTTCCAGGCCAATGAAAATATGAAGTATGAATTCAAATAATGTGACTTCACAGGATTCATTATTCATACAAATTATGACTTTGCTGTATGCCATAAGAACAGTAGGGATAATAAAATCAAATTGAGATTTTTTTTAAATGTAGGGAGTAAAGTAAGTAGGTCTTACACCAAGATGCCTTATTCCACCATGACTGGAATATAGTGATGGAAATGTGCATTTTGCTCAAAAGGGGCAGAGGAGCTAGAAAGGATAGATGAGTATTTGAAGAAAAAAGGAATGACAAAAAGTGATTTTATGGACAGAGTGTGTTACAGACTGCTTGGCCAGATGGGGGAAACTGATAATGAACTTTAGGTACAGATCACAAGACTAAGAAAGAGGCTGGATGTTTGTGAATTTAACTATGAAGACATCTGTAAGGGTGTGCTGTCTGCTAAAAACAGCCATGGAAAATTCACCTTGCCTTACTGATTCCTCTTAGAGAATATAGAGGAAGTAATAGGGGGAATTTTTCATCCGGACCTGATCTGGACTAATAAATCAGGAAATGACTGGTGAGATGGTTGGCCCTTTTATAGTTTTCTAGTCTTCTTCTGTATTACTCTGTTCTGTATACACAAAAGTACCACCATACTGGCCTATTTACTGTTCCTCCCACATGTCAGACCCTCTCCTAACTCCTTATCTTTGTATTGGCTTTACCCCAAGCCTAGAATGGGATCCTAAATTTCTCTCTTTTAGAAACCCTGTTTTCTTTTAAGCCTTAGATCAAATGACTCTTTCTGCTTGAATTCTTGTCTATTTCCCATAGCGGCTAACGTCTTCCTCTCCAAAGTTAGCCCGTATCTGATTTATGTGTATTTTGCATAAGCAGATGGCCATTTATCAAGGCATTTAAGTTACTGCACAATCTGGCCTTAACCTATCTCTGTTTTAAGAACTATGCCCCTTCAGGGACTCTCAATTTCCAAGCAAAACAGATGATTAATTTCCATCTCATTCTGTCTGTTCCCACCTCCATGCATATGGGCAGGCTGTCTCCTAGACCTGGACTGCAATCTCTCTACATCAGAGTTTTTAAGTTGAGGATCATGAACACTTTTCCTCCCTTATTTCTGGATAACTGTATTCCAATATAATTAGATTCCTTTGTGATCTTATGTATTTTGTGTTATGCACTTTCAAACATTCTGAAAAGAGATCCACAACACAAAGAGGGCTAAGGATTCCTGCTTTCTACCTGCTAAAATTCCTGTTCTCCTCATCACCCCCTCCAGCCCAGGTGCCACCTCTTCTACTCACTCCTCATGGCTTCTCCCAGCTGAACAGAATCTCTCCTCTGTCTCTGGCACACTGAAGGTTGTATCATATTTACTTATGAAATTACTTGTCCTCCCTTCCTCCCTACCGATCCCCATAGACAGTAGAACCCTTAAGGGTAGAGACTGGGTCATCTTTCCACCCCTAGTGTTGAGCACAAGGCCTTGAACAGATTAGGTACTTAGGAGAAAGGCTAGAACTCTTTAGGTACCAAAAAGATGCCCCTGTCTTTTTCCAGCAATATTGTTGCTGTTTCCGCACTTTTTTTGTTGTTGATAACGTTTCTGTTGTATCCAACTTTTTGTGACCCCCATTTGGGGTTTTCTTGGCAAAGATACCAGAGTGATTTGTCATTTCCTTCTCTAGCTTCTTTTACAGATGAGGAAACTGAGGCAAACAGGGTTAAATGACTTGCTCAGGGTCACACAGCCAGCACTACGTACTTTCAAATCTCACATTTGCTGCTCAATCTCCCATCTCCTTGTGTTTTCACTTGGCTACCTTCTGTTTCTGGAATGCTGCCCCACTTCACCTCCACCTTTTAGAATCTCTGGTTTCTTTCAAGAGCATTGGATAGAGCATTGGACCTGGAGTCAGGAAGACTTGAGTTCAAATCCAGCGTCAGATACTTATTACCTGTATGGCCTCAGGGAAATCTCTTAACCCGTCTGCCTCAGTTTCTTCCACTGTAAATGGAAGTAATAACAGCACCTACCACTCAGAACTGCTGCAAAGAACAAATGATATTTTTGTAAAGTGATTCACAAACCTTAAAAGTGTGATATAAAAGCTATTAATTAGCCTGACCCCCACACCTGCTAGTGCTGTCTCCTCTAAGGTTACTATGTATCTTTTTTTAAAAAATTAGATTTTTAAAAAAAATTTTAGTTCCTATGTATCTTGTCTATATAGACACATACTGTGCCCTCCATTGGAATGTAAGCTCCCTGAGGGTAGGAACTGTTTTTTGCTGTTCTTCCTCAGCGCTTAGCACAATACCTGGCACTCAGCAGATATTTAATAAATGCTTCTTGGTTTATTTTAAACAGCATTCATAGAAGCACAGAACTTAAGAGTGAGGAAACTGGGCCCCAGAGAAGGTAAGTAATGTGCCCAATGTTACTCAAAAAGTAAACGTAAGTCCAGAGAGCAGAGAATAAAAGATAAGCTGTGAGATCAGAGCCAGCCTGGCACTGCCTTTCTCAAGTTGGGTGCACTGTCATCCTCTTCATCTCCAAGAAGGGTAGTGTGGTTAACATGATGCCACAGACTTCATTCTTTTTTTTTTCTTTTGGGAGGGGGAAGACAGACCAATTGGGGCTCAGTGACTTGCCAAAGGTCACATAGCTAGTAAGTGTTAAGTGTCTGAGGCTGGATTTGAACTCAGCACTGACTCCAGGGCCAATGCTCTATTAATTGCATCACCTAGCTGCCCCCACAGACTTCATTCTTAAAGCCATGTTAACCAGTTCCCATCCTCCCTCCCGGGCTAGGCTGGTATCATCTGGCAAAAGTTTCTAGGCCCTTGATGGCAATGTGGCAAACTAGGTTACTTTGGCTGACTAATTTCCCTACCTGTAGGTTGAGCTGGGGGCTGGACAGTGGGCCTCTTTCGAGGCGTCAAGGCTGGTTGGATAGGGAGAATTCCTGGGTTCGGCTGGGTCTGTCCAGCTTTTGGCCTTTGGCGAGGTGCAATTGATGTCTCTGTTGTGGGAATAGGGTCTGTCAACCTATGAAAGTTAAAAAAAAAAGTTAGAAGTGGAAATTAATGATGCACACTTGGGGAAGGGTGTTGATGGGAGATTTTTATTGTGATCAAAAGGTCAGAACAGCTATTGCCAATAACCCTAATGAAGACACCAGACTCCCTTCCCCTTTGAGGTTGCTGACAGTCATCAACTAATAAAGGCTGACTATTCTGGGCTTCTAGGTTGGTATTTCTCAACTGCCCCTTAAAATACAGGCATGACTGTGCCCACATGAGCTAGAGCAGGCAAACCCTCTACGTGGACAAGCAAACCGCCCTGGTTCATCTGGTTACTGGACGAACTGGGCACTGTCTTATGCAGCTCTCATACAACCCAATGGAGGTTTTAAGGCACAGCTTACTTGGCTAGGCCAGAGACAAAAGCATCACTGACAACATCTTCTGGTTGCTTTGTCATCTTCTCAGGTGTGACTAAGAGGTCTCAGAACCTCTGACAAAATTAGATCATCTCAACTCCTGCCAAAACTTTCTGAATCAAAGAGATTATTCAGGCCAGTGGCCTCAAATGGCCACAGACTCAAAGATAAAGCACACCAATCTAATTACATCTAGCTGTCAGGCTGGCAAGCAGTGGGAATCAGACTTCTCTTTGGAGAGAAACACGCATGTCCATCAGCAGGTAAAGCTGATGTCAGTCAGTGAGCTGGAGAAATAAAATAAAAGATTATCCAGGAAAAGGGCTTTGAGCCATTTCTGTGCATTTCTTTTCTTTCTCTCTTTTTTTTTTTGGGAAAAGGCAACACTCACGACTCCCATTTAACTTGGTACTAGCCACATGGCTTTGCTCCCAAAGGGCAGATGGGATCTTGTCAAAGATGCTTAATGCACGAGCTGTGCTGTATACAAGTCTGCCCTTTGGGTGAACACGCAGGAGAAGTAAAGGCGGAACAAACTGACGTAATAGCAGTAGCTGGGCAGGTGCTGAGCTACTAATATGAATGTCTCTAATCTGTTTTATTCTTCAATGCTTGGGTCTAAGTGCTCCCTCCTACATGATGTCTTTCCTGCTTTCCCCTTGCTAGGAGTCACCTGCTGCCAAATTACTCTGTGCTTGCTTCAGCAATATGTTTTATTTACTTACATATTTTAACTTATGTGGTCACATGTTGTTTCCCTCAATAGAATATAAGCTTCCTGAGGGCAGAGACTCTTGAATTTGAAATCCCCAGCACCCAGCACAGCGTCTGGCACACAGAATATGTTCACTGAAAGCTTACTGAGTGATTGACACAGCCAAATCAAGAGTCCATACTCACCCTAGCCAGGGTCATTTCTGATATGTGGGGCCCCAGGGAGTTCTTTATTTCCCACTGTTTGTAAGCTGTGTGAAGGACAGAGCCCCAAAACACCACGATGTGGAGAATGATGACCACAGCCAGCATTTAGATAGGGTTATAATGCTTGCAAAATGCTTTCTGCACATTATTTTATTTGACCTTCTCAATATCCTTGTGAAGTAAGTAGTACCAGTATTCTCCTCATTTACAGACAGGGAAACCGAGGAAACAGCTGAAATGATTTGCCTATGCTCACACAACTGGTAAGGGTTGAAAGTAGGGTTCATACCAAGGTCTCTCTCTCCTGTACAAAAGTACAGGAGTACAATGTTCTGCATTGTGCTGCCTCTGAAGAAAACTTGGGAAGGAAGATTGGAAAAGAAAAAGGGAGAGGAAATGGGGTGGCATTAAGCAGAATGCAGAGCAAGGCGAGAACACTGGAGAGTAAAGGGACTAAGTGAGGAGACACATCACTCACATTAAGACTGAAGAATAAGATACATGTGACCGGACAGAAGGCCAAAAGCACACTGAGGCATTTGGAGACACCATCTGGCAACCTGCATCTTTATGTGCCCACAACGAGTTCTGGGGCCCCATTAATATAAGGAAGGTTCTCACACATGGTTCTGAGTGGGACTGAGAAAAAAAGCAAGCTCAGGAAAGCAACTGGAATTTCGTGACTCTATAAGAACTTGGTATCAGGCCTTAAAAAGGAGAAACGAAGAGAGTCCTCTTTGCTATTCTTCTCTGTTGTGTTGTTTTATCTGTCACAGAATGGAAGTTCAATGAAGGTCTGACTAATCGGTATGACAATTCATGTGCATTTCTTCTACAGAGTACAAGTAAAAAGGGACAAGGCTGATTTTCTCTTGATGGCTTAAACCAGCGTTGAAGGATAGTAACTCATATTTCTACAGGGTTTCAAGGTTTACAAAATACTATGCCCATATAACCCTGTTAGATGGGTAGGATGGGTATGATTATTCCCCATTTCCCATCTAGATAAACTGAGGAAAGGATCCAAAATCTGACAGCTAGGAGGTATGGAGCCTGGGATTCCCAACCATAGGAAAAATTCATATAATTTTAATACTGTTAGATATGTACTTGGAACAAAGTCTAGAAATTAGAGTTTCCTATTTCCTCATTCCATAGATGAGAGAGAGATGAAGTTTTTGGTCAGAGTCAAACTACTAGGAAGTGAGAAATCCATGATACAAACTCAAGTTTCCTGACTCCATGTCTACTACACTCTGCTGCTAATAAACCTTTGAAAGCAATGGTCAAAACATAGTCATGTTCAGAAATGTCTGATCCAAGAGCCTCACTGGATGAAGTGGATGCATCCCAGTGGGTTTGCTTCTAAGGGATAACTCTCTTTTAGATGGAGCTGTTCTGATAACTATACCAGAAAAACCATTTTTACTTTATGGTTATCTCAAGAGAGAGAATGTGGCAGAGTGGACAGAGAGCTGACCTTGGGAGTCAGAAAAGACCCATGTTGAAGACATACTTCTAATGCATACTAGATGTGTGACCACAGATATACCATTTAACTGTCCCAGATAACTCTCTTAAGTATCAGATACTCACTGGCAATGGCAAAGGGAGTTTACACACTGGGAATATCCTTACCCTGATAAAATCCCACCCCTAAAAATATGATCAACTCAAAGATTTTCTTGCAGATTGCAAGATTCTCAATCTGCCCACTCCCACTGGGACTTAGAGTATGTTTTGTCAGGTAGTTCTTACCTGGCCTTTGGCTGGGTTTTTTTAGCAGCTGCCTCACTGGCTTTCACTGGTTCTGGAAGCTTAGCAGGGATGGGAGAGTTCTGCAGATTAAAACAAAACAAAAAAAAGAACAAAATAACCTCCAAACCATCAGGAAAAGTCAAGAGCATCAAGATACCATAGACCTTTGTAAGCAACACAGACAGCAGAACAAAACAACAAGTATTCTGACTTGTGGATGATAAGAAACATATGAACTGGTGCCCTTCTTCTGATCTCAGTCTGATTGGGCTGAGAATGCTTATTCCTCCCATTAACTCAGGATACAACCTGTGGCAGTATAGGAGGTGACAGTAGCCTATGTAAGAGCACATGATACAAATATTGCTAATTAACCTGACTGTGGCTCAGTCAGACTTGGCAGCTGTCAAAGTACCAACTGGTAATGGTTTGTGATCCATAAAGTCCACTCAACTTCACCTCTTCTAGGAACAACTCAAACCCCCTAAAATCATACCTATTAGACTTTTGGTACAATAGCCCCTGAGAGGGATTATAATCTCTCATCATCTCCATTATACAGAAGGACACATTGAAGAGTTCAGGAAGATTAAGTGATTTGTTCACGCTCACACAACTAATGAGTGTTGTCATCTGGAGGTGAACCACCTAATATAGTAGGTCGTGGGATTGTGCTGTCTCTCACAAACTTCGAGAGTGGGAAGGCAGTTGCCAGGTAGTCTAATCTCCACATTTTTCAGAGTCACAATCTAATCTGAGTACCACACAACTTTGGACTCATGGCAAAAACTGCCATTATTGAGCCTATCTTTGAACGGGAAAATTAATTGGCGAATGGGAGAATGGGTTGATAGTTCAAATGGATGTAGGACTTCATTAGTGTAAATTCTTCCCCCAACAGATGCAGATTGAAACCCATTAGTGACTGCCCATACTGTGTAATTCTTGTCCATGTCCTTAGGATTGCCACAGGAATCTACCCAACATGCTGGGGTTTTCTTCATTTCATCTGACATTGAAAGGATACCAGTGGAGTACATGGACTGTCCCTCATTCTAGTAATACATCACTCATTCTAATAATGGAATCAGGCCACCTTTTTCATCATACTTTTCTCTGACATCCTTTACTCTGGTTCCTTTTTATAATTTCTTATTTGTTATGGGATACCATCAATTCTCACCTACTATGAACCTCTAATGCCCTGTATGTGACACTAATTTTGAATTCTTTGGAAACCATAGTGTTCCATGACTTGCAGACATACAACATCACCAATAGGATATTGGTATTAAAAAGATGACTACTCCTAGAAGTATGAGGCCATTAAAGAAACTTTGTACTTTTAAGAAGGCAATCTGTGGGCTCAATTCATTGTCCATTTGTAATGTCAGTTGAAAAAGGTGGGAAGGAAGAAAGAGGAGAAGAAGAAGAGGAATAGGGAAGGAGAAGAGAAAGGAGAGAAGGAGGGAAGAGATGGGAGGCGGGGGAAAGATTCTTTATGATGCCCATTCAACTACAAGTGATAATTTAGACAACAGACCTCCTTCATGCCCTTGGTTTTTCCTGCAGGGATGGCCAGACCAAACTCTTTTAAGTGATTATGGATTTCTTCCATGGAGCCCTGTAGTGTTCCAGACTCAATTCCACCAGCTGAATGTCACCCACAAATAGATCTGGAGTGTCTTACCATTATCCATAAGGAATCTTTCTTGGAGTTTGTGCTAAGTCTCCTCCATGACAATAGCAACATCTTGCCTGACCTGAATGAATAGTGGGTCACTGAACAGGAATATCTTGCTATTTATGTATGCATGGGAATATCCTTTTTGGAAATGCCTTTAAAGTGGCATTTTGAGCTACTGAATCAAATGCTTTTTTATGATCAACAAATATTAAAGCACAATAAAATATTCTCTATGTCTTTCAGTCAACTGTGTGATGATAAAGATGTGGTTGATTGGGGGAACATTATGTTAAAAAACCTACTTATGTTTCCTACTAATCTTTATCAAGGATGTCCTTGATGTGCTCAAGTAAACTATTCTCATAAAAATTTTACATAGATGGGAAAATAGGTATAAAGTTCTAGGTCAATGGTAACTGTGGTCAGCTTTTTTCATTAAAACAAAGTATCCATGCCTTTGGTGTCTTTCCCTTCTTCAGATCTACCTTGGGAATTGATTTCTGAGTGTCCTCAACACCGTGTCACCTATAGCATGAATGAATCTCTTCCATTTACACCTGATCCAATTCAGATTTTTTTCCTCATCATTGCCCTCTTTAATGTCATTTCTACCACATCCATCAACATCCATCAACATTAAGAGTCCAAGTATGTTGGCTCATACCTTGATGGTTAAAAAAAAAAGTTTGTCATAAAAATCTTTTCCATTTCTTTCTTTTGTCCTTCCACCTTCATCTTAAATATCTTCAGGATAACTTTGCCTAGTTGGGTCTCTGACCAAGCTTTCTTTACATTATTTTTACTCCCCACCATTCCTCTGTTTTATGAGGAAACATTTCTTATGATTTACCATCCATTTTCCTTTAAGATTTTGCAAACGATTTTATATTTTAAACCAGTGTTGGCCTAGAATGCTCTCTCTTCACTTTGCAAGTAAGTCAAGTGTTTGATGACTAATGTGCTTTTTATGATCTTTTAGTCTCCTTGTTATGGCAATTAATTTACATTGCTTAAACTTCTGCATGTAATTCTTGTGGACTATGTCCTGTATTCTAGCCATAGGCCATTTTTCATCATCAATAAATTGTTTTGAAATAGGTCAGGATGGAGTTGGTTTTCATGATCTTTTCCGTCTTTTCACATCTTTTTTCTCATTTTTATTTTGTCTACCAGCTCTGTACTAATTTTGATCTTTTTTCATTACAATTAGTGGTCTGACTGTACACAGAAAGCTGATTCTGGAATGATAACAGGCTAATAATAAAAACCTCTGGACAAATAAAGTTCTTTTTACAGGCACTCCTTATTTTAGCTGCTTACATTTGAAATAGAGAATAATTCAAGCAGTAAGAGATTCAAGGGCTGATTTGTTTTAAACAGAATGAGAGAATTTTCAGGGACCAAAGAGGTCAATCAGTCCAATACCTTTATTTTACAGCTAAGGAAAAAGTTGGAGAGAAGGCATGTGACTACTCTCTGGAGCAAGTGATAGGGAAAGTACTGGACCTTTGGTTTCCTTGGGGTATGGAGTACCCCAGAGAGGAAACTCCCTCCATCTAGTTTTTTTTTTTTAATTTTTTCTGCTTTTTGGAGGGTGGAAGGCAGAGCAATTGGAGTTAAGTGACTTGCCCAAGGTCACACGGCTAGTAAGTGTTAAGTGTCTGAAGCTGGATTTGAACTCAGGTCCTCCTGACTCCAGGGCCAGTGCTCTATTCACTGCACCACCTAGCCACCCCTATCTATTTAGATTGGCAACTTACTGGACGCCTGGGGTATTAATAGGTTAAGTGACTTACCCAGTGTCACACAGCTGGTATACATATGTCAGAGAGGCAGGACTTGAACCCATGGCACCCTGACTACAAGGTCAATTATTTGTCAATGAAAGCACGTTGCATAAGTATGGGTATAGCCATCTCTATATACCTTTACAAGTTTGATTTACACCTCATTTCCTCATAATAACCCAGTGACGTAGGTAGTGCCATTTTGTGGACAGGAAAACCAAGGCTCAAGTTAAGGGTCTTGTTTATACTACAAACTTATAGCTAGTAAATAACAGAGTGGCAGCTAGGTGGCATAGTGAACAGATTTCCAGGTCTGAAATCAGGAAGACTCATCTTCCTGGGTTCAAATCTGGCCTCAGACACTTAATAGCTGTGTGACTCTGGACAAGTGACTTAAGCCCATTTATCTCCTCTGTAAAATGAGCTGGAGAATGAAATGTCAAATCATTCCAGTATCTAAACCAAGAAAACCACCAATGGGGTCATGGAGAATCAGACATGGCTGAAAAAAAAAAAACCCAACTCAACAGCAATAGTATGATAAAAGACATGGGACCTGAACCCAGAGTCAGAAGATTTATATCCAGTGTTCTTGGAACTATACCATGTGATAATATGAGTATGTCCCACTCTAGATTCTTCTCTCCTAGAGACACAATTTCACATACCTGAATGTTCTGAATGGGGCACTCTCTCTTGGCGAGCTTAAATGAGAAGTATGAGATCTGATAAATATCTGGCCTCTTGTCAGGGTCTGGCTCCAACATATACCCTAAAAAAAAATGGCATTGTAACAGTTATTACATGTGACAAAAATATTATATTCTGGTTATTTTCCCTTGTGTTCCTCACAATGTGGTAGGCAATTTTATCCTCCCATAAAGTAATCAATGATATATGAAATACTAGAAAAGCCAATATCAGGGTTGATAGTATCCATATGAAAATTTGGCATTATAATTTCACAGACTTAATCTCCATGAAGGTTACAAAACTATGTGAGTCCTTAATTAAATGTATAATAACACTAGTTCATGTACTCAATAGAAAGAAACCAAACAAAACCCAAAACAGTAAATTTGTTCATTAGGATTCTGTTTTTAAGCCTCATTATTTTTCTTTTTCAAACATGATAGTTTACATTCACTAGTGACCATGAGCTAATGGTAATATATTTAAATTTTATCAAAGACATCATAATTTTACATAATTTGCCTTTCAAAGCAGGAATCTAGATTAATCAAACATTTTCTTTTACAGGTACTAAGGATGTGCGATCTCATTTAGGCTAACAAATGGTTACTCTTTATGCAGAATCATAACTGGAATTCTGATTCATGAATTTGCTAATTGTTATTATCTGCTATAGCTCTTAAAAGTTTTTGTCTTTAATCAAAACATATTCAATTTTATTTTTCTAATGATCTACATAAAGTTCATCTGTCTTTAGCTTATCTCTTTCAATCTTTCTTGACAAATCTAGAAAAGATGTGTTTGTATATAAAATTAACAGAAATTACAATTGAAATTGAGCTCAGAAATCAAGAAAGTGTGGATTCTTTGTTACATCTCTGACAAATGGTTATCCAGCCTGACTGAAGAATGCCAATGGGCAGGAACCATTTGGTCCCAAGGCAGTGCAATCCATTTGGGGATGGTATGAATTGCTAATGCCTCCCTGTAATTTCCAATCATTGTTTCTCATCCTGCCACCTATAGCAAAGCAGAACAAGTCTGATGCCTCTGCAAGACTTAAAGACAGCTATCATGACTCCCTTGAAATCCCCCCTTCTCTACAAGTCATTCCCCAATTGATAAATGGTCAAAGGATATGAACAGGCAATTTTCAGAGGCAGAAATTAAAGATATCTTTAAGCATATGGAAAAATGCTCTAAATCACTAATGATTTGAGAAATGCAAATCAAAACAACTTTGA
>CM053585.1:95841107-95876569 GCA_028646515.1 Pseudochirops corinnae | reverse complement strand
GGAGATCAAGGGAGCTAGGATTAAAACCAAGAATCACCTACCCAGCAAAACTGAGTATAGTGTTCCAGGGGAAAATATGGTCATTCAGTGAGGTGGAGGACTTTCAAACATTCTTGCTCAAAAAACCAGAACTTAATAGAAAATTTGACATTCAAATAAAAGAAGCATGAGAAGGTAAACATGGAAAAGAAATTATAAGGAACTTATTGAAGTTGAACGATTTACATGCCAATATGGAAAAATGATAATTATAACTTATGAAACTTTTCTCAGTATGAGGATAGGGGAAGGGAATATAAATGTATGTGTGTATATATATGTGTGTATATGTATATATCCATATATGTCTATATATGAGGGCATATATGCATATGAATACATATGGGAATGTGTGTATGTATGTGCACATAGACAAAGGGCACAGGATCAATTGAATAGGAAGGGATGATATTTTAAAAGGAAAAATTGAGAGGTGGGAGAGGAATAGAATGAGAGGAGACAGGGAGAGACAGAATGGGGTAAATTATCTCATAGAAAAGATGCAAGGGATAACTGTTACAATGGAGGTGAAGAACAGGAAGGCAAAAGGGAATGGGTCAACCTTACTCTCATTGCATTTGGCTTAGGGAAGGAATGACACACTCTAAACTGGGTATCTTGCCCTACAGGAGAGCAGGCAGAAAGGGGATGAGAGAGGAGATGACGGAAGGGATGGCAGGGTGGGAGGGAGGTGGGAGAGGGTTGTTAGAAGCACACACTTCTGTACAGAGACAAAGTAGAGAATAGAACAAGTAGGGGGCAGGATAGGAAGGAGGGAAATATAGTCAGTCTTTTACAATATGTCCATTGTGGAGATGTTTTGCATGACTACACATGTACAGTCTGTATTGAATTGCTTGTCTTTCCAGTGGGGGTGGTCGACAAGGGAGGAAGGAAAAGAATCTAGAATTTAAAGTTCTAAAATAAAATGTTAAATATATATATATAAATAATAATAATTATTATTATTTACATGCAACTGGGTAATAAGATATACAGGCACTGGGGTAGGGAGATCCATCTTGCCCTACCAGAAAGTCAGAGGGGTAATGGGGGCGTATATAGGAGAGAGCAGATTGGGGGAGGAGATATACAGTGGGATGGCTGTTTTGAGGTGGTGGGTAGGGGATAGACAGGGAGAAAATTTGTAACTCAAAATCTTATGGAAATGAATGATGTAAACTAAAAATAAACAAAAGTTAATAAATTTGTATATTTTTGATCCTCAAGGAAGTTAGAATATGCTTTGTAAGTATATATGACTGCTATAGAAAATGGGGGAGAGGGAAACTAGCAATAAGTTGCCCCCAAAAAGAAAGTCATTAGAACAGCTTTTAAAACACATAGAAGAGGAGGAAGTTCAGTAGGAAAGATAAGCAGGACAGCTTTGAAAGTAACATACTGAATTTATTATTTTCTTTTAAAAAGCAACTTTTATGTAATGGGGATTTATGCTTTCATATATATAACCTCTTTTTCTGTTTTATTTGTCTAGGGAAATGTTCTTTGTTTTACTGTGTATTAAATTCAGCATAATAAAATAAAAGTAAATCATTATGGATATTTTTCATATTTTTTAAAATCTTAGTACTTTTTTGTTGTTGTACAGACTTTTTTATAAATCAAATCCATCCACCTTCCTCTCTATAATTACTTCAATCTATTTGCAAGATAAACATCCATGTCTTAGCCATAGTTGAGATACATTTATTTTTCAGTCTTTTTTTGTTGTTATTCTTTTTTATGATTAAGTCTATAATCTAGCTAGAAATTATTATGGTATCTGGTGTGTGGTGAGGTACTAAATTAATTTTCAGCCACACTGCTACCCAATTTTTCCAACAATCATTAAATAACGAATAGTTTCCCCAGCTTTTATTTCCCTTGGGTTTATCGAACATTAATCTTTTGCATATATTTGCTCCTGTTCCTGACATGTCCATTCTACTCCATTCATCTGGTTTCCTACTTATTGCCCCAAATAGGATAGTTTTGATGACAAATGCCTTTTAAAACCAAGGACCAAAAGTCTAATTTTATTAGGTTTTTGTTTTTCTCAAGCATCCCTGATGTTATGACCACAAAAATTTTTCAACATAAATTCCCTCATGGTCTTATCTAGTTGCTCAGAAAATGGTATCAAATTAAAATTATAAATAAAATCAAGAAATTAATTTGGGGTATGTTGCTATTGGGGGAGCAGCTACGTGGTATAGTGGATAGAGAGCAGGGCCTGGAGGCAAGAAGACTCATCTTCATGAATTCAAAACTGGCCTCAGACACTTTCTAGCTGTGTACCCCAAAGCAAGTCACTTAACTTTTTTTTTTTGGCCTCAGTTTCCTCATCTGTAAAATGAGCTGGAGAAGGAAATGGCAAATCATTCTAGTATCTCTGCCAAGAAAACCTCAAATCAGGCCATGGAGGGTCAGACACAACTGAAAAACAAAAAAATACTGCCATTTTTAGTATATTGATCTGAGTCGTGTATTAACACTGAAATCTTCTTTTTTTGTTTTTTGTGTTTGCTTTTTGGAAGGGGGATGGCAGGGCAATTGGGGTTAAGTGACTTGCCCAAGGTCACATGGCTAGTAAGGGTTAAGTGTCTGAAGTCAAATTTGAACTCAGGTTCTCCTGACTCCAGGGCTGATGCTCTATTCATTGCACCACCTAGCCGCCCCCAAAACATGACATTGTTTTTATAACTTTATATATTCTTTCATGTCTGGCTTAAAAGACGACCGCTGAATTCTCACATCTGTTTCTGCATCTAGTCTGTCAAGATGTTGCTTTGGTTAAATACATAAATATATAACAAAAATCTAGCCACACCAAGATACTTAGTTGTAAAAGGGAGGAGTATTTTAGTAGGTAAATAACATCTTAGCATTATTATAAAAACAGTTTTACTTCACAGACCCATGAAAGACTCTTGGGGACCCCCAGAAGTCTACAGATCCCACTCTGAGAACTGCTGCTGTAAGTTTCAGGTGGTGTCAATTCCTATTGGGAAAAAAAAGTTCCTTACCAGGAACTCCATATGCCAATGAAATCACAGGTCCAGTTAAAGAAAAAGAATACAATTGCTACATTCTGAATACTGTTGACCAATAGAATTTCAAAATCACAAGGGATTTTAGTGATCACCTAGCCCAGTATCATCATTTTATAGAAAAGAAAACTGTGGCCTAAAGGGAATGACTTATATTATCATACCAATGAATCAAAGATTTAGAACAGGAAAAAATAAGGGGTCATCTAATCTGAACCTTCCATTTTAAAGATGAGAAAACTGAGACCTGGAAGAAATGACTTGCCATATAGTTAGTAAGTGGTAGAATCAATACCTGAACCCATTCATTTTGAGATGGCATAATGTATTGTGGGTAGGATGCTAGGCTTCGTCCTGTCCAACTCTTCATTATTCCATTTGGGATTTTCTTAGCAAAGATACTAGAGTGGTTTGCCATTTCCTTCTCCAGCTCATTGTACAGATGAGGAAACCAAGGCAAACAGAGTTAAGTCACTTGCCCAGAGTCACACAGCTCGTAAGTGTCTGAGTCATATTTGAACTCAGGAGGAGGCGCCTTCCTGACTCCAGGCCCAGCACTCTATCCACTACATTATCTTTTGTTTCTCAACATCTAGTAATAATTTGCGATCATTGCTCTTTCAAAAGTCTTATCAGGTACTTTTTATTAAAAGAAAGAATTCATGAGTAAAGCTGCTCTATTTTCTGAGATTGATCTATTTAAGCTATTAAATTTCTTGTGTCAGTTTTGGTCACTTATATTTTTGGCATATGATCCTCCATTTCTTCACTATTTTATTAGCAGCACGTGACTTTCAGTATTGCTTGCTACGCCTGCCACTTATAACAATAAATGTTCTTTGAACAGAATGACTTTTCAGTTGCTTCCTCATTTGCCACAATCTTTTCTTTTCTGTTTCTAATTCTGGTCAATTTTCTTTAAAAAAGCAAACAAAACAAAACAAAAAACTTTGTTCATTAGCAAAAAAAGTTTGCTCGTTTTATGGGTCTCTTTAAAGAACCAGCTCTTTGTTTTATTTATTAATTCAAATATTTTCCTGTTTCTCATATTTTTTCTCCATTCTTTATTATTTTCATTATTATTATTTTCCTTTAAATGACTCCTTTGCTCAATTCATTCTTCTCCTTCCTTCCTTATCATCGCCATTGTTTTACCTTAAAGAACAATTTTAGAAGCATTAACATTTCTACCTTTAAAATTTTTTGTTTTTATAATTTGATTATCCTTTCTTTATTATGATTAGTCTTTAAGTATTTGTCTTTACCTTTTGCTTCCTTTTATTACTCCTGTTACTGTTATTTCTAATTTTACTACATTATAATCTGTAAAAAAACAGCATATTTAAAAAAATTTGCTCAAGGATCTTTATAAATAAAAATGAAAACTTCCATGTATTTGTTTATGTTTATTTATTTAATATGTTATATTTACATATAATATTATATATTTTATATTTATGTATTAAAATTTATTTAAACCTTAAATTCTTTTAAGGTTTACAAAGCACTTTATGTACATGACATCATTTAAGCCTTGCAACAATCCTATGAAATGGCTTCTATAAGGTATTGTTTTAGAGATAAAGAAACCAAGGCCTGTTTGTTGTTGTGTGTCATTTTAGTGTCTGTCATTTAGGGTCAGTCATTTTAGTGTCTGACCCTTCATGACCCCATTTGGAGTTTTCTTGGCAGAGATACTGGAATGCTTTGCCATTTCCTTCTCCAGCTCATTTTACAGATAAGGAAAATGAGGCAGACAGTGTCAAGTGACTTGCCCAGGATCACACTGATAGACTGCTAGGAAAGTGTCTGAGATCAAATTTGAAGTAGGGGGTGGCGCAGTGAATAGAGCATCTGCCCCTGAGTCAGCAGGACCTGAGTTCAAATCTGGCCTAAGACAGTTAACACTTAATAGCTCTGTGACCTTGGGCAAGTCACTTAACCCCAACTGCCTGTCTTCCCCCCTCCAAAAAAAACTTTTTTTGAACCCAGGTCTTCCTGTCTCCAGGCCCAGAATTGTACGCACTGTGCTACCTAGGCCAACAGATGATGATAAGTGACTTGCCCACAGGCATATAGCTAGTAAGTATTAAGGGCAGGATCTGAACCCAGGTCTTATAACTCTAAGCTCACTATATATACACTAAGCCAAGTAAATGACTTTTTAAAATGAGAATTCCAATATCATTCTAGAAAAATGTATGGTTCCCCTGCTTTTTACATTTAGTTCTACACACACACACACACACACACACACACACACACATACACACGTACACCCATACTCAGTTATTTCCATTTTATTGAATAAAAAATTAATTTTTGATTTCTTTGCTTTTAATCTTCTCACTAGATCTGTCATATTTTGATCACAAAGTATAAAATTCATTATCATTTTATTTTTATCTATTTCATTTTATATCACTATTACTCTTCTTAATGAACATAACTGTTGAATTATTTGTGTCTCTATGTGTGGGTATAATTAATTGAATGATTATACATTTAAATGAGGCAGCAATTTGACAAAACAGTGTTTTGGATTTCAAATCCCTAAGACTTGAATTCAAATCTTGCCTTAAATACTTTCTAGCTCTGAGGCCCAAAGCATGTCACTTAATCTCAGTTTCAATTTCCTTATCTGTAAAACAGGTATGATAACAGCATCTATGTCACAGGGTTGTTGCATGTATCAAATAAGGTAACATACGCAGTAAAAATACTTTGCAAACCAAAAATTGCTACATATATCTATCACCTGCTATTATTATTATTAGATATTCCCCACTGCATAATGATATAACATTTTTATTTGTCTTTTTTTAATTTCAGAGTCCAATGTAAACATTAATATCATTGCTGCTACTCTGGATTTTTTAAATTTTTAATTGCATACTGATATATTTTTAGACCAACCTTTAATTTTGAATCTATTTTTTTCATTAAATGTGCTTCTTATAAGTAGCTTTGATGAATTTTCTTTTTCAATATATTCAATTTACTCCTCTCTTGTAGGGAAATTCAGATAATTAATATTTGATTTCATTAATATTAAATTTGATTCATCTTCAGGCATTTAAAATCTTTTCTAATTTTAGCTAATCTTATATGGAAGGAGCAAATTTTTTTTGAATTACTATTTCTCCGACTACAAGTAATAAATAAAACAAACTAAATTTCAGCTTTTTTTAGCTACTACCTCAGCTATCTCCTGAAGCCTGACATCCTTAAATTGAAGATAAAAGCTTAGCCACCCAGTCAAGGCAAGGGAGAGGGTATATATGCTGAAGAACATACTGGATAAGCATGAAAAAAATGAGAAGCAAAGCCAATGATCATGATGGACAAAAATGGAAAGAGGGATTGATGATAGTATGATTAGGTAGACTAAGGATTGGTTCGATGGCCAAACCCAAAGAATGGTGATGGACCATCTAGTACAGAACTTCTCTGGTTTGGGTTCATTTTGTTTATCTATCACATATAAAGGAGATATATGTGTACATACACATACGTGCACATCTATGACTTACTTATCAAATCTGTAGATGACACGTTTTAAGTGCTGGGTAATACACTGTGTCACAAAATGAGATCACTGAAAATGCTTACCAGACTTATGCAAGAATGGGCTAAAACTGGTAAGATGAAGTTAATAAAATTAAATGTAAAAAATCATATGCTTGGGTCCAAAAAAGAACAGTACAAGCATAGAACTATGTGCTGGAAAGCAATAGGTGTGAAAAAACGCTTTTGAAATTATAATGGTCCACAAATTTACTGCAATAATTAAAATGACTAGACTAAGCAAGGTGACCATACTGTCATACTCTGCCCCTTGTTAAGCCCAGCCACTTTTATAGCATTCTGTCCAGTTCTTGGAGCTACATCTTAGACAGATCAGTGATGAGCATGTCAAGAGAATGACGGAATTGATGGGTCTGAAGGCACCTCAGCAAGCCATTTAATATCCATCTGAACAAGAATTCTTTCTAAAACACCTTCACCCCCAAAATGATCCATCAATGCTGATGGAAAACCTCAGAGTCGAGAGGACTTATTATTTTCCGAGGCAGCCCAGACCAGTTGTGGATAGTTAGTATTATAAGGAAGTTGTCTCTTACATTAAGTCTAGCATGTATCTCTGTGCTACTCCTACCCACTGCTCCTAGCTCTTCCTTCTGCAAACAGAGCAAATCAAGTCCCTCTCTTCAATCAGACAGCTCTTTGTTAAATGACAACTAAGCCTTCTCTTCTCTATGTCCAGTTCTTTCAACCAATAATCCTTTGTCCTGTTGTCCAGCAGTCTCCCTGTGTTGGCAGTCCTCTTTTGGAAATGCTCCAGCTTGTCTATATCTATCCTAAAATATGATCATCCATATGAGCCCCACCTGGGCAGAGTATGGAGAACCTACTACCTCTTTCCTTCTAGATATTATAGTTCTTAATGTATCCTACAACAACGTTAGCTTTTTTGCCTCTGTGTCACACCAGTGACTTATATTAAGCTCACAGTCCACTAAAACCCCCACATTTTTCACACAAAAACTGTTGTCTCTAGCCATGCCTCCCCCATCCAGTATTTGTGAGGTTGCTTTTTCCAATCCAAGTATAGGCAGGAGGGGTAACCAGATGGTGAAGGGACTTGAAACCATGCCATGCCAAAAGAAGATGGGGAGAAGGAACTAAAGAAACAATTAAAAGAGGGACATGATCAGTGTCTTCCACACTGGAGGAGGGATTTAGACTTGTTTTTGTTTGTCCTCAAAGGAAAGAACTAAGAGGAAGAGGTGGGAGCTTTAGGGGGACAGATTTCAGCTCAATAAAAGGAAAAACTTGCTCGGAGTTAAAGCTCTCAAAAAACCACAGGGGTAGCTTAGGGTTGCTGATGCAAGCCTCATGACTAGAAGTTTATATAAGTGGAAGCCTAAAAGACCATTTTCAGGGATGTTATAGGGAGTATCCTTGCTGGGGGGAATGTATGGACTAGAAACACACAGGTCACATGCTGCCCACAACACTTTCAAGTGTGGTCTGAGATGGATTAAAATTTAGCTCCAGTCTGGTTTTAATGTGTTAATGTATTAATAAAAAAAGTATAAATGTGTGATTTCCTTAGTCAATATGCAGTCCTCAGGGATCCTTATGTATAGTATGGTAGATTCTGTTTCTATCTGAGTTTAATATGCCCTGGCTAGATAACTTGAGTTGTCACTTAACAACTCTGCAATTTTATCATTCTGTGGCTCCCCAATTCCAGTTTCTTACTCTAAATGTTACTCTGCCCTTCTTTATGGGGCTGTTCACCATGTGAGAATAACTCAGTTCTGAATTTCATAATACAATGGAAAGAAAAACAAGACATCTGATTATACTAAATTTAAGGATTTGGTTCTACTAGTCTATTCTAAATTCAGAAACAAGGTCTGAAATTCAAGCTATTAGGTACTTCTATCTAAATGCACAGAGCATAGTAACATTCAAGTTTGATGATTTCAGAATGGACTTGATGAATAAGGAGCATTCTTTTAAGTATGCAAAATGACTCAGAGACCTTTCGTTCAAGGATTCACTAACATCATCACTTGATCGACATGAGCTCAGGCTTTCAGAATGACATATTCAAATTAGGACCTTGATGTCTAATATATTCCCCTACCATAAAAGCAAATCTTGAGATCACAACTCTGAAGCTATGATGAGGCAAATGAGATTATGATCCTTATTAGTCAGTCTATCTACACCATATTCATTTCACAATATCTCCCCATTTATTTCTGTTTGGTTGCAATCAAAGTTAAAAGAAAACGTAGACCAATCTGTAACAAAGTTAACCATGGCCAAATCTGTGGCCTTCTGTCAACTAGAAATTCATCTAAGCAAGAGAAAAGGCTATTCGTGCTGCCATGGCCCTGTAATCAGAAAGATAGGACAGAGCTGCATGACCTGGGACTGGTTAACAATTCTACCCCAAAAGAGCCTTGCCAGCAGAGTGGAGGAGTTAAGTACCTCTGTTTCCATCTACTTTTTATCAGAAAGGCTTATGTTCACACCTTCATTTTGTTCTTAATGTATGTATGATGCAGTAGGGTAACTGGAGAGGTTGAAAGGTCAAAAGGCAGTGTTAAACAGTGTCCCCCTGTGACATCTTTTTTTTTTTTTTTTTTTTGCTTTTTGGAGGACATTTGGGGTTAAGCAACTTGCCCAAGGTCACATGGCTAGTTTTTGTGTTGAGTGTCTGAGGCTGCATTTGAACTCAGGTCCTCCTGATTCCAGGGCCGGTGCTCTATTCACTGCACCACCTAGCCACCCCACCCTGTGACATCTTATCACAAAAATGGATTCTTAAATGCCACACTAATGGAGGACAAGATTTGACAAGTATTCCATGCTAGAAAGGCTCTGCAAATGGGAGATTATATATTTCTGCCATTTAAGGGCCAGCCAGGTATGAAATGGTTCATCACCAGGGACCTGGCCACCAGATGATAGATTTTTACAGTCACAATGATCCCAGAACAAATCATAATGATTAACCTAAAAGACAGCAAAAGACTTGGTTCTGGGACTCCATCTTCAGCACCTCGGAAAAATGCTTTCATCACCTATCACAGCAGGCACATGGTAGGTACCTAAGAAATATTTGTTGTATTAAAATGAATTCTTCAGAGTGAGATGCTGCTGGTGGAAGCAAATATTTAAGTAAAACATTGCATTGCTAACCTCTTCATTCACTGTAGCAGCGCCTAATTTTGCAAAGACCAATGCCTTACCCCTTGATAAACAACCAGTCAGAATTCTATTGCTCTAAGATTTCTTCAAAGACTTTAACTAATGGCATGCAAGTCTTATACATTCAACACTGAGTGATTCATGCAAGTATGAAGTATCCTTTGGAAATTTACCCAAAGGCAACCTGTTTGAGCAATTGGAGGCCTTCGCTTCAAAGCTATCTCGTCATCTCTGTTCCTACCCCCTATCAATCCATTTCTCCATTCCTGCCTTTCCTTTTGCTCACTCTCTCTATCTTGGGCAATCTCTCCTCTCCTGCTGGTATAATTCAGTCCTAGAGAGAAAAAGTTATGAACCAAGAGGAATCTGGGAAATGGAAATACTTACGTATGAGGCAATGCATGTCTTGGGAATACCGTGAGTTATCAGGAATCGTGAAGTTTCCATCACAAATGGCTACCTGACTCTCCCCAAATGGTAATGTGAAGTAGCATAATTTATACAACAAACAACCAAGGGCCTAAAAGACAGAGGAAAAAAGGATTATTTTCACTCTGTAACTACTGAGCATGAGCTTCTTTCTATAACTTCCCTACAAACAGTCTAAGAGGTTGGTTAGTGCTTTTGGAGTTGAACGGAATCCTAAAGATCTCCTTGATTTTAGATGTAAAAAAGTTGAGTTACATAGATAGGAAGTGATTTGCCCAAGGTCTTGCATGTATTAAGTAGCAAAGATGGGACTAACTCAAATCCAGGATGCATTCTACTGTGCCATGTTACTACTATCTGTCTGTGGATGCATAGAGCCATAACTAGCAATTCTGGTACCCACAGCTATTAAGGTAGGATCAAGGCAAAGGGTGTGAAGGAGCTCAGCTGGGATGAAGCTAAATTTGGAAAGAAGCACATCACCATATTTCTGCTAACTAGGTATTTTGTAGGTCAGCATCTCCTAAATTTCAGCACCATGGGGCAAAGCCTCAGTCACTGTACCCTAGCCACAGGTCTGCAGGTATACAAACCAAGACACTAACAACTAAGCAGCTACAGATTAGAATAATAATACATAATTCTGTGGTACATTCAGGCTTCCAAAACCCTTCCTCATCACCCCTCTGAGAGACAAATGGGGCAAACTTTACCCCCATTTTACAGATGAAGAAAATAAGGTGAAGTGAGCCTAGATCTAAATCCAGATCTCTTGACTTCGAGGCCAACTACCATGTTGCTTGTCAAGTAGGAGCCGCAGGTTACTCAACACATACCCAAATGTCGGCCTTTGTAGTGATAATTTTGCCACTATACAGGTTGACCATTTCTGGAGCTCGGTAGGAAAGCGTTGTGTACCTAAAATCAGAAGAATCATTTTATTAAAGATGTCCACCATGCCCCATTTCATTTGCTTGGCAATCCTGTGACAATGAAAATATCTGTATTATAGACTGCAACGGTCCCTGCTTCAGACAGATATGAATATATGTGCTGTGCAAAAGGGAGTGACGGTACAGAAGTATGGTTATTTTGTAGTTCTATCAGCTGGTCCATGGTGGGTTTAGATAGAAAAAGCACTGGCTGAAACTGGAGTCGGGAGAAACTGGTGTTTGAATCTTAACTCTAATACTTGCTAGTTATGTGACCTTGGGCAAATCACTTCACTTTCTCCAGGTCAAGGTTTTTCTATCTAATAAAATGGAGGTATGGGGCGGCTAGGTGGTGCAGTGAATACAGCAAAGGACTTGAGTTCAAATCTGGCCTTGGACACTTAACACTTACTAGCCATGTGACCTTGGGCAAGTCACTTAACCCCAACTGCCCTGTTCTCTCCCTCCAAAAAAAAAATTAAAAAGAATAAAATAAAATGGAGGTATAATAATATTTGTGCTACCTATTATTACACAGGGGTATTATAAGGAAAGTCTTTTGTAAATTTTTAAATGTTATGACAACGTGAGCTATTATTATCACAACTGCTTAAGCTGTGAGATTTTTAGGGGAAAATATAAACTGGGTTTTCCTTTCCTTTTTTTTTTTTTTTGAGGGGAGAAGGCAAGGCAATTGGGATTAAGTGACTTGCCCAAGGTCACACAGCTAGTTAAGTGTCAAGTATCTAGAGGTCATATTTGAACTCAGATCCTCCTGACTCCAGGGCCAGTGCTCTATTCACTGTGCCACTTAGCTGCCCCAGGGCCTTCCTTTTCAAAGCAGCCTCCCCAGGTGGAGGAACCCAGAATGAATTCTATTAGTACGAGATCTGTCCTCCCTCTTCTTTTCTACCAAGCTCTTCTATCCTACAAGGCCCAAGTCAAGGTTCAACTCTTCCTTCAAGTTTCTCTAATGATTCCAGCCCACACAGATACCTCTTTTTGAGGAGCTCTTATAGTCATAGGACCTTATCAAATACTGAGTTCAGTTATGATGGCTGTCACCTAATTAATAACAGTAGTTCCTATTTATATGGCATTTTATAGTACATACAAAATGTTTCCTCATAAAATGCTATTCACATCCAGAGAAAGAACTATGGCGTCTGAATGTAGATCAAAGCGTATGATTGTCTTTTTTTGTCTTTTCTTTCTTGTTGGTTTCCTCTTTTGTTCTGATTCTTCTTTCACAACATGACTAATGTAGAAAAATGTTTAATAGGCTTGTATTATATCAGTCTATATCAGATTGCTTGCCATCTTGGGGAAGAGGGAGAAAATAATTTGGAACTCAAAATCTTATAAAAGTGAATGATGAAAACTATCTTTACATGTAACTAGAAAAAATAAAATATCATTAAATTGAAAAAAAATTTTAAATGTAATAAAAAATTAAATTAAAAATGTTTTCATATAATAAACCCTTATAAGGCAGACAGTGCCAATATCATTATCCCCATTTCACAGGCGAGGAATATTAAACCCAGAGAAATAAAATGTTTTGCCCAAAGTCACATAGCACTAAAGCCAGGATTAAAACCCAAGTTTCTCTGTTTCCCAATGTAGCGCTTTCCCCCCATAACACAATATTTAGCACTTGATTATACATTGCCACACTATTCTATCTACTATATATGCATATGCATATACATATATATAAAATACATACATGTGTATATGTATATGTTCATACATGATTTCTGAGTTAGTCAAGGGGCATTTTCTTTTGTATCCTCTACAATATTTTATTGTAGAGCTAGGCATTCAGTGGGCATTAAAAAGCAAAATAAACAAAACAAAACCATCCAAATTTTTTTTACTAATTTGTCTATATTATTACCTAATTCAAATATTCTGATAAGTAATTTTATTCTATTTGTACCATTAGGCTTTAAGCCAAAGGCAGAGTATTTTTTTTTTGGAGGGGCAATTGGGGTTAAGTGACTTGCCCAAGGTCTCACAGCTAGTAAGTGTTAAGTGTCTGAGGTCGCATTTGAACTCCGGTCCTCCTGACTCCAGGGCTGGTGCTCTATTTACTGCGCCACCTAGCTGCCTGAAAAGGCAGAGTATTTTAAAAAATTTTTTAAATAATTTAAAATTCATCAGTCTGGATTTCTCCACTAAATTTATGGGGAACTAGCTAATAAACTACACCACAAAATTCACAACTGAAAGGGACCTTAGCTTAGCCATTATACAGTCCAATCCCTCATTTTAAGACCAGGAAACTGAGAATCAGTGAAGAGAAATAAGTTTCCTAAGCTCACACAGGTAACAGGGGCACTAAGATTAGAACCTTAGTCCTCTGACTCCAAATAGAGCTGTTAATCTGACCCTAAAAAAGAAGTCAATCTCCTCCTTATTTCCCTCTTTCCTCCAAGAGGCCTCCAAGCAAGGGTTTAGAATACCCATAATTCTAAGAAGCGCCTCTTCCATTGAAACTGTTTTTCTCTCTCTGGACTGAAACCTAGTACTCCAAATCCAATGTCCTTTAGTACAACCTATTAATTCTTTAGAAAATGATTGCATTATATACAGGCACCGCGGTAGGGAGATCCATCCTACCCTACCGGAAAGTCAGAGAGGTGATGGGGGAGGACATAGGAGAGAGCAGATTAGGGGAGAGGGTATACAGTGGGATCGCTGTTTTGGGGTGGTGGGTAGGGGACAGATGGGGAGAAAATTTGTAACTCAAAATCTCGTGGAAATCAATGATGTAAACTAAAAATAAACAAAAGTAAAAAATTAAAATTAAAATAAAAAAAAGGAAATGACTGCATTTTCTGGCAGATGTCCCTTTAAAAATCTCATAGTTACAGGATTTAAAGATTCAACCACTTCATATTACAGACACCTCTCTCTCTCTCTCTCTCTCTCTCTCTCTCTCTCTCTCTCTCTCTCTCTCTCTCTCTCTCTCTATCCCAAACCAAACCATTCTCTTCCCAACCCAGTCCCCAGCCTCCTTATGCTCAAAGAGAAGTCACAGATCTGAGAGCAGAGCCAAACCCAAAGGGAGGAGGAGGCTTACTTCTTAATCTCGTCCTCTACTGCGTTGACTCCCTCAGCTTGTGGGTTCTGGAATCTGTTGGTGGCACTTCCAAAGTCACACAGGACATAATGACCTCGGTCATGCAGCAGGATGTTTTCCACCTGAAAAACATTCCCCCCAATACCCAGTTGCAACAGGTTATTTACAGGGGAAAAATAAATTTGGTTCCAAAGCAACATCAGTGAAATCATTTCTTCTTGATACTCCAACACTGTACATAAAGGGAAGGTCTATCCCCCCCCACTGAGCCTCTTAGCAGGGGCCTCAGAAGATGAACTGGGGGGACTGATAATATAAACTTAAAAAAGAAAGGGGAAATGAAAGTGAGGGGAATGTACAATGACAGTTTCACATGGAAGATCATTTTAAAGATAATCCTATTTCTAAAAGCCCTATTTACAAGAGTACCCTGTGTTTACAAACTGTCTCCCATGACTGGAATGTATTCCATATTCTACCTCTGATTCTTAGATTACTTAACTTAGATTACATAACAAGAGCCTTTTGTGATTCCCTCCCCAGTTATCACAGATTTCTTCCTTATTGGGGAATCAGTGAACAGAAATGAAGCCCACCATAGGGATAGACCTGGGATCACCCCCAACATGCATCCAGGTGTCTATCTCAGCCATCTTCTTGTTATTTTCCTTGTCACTAAACCCTCCAAGCCTCCAGGCCATGCTCGAGGAGACTTAATCTACTCAATTTTGGAACACCAGACTTAGAGCTAAACTATTCATTCCAGCTGGCCAATCAATGTCCAAACTCACATATTCTATTATATTTAGTCTATTTCAGACTATGCTTTAGGTCATGCACTTTTCCACGCCCACCCCCTTCCTCCCAACCTTGGAAGGAGAACTGTAAGCAAATCAATACCGCCTCATGATGTCATTGGTCCTCTTCAAGCATGACAACTCTCTTTGCCTCTGAAAATGGCATGTGAAGGGACTGCCCAAGGGCTCCACTCACCACTCCTGCGACTCTACCCACCCCTGACCGCCATTTTCCCATCGTTGTTGTCTCCCCCATGAGAACGTTAAGTTTCCTGAAAGCAGGGACTGTCTAGCTTTTGTACTGGTATCTCCAGGACTTTAGCCCAGAGCCTGGTACACAGAAAAAACTGCATTAATACCTTTCATTTATCCCTCTTGAAATTATTCTGTGTATACTCTTTATTTCTTTATCCATTTACATAGTATGACATTCCAGACGCAAGTAAGCTCCTGAGGGCATGGATGAGTTGACTTTTGTCCTAGTATAGAACCCTGAGCAAAGAAAGTGGTTAATATAATGTTTGTTGAATTGAAGCCATTTTATAGATTTTATAGGTTTTTGGCAAATCCATTTCTTTACCTTGGCTTTTAAATGCTTCCTCCTTTGTTTCAGAAAACAAACAGAAGCAGCACAGTCTAAACTGGAAGAATGTCGTGTTTGGAGGCGGAATTCAAAAATCCTGACTGTTATTTACTATGTGTGTGACCTTGGGAAGGTTCTTTTCCCAGTCTGGGACTGGGAGGGTCTTGGACGTTATCTTCTAGTTCTAAACCCTGTGACAGTGCATCAGTAATGCACTAAAATGATCTATGTGGAGGCAGCTAGGTGCCCAGTGGATAAAGTACTGGTCGTGGCGTCAGGAGGACCTGAGTTCAAATCTAGCCTCAGACACGTAATAGCTGTGTCACCCTGGACAAGTCACTTAACCCAGACTGCCTCCAAAAAAATTAAAATGACCCGTCTGATCTGTTTGTAAAAGGCTCCTGAGTTTTTTTGGTCTTTTTGGAGAGGGGAAGGCAGGGCAATTGGGGTTAAGTGATTTGCCCAAGGTTAAGTGTCTGAGGTCACATTTGAACTCAGGGCCTCCGGACTCCAGGGCCAGTGCTCTGTTCACCGCACCACCTAGTTGCCCTGGGGTTCCTGACTTTAAAAAGCATCCATTCTCCTTCTTGTTATTTTATTAGATAAAGACAATGAGAACAAAAAGTTTAATGGAGCCCTAGAGAGAATAGCAAGTTGGGCAGGATCCTTCATCTAGTGAGTCTATGGAGATGGACGTGGGCTGAGGCTGATTTTCATTTCCTCAGAGTTGAGAAATTACTGGTGATGGGTTAGGAGGTGAAGATAATGAAAGTCCCAAAGCAAGTGAGAGGAGAAGGCCCAGTACTATTTCCTGCACTCAAACGTGGAGAAGGAGGCACAGTATGGATTCATGTATTAATACAGTGTCAGCATTATAAGAGACCATAAAGACCATCTGTAAAAAAGAAAGCAATTTCTTTACAAAGCCTGATGGGAAAGCAACCTGTCCAAGACCATGAAGACAGATTAATTTCACAACTTGAACTCCAAAATAGGCTTTCCTAGTTCCTCTTCCACTGGCTATTCTTTAAGGACCTTCAGTTTAGAGATCTACTAAAGCGCCAGCTGGAAGGAGTCTCAGGCCTTCTCTAGTCCAAGTCTTTCATTTTACAGATGAGGAAAATAAGGCCAGAAGTCAAGACCATTTCAGAGTGGAAAAAACCCTGGCCTTGAGGCCAAGAGACCTGGGTTCCAAGGCTGGTTTTGCCACTTTTGCCTTAAATAAGGCAAGGGTCCTTTTTGGTCCCACCCAACGTTCTGATCTCATGTCTCCAAATCCAGGGTCCTTTCCAGCACGACATGCTTTCTCACTTGCATGTCTGTTGGTATATCCTGATACGTTGGTTGGGGACTGTGACCTTGGAAATTTGCATAACAACATTTACTCCTGAGTCACTAGAAGCCATCAGTTAAGCAAACCAATAAATGGAAAGATCTTTAACTGCTTTCCCAAGAGAAGCACTTTCCCTAGCCTTGGCAGTCCAATTGAACTGCTGCAGGCTGGGACTTTTGTGACGCCTCTGCTTGGCTCAGGCCTTTTATCAGGGAGCAGGAGTTTTTGCTGACTGTGGCCTCTGAGACAGATGCAGAAGCAATGGCCATAATGAAGGTCAACTCAGGATCAGAGCGCTGAAAACAAATGAAACTCAGGCAATGTCTCACCATTTTAAGGAACTAGCGACGATGGACCCTGTAAGAGGACAGGTCCTTTTGGCACAGTTCCAGGCACATAGGCAGCAAGGTAATACTGCAATCTGACAGATAGCACCTCCTACTTTTCCCCAAAATGCTTTCATATCCATCCTCTCATCTATTCATCATAAACTGTGAGGTGGGCTGGGGAGGAATGTTTATGCTCATTTTATAGGCACAGAGAAATCAAGGCTTTACTAAAAGGCATCCAGCTAGTTTACAGCAGAGCTCCCAGGTTTCCTGAACTCCAGCTCAATGCTCCTTCCACCACTCTTCTATGCTTCCTAAAGACCCCAGTTGCTCATGGAAGAGAATAAATTTTTCTAATTTTTCTAAGAAAACAAGAGCAGAGCACAGGGATGACCCTAGCTTCTCCAAGACTTTGCCAGCCAAGGTGAAGGTTGGACAGACTCCGAGTACAGGGTCAGTCATGGCTCTCAAGTCTATATGAGGATCAGTCTAAGGACATGGAGGCTCAGGGCAGACTGGACTCAAGATAATGAAGTTTTCAGTTACAGGAACTGACAAAGGTCACATACTGAGGCAAAGAGGTTGCATTCTGTGTTAGTGGGGAAAATTCCCACCTCAGTGAAAGCAAGGGTCTCTGAACTATCAAAAAAAAATATCACAAAGTACTTAGAACATTTCCACCAAGTGGAACTGAATGGATGCCTCTTTCCCTAAGTAATGTCTGGTTAACACCTCATGTGGCCCAGGGTTCACCTGTGGGCCAAATTTGGCCCTCTGCCCACTGCCTATTTTTATATGGCTTGCTTTTATTTTAAAATATAAAAACGATTCTTAGGTCAGGCCCAAACAAAAACAAGTGGCTGGCTGGATTTGGCCTATAGACTCTAGATTGCTGTTCTTTGATGTAGCCCATCCACAGGAGTTAATACTGTGTCCTGCTTCCATTTTTCCTTATAAATATATTTATTTGTGTACAAGTTGTATTCTTCCAGTGGGATATTAGCTGCTTGAGAATAGACACTGTTTTATTTTTGTCATTATAATGCACAATATCTCGAACAGAGGAGATGCTTAATAATTGCATATTGAGTTGTATTGGGTCAATTACTATTAGGGTAGTTCCTCAGATTCAGTTAAAATATACAGCTAGGTGGCGCAGAGAATAGACTTCCAGGCCTAAATTCAGGAAAACTCATCTTCATGAGTTCAAATTCGGCCTCAGAGAAATAGCTATGTGACCCTGGGCAAGTCACTTAACCCTATTTGCCTCAGTTTCCTCATCTGTAAAATGAAATGGAGAAGGAAAAGGTAAATCGCTCCAGTATCTTTGCCAAGAAAATCCCAAGAGTGGTCACAAAGAGTCAGACACTGCAGCACGATTGCACAACACATTCTTTCCTATTTTTTTCTACCTGTTGGAAGACTTCTACCCTCCTGGATCAAAACAGAACAGGTCTAATTCCTGTACCTCATGTTTCAAATACTCTAGAACAGAAGTGTCAAATGCAAACAGAAACCAGACCACATATTGACGTGGAAAACCACAAATTGACATTATCTATATTGTACTATATATTTTTTTATTTTTCTTAAAAATTTCCCCAGTTTAATTTTTATGACTGGGCCCAGGGGGCAATTTTGCCAGCCACATGCTGGCTACGAGTTTAACATCTCTCCTCTAAATTGCTATTATATCCCTCCAGATATCCCCATTCCCTGGTTAAATATCCCTCTTTCTTTCAACTGTTTTCTCATAGGACATGATTTTAAGATCCCTCTCTAGACTGGGCACTCTTCCTTGGACATACTCCCTAACTTGCCAGTGTTCCTCCTTAAAACATGACGTTGGAAACAGAACACAACCCACCTGATGTGAATTAAAGGGTTACTACCTCTCCCTTGTTCTGGACACTATGCCTCTAATTAATGTTGCCTAACATCGCATGAGCTTTTTGGGTTGCTACGCCCCAGTGTTGTACTTGTAGCCCACTGAACTCTGAGGTCTGGTTTAGTTTTAAATAACGACATCCACCTTTCCATTCCAAATTTGTTTAATAACTCTTTTGGGGCCAAAAGATATGACTTTTATTCTGCCCATAATTCCATAAAACTTCTGAGAACTTTTTGGATCCTGAGTTTCTAACCTATTAGTTTGGCTATCCATTCCCTCCCAGCTTCACACAGAAGCCCAGTGTTAGAAGGGACCTCAGAGTCCACCTCGTCTAACCCATGCCCAGAGAGAGAGGAATACCCTCTTTGACCTATCCAACAAGAGATTCTTTGGCTTCTTGAGGACCTCCTAGGAGAGAGAACACATTACTTAGGTCACTTAGTCTACTTTTGGATAATGCATAAAGCCTAAATTTGTGTGTCTCTCAGAAACTCCTACCCGTTGCTCCTGGTTTTTCCTTTGAGGGACAAACAGAAAAAGTCTAATCCCTTTTCCACGTGGCCACCATTGACTTGAATACAGTAATGATGATTCTCTTTAAATCTCCTATTCTCTAAGCTAAACATTCTCATTCCTTTCAACCAGTGCTCATATGGCATCTTCTCAAAGCCCTGTAGCATTCTGGTTGCCTTCCCTGGATTACCAATATCCTTCCTCAAGTGTGGTGTCCGGATAAATATGGCACTTCACATGTGGTAAAAGCAGAACTGACACCTCCCTACTCCTGGACTCTCCATCTCTCTTCCTGAAGCCTAAGCTCTCATTAGCTTTTCTACTTGCCATATCACACAACTGACTCATTAGAGCCCACTAAAACACTCCTGTCCTTTTCATGTAATTCTTTTTTTTTTTTTTTTGCTTTTTGGAGGTGGATGGCAGGGCAAATGGGATTAAGTGACTTGCTCAAGGTCACACAGCTAGTTAAGTGTCTGAGGCTGGATTTGAACTCAGGTCCTCCTGACTCCAGGGCCAGTGCTCTATTCACTGTGCCACCTACCCACCCCTCATGTAATTCTCAAATGTAATATGGCTGCCATTTACATTTCTAGCCAAGTCAGTGAGAACACTGTGAAACAGGACAAGGCCAAAGGCAGAGTCCCTTCCATAGCAAGCCATTCACCCAAATAAATGAGACAATCTGAAGTAGCCTACATTGTTATTTAGGACTGGTCCACCTCTTGGATCCAGAGAAGTCATGGTTATATCAATACTTTGATATGTTTTAGATGTTGAAGAAAATAGAGTAGGCAACTATCTTTAGGGAAAAAGAGTTAAGAAGTAGAACAGAATGACTTCTTTCAGTCTTAAGAGTCCAAAATCTTAACGCTTGCAAGAGGTTCAATAAAAATAATTGGCAGCAATAAATGGCTGGCAATATTTCAGGCCTTCTGTCCCAAAAAGTGCCTGGAAATATTAATTTAGTCAGTGGAAAACTAAAGAAGTCAAAGACCAGCCAATTTATTTCCTCAGGATTCCTCCTTCTCATAATAAGTAAGTATTCTTACTTATCCTATCTGAAACTTATTCTTGGTACAAGTGCCCAGTATAGTTAGTGTATAATATATACACTATATAATGTATAATAAATGTTTGATTGATTGTCATAAAACTTTCTTCCCTTACCTCCCTATCCTCTTATGTCTGTCCAAATCCCAAACATTCTTTAAGACCCATCTTCTCTGGGAAAGCTTCCCTGATAATGATTTTTCCTCTCCTCTCATGAACTCCTATAGAATTCATTTGGTAATTAATCACATACTGCCTTGAATACAGTGTTGAACACATAACAGCTGCCTAAATAAATATTTGCTGTTGAAAGTATTTGTCCAAGGTAATTCCAGGATAAAGTGTATCCTAATTCCTTCCTTATTATCTGTGTTTCATGGATCTCAGAGATCTAGCTCTGTGGTTATGGTCTTGCCAAGCATGTACTCTATTTCCAGAGATCATCTATAGATTTTCAGGACATTAATGAGCACCTGACTTCATTAATGTCCTACACGGATGCCTCATTATAGCACTGAAGTGACACTGGGGTTGGGTGTTGCCAGTGGGGTACATGCTTTGGCAGGTCCTACCAACTGGAAAAATTTCCAATATGGGTCTGCTGCTGGACTTTGTGTCTGTTGCAGAATGTTTAGCCTAGCTAAATTGGAAGTGGTTCATTACTCGGAGGGATGGAGGATTACCAGGTGATGAGCTCAAAGGCTGTAGCAACTCATAACAACTCATTGACAAAGGTAAAACAGGGCTGGGATCTGGCTACAAATAATGGTTGTTACCATTTTGTAATGCATAAGTGATTGAATTAGTTCATTGCTGCTTATATCTAGGACTAGAACAGCCCACAGACAATGAAATGGGCTCAGATCTTTGTGTATCAATATTCTTCCAGCAAACCTCCATAGCTATGACTCATGCATTGAACACTGTCTCAAAAAAAAAAAAAAATCAAAATTATGGTTGGTTCAAAGGGCAACACAGAGATAAATAGGATGAAGCATATTGCCAATAACTTGCCCCAAATAAGTGGAATAAAAAAAATCAATCAGGAAATGTATGACTGGAAAAGGATGTGGACTTATGGAAACAAAAGGACCAGGAGATAATTGATGGATAGCTTATGGTGCTGTTCTGGTACCCCACAGTGTTACCCGTCTAAAGGAAGGCCCCTATAGTTTTAGGTTAGATGAGTTAGTTAGATGGCTTTATGGAAAGATGCAGATGAGCCACACTAGAAGGTGAAGACAGGTCACAAGATGTATCAGGAGATGTAGTTCCCAAATCAAAAAGATCCTAGATGCAATAAAGTCTCAAAATACATTGACCACATGGGACAGTATAAAGGAAGAGTTGATAGAACTTGGTGATTGATTAGGTGTGGGGAGTGAGAAGTCTTCCTTGATTCAAGAAGAACTTGGAGATTTTGGACTTGAGTGACTAGAATCTATCTGACTGAGTTAGAACTGGATGTGTGGCCACTTTGCGTAATAGCTAGATTCCCTGATTCAAGAGATGCTATAGCTGTTATTACTGCGTAAAATTCTGAGCCAATTGAGAGTTTGTGGTGGCTGACCTTATGACTTTTCCAATCTGTCAGTTCTGGAAGGTGACTATGGTTATCTCCCCCAGCACTACTTGTAGTTTTTGCTAAAAGTTATAGAAGCCTCACCTCACTGACCTTCCCCAATATGTTGAGCTAAGAGAATTTAGGTAGCTCAGGTATGTAAAAGTGATTACTGCTGGGTAGGTCAGGTAAAATATATGTTTTAAAGTCCCTCTCTTCCTCCTTTTTTTTTTTTTTTTTTGCTTTTTGGAGAGGAGAAAGTAGGGCAATTGGGGTTAAGTGACTTGCCCAAGGTCACACGGCTAGTAAGTGAGGTCACATTTGAACTCAGGTCCTCCTGACTCCAGGGCTGGTGCTCTATTCACTGTGCCACCTAGCTACCTCCCTTATTTTTTTTTAAGTAGATAGAATGGATTTCCTTACCCTACTGCAACACACAAAATCAATTTTTCTTCTTTAGGGAAAAGCCTTTTCAGATTGGTGGGATCTATCAGAGTTGGTCCTCAGATGACAATACCTTCAACAGTCCAAGAACTCCCTTCCATGATGGAGTATTCAAGAAAGATTATTTTCTGAGGTGGAAGATATGACAAATAATCATGGAATTACAGAGTACAGTCTGTAATTCTAATTCTTTGTCAAAAAATATCCTTCTCTCATCTGAGGGTAGCTAACCCCCACAAAACAGTAACAACAATTAAAATTAAAACATAATAATACTGGCTTGCATTTATATAATGCTTTAAGGTGGACAAAGCACTTTACAATTATCTCATTTTATCCTCTCAATAATCCCTGGAGATAGGCACTATTATTATCTCATTTTACAAATGAGGGAACACTGAGGTAGACAGAGGTTAAATGACTTACTCAGGGTTACACAGCCAGGTAAGTGTCTAAGGCTAGCATTGAACTCAGGTCTTCCTGACTCCAGGTCCAAAGGATCTATCCACTGTGCCATCTAGATGCCTAGAGTCACATACTTTCTCTCTCCCTTCTGACCCACCATGGAAGAATCAGGAGAAATGGGTCAGTTCTGCCATTGGCATGCACAGTCTGTGGGACCCAGGCAAGTCTCTAGACTCCAGTTTTCTTATCTGTATACAAGTGAGACTTAAGCATCTTTTCCAATTCTAACATTGTCTGATTGTGGCCACTTTCTATATATTTCCTTACAGAAGAGAAAAAAAAGAAAGGTTGGAGAGAAGAAGGAGAAAAAAGTCCTTGGGAAAATATCTTCATAATATTTTCTATAATTCTGTGGTTAGTATCTCACCTGCTCTTAGAGGACTCAACCTGGTCCTGTTTGTCATATCCTACACCTCAAAATATAATCCTTCTGGGAGACTTCATGATGGAAAAGAGTTCTTGGACCGTCGAAGGCAACATCAGCTTAGCACAAGCTCTGGCAGATATTGCCAAGCTGGAAAGGCCATGAAATAGCCTGTGTATGGACTGTATGCCTATCCTACAAAGACCAGCATAATAAAGTGTAGAAAGGTTTATGACAAGCATACTGTCACCACCATGGACTGATTTTAGCCACAGCAACTCCTGAGAAGCTGAAAGCATACCCATGTAATCCCAGATCCCTGTAACACTGGGTAGCAGTACCCTAAAATTTCTTGTATCTGCAGAATGCTTTTGGCTTTTCAAAGTACTTTCACATGACTGCTCCTCCCACATGGTACTCACAATAACTCTGGGTGTTGAGAACAGAAGAAGGCAGTATCACCTTCCCTCTCTCCTTCACATCTGGGATTTTATCAGGTGTGGAAACTCCCTCCACTCATACAGACTGGCAACTATATGTTACAGTCTTAGAGCGTGGGGCCTTGGGACCTTAAGTGACTTTTCTAAGGTTCCAGCCAGTATTTATCAATGGTACAACTTGGAAAGAGATCTTTCCAACTCTAAGGATTAACTAATATCCACTCTAATACATGGCTTCTTACAACCTTTCCACAGGTAAAGCACCTGAGGCAGAGATGACACAGAAGTTAATGACATGAAGATAATAACTGATGATAACAACAAGTTAATGATAGAGGCAGACCTAGTTCCCAGATCTGCTCACTGCTGGGCTCAAGAGCTCTTCCATGATAGTGACTTGCCGAGGTGAAATGAGAGAAATCATTTGAATAGAATTGTCCAATATTCCTTGAGAAGACAGCCATGGGGTGGAAGCACATAGATAAACAAATGTTCTCTTTAGCTGACAAGATATTCATAATCAGAAGGCAGCACCCTATTTTCCTCCAAAATGCCACTCTCTGCCTTATCGCCTAATAAAACCCACATTTCTATAGCACATTAACGTATGTTAGGGGGTTTCTTCAAATGAGCCCTGTCAAGAAGTATAAGTATTACCTTTATTTTACAGAAGGAAACTGAGGCACAGAGAAGTGACATAATTTCAACCCAGAAGGAACTTTATCTCATCCAATTTCTTTGTTATACAAATGGAGAAACTGAGGCTGAGATGCCAAGCAATTTGTCCCAAGCCACACAGGTTACACAGAAGCAAAGATGAGATTCAAACCAAGGTCTTCTGACTCCAAGACCAGTGCTCTTTCCACTAGACATTGCTACCTAATCACACAAGCTGTGAATGCCCAGGCAACATCATGAATAACACTGTAAGAATGATGACAGGTAAAAGGCAGGAATCCATAATGAAAGGACTTCAAACTGAGTCTTCCTGTCCCAGTGGATTCAGAAAGGCAATTACCCTCTGATGATCCCCCACTGATTCAAAGTGTATCTTCCACCCCAAAGATACCACCCATCTCAGCATCACTAGAAACATGTTCCTCCCTACAATCACACGGCCTGAAGGAAACCTTTACATCTCCTGTGGGAAAGAAAACTTTTACTTCCATTGTGGAAAAATAACTTGTGTTACCTAACATGCTAAAGACAGAACAAGACGGGGATGAGGGAATGGTTTAGGTCAGTTATAACATGGAACACTGGAAAAATGGAAACTCTGAGCTCCTGACCACTTACAAAGAGCTAATAGTCTGCCTTTCCTACAGAGTCACATTTAAGGTATCTTGTAGGAGACTCACCTCTACATATTTCCATTTTATTTTTTGTTGCTTTTTGGAGGGGGGAAGGCAGGGCAATTGGGGTAAAGTGACTTGCCCAAGGTCACATGGCTAGTAAGTGTTAAGTGTCTGAGGCTGGATTTGAACTCAGGTCTTCCTGACACCTGGGCCAGAGTTCCGTTCACTGCGCCACCTAGCTGCCCCTACATATTTCTAAAGTGGATAAATCAGGAGATTTTCTGTTCTTTTGCCTTGAGTCGAATCTATATGGAACCTGTTTATGTCTTTCTCCACATTAAACTCTAAGCTCACTGAGAACAGGGTCTCTTGCCTGCGTTGTATCTGGACCGTAGGCCAGATTCTTGCATTTGGCATAAGCTTAATAAATGTTTAATGATTTGAATCACTGAAATAGTGATGTTTTAGGAATGGCAGTGAAAAGAGAAGGGCCACAGTAACGGAAATGAGCAAATATCAGCTTAATTTCCAAAAAAGGAAGGATCATTCAAGCTATAAGCCAGTGACTTTGGCATCTACTTCATTAAAAAAATTCTAGAATGGATTAGTAAAGAGATGATTTTTAAGCAGATAGAAAAAGGCATGATCTCCAAGAGAAAGCATGAGTTTAGAGGTAAAAAATCTTGCCACCACCCTAGTTCAGGCCTTTATCACTTCTTGCCTGGCAACTTCAACAGCCTTCTAATTGATCCCTCTGCTTCAGGCCTCTATCTATTAGAATCTGTCAACCGCAGAGTCGGCCACCAAATCGATGCTCTTCAATAAGCAGGTCTGACCATGTCACCCCTCCATGTAAATTACTCAGCTCCCCCTAATATTTGCAGGATCAAATATAAAGTCTCTTAGCATTTAAAGCTTTTCATGATACAGTCTCTCCCCTCATACGAGTCTCTTCAATGATCCAGCCACATGGGTCTACTTGCTATTCCATCTTGATCCATCTCCCCGTTCCTTGACTTTGAACTGGCTGTTTGTCCCTCATGCCCGGAATGTTCTTCTTCACCTCTACTTCTCAGAAGCCTGGCTTCCTCCAAATGCCACCTTTAGCCGACCTTTCTGGGTCCTTCCAGCTGTTAAAGCCTTCCCCTCTCACATTAACTTCACTCCACTCTACAGACCTTACATGTACATATTTAAATACCTGCCATCTCACCCATCAGATTGCCAGCTCCTAGAGGGCAGGAACTGCTTTTGCCTTTATACAGCTTGCTTTGTACCCCCAGAGATTAGCACAATGCCTAGCACATAGTAGGTGCTTTCATTTGTTCTGTCATTTTTTACAACTCTTCCTGACCCCATTTGGGGTTTTCTTGGTAAAAAGTGGCTTGTAATTTCCTTCTCCAGCTCATTTTACAGGTGATGAAACTGAGGCATAAAGTGATTTGCCCAGGATCGTACAGCTAGGACGTGTCTGAAGTCAAACTTTAACTCATGAATCTTTCTGACTTCAGGTCTAGCACTCCATCCACTGTACCACCTCGCTGCCCTGTAGGTACTTATGAAATGCTTATTGATTAACTAATTGATGCTAAACTAACTTCACTTTCTTAATCAACAAGATTATCAGGAATCATCAGAATTTTCAAAATGCTACAGATAGCACAGAACTAGACTTCAGGATAGCATCTGACAACATTTCTCATAGTGTTTATTCTTGTGCATAAGAAAAAGAGTTGTGGTCCCAATGAGAGTGCAGTTAAGCAGATCTGGAACCAGCTAAGTAACCAGACCCAAAGAGCGGCAATTAACAGATCACTAATAACTTGAAATAAGGTCCCTAGTGAAATGCTATAGAGGTTTGTCCATTGAATAATATGTTTATCAATGCTCTAGATCAGTGATTCTCAACCTGTGGGTTGCAACCCCTTTTAGGGGTCGAACGACCCTTTCACAGGGGTCACCTAAGACCATCGGAAAACACATATTTCCGATGGTCTTAGGAACCGAGACACTGCTCCTCTATCCGTCTCCAGGAGGGTCCGCCCACATGCACATACGCCCACATATGAGTATCAAAGAGTTGTGGCATTAGGAAGGTTGAGAACCACTGATCTAGATGAAGGGATGGCCAATCTGCTTACCAAATTTGAAGATGATTCAAAACTGAAAGGAATATTACATTAGAAATCAAAACTAGCATCCACAAAAGATTTTAACAGACTGGAACAGTAGGTCGCTACTAACAAGGTGAAATGTAATAGGGGCAAATGCAAATCCAAACAGCATTTGGGTTTAAAAAAATAATCAGCTGCCCAAGAATAGGATGAATCAGATATGACTAGCCAGCATCTCACGTGAAAAAGACCTGGAAATTGCAAGCTGAAGTCAGCATTGTGATGCAATAATCAAAAAATCCAGCAGAATCTTAGGCTCTGATTCTACTGTACCTCTCCCCCAGTCAGACCATACGTGGAACACTGCATCTAGTTATAAGCATCACCTTTTAGAAGGAGCACTGAAAACTAGGAGCACGTCCAAGGAGAGCAATCAGAACAATATGGAGCTTGGAAAATCAGGCCATATCATGATTTGTTGAAAACCCTGGGTAAGACAAGACCAAAACATGGTAGCTGTCCAATTTCAGGGGTTTCCATGTACAAGAGGGATTAGGCTTGTTATGCTCAGGTTTCAGTTGAAGTGAAGAGAAAACTTCCTAAAAATTGGAGCTTGTCCAAGAAGGCAAGAAGGATAGAGTAGAAGGAAGAGGAAAGCTCCCAACTCCTGCATGTCCTGAGCTGGAAGTGGGACGACCACTTGAAGGTGAGGTGATAGAGGGGGCTCATCATCTCTGTAGCAGCTGGCCTATGTGACCTCTGAAGTTCTTCCCTTTCAATTCTAAAATTCCATTTGTTACTCTATGAAATGGGGAGGTGGGGAGGAAGAGGCCTGAGCTAGTCACACAGAACAGCAAGAAGTGAAAGCTGACATCCCAATGGATAGAAAAAAGAAATGAAAACTAATAAAGCCCATAAGTATTGGGCCATTTAGTGACGAACGGTTCTACATATTTCAATTTCCCCTGGGGTATCACCAGATTATAGTTCAGTACCTTAACAAACATTTAGAGGTCCTCTAATTCATTCCCTAGGGTATCACCAATTTACAGTTCAGCACAAATAATAAACATTTATAGGTCTGTTAATTCACCAATAAAGCAATCTTAAGAGTAAGCTCTTAATACAAAACTTTTGTTGTTTAAAGGTATGTTTCAATTATGGGGAAAATTCAAAACCACAACAGTTCACTTACCAACAATGAGGGATAAATGAAATCTTGCAAATTCTCCTGGAATAAACATGGAAGGTAAATTGATCATTGGACCAGGAAATCAGTAGCCCTGAGTTTGACAAGTGCCAGCTTTGGGCAGGGGTGGCTGCTGTAATCTCAGGTCAATTACTTCACCCCTATGGGTCCCTACTTTCCTCATCTGTAAAAAAGCAAGGGCTGAGGGGAAATAGTGGATCAAATGAACTCCTAAGGGGCCTTACAAGTGGAGGAACAGCATGGCACAGTGGGAAAAGCAGGGGCCTTGTCTCAGAAGCTGGGGAGTTTGAGGCCCCGCTGAATGAAGTCAGCTTCCTGAGCCTCAGCTTTGTCATCTGTGAAACGGGAATAATCAAACCACCAACTTGCTCTTTCACAAAGATGTGGTGAAGAAAGCATTCTGCAAAGCTTTAAAAGTGCTGAAGAAATACAAGCTATTAAGATGACAATGATGATTCTAAATTTGCAACACAGGTAACTGCCTAGAGGAGCCTTATGCCAATGTCCTGTTGATGAAAGGCACTTATTCTCAAATTAAAATTTATGGAGAGAGAAAATGAGGCTCATCTCTATCTATCCTGTCCCACATCCTCCCTCCTCCCCTGCAACCTGTAGGCAGAGAATAATGAGGATCCAAAGCCCTCTCTGCAGATTAAGCAAGCCTGTGCTGCAGACAGACAGCCCCCTGGGAAGGCAGCTTTCCTCATCTGAGCCTAAAAAAAAGTTCCTCTTTTGGGCAGAGGGAGGGGCTGGAAAGCGGGGAAGAAGGGTCATGGGGAGATGTTAATAAGAACTGCATATCACCAGCCCTCCAGGTGAAACGGCTGAGTCAATTCATTCAGCGAGGCTACCACTGAACACTGGCTATATTTGGTGTTCTGGGTTTTAATAATGCCTTGCCTTGTCTCCAAAATGTCATTCCTCAATCCAATCCAAATGAACAAATATTTATTAAGTGCTTCTATATGCAAAGAAGTGAGCTTGGCACTGGAAATATAAAGGTGAAACAAGGCTAAACTTCAGCCTTCCATTCCCTCAAGAAGACCTACAAAAAGATAATTCACACGCCGTCAATCACAACTTCAGCCTCACTACCAATGCTGTGAGGACAGGGGCACAAATATTGTCAGCCACATTTTACAGGAGGTTCAGGCATGGAATATCTAAGTGACATGCCCATCGTCTCAGAGTTATTAAGTGTTAGAAGTCAGATGCAAACCCAGGGCTCCTGCCCAAAGTCTGGCGCTCTTTCTATCCTACCAACAGTGCTTGCTCAGAACTCTGGTAGCACCTTACTGTCCTCAGACTAAAGTCCAGACTCCTCTGCCTGCCATTCAAGATCCTCCACAGCCTCTCTTCCTAGCAGTAAAAGATCTCTCCATCTTGGCCCCATCCTACCTGCCTAAGCTTCTCTCCCACTATTCCCTCAATGACAAAATCTCTGCTCCAGTCAGGGCAATACACACTATACTTCCCCCCATCCCAATATTCAATACTACCTTTACCCTTTTCCTTGCAATTTTTTGTGCCTGAAATATTGAAATGTCCTGTTCATTAAATCCATCCAAATTTTTCTTCTTGCTGTTCAGTCATTTCAGAGTTTTTGTGAAAATCAGTTGAGTTAACATACGTAAAGTGCTTTGTAAACCTGAAAGTACTATATTTTTGTTTGTTGTTGAGTTGTTTTCAGTTGTGTCTGACTCCACACGAACCCATTATGGGTTTTCTTGGCAAAGATACTGAAGCAGTGTGCCACTTTCTTCTCCAGCTCATTTTAAAGATGAGGAAACTGAGGCAAACAGGGTTATGTGACTTGCCCAGGGTCACACAGCTAGTAAGTGTCTGAGACCAGATCTGAACTCAGGAAGCAAAGTCTAGCTACAAATTCAATTTTTTCTTGAAGGACAGCTCAGGTTTCACCTACAGCATAAAGCCTTGCCTGTCCACATAGCAGTACAGTACAGTGCCATGGAAACAATATTGGATCTGAAATGAAAGGAAATGGGTTTGAATTGTGGAGCCGTGTAAGCTTCAGAAAGTTACCCATCTCTGCCCACCTCAGTTCCGTCATCTGTGAAAGGAAGGGGTTAGATAAGATGACCTCGGAGGTCCCTTTAATCTTTAAATCTTTGCTTTAAATCTCTGATGCTATTATCCTGTGCTGAGCCTTTCCTTCTCTGACCTTCTCTGTAAGTGCAAAGCAACGTAATGCCAGAGAAAAATCATGGCATCTGGAGTGGGAGAAACTGGGTTTACATCTTCACCCCACACGTCTCTTGGGTGGCCTCAGGCAAGTTAGCTGGCCTCCCTGCACATATCACTTTTCTCATCTGTTCCCTGGACTTTTTTTTGATGAAAATGCTTTGTAAAAACCTTAATGCAGTGGTTCTCAACCTTCCTAATGCCACGACACTTTAATACTCGTATGTGGGCATATCTGCATGTGGGCAGACCCGCCTAGAGACAGATAGAGGTGCAGTGTCTCGGTTCCTAAGACCATCAGAAATATGTGTTTTTCCAATGGTCTTAGGTGACCCTGTTCAACTCCAAAAGGGGTCACGAACCACAGGTTGAGAACCGCTGCTTTAAAGCATTATGTAAATATCTTATTTTTTCATTATAATTACATATTTAGCACTGGATTATAGCTGCTTTGCTCTAGTCTAGATATTTCATGTTAATTTTAGGGAATAATAATAACTAGCATTTGTGTAACAATCAAGGTTGGCATAAGACTTTATATATAAGGTTTTCTCATCTGATCCTCACAATAACCCTGGGAGACTGGTGTGACTATTGTCCCTACTTTCTAGTTTTATAGCAAGAAGGAATCACAGAGGCCATCTCATTCAACCCCCTACTTGTACAGAGGAGGAAACAAGGTAAAGTGACGTGGCCCAGGTCACACGACACAGTGTAGTCATGATTTGAAACCAGATCCTCTTATTGTAAATCAGCACTCCTTACACTATACTATGTGACTGGCCTTGGGGAGCCGGGAGTGCTAAGCCTTGAAGGATGACTCCATCTTTAGAAAGGAAGAGTCACAAAACTTGAGGAAAATACTTGCTCATGGACACACAGGTAAGAAGTAAAATTGGGACTTAAATCCTTGACCTATAACTCCAAATCCAAGGCTGTGTGTGGTGTGTGTGTGTGTGTATGTGTGTGTACATAAGGGTGTATGTGTGTGCATGCATGGGTATGTGTGTGCATGCACAAGCATGGGTATGTGTGTGCGTGTGTGTGTGCATGCACAAGCATGGGTATGTGTGTGTGTGTGTGCACGCATGCATGGGTATGTGTGTGCACATGTGTGTGTGTGTTTTGTCTTCTGGACCACAAAAGAAGCAAGTTGAATGGAGGCATCACATCATGCCCCTCTGCCCTTCTTCCCCAACTGTCTGACGCAGGGGAGGATCTGGGATGAGAGTCTGGTGACTGTCTGCTGGTGGACCGACTGGCCCATTACCTTCAGATCCCGGTGGATGATGGGTGTCTTGCACTGATGCAAGCGGGCAACAGCCTCACAAGTATCACAGAATATCTGCAGCACTTCGTTCTCTGTGAAACCCGTCTGCAAGCGCTGGTTCATCAAGTTCACCACTTGACCTCCTAGCGGAGAGAAGACAAAAGTCAACAACAATTAGAGCCGCGGAAAGAGACCGCGCAGGAAGATCATCTGGTCCAACCGCCTCATTTCACCAAGAAGGAACGTGAGGTCCAGAGAGGTGAAATGGTCTTTTGAAAAGTCACCCTAGGGGACAGCTAGGTATCACAGTGAATAGAGCACCAGCCCTGGAGTCAAGAGGACCTGAGTTCAAATCCGACCCTAGGTACTTAACACTTAGTAGCTGTGTGACCTTGGGCAAGTCATTTAACCTCAACTACCCTCCAAAAAACCCCACCCAGTTCAATACTCATTCTACCGCACTGCCCTCTGCAGTGAACAAAAAAGAAAAAAAGGACTCCTTCCATTTAGACAGAAACTGACAACGTAAAAAATTAAAGATTGGGAGCAAAAGGACCTGGGTTCTAATCCCAGCTTGGCTGCTTATTTTAGGCATGCCACTTAATTTACCCAGGCCTCAATTTCTTCCTCTATAAAACTAGGGAGGGAAGTTCAATTAGATGGTCTCTGAGGCTCCTTTCAGCTATAAATCTATGAAGCTATGACGCTGTATATCATGAGGAAAAACACGTGTTCTCCTTGGTTTTACCGCCAGCTGTTTGCCCTGCGGAAATGAAATGCCATTAGAGGCACAGCTGGAACTCTTGATTTCTCAGGAACTGTCTCTCATTTTTCGATTATCCAGACCCCCTAGTTATTCCCACTGGTTGCCTTCTGAACATTTCAAGGCTCATTATCGTCTTCACCAAAAAGGAACAGGAGAGGAGGAGATGGTGACAATGGCCAGATTCAGACACAGCTCAAGGGGGTGGAAATGCCTGATGGAAGTGGTTGGAGCCAATGGTTAAAATGAGTTTTGAGAAGGATCTGTGGGTTTTGTTTATATCCATTGTCTTTGCTCATCACGAGTGGAGATAATTGAGAATTGGCTATGATTATGGATTCATTTCTCAAGCATCTGTCATTGAAATGTGTAGGTGGCAGATACAGTCATTGCAATGCAAGGCAGCAGAACTATGGGGAGATTGTGTGTGCAGCTGGCTGCTTACAACAGAGGGGCCAGGGAATCAAACCCTCCAGACGACAAGAGTGCTAAATGGAGTCTCCCTTCAGTGATTCCTCCTATGGGGCTGCTGAGGGAAGGGCACTCTAGTTTTCATCCTGACAGGATCACCTCTCTGTGTAATCCCTTGGTGGGCAACACCCCCCATGTTATAGACACCAATCCTATAATCTCAGAGTTGGAGCCAGCCTTGGACCTCTCCCAGTCCAATCTTTTCTCTCATGCAGAAGTCCCCTCTCCAACATTCCTGACAGATGCTCAGTCACTTCCAGGGACAGTGCTGTGTATATCAAACAAGGGGGCTGGACTAGAAGGCCTCTGAGGTCTCTTCTAGCTTTCAGGCTACGATTCAATAATAAATAGGGCAGTCTCCATTTTTAGACAACTCTTGTGCCAAAGTTCTTCCTAATATTAAGCTAAAATCTGTCTCCCTGATACTAGATAATCATTTGGGGATTATCCAGAGCTCTAGCTACTCCCACAGACTCTCTCTTGGACAATTCAGGGCTTATTGGCTCCTCCACCAAAAATGAATTAGGAAACAAATTATGAAATTCATCAAATTCAGCAATGGTTTTGAAAAAATGGTTTGATGACAGGGGATCACAGGATTTGACCTAGAAGGGGGCCTACAAGGCCACCTGTCCAATCCCTTAATTTTACAGAAGAGGAAACTGTATGTAACACCATACAGAAGAGGCCCAGAGAAGAGTGAGTTGTCCAAGGTCACAAATCTGGTGTGTCATTCTGTTCACCATTTTTATCAATGATTTGGATGCAGACATACCAATATTCCGAATGCTATAAAAGTCTAAAAAGGAATACTAATTGCCTGGCTTGCTCAACAGAATTAAGATCTCAAAATATCTCAAAGCAGAACCACAATTCAAATTTAGGTTCTGTGATTTCCAACTAGTTGCTCTTTCCCCTTCCCCCAACATATCCCAATGGCTAAAATGAGGTTCAAGGATTATGTATGGATTTCATTAATGCCTCTCCCACATCATCACAAGGATGAGGTTATATAGCCTTGGCTTTTAGAATAACAGTAAACTTGCTAGCTTTCCATTTCTAGACATTTTTAACTCTTACTGAAATGAAATCTGACTCCCCCCGATACCCATCCATTGCTACGTCTACCCTTGAGTCAAGTGGAATCCTTCTTCCAATGATATAGCCCCACAAATACTCGAAGGCAGTGTTCAGGTTATCATTGTTTTTTTCTTTTTTTTAATTAGTAAACATTTTTATTTTAAACAAATACAAAATAAGAAAAGAAACAAACTTAAATATTAAAGTGAAAATAATACAAAATAAGAAAAGGAAAAAAACCCATTGCCATGAATAGCAGAACATGAAAGAAGATTCAAAATACATAGCAATAAATATCCATTTCAAGAAAAGCCTATATAATGAATACCACACGTTGTGTTGAGAGCTGTCCATCTTTTCTTTGTTTCCTTGTAAATTTTCTTTTGTTCTCTGCTGAGCACTTTTTGCTTTGTTCTCCCTCCCCTCCGCCCTCTACCCCGAGCTTGTTCTCCCAAAAGGCCACAATTAAGCATGGATTCTTGTGTGTACACACACATATATACACATACACATATACATACAAAACATACCCATATAGACACATACACACAAAGACATAATATACACACATATACCCATACATACATACATATACTTAGTTATTGATAATCATAGTTATATATAGACATATACATTCATATGCCTCTATGTAAGACCCACTATATTTATTTATCCTCTGCTTCTCTGAGGATGGATAACTTCTTCCTTCATAAATCCAAGTCTTTCCACATTTTCCCAAGTCTACCAACTCATCATTTCCTATGTCATAGCAATATTCCTACCTCATACTGTCTAGTTGTTTTAAATACTTCAAATTCTTTTCTTTAAGATTAAATAGCCAGGGAGGCTAGGTGGTGCAGTAAATAGAGCACTGGCCCTGGAGTCAGGAGGACCTGAGTTCAAATCCGGCCTCAGACATCTAACACTTACTAGCAGTGTGACCTTGGGCAAGTCACTTAACCCCAATTGCCCTACCTTCCCTCTCCAAAAGCCAAAAAAAAAAAAAAAAAAAAA
>CM053585.1:95813259-95833254 GCA_028646515.1 Pseudochirops corinnae | reverse complement strand
GGGTGGGGGAACGAGGGGGAGAAAATATGTAACTCAAAATCTTGTGGAAATGAATGATGCAAACTATAATAAAATTAAAAAAAAAAAAAGATGATTTGGGGACTTTTGAGCCCAAGTGACTGGTAGGCTCGTAGTGCCCTGTGTGTTTTTCTGATAATTTAGGAAACAGCATGGTATAGAGTCAGCTAAGTGATACAGTAGGGAGAGGAGTGGGTCTGGTATCAGGAAGACCTGAGTTTAAGTCCTGCCTCAGACACTAAGTCACTTAACCTTTCTCTTCTTCGGTTTCCTAACCTGTGAAATGGGGATGGTAATAATAACATCTACCTCACCAAGTTGTTATGAGGGTAAGAAGAGATAATATTTGTATGTTGTGGTTCATTTATTTCAGTTGTGTCTGAATCTTCATAACCCTATTTGGGGTTTCCTTGGCAAAGATACTGGAGTGGTTTGCCAGTTCTTTCTCCAGCTAGTCAGTGTCAGAGTCCAGATTTGAACTCAGGTCTTCCTGGCTCCAGGGCCTACTTAATAAATGTTTACTAGCTGACTGAAAAAGCTGAGAAGGGAGAGGGGTTGGAACTTTTCTCCAGGTCTTCTAGGCTAGTGAAGGGGCAGGGTCCCCCACAAGTCTGTCCTCCCTTAGTTCAGTGACCAGTCCTCTCTGAATCAATCCCTAGTCATGAGAATTTGTGAAGACCAATTGGGAGTTGTGTTGTCTCAGTACAATGAAGGGATTCTCTCTGAGGGGGAGGCCAATGGGCATACCCATCCCCACAGAGCCAGAGTGCATGTTCCATGGACTAGAGAGTATGTGATTTTTCATGTTTCTATCCTAAATCCTGAAGGCAATGCCTTCTACATTGCAGGCGCTTAATGAAATGTTTGCTGAATTCAATTGAATTAAACTGATGTATCTGTGGCTTCTTTAGCCTCAAGTCTTCCTTCCACTTTAGAAAACTAGGAGAGCCATGTAAAATTGTGAGCTGAGGGATGGGAATTCATCTAATGGAGAGGGAAGCAATTTCTGTTTCCCTGATGGGATAAGGGAACTGAAGAAAATGGAAGACATTTTGGAGCTCAAAATGTTCCAGTAAGAATCCATGTGTCAGGGAACTGTCAGAAAAGCTCCTTTGACAACAAACCCTGCAATCACTGCTCTGGCGAATTTCCTTCCCTGGTTGCTCCAGGTGTTTCCAATCATTTTGGTTGTTTTCTTTTTCCAGTAGCCCAACGATATTTCATCTCTGTTCAACTTACTATTCAAACCCTAAATTTGGAGTTTGGAAAGTTTTTTCTTCCCTTCCTCCCCTCCCCAAACTTTTCACACATACGCTTTCCATGCAAAATGAAAAATCAAATCAGTTCTGCCTCCTATTCTTATCACCAGCATAATTCAGAAGGCAATTGAGTAGCTTGGTTCAGTAGTAACACTTGTTCCTGGACCAAGTTTCTGCCAAGGCAGAAACTTCTGAGCCCCAGTAGTCCTGTGATAGTTTTTTTTGGTGGTGGTTGGTTGTTGTTATTACTACTATTATTTTAGTTTGGGGATGGAATCTTGGATTTAGTCATAGAGTCAATTAATGTTAGAATTGGAAGGAACCATACAGATATAGACCAATAACCTTATTTTACAGTGAAAGAAACCAATTAGCCAATTTTTCCAGTTTTCTTCCCAGCAGAAATCTCAACCCTTTGTCCCTCTTCACCCAGGGAGAGGGCTCTTGGCAAAGAGCAGCCACTATCAAAGTACTTAAGTAGCTGTGTAGGTCTGTATGTACTCCGGTGAAAGTAAGGAGTTCTGCCTAATGGAGAGGGCTGTAGAGGAGAAACCACTAGACTGAGTCAAGAGGTAAGATTCTAGTCCCAGCTCCTAAAGTTGACTGCCTATGTGATCTTGGTTATTTAACCTCTTACTTCCCTGGTTTCTAGTGAAGAAAATCTTTATAGAATTTTCCTTTTATAGAATTTGTCCTAAGGCAAAAATGAGAAAGAGTGTATAAGGAAGCACTTTGAGAAGCCTAAATCCAGACAAACATTAAGAGTGGAACATACATTCTAATGGGGCATACAGCCTATGACTAAATTGGTACATGTGACCATGACATCAGGAAGTTGATGCCATGACTTGCAAGTGAATTGGATGCAAGTGAGAGAGATTTGTGCAAAATCACCAGCCTCACTTTCTCCTTCATAGCCGTCTGGGTCTAGCGTCAAGATATAGATCAGGATGACTGGAGATGGCCCCCTGCTGGAAAATGCCCTAGCAATTGAGGAGTTTGGGAAAAGTCTCCTTCAGGCTGTGGCCCCAGAGCTGAGTCTTAAAGGAAGACTTCTGAGAGGCAGAGGGTAGGAGGAAACACAGATAGGGGACACAACCAGTACAAAGACTTGGAGTTGGGGGATAGAATGGCGTGTGTGTAAAGAACATTAAGTGCCCCATTTTGTCTAGATGTAGAGTGGTGGAGACTGGAAAGAAAGAAAGCCCAAGTTGTGAAGTTGTAACTAAGTTAAAGGTGAGAGTGTTCTTGGTATTATATTGTAACTTAGCCTTCTTGCAACATGCCTCACTTATTAATCATAACCTTGCAGAGGGTACAGTATGGATGTATCCGTACTCCCATTGGCACGCCTCTTTCCCCCCAAGCAAGGGCCAATAGGAATGCTCCTTCAGGGTGTGCCAGCACACCTGGGTTTATATTCTGTTCACTGGAAAAATAAGAGTTAGGGATAATTATGGGGTTGTGAATGTGGGTTGCTGGAAAGATACTGGTACCCTCAACAGAAACAGGGAGGTTTTGTGGAGGGGCAAATTTGGTTGGGGGACAGGTTGTTTTAGACAGGTTGAGTTTGGGATGCCTATAGGACATATAGGTGGAGATGTCCAGCAGGTAGTTGGTGATGTGAGTTGGGAGCTCTTGAGATGATTGCTGAGTATATAGATTTGTAAATCATCTATGTACTTGTAGATGATAATCCAACCCATGGAGTCTGTTGAAATCACTCAGGAGAGGGTAGAGAGAGAAGAGGAGAGATATAGAATAGGGCCGTTGGGGTATGTTTGGGGGATATTCCTGGTTAGGAGTGCAAGATGAAAAGGCAGCATGATGAGGCAATCTGATGTGGGAGGAGAACCAGAATTGAACAATATTATGAAAACTGAGGCAGAGGGTATTCACACGGATGGGGTGAGGGTCAATTATTGTTTTTGCTTTTGGGTTTTTTGCAAGGGAGTCAAAATTAAGTGACTTGACCAGGCTCACACAGCTGATTAGTGTCAAGTGTCTGAGGCCTGATTTGAATTCAGGTCCTCCCGACTCCAGGGCTGGTGCTCTATTCACTGAGCCACCTAGCTGCCCTGGTTCTTTTAATATTATTCTGAATTTATATTACTTGAAACTAAACACTAAGACTACTTTTTCCCCAAAATGATTAGTGCTTTAATAATCTTGAGGGTTTACAAATATTATTTCTTTGGAGAATGGATTTTAATTCTCCCGTCGTCCATAGGTACGTATCTCAGAAACCACAGCCCAGAGCCACTAGTCTCACCTGATAGAGATAGCTCTGGAATGGGACTTTTTTTTCTTTCTAGAATTAGGCAGCTCTTCAGCATCAGTTTTATTAGTTAGATGGAGTGTTTGTAAGTCATAGGAAGAGATCTTTAAAATCTCAACCCTCCAGAGCTGGAAGGGACCTTGTTCAACTTCGTCATTTTACAGTTGATGGAATTAAGGGGAAGTTACCTACCCAAGATCACTTTGGCGTTGAGAAAGACAAAATTGGATTTAAAAATCCACGATCCTCTTTGTTTAAGGCTTACGAGCTTTTGATCTGTTTAAGCTATTTGTACTTATCCAACTTGCTAAGGAAAAGTAAAAAGATATTATTAGAATCTGGTTTTAACTGCACCTGGGCAGCTAGGTGGTGCAGTGGATAGAGCACCAGGCCTGGAGTCAGAAAGACTCATTTTCCTGAGTTCAAATCCATCCTCAGACACTTACTGGTTGTATAACCCTGGGCAAGTCACTTAACCCTATTTGACTCAGTTTCCTCATCTGTAAAAGGAGCTGGAAAGGAAATGACAACACACCGTAGTATCTCAACCAAGAAAATTCCAAATGGGGTTATGAAGAGTAGGACAAGATTGAAAAAAGAGACTTCAGAATTATTATATACTTAACCTCATACTTCAGAAATAATTTCAAAAGAGCTATAATCCCACTTCTGTAGGACCTGCCATTTCAACCCTAATTTAGGGGAAGTATCAATCACAGAGCAGTGATTCGTAATCCTTGTTTATAAATCCGAAGGTGTATTTAGTTATCTCAGGAGACACCATGAAATTCCCTTTATATACTGCATGCATTGGGAAGGGTAAGTGTTTTGAGATTCGGAAGATCAGAGTTGTAGGTCAGCTATGTGACCTTAAGTTATTACCTTCAATTTTCTCATCAATAATATGAGAATGTCATACTGGATGATTTTTAAAGATCCCCTTTATGTGAAATATCTGAAACTCTGTGAAATAATGAAATAACATTGAATTGAGATAAATATATGGAATGCTAATAAAATATATATTCAGTTTGGATATTAATATAATTCTGACTGCAGCTAAAATGATAATTTATGTCTTTTTACTGTATGACTAAACTGTTAGCATTAGAAATAGGCTGTTAGATTGCCCTAATTGAAATGTATAAAAATTCAATATGTTGGAGTTGCAGCCAACATTTAAATAATATAATTGATCTGTGAGCCTATAATTTAAAAGTATCATTTGCCAAATGAAATATCGCCAAAGTACAAGGATATTAAAGACATGAATTTGAACCAACATCAACACATGTTCTGTGTATTGGAGGTGACACAAAGTTTAGCTAAGACATGATTCCTACTGTAATTGAGTTTATAGTCTGGTAGTGTTCTAAGACATAACTACAGGTAATTCTGATACACAATAATATGTGACAAGTACATTTAAATAGGTATACAGCAGAGTGCCATGTATAGTCTACACTTTGAAGCATGAAAGGTTTCTCCCTATGTGAGTTAGTATTTGAGTTAAGCTTGAAAAGATGAATAGGCTTCAGGGGAAGAAGGGAAAGGAAGAAAAGGGAAGGGAAGGGCATTTTAGGGGTAATTTGTTGAAGGTAGCTAGGTGGTGCAATGGATAGAGTGCTGGGTCTAGAGTCAGGAAGACTCATCTTCCTGAGTTCAAATCCAGCCTTAGTCATTTACGAGCTGTGTGACTCCAGGCAAGTCACATCACCCTGTTTGCCTCAGTTTCCTCATCTGTAAAATGAGCTGGAGGAGAAAATGGTCAACCACTCCAGTGTCTCTGAATAACAACCAAGATTTAAGACTGAAGTTATCTGCATAGTGAGGCCTTTCTTGAGTCTCCCTCCACTCTCTTATCTGTTGCAGGTACTTCCCCTCCACCAAAAACAAAATCTGTTTGTTTTTATTTTATGTGTATTTAAGTGTAGGCAATTTGCTTTTCCCTTATAGAATGTAAGCTCCTTGAGGACAGGGATGTTACTCTTTTGTCCTTGAAATTCCCTGTTGCTTTGGCACTTAGCAGGTGCTTAATAAATGTTTGTTAATTTAATACTGAAAGGTAGAAAGGAGAAATATAAAAACACAAATGAGTACATGTCACTGTCAAAAATGCATAGAAACTGATAGGGATCAATTGCTTCCTTGAATTAGATGCTTTACCATTTCAGTTATCATTTTAATAAGAGATAAATAAGTGTCTCCCTTCCTATAGCGGGTGTGCCTTTTTCGCAGATAGCCTCCGGTATATGTATCACATAGACATTTAACAAATGCTTGTTGATTTCACATTTTGTGGAGTGCATTGTGTTGTGCCGTTGATTAAAAATATAGACTTTGCATTCATGGTAAGAACACTGAACTGGAAATTGAGAGACTTCGGTTCTAGTTTTTACTTGGCTACTTGCTGTCTGTGTGACCATGAAAAATGGCACAATACTTAACTTCTGGGCCCCCATTTTTAGAAAATCTCAGCTCATGTAAAAAGAATCATTACGTTAGATATGATCTCTAAAGTTCATTCCAACTTAAATAAAAAAAATTAACACATTATATCAATATTCAATTCAATAAATATTTTTAAAGGTCTGAAATTTGCAATGCGCTGTGCCAGGCATAATATGATAAAAACATAGTTCCTGGAGCTTATAGGCAATTAGGGGGTTGGGAAGCATATAAAACAAAAACATAGAAAACTGTAATATAAAAATAATATGATTTAGGATTTTTTTTTTTGGTGGAAAAACTCTAGAAACTTTATAGTGCCATATTATTTTACTGTTATTCTAGGAGAGGTCTGAATAAAGAGGCATGAGATACTTGAGGATGAGATTATTTGTAACTAAAGTTACCATGGAAGGCTTCATTAAGGAGATGACACCTGACTTGATCCTTGAAGAAATAAAAGGATATTAACTGGAAGAAATTTATATAGAGTCTATTCCAGATGTGGAGAATAATGTTGTATGCAAAGACATAAAGGTGGGAGCAGCAAAATATTGGGAGTAGTGTAGTTGGCCTGAAATGTAGAATATGGGGAGTGGGAAAGTAATGTGAAATAAGGTTGGAGAGGTAGGTTGTGGAGGGCTTGGAATGCCATTAAGAGTTTATATTTTATATGGTAGGCAATGGGAAGCCACTGAAAAGTTTTGAGTTGTGGAGTGATGTGATCTCTCTTTATGTATTAAGAAAATTACTCAGAGCAGTTGGATTGATAATTGGATTGGAGAGGGGAAAACCTGGAGGGAGGGAGACCAGTTAGAAGGCTATAACAAATAGTCCATCCAAAAAGTGAAGAGAGACTGAACCAGGATGGTTGACATGGGTATAGAAAGGAAGGGGCAGAGGCAAGGCAAAATGATTGGATGTTGGGGTTGAGAGACACTGAAGAGTCAAAGATAACTCTGAAGTTAAGTACTTGGGTGCTCAGTAACTTGGTGGTGCCATCCGTAGAAATAGTGAAATTTAGAGGAGAGACGCAGGTTCTGTGGGGGAAAAACAAGATGAGTTTTGGACACGTTGGGTTTGAGGTGATGGCAGAATGACTTGGGGATATCCAGCAGTTATTTGAGAATCAGAGAATTCCATGGCAGCTGGTCACAGTGAACCACAGTAAAGTACGGTCCTCTCCCTCACAATGAAAACATCATCTCTGCAACGGTGCACAGACATCTGAATCTAGGAGTATGGTTTTTGCGCCTCCAGAGAGTACAGTTTCTGCCCCTTTCAGCCATTTATTATTGCCTGTGGATAACTGAGGACCTCTAGTGTTTTTCATATTTGTTGTATTTGGGCACTTCTTCCCCCTTTTCTTTCTTCTGCTCCCCACCCCACAACCCCCCGCCCTTTTCCTTTTAACTTAATGTGATCAGCCAGTCTCCGAGCAAACAAATCCTTCCCGGGTCTTGGTGTTCTTTGTTCTTAGAATCCATTCATTGTTCCTCTGTATTATACCTTGATCTAGAAAGCCAAATTCCATTCTCTGACATCATCATCTTAAGCAGTTGTTCAGTTCCCATAACATCCATTCTCTTCCTTTCCTTGGTATCTGTGATGAAAATGTTGGCTACAACACAAATCTTAGTTTAACTTTTTGACCAAGAATTCAAAGTCCCTAGAGATTCTTTCCAGATTATTCCTGGCAATGTTATCAATTCAAAAATGGATTACTATAGGGGGTGGTAGGCCCTCCGGTTGGACTAAGAAGTCTCAAAGGTTTCTCTATCCTATCTTGAATACGCGCATGGGAAGACTATGCATCCCAGTTTTACTCATCAGCTAGAAATATGACTGACTCCATTCCTCTTACCTACCACCTCCAAACATGTCTTTTTTCCCCCCACAGGAGCAATGACAGATCCTGGTAAATCTCCTCTATCCTTTCATGGAGCAAGGGGAGGCCTCTGACTCTTCAGAAGATCCACAGTCACCCTTTGTGTAAAGAATCTTGCATACAATATCTGTCTTTAGATGTTCCAGATGCCTTTCATCTTCTTCCCTCTTTCATCATGATTTTCCTCCATTTTTTAACTTCTTGACCACCCTAAATATTTCTGATTTGAATTCCAATGTATTGTGTTAGAAACTAATTCCTTATCCTTTTTTTCATGGGATCATGGATCTAAGCTGGAAGGAAACTCAGAGGTCATCTAATCCAGCCCCCTCATTTTACAGATGAGGGAACTGGGGCCCAGGATTCCACAGGAGGTAGATTTAAGAGGTGGGATTTGAAATCAAGTCCTCAAATGCTTTTCCCACTGTTTCATGATTTCTCTTTTTCTTCTGCCCTGCAGGAGAAATCTTCACCCTTCATAGTAAGTTGGAAAGCAGTGGTACAAGTGCTCCCTAACCCTTTGATCATTTTCTCCTGCGGGGAATCTAATTTGTAGGTTACTTGACACATGACAAACTCTGCAGGTCACTTGAATGGTGACTGCTCTCATCCAACATACCTGCAGACATTGAGAGTCTCTATTACTTGTGTCTCCTGGGACTGTTCCCCTTGGGAAGTACTGTGGCAAACTGCCATGAGTGGCTTTGTCTTCTCAGGCCCTGTTGGCCGTGGGTTCAGGCGTTCCGCTTTCATAGGATGCCCAAGCCCTTTTCTTTTACACTTCCTCTTCTGGTCTCTCAGGTATTTAGTCAGTAATTAGCTGTCTCTTGTTGTGCTCTAATTGCTCCTAGAGTGAGCCTTAACTAGTAACAGCTAGTAGAAATCTTTGAATAGCCTTGCCAGAAAATTCCAAACTCCTGTCATTTTTCATCTGGTACCTGTTCATTTTCTTGCACAGATGCCTTGCAACCTCTCCGTCACTGCAATTAGTAGTACTCTCATCATGGTTTTAGAGTTTAAGAAACTGAGGCAGACTGAAATCACTTAATTTTCTACCATCACAAGAAGATGAGTCTTCCTTACTTCAGGCTCCACACTCTAAAGTAAGCCTTTGGCAGCTGTTTGTAAGACCACAGGCACATTATTTCACCTCTATGAGATTTGAGTTTCTTCATCTGTAAATGGGGATAAATAATGACACCAAGAGTGCCTATCTGGTAGGGCTGTTGTGAGCATTAAAGGAGATAATGGATGTAAAGCACTTTACAGACTTTAATGGGTTATAGAAACATCTATTATCATTGTTCTCATCTTTTTGATTGGGACTCAGATAGAAATGGACCTGGTTTGTCAAAATCTTCATTATTCTTTTCTATTTAATATTCTGTGGATGGTTTTTGTTGATATTGTTCACTCACAACTGACTCTTCATGACCCCATTTGGGGTTTTCTTGGTAGATTTGCTGAAATGGTTTACAATTTCCTTTTCCAGCTCACTTTACAGATGAGGAAACTGAGGTTAAGTGACTTCTCCAGCGCATTATATAGGTGAATAAAATAAGTTTTTTTTAGTTGAAGGCCCACAGAAAGCATTTCCAATATAACTACATATAATTAAAATTAAAAATGAAAAAAATTAAAATAAAAAACTCATCATCTGTGAGTCTCTTTTTTCCTTATTTAATCAAGAACTCTTCTAGCCATAGCTGAGAAGGGTAATCCTCTTCCGTGCTTTGCTAATTAGTTTGTGATTATAATTTTTATATACATATATATTATTGTATATATATTATTTATTGTATATATCCTGTATATAGTATATATTATGGTATAATAATATATGTTATATATACATATATATTATTGTGGCATATAATATAAGATGTTGGTCTAAGTCTAGTCTGGCCCAGTTTGCTTTCCAGTTTTCCTAGCCATTTTAGTAATTGGTGCCCTTGGGTTTGTTAAGTACTATACTATTATGTTCAGTTGCTAATGGATCTTGGGTACCTAATCTCTTCCGTCTGCTTCCTTCTAAATGCTGCAGCTCATTCACCACTTTCCATATACACAAGTTTTTCTGATAGCACCAACTGCTAGCACCCTCCCTAACAACTTTGTATTTAACTACCTCGCTTCTATTTTTGTATTTATTCTGTATGTGCTAATATATGGTACATGATGTGTCTCTCCCTTGAGAATATAAACTCCTTGTTATATGTATGACTGGAAGAGACCTCAGAGGCCATCTAGTCAAAGCCTCTCATATTATAGATGAGAAAATTGAGGTTCAAAGGTTAACTTACCCTCCTTTAGTAATTTTTAAATTAACTTTTATTTTTTTTTAATTAACAAGCATTTATTTCCTCTCCCTCCCAAGTTCCACTAGCACCACCATCCTCTCCCAAAACAAAACAAAATAAAAACCCTTGTAACAAATATGAATAGTCAGGCAAAACAATTTGTCATTGGAAGGCCAAAAATATTTATCCCTGAGTCACTTGATTTTGGCTTCCTCGATTTGTTCTTTCCTTGGAAATAGCTCTATTACGGTCTAGTTATTGAACCATTCACAGGTCTTGAATGAGGCAACCCCACAAATATTCACAGATAATATGTGAGTATGTGTCCCCGCAACTTGTGAGCCGTATAGCCATGCTTGTACTTTTTCAGGGAAGAGGAAAATTTCCCTCTTCCCTTTCCTGGCTGTCCCTAAAACAGACTATCTTCTGCCATTATTTTATCAACATTTAGTCAAGTATCTGTGTAGAAAATTAACAAAGCCTCCCGTTGACTTTATTTCCAAAAATGTGAATTATTAGTTTGTTCTTAGGCGAGAGTGGGGTATTTTTCACTTTCTGTTTGTTGATGTTTTGTACTCATATCTCCAGCACCTAGTATCTAGCACTGAGCATACAGTAGGCATTTCATAAATGTTTATTGATTGGCGATTAATTTCTCATCTTGTCCTTCTTGGTATTTTCTCTATGCTTTTCTAACCTTATTTAGTTAGTTTCACTGTGCACAGGGGAAGCAAGGACCCTGTCTCCTGTGTCCAGTCCAACCAGTAATGTTGATTTATCTTCAGAGAAATCTGAGCTCATTTGTTTTGACCCCCTAGACTACTCGAATTCTGTAGAACTACTAAAACACCATACCTGAACCTAACTTAGCTGTGGCCAGGATGGGACTTTGAAAAGATTGTCTGTTTCTTTCATAGGGGGATTTGCCATTGTCTTTCTGGTAAGAACAAGCAATGGGATGAAGTGTGCCCTGAAACGCATGTTTGTCAACAATGAACATGACCTCCAAGTGTGCAAGAGAGAAATTCAAATCATGGTAAGTCTGTCCATTTCAATTAAACAAACATTTATAAAGTAAATGACAAATGATGTAAATGTATGTATTTGTATCAATTCAAATATATATCTTAAATATCAGAACTTTAGCAGATAAATTTTCTGTAAAGATCCTCCCCCCCCCCTTAATTGTTTTACTGTGTCTAAAGTCTTTATGGCCATTATAAATCCAAATAACTTTTCCTTGTGTTTGATGACAAATGGGATCATCTCTTTAGTTATTCTATCACTTTGTCTTCTGCTGGCAATGTAGTAACTCCTTGGTCTTTCTGAGAGACTGCACTGTCTGGCCTTCAGTGTTGGGTATTAGACTCTTTTTCTGAAAAACCTTGGGAATCTATCAAGGTGACAGCTTGGTGATTGGGTTAAGCCATGGGTAGAAAGTTGAAGGATGTAGTTTTTGGCTCATTGTAAAGAAAAACTGCCTACAAATTAGAAATGCCTCAAAGTGGAAAGGGCTGCCCCAAGGGGTATGGTAAGTCCCTAGTCCCTGGAAGTTTTGAAGCAAAAGCTAAATGACATCTTTCCAGGAATATTATTGAGGGGATTTTAGATGGAGAATGGATTGGACTAAATACCCAGGGAGAGAAGTGAAGAAGTTAGCCTGGCTGGGTTGGACAACTCTTCACAATAGAGGTTCCGGGAAGAACTTGGTCAGAGCTTGGGGCTGCATGAGCAGAAGGATTTTCTAGGAAGAAAAGGTTACAGGAGTGGAGGCTTTTTCTGGGTGAGAATGTTGTTGGGACATGGAGGAGAAGTCCAAAGAGTGAATAGTGGAAGCAGGAGATGAGAGGTCTCTGAGATTCTATTGATTTCAGAATTTAACCCTGTTTTTTGTGGCCTATGAGAAAGACTTTGGGATATAGAGGAAGAAACACTAAACTAGGAATGAGAAGACTTCCATTCTAGTTGTGGTTCTAACCTTTAGGAACTGGAATGTTAGACCAGTTGCTTAGTTGTTCTGATTTGGTTTCCCTAAATATTACTTGAGGTAATATTTATGCCTCGTACAGTAGGAAAGGCAAAGAAAGTCCTTAATAAATCATAAAGTGTCATTGTAGTGATAATGATGGTGATGATATGTCTAAACCTTGGTTTTTTAAAACCTGAACAGAAAAAGCACAGTCATAGAAAGTGTATTAAGTTCGAGGAACTGTCTCTAAGGGGGTACTTCATTTTCTTGAAATTTGTGGGTATGGTCACCCCAAGGACAAGGCAAATCAAAGATAGGTGGGTTCCTTCAAGTGAGACAAAGCTGTGGAGGAGCTCTGTCCCAACAAGTGCTAGTGAAAAGAGAGGGATGGATTTCAAGTTGGAAAAGCATAGATCTAGAGCTGGGTGACACCTCAGAGATCTGGTCCAACCTCTTCAATTTACAGATGAGGAGACTTTGGCTCAGGGATATTAAATGATTTGCCTAGGGTCATGGGAATGAAATTTGAACCCCATTTCTCTGATGGAAAGGCACTTTCCACTTTACCATTCTGAGTTCAAGTCTTTTGCTCTGACATTTAGTACTTTGTGCTACCCTAGGCAAGGCACATCACCCTTTGCCTCAGTTTCCTCTTCTGTAAAATGAGCTGGAGAAGGGAATGGCAAATCACTCCAGGAACTCTGCTGAGAAAATCCCAGATGAGGTCATGAAGATTTGGACATGGAAAAATGACTGAACAACAACAACAACAACAAAGTTTCATACTGGTCCCTTTCATGGAAATAGTATTAGATTTGACATCAGACGATTTGGGTGCCACAAATGCTTAGCGTAACCTTGGACAAGTAACTTCCTCTTTTGGGGTCTCAGTTTTGCTTTTGTCTTTAATTCGAGTGCCTTTTTTCTTTCACATTATATTGATTCCCAAACATATCTTCTTCTCATAAGGCTTTACTGGCAATAAAGATTAAAAAAAGACAAGTTCAGTCAACTATGTTTGCAAAGCTATGCAATATTCCAGACCCATAGTGTTTTGCCTCTTCATTTTCTTATCTCTACTCCAAGTGGACCTCAGTTTTTTCATCTGTAGTATGAGTAAATTGGACTAGATCATCTTGGAAGGCTCTTGCTACTTTTGGTATTTAGCTCTGGAAGACCAGATATATGTACCTCTCAGCCTTTAGTCTTACTTTCCATATTTGCAGAACAAGAATGTATGTCTCTTTTAGGCTATGAGTTTCCAGTAGATGAAGTAAGTGAAATTGCAGTATATTAGGGTTTGATCAGTCTATTTTATTGATGCTTCTTAGCTAATTGCACAGGGGTCCCATTTTAGAAAATTATCTTGCTCTGGCTGACTGATAGATGGACTCTCACTAATAGATCTTGGCCACCTCTCTTATTTGGTATCAACCCAGATTTTTTCCAGATTCCCAATTATTTTTTCTCAGGATTTATAGGCCAGCTCAGATGGATCACAGCTGATTTGTGTTCCATTAAATGCAAAGGGACCATTTGTTCTTTCTTCTGGACCCTCTAAAGGACATGACCTAAAAGAATCCCTGATTCATTTTGGCTTCAAAGAATCATCTTCATTTCCATGCACTCCCTTAAGTAAATCTTATTTTCCAAATAAAAACAAATTCAGGGAAGGCCCAAATTTGGAGTGAGAAGGCTAGAAGTTTATGTGAATCATAAATTTTAGAGCTAGGATGGAATTCAGAGGTCATGGAGTTTGACCCCATCATTTTACAACTGAGGAAAATGCAGCCCAGAAGGGTTAAGTGATTTGCTTAAGCTCTTACAGCTTGCAAATGGAGCTGAGACGTCAGCTCAGGTCTTTTGTCTCCAAGGCCAGGGTGTAGGCCTCATATGGGTTGCCATTTCCTTTTGAGTCAGCTGGAGAGGGGGAGGGAGAAGGGGGTATGGTCTCAAGTAAGCAAATACAATTCTATATGGTATCAATAGGGGTATAGTGAGTATCCAGGAGAACTCTGCTTTGGTTAGGCCACACCTGGAGCGTCCCCATTCTGGGCACTAACATTGAAAAAAGGACTTTGACAAGCTGGAGGCTAACCAGGGTCATAAAGGTCTTTGTTCTTATGCCATATGGGAATTGGTTGAAAGAAATGGTGATGTTTTAGCCTAGAGAAGAAAAGATTTGGGATAAGTATGAGTCATTTTATTCATCAGGCATTCAAGTGTTTCAAGGGCCGTCCCATCAAAATGAAATTAGACTTACTCTCCTGGACTCCAGAAAGCAGAACTGGAAACAGTGAGTACAGGTGACAAAGAGACAACATTTAGGCATGATATAAGAAGTAATTATTGACAAGCAGAGCTATCCAAAACTGGTAGAGGTTGCTTTGGAAGGCAGTGAGTTCTCCCTTATTAGAGGTCTTTAGGCAAAGCCTGCCCAGTTCCTTGTTGGGCATATGGTAGGAGGAATTGTTCAGATATGAACTGGACTAGGTGGCCACTGAGATCCAGATTCTGGATTTTATTATACAAGATAAAAATCATTAAAAAACTTTTGAAAAAATTTAAATAGTATTTCATTTTCCCCCAAAATATATATTAAGAAAAAATTCTTTAACCCATAATAGCTAGCATTTACATATAGCACATTAAGATTCTCACATCTCATTTTATCTTCACAACAACTTTGAAGGGCAGGTCCTATTTTAATTCCCATTTTGCAGAAGAAAAGACTGAGGCATCAAGAGGTCTAGTGATTTTTCCCAGCTTGGCACAGGGAAAAGAACCACAGCAAAGAAAACCCAATTCCTTGACTTCTTATTTTTATCTGGTAATCTCTATTCCTTCTTCAGCAGGCATTGATTGCTCAGATAAGGAATTTCTAGCTACTTAATTCCACCTGGCATTGGACAGCTTTATATAAATTGTCTCTAATAGAATTCAGTGTAAAAGCTCAAAGGGGGTGATAAAAAAACTATTTGGAAGAGAATAGTTAATCTAAACATAACCCTCAGGCATTGTAGAAAAAGGGAGCCTCACTTGTTCAGAGAATAAAAATGAGAAAAACCAATTGAGAATATCTGAGGGACTGTAGCTAATAAATTGACCAAATACCTCTAAGGTTTTAAAGCGAGTACCTGAAATCCAAGTTTTATGCATGTGAAAAACCTGTAGCATTTCAATGAAAAATAAACATGTTTTGTAAGTTCACTTTGAAATTTAGTAATAAGGGTAGGCAGGCTGATTCCCAGGGCAGAAAGAACTATTAGAAGAATCCAGATGGAAGTTAGCTCAGACCCAGATTTTCTGTCATTTGTTATGGTTTGCAATTTCTACTTTCAGGAAACTGATTCATTACTCTAAATAAGTGAATTTATACTTAAGGTGCTCTATTGCTACAGTAAAGTAGTAGGTCTCAGTTTGGTGATATTATGTTTTATTTGTAAGGCTGGTATTTTTATCTGGGCATACTATGGTAACTCTTTTTTCAAGCCTGTCACATTTATAACCATGAATTTTCCAGACTTTCATTTGTTCATTTTTTAAAATTATAAAAGTGCAGCTAGGTGGCTCAGTGGACAGAATACCAGGCCTAGAGTCAGGAGGACCTGAGTTCAAATTCATGTCAGATATTTATAGGCTATGTGACCTTGGGCAAGTCATTTGAGCCTGACTGCCTCCACCACCACCCCCAATTTTTTTTTAATGGGTAGGGATTAGACCTGTGATTTTAGTGAATAAAGAGCTATTCATTGAGAGGTGATGATAGAAAACTATAATTGAATAATGAGAGATAATTGAGAACTATTTAATTGAATAGAGAACTATTTCCAGGTGAAGAAATTCCCTTTACCAGTGTAGGTCAGGACTTTTTCTACTACTTATCATCTTTAAGAGTTTTTTGGTGTACTTAGAAGTTAAGTGACTTGAGCAGGGTCACATAGCCATTATATGTCAGAGGTGGGACCTGAATCCTAGGGCTTCCCAGGTAATAAAAGACAGAACTCTTAAAAATAGTTTAATTTAGACAACATTACCTAACAAATCAAAGATGACATACCAGTTTTAAAAGAAAAGAAAATAAAATTATATGAATCAGTACTTTCCCCTCTCTCAACATATTGAATCTGAAATGCATATGAGACAACCAGGTGAAGATGTTCAGCAAACAGTTGGTAATGTGGAACTAGAGGTCAAAAGAGAAATGATGGCTGGATATGTGGATTTGGAAGTTATCTACATAGAGATGATAATTGAACCCTTGGGAGTTGATGAGATAATTCAGAGCAGATATAGAGTGAGAAGGAGGGAGTCCAGGAGACTCAGTTTTTGTGTATGGGAGGAGGAAAATGAGAATAAGCCGATAGAAGAACCAAGAAAGAGCAATATCATGGAAGCCAAAGACTGACAGAGTAATGAGTCAAGAGGTAGTATTGGAAGCCAGACTGTAAGGGATTGAGTATAGAGTGAAACATGAGGATATGAAGGCAGTGAGTATCAATAGCCCTTTCCAGAAGTTTGGCTGTAAAAGGGAGAAGAGCTATAACAATTTGATGGAATGACAGAGCCCAGTAAAGATTTTTAAAGGAGAGATGAGATCTAAGCATGTTTGTAGGCATCAAGGAAGAAACCGCTGGGTAAAGAGACATTTTAGATCAAAGAGAAAAGGAATGCTTGCAGAGGTGAGCTTCCAGAGGAAGTGGGAGGAGAAGGGAGGAGCATCACTGAATGAAGCCCCATTTTTTCATCACAGACTAGAGTAAAGAAGGAAATATACTAAGAAGTGATGAAGTGATATTTTCAGGAGTGGAGTAGAGGAAAAGAAGGAGCTTAAGGTAGATGCCCTTTATTTCTCCATTCTTAAGTGGAATGCAAGTAGGAACAGAGAAGTTAGAGGAGCTAACTGAAGGCTATGGTTTGGCAAGGCTGGACTAGCAACAGGGAAAGGGAGATTCAAGGGTAGCTGATAGCATATGGTAGAGATAGTCAGGCACTAGGTCAAGACTGAAGGGGAAGGAAGGAAGGAAGTCTACAGTAAGGATAATGGAATGGGACAATATGGAGAGATGAGATATAGATACATACATAGATAGATAGATAGATACATAGATAGCATTTATTATATACTTTGTGCCAGGCCCTTTGATAAACACCAGGTATAGAAATACAAGAAAATAAAATTGTTTCTACCCTCAAGGAGCGTACATTCTAGTGGGGGGAAAGGCAACACATAAATGGGAGCTGGAAAGCAGTGAAGGGAGAGGATGAAGTGGAATGGTTCTTAAGAGGGGACAATGTGACTGTTGAGGAGGAGATGAAGGAGAACAAGGAAGAAGGAGTGCAGAGCCCAGGCATGAATAAGGGCAAACATGGCTGATGTCTTTCCTAAAATGCTGATCCTGGGGAGGGAATCACCCATCAGGAGAGATGGGAAGTCCCTAATGAGGATGAAGAATAGTTTCAGGAGGGATGAGACAGAAAGAGAAATTTAAAGATTTAGAGGTTGTACATGGAAAGAAGAGATTTAGAATGCTGGATAGTTCAAGGTTATAACTCTTCCTGTGTGTAGCTGAAGTGAAGTAAAGGTGGAAGTCATGGGATTTTAGGAATTTTATGATCTGAGAGGCCAAAGTATTCAGGGAGACATCAATATATGTATGTTGGAGTCCTCAAATAAAGGGGCAGAGATTGGGGTGGAGAGTTGAATTTTGAATCAGGTGGTAAATTTTTTTTTTTTTTTGGAGGGGGTAAGGCAGGGCAATTGGGTTAAGTGACTTGCCCAAGGTCATACGGCTAGTAAGTGTTAAATGTCTTGGGCCGGATTTGAACTCAGGTCCTCCTGACTCCAGGGCCAGCCCTATTCACTGCTCTATTCACTGCACCACCTAGCCACCCCTGGTGAATTCTTTATGAAAACAAAAAGAATGATCCAGATATTAGCACATGTGATAAGGAGTTAGATTAAGTAATAAAGCTGAAGATTCTTTAAGGAAGAGAAGTTGCTGAGTGATGGTAGGAAAGAGACAGTCTAGAAATGGGGTGAGGAGCAGGGAGTATTCTTTCAAGCAAATAAGGTGGTCCTTACCCTCAAGTCCTTACCCTTTCCCATTCTTGTGGGAAGAGGCAGCACATAAATGGAAGATGGAAAATAATGGAAGGAAGAAAGCCTTCCTCCTAGCCCAGTGCTTGGGGACTATAGGAGGTATACATAGCACTGGAAAAGGTGACCGTGGACTGAGTGCAAGAAGATGAAACAAGAGATCTAGAATTAGAGCAGTTAAATGATAGAGTAGGAATCCCAGAGGGCACAATAGCACATCTTCAGTTCTCTGAACTAAATGCCCCCAGTTCCTTCAACCAGTCGCAATTTGGCAATATTCTCTTGATTTTTCGTCTTGGTTACTCTCTTTTGGACGCACTACACTTTGTTTATGTCCCTTCTGAAATGTCATACTAGAACTGAACATAACATTCCAGACGAGCTCTAACCAGGACAGAGTACAGTGCGAATATCAACTCATTCCTGAAAGCCGTGCCTTTCTTAATGCAATCCTGGATAGTGTTAGCTTTTTTGACTATTGACTCATTGAGTCTGCAGACCATTAAAGCCCCTAGATTTTTTTTCCTCACAGAAAGTGTTAACTAATCAGAATCCTTCCATCTTATGCTTAGGAAGTTGATCTCTTAAACCCAAATATAGAAATGAGAGGCAAATTGGTTTAGTGGATAGAGTGCTGACCTTGGAGTCAAAAAGACCTGTTTCAAATTCTGCCTCTAACATTTACTAGCTGTGTGACTATGGACTAGTTGCTTAACTTGTGAGACTCGGTTTCCTCATCTATAAAATGAGAGAATTGAATTGTAGATGACCTAAGGACCCTTCTGACTCTGAATCTGATTCTATGATCTTTACCTTTGCTCTTATTAAATATCATCTCCTTCTCTTCAGCCCATCGTCCTATTTTGCTGATCTTTTTGGATCCTCTACCACTATCATCCATTGTGTTATCTCTCCCGATTTCATTCTATCTACAAATTTAGTAAGTGAGTCTTCTGTGGCTTCAGTTGGCTAGTACAACGCCAAGGTCAGATCTCTGGGATGCTCCACTGGAGATTACCTTCTACGTTTTGGCTTTTTCTAGAGGATGCTGCATCCCCAGCCAGCCTCTCCAGTAGGAGTTATTCCTTCTCCCATGGCTCTGTCACATTGTCCAGGAGCAGGGAGCCTTCTTCCTGCTCCCCTCTGACCTTTCTGTTGCTATTGCTCTGCAGTCTTTCATCTGATATTCACCCCATCTTTCAGTATCACCCAGCAAAGTCCCTTGTCCTTGCTTTGTCTTGCTCTTCATCTCTATTTGCAGCAGGGGACTTGTATGTATGTATGCTGATTTTCCCTTCAGAACCCAGATCTACAAATTCATTAATTTCTTCAATTTCCATTCTCATATCTTCATTCCAACTTGGTCACAACAAGAGTGCCTCTACCAGGCTTATACAAATTGATGCTGAATGAGAAGAGCAGAACCAGGAAAAATTTGTACACAATGACAGACACATCGTATGTGTGATGACCAATCTTGACGAACTGGACTCTTCTCAGCAGCGCACAGCTATAAGACAGCTCTACAAGTCTCAGGATGGAAGGAGATATCTACATTCAGAGTAAGATCTAGAAAGACTAGAGCTTAAATGGAGACTCAAGCAATATATGCTATCGTTCTTTTTCATGTTTGATTTTGTTTCTTTTTTCCCATTGTTCACTCATTGGTTACAACCCTTCTATGCAAAACCAGACTGTTGTACAGTGTGAAAGTATTTGCAGATCCTATACATGA
>CM053585.1:95796410-95812759 GCA_028646515.1 Pseudochirops corinnae | reverse complement strand
TTGCAGTGCTGATATGGTTCCTTGTAGCCGAGCTGACTTTAGTGGGAAGTATCCTTGTGTGCGTTTTCGGGTTCTAGGATTGGTTTAGAGTCCTATTTTATGGGTATTTTGGGGTGGCTATGTGAGAGTTGCGATATGTTGCTGCAGCTATGCTGCCATCTTGGCTCCGCCCCCCAAATCATCTTTGAATCTTCCCTCTCTCTGAACTTTCCCCACATTCAATCAGCTGCCAACTCCAGTCAGTTCTATTGCTTCAGCTCTCTTTCTAGACCAGTCTAATACCCTAACAGGTCTCCTTACTATGACTCTATTCCCCTCTCTACTCCATCCTTCATAATATTTTCTGAGAAATCTCCATATATAGCACACTCATCAAGATATACCTTTATGAAAAACCTTCAGTGACTGTCCTTTCAAATAAACTCTGGAGCCTGGCATTCGAGGCCAACCGTATTGAGGCTCCAATCTGCCAGCCCAATCTCATATTACTTCCCATTTTCACATGCCCATTTTCATCTTGCATTGTTCCATCTCTGTGCCTCTCCTCAAGCTTGGAATGCACTCTCCTCTCCATCCTTCAAGGCCCAACTCATAAGACTCCTCCTTACCTGACTTCTCCCCCACCTCTACAACATAGCTAAAAGCGTTGTCTCCCTCTTAAAATTTCTCCTAGCACTTCTAGACCTCCCTTTTGTCCTAAAGATAAAAGATTTTAGATTGACTTAAGTCTGGTAAACCCTTTCATTCTTAAGGTGAGAAAATGTAGACCCAAAACTTATATGACCTTCCCAAGGTTACAAGGGTAGTAAGAAGAGGACCAGGTCTTCTGACTCCAAATTAGTGCCCACTCTCCATCTGCCCAACCACCATATATGTCCATCTCCCACTCCCTCCAACTCCATTAGTTTATATGTTTTTTTCAAAACAGGGTTGCATTGGAAATACCCTTGTACCTCTAACACCCAGGACAATATTTTGAACATATAGTAAGTCTTAATAAATTGCTGAATGAATGAATGAATGAATGACCAGATGAACAAATGAATAAATGAATGAATGAACAACTTTCACTGCCAGTGAGGGTAGTATGAAAGGGTGAGAAAGGGGAGAGTCTGGAAGAGGGCTCATTAATACTTGCAGCAGGCTCTAGTAATTGGAAAAAGGGTTAGGGAGCTAGCAGAATCTTGAAGATGACTGTGGCGTTTGGGAATCTAGCTGTGATGCTGAGCTGCTGACAGATGCTAGTGTTGACAATATGCCCATCTTTGCTTTTGTTCATGTTCAAGGAAGGATATTGACAAGACTTTCAAAAGAAAAATAATAATCCACAAATCCAGAACAGATGGCGAAAAGCATGGCAGGGATTTTACAGAGAAAAAGGTCAATGTGATGCATTTGTCAACATTTTTTAAAAAGTTAATGCCTATTTTCCAGCTCTTCATTGGGAATACAGAACTCAGTGGCATTCTCCCTTGAGTAGAAGGCGTAACCCTGTAAAATGAAAGAATACTGGACCACAAGGCAGAAGGTGTGGTACTAGCTGTGTGACCCTGGGAAAGTTACCAGCCTTCGGGGGTAATCATAGCTAATATTTATGTTGTATTTACTATGGGCCAGGCACTGGGTTAAATGATTGACAATGACCTCATCTGATCCTCACAAAGTAGGTGCTATTATTATCCCTATTTTACAGACTAGGAAACAGAGGTTAAGTGACTTGCCCCAGATGACACTGTTAATAAGTGTCTGAGGCTGGTTTTGAAGATGAGCCTCTATTTCTTCATTGGCAAAATAAGGCTAATTATGTCTGCTCCACCTACCTCACCAGGCTGTTGTGAGGACCAAATGAGATAACATGTCTAAAAGCACCTAGTAAATTACCATCAGGGTATGTCAGCATTACCCCTACATGATGACTGAGTTGGAGCTGGCTATTTCAACCTTTATTGCACACCTGAGAAATCAGAGGCCATGAGAAGTTCAAGTCACTTGCTCAAGGTCATAAAGGTAGCAAGGGGTGGAGCCAAGATTTAACACCAGGTCCTTTGAATCTAAATCCAGTCTTTCTTCTACCCCATTACTCTGGCTCCCATATCACAGGTGTCTTGAAGCTTAGAACCATAGAATGTCAGGGATCAGCTGGTCCAACCCATCCCTCAAATAAGAAACCTCTCTGGAAAATCTTGGACAAGTGACCATCCAAGTCTCTGCTTAGAGACCTCTAGTGCTGAGAAACTTAAGCCCTTTTGAACAGACATACCCCCTTCAGCTCTGTCAAGAAAGTTTTCTGTACTTAGGCTTGAAACCTGCCTCTCCATAACTTCAACCAATTGGGTCTAATTCTGACTTCTGAGGCCCAAACAAAACTATCCTAAGACAATCTTTCAAATACTTGAAAACAACCATCGTTATTACCATCATCATCACCAACACCATAGCCATCATCATCATCACCAACACCATAGCCATCGCCATCATCATCATCATCATCACTAACACCATAGCCATCACCATCATCATCATCACTAGCACTATAGCCATCATCATCATCATCATCACCAGCACCATAGCCATCATCATCATCATCATCAACACCATAGCCATCATCATCAGCACCAACACCATAGCCATCACCATCATCATCACCAACACCATAGCCATCATCATCATCATCATCATCAACACCATAGCCATCATCATCATCACCAACACTATAGCCATCATCATCATCACCATCATCACCAACACCATAGCCATCATCATCATCACCATCACCAACACCATAGCCATCATCATCATCATCATCATCATCACCAACACCATAGCCATCACCATCATCATCATCATCATCACCAACACCATAGACATCATCATCATCATCATCACCAACACTATAGCCATCATCATCATCATCATCAACACCATAGCCATCATCATCATCATCATCACCAACACCATAGCCATCATCCACATTATCTCAATTAACACATAATACTTTAATAATTAACATGAATAATTCAAAGTTAGCAAAGCACAATACTTGATATCACACTCCTTTTAATCCCTGTTGCTGGGGATAGGCTGAGGTTGGTGGATCGCTTGAATTCACTGGATGTCACAACAAACCCTGTAAAGTAGATACTACATGTATCACCCCCATTTTACAAATGGGGATACTGAGGCTCAAAGAATTTAAATGGCTTGCCCAAGTGGCTGAGTTAGAATCCCAAACTAAGTTGTCTCAATCTCAAGTTCAGCACTCTTTCTGCCATGTTGTATTGTCTCTCATGTCGGTTCTCAGCACCGCCCCCCTCCCCCCAAGCTTCTCTTGACTCTTGACTCCCTCTAAAAAAGAATGTGGTATCAAGTGAAATGGAGCAGCTAGGTGGTACATTGGATAGAACATTGGGCTTGCAATCAGAAAGACTAATTTTTCTGAGTTCAACTCTGGCCTCAGACACTTACAAACTATGTGACCCTGGGCAAGTCACTTAACCCTGTTTGCCTCAGTTTCCTCATCTGCAAAATGAGCTAGAGAAAGAAAGGGCAAACCATTCCAGTATTTCTGGCAAGAAAACCTTAAATGAGGTCATGGAGAGTTGGACATGACTGAAAAACAAGTTAACAACATCAAGTGAGATAAAATATGTAAACCTTTTACAAATGCTAAGACTTTGCAAACCTTAGAACACCGCAGAATTGTTGTTGTTGTTATCCATAGAATGTTCTAAAGTAGATAGCATCACCAAGTGTGCTGATAAACTGAATACTGCATTGAATACAGGAAGAATGAAGAGGTAGTTTTAAATCAAGAGGTACTGGCTGGATCCTACTTTGGCAGTGTTTCCCTCAATTTAACTGTCATAACATTAAATAAGTCTGTTGCAACCACTGATCATGTAACAAAAAGGGTGCTTGGAGCTAAAATTCCCCATTCCTTGGTTAGAATGCTTAAGAAAATGATTCCCTCAACAACTCACTACTTCAAATTCCATAAGCAGTAACTTCAGAAATAAAACAGAAAAATTTCTATCTGCATCTTCTTGCCAAGTCTTCCTCTTCTGGTGATGGATCATGGCATAGAGGTAAATGATCCTGGGTTCTCTAAAGGTTAGGTGATTGGTAGATCTTCCACCTAACTGGAAAAAGACTTTGAGGATGGATGAGCCTGTGGATAGTCAGTGTATCTGGCCCCAGAGGACTAGCCTAGCAAAGAGTGGCTCAAAGCCCAAAGGTTGGGCACTTAGTGATCAGTTCTCTTGGCCACAGCTACTCACAGGGCAGCTAAATGGTGCACTGCTGGGCTTGGAATCTGAAACACTCATCTTCCTGAGTTCAAATCTGGTCTCAGGCACTTACTAGCTGTGTGACCCTAGGCAAGTCACTTAACCCTGTTTGCCTCAGTTTCTTCATCTGTAAAATAAGGTAGAGAAGGAAATGGGAAAACACTCCAGCATCTTTGCCAAGAAAACCTCAAATGGGGTCACAGAGAATAGGCCACAACTGAATAATAACTGAACAACAACATTGTTATTTTATAAGCCTGAGTTTCTTTATTATTAGAAGGTATGAATGCTTCCTGACAATTACATTCTTCAAAGGGAAAGGATGACACTGTTGTAAGTGCCAACTAATTGCTTTTGGCTTGAGTTACAACATGGCACACATTTAATAAACAGAAAAAAAATATCCAGAGGAAAAGCAAAAGATAGCTCAAAATTAATTAGCATCTTAGAGAAAGTGGAGATTGGTAGCTTCAAAATTTGGCCATGGTGGCTACTTTCTCTTCTTGCCTCTCAGAAACAGCATGTAATAAGCAACTATGTATCAAATGCATCCAGCTAAGGCTTAGAGAGTAGACTTTTAAGATATGCAAAGCACTTCACCCACTTTCCTCCAATCCCCTCAACAACACTGTGAGATGGGTGCTATTATTATTCCCATTCTACAGATGAGGGAACTGAGGCTCTGAGAATAGACTGTCAATAGACAGAGCTAAGGTCACAGAGGTAGAAAGTGCTTGCTGTGGAATCTGAACTCGGATCTTCCTGACTCCAAATCCAGTATCCTATCAGCTAGGCTCTACTATCTACCACGTACTATATACTCTATTGGACAATGGCAAAGATACAGAGAAATTAATATGCAGTCCCTGCCCTCAAGCAACTAATAAAGCATGCAAGAGCTTACCATCATGGTTTCAGAAAAACCTGGAAGGTTTATAAAAACTGATGCAAAGTAGAAGGAGCAGGCCCAGGAGAACATAGTACAACAATATCGTAGCAATGATCAACTGTGAAAGACTTAGCTACTCTGATCAAGACAATGATCCAAGACATTTCTGAAGAACTCATAATGAAAAATGCTGTGCATCCCACAGAAAGAACTGATGACATCTCAGTAGAAGGAAGTATAACTTTTAAGCTTTCTTCATTTTTTTCTTGCTTTTTTAGGCAACATGTCTAATATAGAAATTTTTGCATGATTTCACATGTATAATTGATATTGCATTGCTTACCTCTTCAATGGGTGGGAGAGAAGAAGAAGGAAGAGAATTTGGAACGCCAAAACTTTTTTTAAATTAATGTTATAAATATATAAATTTTGGGGGCTAGATGGCACAGTGAATAGAGGTCCAGCCCAGGAGTCAGGAGGACCTGAGTTCAAATCCAGCCTCATACATGTAACACTTACTAGCCGTGTGACCTTGGGCAAGTCACTTAACCCCAACTGCCCTGCCTTCCCCCCTCCAAAAAGCAAAAACATTAAACCCAAACACACACACACACACACACACACACACACACACACATTTTTAAAGCTTACTATCCTACTCACATCTGAATCTGATGAAGACTAATGCTTGGCCAGTATATTATTCTAGAGAGACAGTCAAAAGACTTACCTTGCCTCATATTTTGGCCTACCAGGGGATCCAAAGAACAAATTCAGAGACAAAATATCTTAATAGGCTTAGCATTAAGCACACTCACGCACAGTTTTAAACTGAGTCCTGCATACTAGTCAAGCAACTCTATTAACTATTAAAAATGTTTCCACTTGCACATTCAACCTCATGCAGACTTTTCATCAAGCCAAGCTTCCCTACAAAGCAGGCCATTGCTGAGGCCAATAGAAAGCCAGACAGCTGTGAAGCGGGGCATTTAACCTGTAGTTTTTAGTATCTAGTTCCATACTATACCCAGAGGCCTATAAAACTCTGCATACCCTTTGATCCAGCAATACCACTACTAGGTCTGTATCCCAAAGAGATCATATAAAAGGAAAAAGGACCAACATGTACAAAAATATTTATAGCAGCTCTTTTTATGGTGGCAAAGAATTGGAAACTGAGCCAATGCCTATCAGTTGGGGAATGGCTGAACGGTGGTATATGAATACAATGGCATACTATTGTGCTATAAGAAATGATGAACAGGCAAATTTAAGAAAAACCTTAAAAGACTTACGTAAATTGATGCTGAGTAAAGTGTGCAGAACCAGCAAAACATTATATACACTAACAGCAACATTGTGCAATGACCAACTGTGATAGACTTAGCTCTTCTCAGAAATACAATGATCTAAGACAATTCTAGGACACATGATGGAAAATGCCATCCACATCCACAGAAAGAGCTATTAACTTTGAATGCAGATCAAAGCGTACTATTTTCTTTTTTTTTCTTTTTCATGATTTTCCCTTTTGTTCTGATTCTTCTTTCACAACAAGACTAATGTGGAAATATGTTTAACATGATGGTATATGTAGAGCCTACATCACACTGCTTGCTATCTTGGGGAGAAGGGAGGGGTGGCAGGAAGGAAGGAAGAAAAAAACTGGAACTCAAAATATTACAAAAGTGAGTATTGAAAATTGTCTTTACGTGTAATTGGAAAAAATAAAATACTATTAAGTGGGGGGAAAAGAATCTATTTCCATTCTCAGAGTTACAACATATTTGTATACGGATCTGAGCTTTACAGAAGGCTTTGCCTACAATAATCCTATTAGGTATTATCACAAATTATCATCATCCCCATTTTATAGAAGAGGACACTAAGGTTTAAATAGTCACACATGGTCACACATCTAGAAGTACTAGAGTCATAATTTAAACTCTTGGCCTTCTGATTCCAAAAACAATCACTGTTCTTTCCACTACACCACACTGCCCTAAAATACCATACCATAGGGCAGCTAGGTGGTGCAGTGAATAGAGTGCCAGCCCTGGAGTCAGCAGGACCTGAGTTCAAATTCAGCCTCAAACACTTGACACCTACTAGCTGTGTGACCGTGGGCAAATCACTTAACCCCAACTGCCTTGCCTTCCCCACTCCAAAGAAATAAAATAAAATAAAATAAAATACCAAAGCATACCATAAGATACCTTTTGCCTGAGATGAGACCCAGCCATTGGTCCCAAAGCATACATGACTTCCCACAGAGACTATTTCTGTTGGCCAACCTTGCATTGCCATTTCCTGTTTCCTGACTAGATTCCCTGGGGCCCTGCCTCCCCCTGTTCCTGTTTTCTTCGAGGCAGGCCTCTAAGGGTACAACATTATCACCTGCCATACTGTTGGACCTCAAGAGAACACTTTGAACAATCTAATCATCTGACTCCCTCAAAGGACTTCTCTTCAACCACCAAAACTCTGCTTAGATTCTTGCTTAATGGTTAACATATAAACTTTTCATGCTCTCCCATCCCAGAGATTCTGAACCCTCAGCTGCCAATGCACTAATAACTAACCTCATTCCCCTTCCCCAGCTGCCTGTTCCCTTATCCCACACCCACCTCAAATATATCCCCCTAATGTCTCACTCTAAGATATACCCAACCTTTTCACTCTGCCCTCTGAACTGCTACATCCATAATTAACAAATTTCCTTTTATCCTAAATCTTTTCCTTTCTCATGCCATATTCTGGTACCTGTATTTCCTACCCTTTCACTAATTTCCTAAACATCCTACAATCTAACTTCTGAACTCACCATTCAACTGATGGTGCCCTCTCCAAAGTGACCAGGGATCTCTTAATTCCTACCTCCAGACCACTGCTCACTGAAAATATAAAATTTCTTTTAAAAAAATGCTCTGACATTTCAAACTGGGACCTACCATTAGAAAATTAGTGACAGCTTCTGGGAGCCTGTTTTTTTACAGAAATTATTTTTGAAAATAGGTCTATTGCCCAAATAATTTGATAGTACTGATAAACTCAGGTTATTTTGGCAGCGCTTGCCATTCTCTACCCATGAATGCAAGTGAATCAAATAACACCTCCCCCAAGATAATCAGAACAAAGAGGAGCTGACTGTCTCATACGTGCTGATGCTTCAGACTCTAATATGATGAATCTATTCCAGACCTTTCAAAGATCTTACTCATCTAGCAGTTGCCTATACAGTACAAGATTTGGATAAAACAAATTTCCTTTTGACTTCTCATCTATTTGTTTCTTCAGAGAAACACTGTTCCCATTTTTTTTTTTTTTTTGCTAATCCCAGAGACAATAGAGCTGGCTACTATACTTGTCCAACTTGAGGAAGCTAAGTTAGCATTCAAAAATGCTTTCACCATCTTTCTGCTTGGCCACATTCCCTTTACTGATGTAGCCAATGCACCAGGGTGTTATTATAAAGAAGAGCTGTTATTACAGAAAAGAAAGAGAAAGTCAGGACTTTCAATCCTGTTATGACATTAAAGATACAATGCCCAGAATTGTATTCAAAGTCAAACACAAGGGAAAAGAAAGTGTGGCTTTGGCATCTTCCAGTGAAGAAACTTTAGAGTAAGCTACCCTACAGAAGACACTAAAAGGGATTACCATCCTCCTTCACACTCCACTCATTCCATTGACCAAGAGCAAACATTAACATGAATTAGAAAAGCAGATGTCAGGTTTCTGTGGCACAGAAAAGACAGATAATGATTTGAATGGGGCTAAGAAGTCAAAGAAAACCAACAACAGTGAAGATGCTGCAGCTGGTCATCTTGTGACCTTCCCAAGGTCACACAAGTAGAAAGTGGCAGAGCCTGGAGACAGAGGCACTTGAGCAAAAATCAAGAAGACATACCATGGACTTAAAAATTATTTAATAGAAACTACTAAAATAAAGAATTAAAAGAGTGTCCTTCTACCACCCAGAAAGCTCTGCTTTCTAGAATGACTCCTACTCCAGGGGTCCAAGGGCAGGTTTTATGACAGCTTGATACTCAATTCTAGCTATCCATATTGCCAAAAATTTGACACTAAGCAGATATATTGCCTTCTTTGAGCTATTATATGTTCGTCTAATAAACAATGAATAAGCTTTATTAAGTGCCTACTATGTACAAATTATTGTGCAATGTACTAGAGATCCAAATATAATAAATGAAACAATCCCGACCACAAGCCTGTATTATAATGAAAATTAGTATTATTGTTGGTCATATCACCTGAAAATCAAAAATCTCCAATGGCTCCCTATTATAACCTTTAGACTAGAATCAACTTCAAATTCTTTCTCATGCCAATGGATCTTTCTTGCACCTTCCCCACACTGTGCATTGTGGTCTTAAACCTCTGCTACACTGTAAGTCCCATGAAAGTGGGGACCACTTCTTATCTAAACTTTGTACCACTCCCATCCCCTAGCACAATATTTTGCTTTTAATGGAAATGCTTTGCACATTTAATACATATGTATCGAATGTTACTGAATAAAAACAGCATCTTCCTCCAGCATTATCTAGGAGTGAGTTTGCTTCATCTACACAAGTTAAATTATCTAAAGTTTATCCTTCCAAGCACCAAAACTTTTTTTAATTAACTATTATTGATGGAAATCTTTTAAAATTGTATTACAGGCTTCCCAGTCTTTTTAAATAGACTACAACGAACATAAGTTAACCTTTTCTTAATGACTCAGCATCATCTTAGGAACATCCTGCAAGAACGAGAAACAGGAGATCTAGTTCCAGTCTAACCCAATCCCCACTCTACCAACTCACTGGATGGCTTGCAGTACTTCCATCCATCTTTCTGAGTATCAGTTTCTTCACCTATAAAACTGGAGGGATGAGGTATTTAAACTAGATAATCTCTCAGGTCTCTTCCGGCTTTAATATTCTTTTTAAAAAATTTGTGGAATAAAATAATCATTTCCATAATGCAGTATAATAAAAGAAAATTGCAATAAAACGGCAATGCTATTATGTACAAATTCCTTTTACTTTAACATTCTTTAAGACTATGTTTCTCCTATTATTCTCCATTAGAGCAAGGGCTGTTCCTTTTCTATTTGTATCCCCAGCACTTAGTATCATGCTCTGTACACAGTAAGTGCTAACTAAATGCTTCATTCATTCATGTAGAATATACAGAATTCATATAGAAGTTTCTTTGTCAGCTTGTCAATTGCCCCTCTGCTCCTGGGAACATACGCCTGCAATAAATATTTCTTCTTTTCTATTTCCCTCCCTTCCCCTCTTATAAATAAGCCGCTGCTTCTGATTAGCTAGGAGCTGAAAAACCAGGTAATAACTCAGGCTATCAAAAATGGTACATTATTATAATATGCTACATCGGGACTGTGGAACATTACAAGCATTTTGGAAAGCAACTGACAACAAGCAAGAAAAGTCACAAAGTTGACCATGCCCTTTAACCCACTGATTCCACTGCTAAAGACTTTATTCTAAAAAATATCTTTAAAAGGTGAGGGAGGAAGAAGAAAAAGGCCCTTTGGGTTTTCTGGGGTTGTTTTTTTAGGCCCTGTGTTTTTTAAAATATTCACTCCTGCTTTCTTTGCAATAGCAAAACACTAGACATAACCTATATGCCAAATGAGAATGGCTGAATAAACTGTGGTATATTCCCATAATAGCATGTTATAGAGCCATAAAAATGGTGAATACGACACAGACAAGAAAATAAGTTAGCTAAAACCTACGTGAAACGCTGCAAAGCGATGTCGGCAGAAACGAAAGTGTACGTACATTCGCTACAGCTGAGGATATAAAAAGGCAACAGAGGAATGGAACTTCAGACAGATTTGGAAGAAGGCAAGAGCCAAGGATTTTTGTTTGGTGTCTCTTAACGTCCTCAGTTCTACTTTGTTAAATGCCACCAGTTTTGGATAGATTTTATTTCTTACCTACGTTATTTTATTTGTTGATGTGTAATAAGACAGATTTTGAAAAAAGAATCTTGCATTCATTGAGTCAATAGGAAAAAATTAGTGTTAAAAATTTTTTACACATCTAATTGAGAAAGAAAAAAATAAGAGAGATAAAAGCAGTCAATAGCCCCCCCTGGGTAAGAGAGCTTTTGTTGTTGTTCAGTTTTTTTTTTTGTTTTGAGTTTGTTTTTTCTTTTTTCTGTTGTTCAGTCATTTGAGTCGTTTCTGACTCTTCATCACCCCATTTGAGGTATTCTTGGCAAAGGTGCTGTAGTAGTTTGCCATTTCCTTCTCCCAGTTCATTTTACAGATGAGTATACTGAGACAAACAGAGTAAAGTGACTCCTCCAGGGTCACACAGCTAGTAAATGTCTGAGGTCAGTTTTAAACTCAGTAAGTCTTCCTGATTCCAGACCCAACACTTTATCCACTGTGCCAGCCAGTTGCCCAAGCAAGCCTAAGGACCTCTACTCGTTTAGGAAACAATTAAGTCTCAGGGCATGGAGACCAAAATTTTCAAAGCTCAGGACCCTTGTTCCCTTCCTTTCAGGTTCCAGACAATATTGAAAATGGCCAAAAGTGACCCAGTTATGACCTCAGGACAAGTAAGAGCATTATAGTAACTTCTATTTTCTATTACTCTACACACTTTTTCACATCTCATTTGATGTGAAATCTTCACAACCACCCAGTGAATTAGGTACAGCAATTGGATGACATCAGGCACCCTAACAATTGGGTAAAGTGAAGCTTAAATGAGATGAATAGACTTATCCAAGGGATAATGACTTGTTACCCAGTTGGGGCAGTGGCAGAAATGCACATCTCTGTTCACATCTCTGTTCGAAGCAGTAAAAACAGCTCTGGCGTTGGGGGCAGGGGAAACATGGGTTCAGGTCTTTATCTTGGGTGAGCCACTTACTTCTTTTTCCTATGCCTAGATTAAGCAAGTATACTATAATGAATAGAAGGCCATATCATGAATAGTCTTAAGAATACATTGAATATATATAGTGAATATTCAGGAAAATCTGGGTTCAGGTCCTGTTACATACTGCGAAATATGAGGAAGTTTCTCTCAGTACCCCCAACAGGCCTCTCTCAGGACCCTGACTTACAAAAGAGTTACCTCCCCCCAAATGAAAATGTCACAGGTCCTTCCTTACCCCATTCCAATATACAAAAATGTCATTTGTACCTCCAACAGCTATAATTCTCTGACAGTTACCACCAGGCCTTTCTACTATATATCACACATTGTCCTCTGTTCATAAGACTCAGGCATAAGAATGAGAAAATGCACCTCCTCATCTTTGCCAGAACAAGGTACTCTGCATATGGAATACTTGATAGACCATTTGACTCAGGTGAAGCTCTGATTTGGTCTCCTGAACTGCTCTTCTCCCCCCTCTTTCATTTTTATCCTTTGTTACAAGGTATGACTCACTGAGTAGAGACAGGGAAAAGAGATTTAGTCAGAAATGAGGGTATTTAAAAACAAAAGAGAGCAATAAAAATGGTGGGGAAAAAGCACAGAGTTCTCAGATGAAAAGCAACCCCCAGAAGAGTCTGATGACATATCTCTAAAGCAAGTGAAGTCAATCTTGGGGGAGGACAGAGTGATTGTTTTGCTAGACAAAAATCCAACCCTAACAAAGAACCCTGTCAAACCTATTGATATTAGAAGCTTGCCCCTGTAACCCAGCACTTTACCAACCCTTAGCCTGGCATTAAATGAAAGTCATAACCCAATTCAAAGCCATTTTCCAGGAAAGCCAGGTTGTATCAAAAAGATTCATCATGCTAGGAATATCTGCCATGCACAGGCTTGGTTCATGAGGCTGTTTCAATGCAATGACTGCCTGACCATTAGAGCCAGGCTAAAGGGAGGTACCACAGAGTCCCAGGTCTCTGCCAATTCCTTTGGCTTCCACTGCATTCCTGAAGCAATGTAACCCAGAGCAGCTATGGGACAATGAATTTCACATCTGTATCATCAAAAGAGAGAACACTTACCACCTTTCTTCAAATCAATTTGATTTAGCAAATATTTATTAAGCATCTAGTGAACATTTATTAAATGCCTACTGTGTACAAGGTCCTTGACTGGGGGTGACAAGGTGGGGAGAGGGAGACAACAACAGTCCTGCTCTTACACAGCACAGCACAAACAGAGGGAGGCAATTTAGAAATCAACACTTATCCACGTTTTACAGTAGAAACTGAGACCATGAGCAATTACATGACTTGTGCAAGGTCACACTGCTAGTGTGTGAAGTCATATTTGAACTCAGGTCTTGGGAATCAAAGTCTAGCGCTCTATTCATGGCGCCACCTAGCTGCCCAGGTACTAAGATGTGTTATCCTGGGCAAGTCACTTAATCTCCCAGGGTCTGACACAATTCTCTAAGACTACAAACGGCAGAAAAGGTTCTAACTGTCCCACACCGGTAAATGGAGTTTTCTCACCTGGGAGTTTTGTGTAGCAATGAAATCACAGGTTGGGAGCCTGTCCCTATAAGAAAGAACAGACTTTCTAACAGACAGAACTACACAAAAATGGAATGGGCTATCTTCTGGGAGATAATTTGATCTTCATCATGGGAGGTCATCAAAGGGAAGCTGAATAACCAATTATCAAAAACAAGTATCAGTCCAGGATCATTACTGAGGTCCCTTCCAACTCTCAAATTCTTTGGGGCTATGATTTTGTGGCCTCCTGGATCCCAGCCCTAGAATTCTAGCCCTAGAGCCAGAATAAGTTCTATTTCTAAAACAATTCCACCATATGGCATACCGAGATAGAACCATATCAATAATAAATCATGACCAACAGACCAGCCATTTTGCTTCTTTGATAAAAATGCATAAGGCAGCAGAACCTGATATGTTCTGTCCTGCTTAACAGAACACTTTGATATTTAGATGGCTCTGTGGGTGTTCCGCTACTTTTACAGATTGCAACCCAGTTATGTTTTCCTAGCCTGGTTCAATGGAAAAAGTGTTGAATTTGGAATCAGAAGACTTTAGCTCAAACATTGGCTCTGTAACTCTGTGACCTTGGGCAAGTCACTTATATTCCCTTGGTCTCAGTTTTCTTATCTGTATACTAAGGGGGTTGGGCTAGATTCTAGCTTTACAGTCCTTATGTTCTTCTTGTCCTGAATGATCTTAAGCAGCCCATACAGATTAGAAGTAACATAATTTATAACTTCAAAGAGCAATGACTTATGGAGATGGAGAGATACGAAGGCAATGGGGCTATGGAGAGAGCATGGCTTTTGAGTTAGGGAGACCTGAGTTCAAATTTCACTTCAGACACTAGTTGTATGACCCCTGGGCAAGTCACTTAACTCTCTCAGTTTCCCCATCTTAAAATGGGCGTGATCTCCCATACTTGTTACACGAATCAAATGGGGTCACATGTAAAGAGCTCTGCAAATCTTAAAGGACTATATAAATGCTTGCTATCATTATTAGTATGTGTTCAATGGAGGAAAAACTCCTAATGGGAGGCAAAGTGCAAACACAGTAAAATAATGCCAGGAAATACAAGGAATATGGAGACTTGACCTCTCTTTTCTGCTGTCCATTGATGAAAAAACATTCAGGAACCCTGAGCAATGAAAGCAGCAAGCAGAAATGCTGAGGCAGTGATACCTTTCTGGAAATTAGTAGAAAGCAGGTATGGATAAGATTGACCCTCATTTGTGGACCACGTTACATGATGGGGTCTACAAAAAGAGAGCTGAACCATGAGGAAGTCTGGGAGATTTATCGATTTAGTTTAAGCAAAAGGAAATCTCAATTATTTTTTGTTAGAGAAAAACCTTCCTCCTCCATTAATGGAAAAACAAGTCTATTATTTTTTTATGGTATGTTTGTGGAAAGTTGATATAGTAAAATTACAATAACAAAATTCTGGAATCAATCAATTTATCACCTGGCTCCTACATATCAGGCACCAGAGAGGCACTAGGGATATAAAGGCAAAAATGTATAAAATACCTGCCCTCGTGGCACTGGGAGCAATAAGAAGTATGTGACATTAGAGGTTCCTAGAACTAAATCCGCAGAACTCAGTTTCCTGATTTGTTGAATGGAAAAGGAAAGAACTGGATGGCCCCTGAAGTCTATTCTACTCTAGATCTATGAATCTATGAGGTAGCAATGAAGCAAGGCATTCCAGACATGGATGTTACCATGAAGAAGATGGAACATCACATGGGGGAAACTGCAGGTGGGCCAGCCTAGGAAGAAGCAGGATAGCCACAAAGCAGTAGAGGTGTAAATGGGAACTAGCTGGGGACCCATCCTTCAAGAGTTGTGAAAAAGTGACCCAGTCATGTCTAGAGGATGTTTGCACATTGGAGGACTCATGTTTTCACTGCTCTGGGTATGGTCTCCAATGATACAGTTTCTCCTCCCATAAATCCTGCACACAAGGATTGTGGAAAGATAAGCACCCTAACACAGTGATGACAAGAGTTGTGAATTGATCTTACATTCTGGAAAGCCATTTGGAACGGTGTTAAAATCACTCAACTGTCCATACCCTTCTACCTAGAGAATCTATTACTACACACATACCCCAAGAAGGTCAACGATAAAAAACAAAGGTTCCACATACATGAAAATAATTATAGCAGCACAAAGAACAGAGTATATGTTTATCGATTGGGGAACAGCTAAACGAGCTGTGGTTACATGAATGTAATGGATCCTGGAATCAAAAGAAAAGATGATTATGAGGAAACATGAGAAAACCTACATGAACTGATGCAGAGAGAAGAGGGCAGGAGTAGGAGGTCAAACACCACGAAAATATGATGAACAATCTTGGCCCCAAAGAAGGGACACAACAGGTCCTCTGCTTCTCTTCAGAGGTGAGGCACTAAAGTCAGACTGTTGCAATATATGGGTTAGTTTTATTAAACCAGGCTTTTTCCTTTTTATTCTTCATTCCCAGGGATAGTTCTGTGGGAGGTAGCATAGGGTATTAAGTGCCATGAAATCAGGAATTCAATTCAACTCTGTTATTTCCTTGGCACAATGAAATTCAGCAATTGAATCAATTACAAAGGATGGCTGTCTAGAGAGATAACAGTAAAAAGCTGAGGTAGTTTCGATGTCTAAATACTAGAGAGAAGACAGGGTAACTGAGAGGCATGACAGC
>CM053585.1:95784861-95796310 GCA_028646515.1 Pseudochirops corinnae | reverse complement strand
TGACAGCAGGGGCAGGTTGGCAGAGTGGAAAGAGCATTGACTTTGGAATCAAGATCTAGGTTTGATCAACCCTGCTACTTGTTATCCTGTGACCTTGGCTTCTATGATTCAACTCTTTCAGCCTCTGTTTCCTCCCCATGTGAAATAAAGGGGCTACTATATCATCTGTAAGTCCCTTCCAGCTCCATAACTTTACCAAAAAAAACCTGTTTTCTAGATGAAAGAAAGGAAACACTGAGAACATAAGGGGCTTTTCCAAGGTCATACAGCCAATCAGTGAACTGGCAAAAGCCTAAACTCTGGCCCTTGTATTTATTTAATCTACAGAATCACTTTCCCTCCTGGGTAAACATAATGTTTTTCTCCATGTTGTTGTCATTGTTGATCAGCTGTATCTGAATCTTGCTGACCCCATTTGGGGTTTTCTTGGCAGAGATATTGAAATGGTTTACCATTTCTTTCTCCAGCTCATTTTTACAGATGAGGAAACTGAGGCAAACAGGGTTAAGTGACTTGCCTAGGGTCACACAGCTAGGAAATGTCTGAAGTCAAGTGTGAACCTAAGAAGATAACTTCCTGACTTCCCGACTTCCCACCCAAGGCACTATCTACTGCTGCCTAGCTGCTCCGCATAAAATGATTGAAAAACTTGAAAGCACTTTAGGCCTATGGATTTAGGCCTATTATTCTTCTCAGAGAAAGTATTATCCTCCTATTAGAGGTAGGGGAGGGAGGTGATGGGATTTAGAGCTGGCAAGGCCCCTCTTAGGGAGTTTCTGTTTCAGACCTCCTTGTTTTTCAGATGAAAAGAAAGAAAGAAGGAATGTTACCCAGATGGTGGGTCATAAATCTGGGATCTGAACCCAAATCCCAAACCCCTGCTCTTTCTACTGCCCCCACTGCCTGCCTCTCCACTGTTCCCTCTTCTATCACACCACCTTCAGTGCCTCCTCCCCCTTCCTCCTTCTAAGGGAACCTAGGCCCGGGAGCTGGGAGTTTGCCAATGGCCTATCTGCATATCACTTTTCTATTTATTGTTGTCTGGTGCTTTCAGAGTCCTGCTACTGGTGAAGTCATTTCCCAAGCCTGGCTTCCTGACAGTCAGCAAAACCTGAGTGTGAGAAGTTGGCTGCAACAAAGGTCACATTTCAACCTTCGGGTTTTCCACCTCCTTCCTCTCCTGGTACCCTTTTCCAGAGCAGGGTATAATCAGCCATGGTGGAGAATCATTCTACATGCCTAAGACTGTCTTGATTCAGCCTTAACTGTGCCTGAATAGAGTTGGAGTTGGTTCTGGATAACACACCTCCTTATTCCCATTATCCAAGGAAGGGGTTGGAAGTCAGTCCAAATCTTTATAGAGAGAACTTAAGTCTTTCATGATTCCAAGCTCAGGAAGCAGATGTCCTGAGTTTGGAATCATGAAAGACTTAAGTTCAAATACAGCCTCTGACATTTACTAGTTCTATGACCTTGGAAATGTCACTTAAATTCTGAACCATGGTTTTCTCATCAGTAAAATGGACCTTAATCATTTTATCTATAAGTACTGCTCTTACTGAATGGTTGTTAAGGATCAAATGAGGTAATGTCACTATAATGTTCTACAAACCTTTATAAACTGCTCTGGGGAGCAGTTAGGTGGCAGAGTGGATAGAGCACCAGCACTGGAGTCAGAAGGACCTGAGTTCTAATCTAGGACCAGACGCTAACTAGCGTGGGACCCTTGGCAAGTCACTTAACCCTGACTGCCTCAAAAAAATATTTTTGATTTTCTTTAATTTAAATTAATTTTATTATTATTTATTTATTATTAATTAATAATTAAATTAAATTAATTTTCTTTAATCTAAAAGACTCAGCTTCAGCAATGTCAGCTCAAGTTTGAGCTGGGCTGCCCTTCTACTCCCTTGTTATATATGGGAGCAAAAAATGAGAATGGAGAAAATCTGCTTGTTTTTTTCTGGGAAGTATGAATTCTACTCTATCCCTCTGTTTCTAGCTGGCCACAAGCACCTCTTCCACTTTCCTGCTGGCTTCCTTTCCCACTAGAATAACAAATTCCTGAGGGATCTGGTCAGGCAGCACTATTGCCCTCCAAGCAGGGAAGAAGCCAGAGAAAACCATCTTCTCTATGTAATCCACGTTGGACAGTATGGCAATGGTTAAAAGAGTAATGAAAAGGGACTCCAATCCATTTTGGTTCTTTCCTCCTCACATCAACACCCTGCTACTTCTATCTCTGAAATGGGAAAATTTTGCCTACCTAAAACCAAAGACTCTCAGAGCTTGAAGAAACTTTAAAGATGAATTAGACTGCAGGTCTGCAAACCAAGGCCTAGAGGACATAGTTTACCAACTCCAGACCAGACAAACTCTTTGATCTCTATAGTTAAGGAAACTAAGGCCCATAGAAATGAAGTGAATTTCCCATGATCACAAAGAAGGTTAGTGGTAGAGCTAGGAGGAGATAGATATAGAGCTGTTGTGGTGGTTGTGTGGGTTTGTCCTTTGTTCTCCAAGAGGACGGTGACATCAGGGAGATGATGACATGACTTGCAATTGACTTTGATTTGAGTGAGGGAGGGCTGTGCAAGGTCACCAGCCTCACTCTCTCCTACAGAACCATCTGGGTCCAGTGGCCTGATAACAATCAGGATGACTGGAGAAGGCCCAAGATATAGAGCTGAAAGGGGCCTTGTAGGTCACACAGTCCAGCCTTTTATCTTAGGATAAGGAACCTGAAGCTGGGAGAGGTCACATGGGGACTAAGTAGCAAGGCCAGGATCTGGACCCCAGCTCACTTCCACTCACTGCCTTACCCCTGGAATTTAGACCTCCTCATCTCTAGTCCTATGCTCTTTCTACTGTGCAACACTACAGCCTACTTCTCAAGCAACAATTCCTTCATAAGAACCACGGGGTCTGAGAACCAAGTACTAAAGATCAGATTCTCTCTCTCTCTCTCTCTGTCTCTCTGTCTCTCTCTCTGTCTCTCTATCTCTATCTCTCTCACACACACATACACACACACACACACACACACACACACCCACTCACACACACACCCACACACCCCTACTCTGTGGAAAGAAAACCTCAGTAAGGGAATCTGGAAGTGTGTGTGTGTGTGTGTGTGTGTGTGTGTGTGTGTGTGTGTGTGTGTGTGTGTGTGTGTGTGAAGAAATGAGATGGGGAGTTCTGAATTTTCAGCAGGGCCTGGCAAAGGAAGATAGATGCTGTGGGCTTGATGACAACTGATAAATAATAGATTGTCTGGGGAGGTCTGAGGCTGCCTCACAATGAGTGATTTAATCCTAATGAAACCGGAGAGCTCTCTGCTCAATACCTCTAAACTTCCTGCTTCAAAGGGCTTGGAAGTCCCAGTGCAATGAGATCCTCCCCTGCAATCAGCCAGCCTGCCCAGACTGGAGCTCTTATCCATCTATCTGCTTCTAGCAGTCAAAAAGACCATTCGAGCAGCACGGGAATTACAAGGTGGAATGAGCAAGAGCAAAGGAGGACAACCAACACCTGGAGAGGCCCTTTTGGGTAATCTAGTCCAACTCACTCTTGGAGGGTTATTTACAGTTAAGGTTTTATGGAGAGGGAAACTGAGACTCAGAGAGGTTAAGTGAATATACCCATGCTTACACAGTAACGATACCAGAATGGTTTGCCCTTTCCTTCTCCAGCTCATTTTACAGACAAGGAAACTGAGGCAAACACAGCATGAGATGACTCATCCAGGGTCACAAAGCTAGTAAATGTTTGAGGCCAGATTTGAACTCGGAAAGATGAGTCTTCCTGATTCCAGGCCTGGCACTCTATCCACTATCCCACCTAGCTGCCACCATGGAACCCTAGAAAACTTATGTAACTTCTTGGTGCCCCAAGCTATTTCCATGAGACTATATGTTGTCAAATGATTTCTGTTTCATACTGGTGGAAGAGGTTTCCTCTCCCTATATCAATACAATCAGGCATATGGACTTCAGGCAGACAGACAGAATCTTAAGTGTCAAGGTTGGCCAACGAGCAGGACCCAGAACTGAACAAGAAGACGGAGAGCCAGACTACAGTCAGGCAGCTTCACAACGCAAGACTTTCAATGATCTCAAGCTATTCCCTGAAACGAAAGTCCTTCTCTTTAACAATATTCTCCTAGCGATGCTATATGACTATGAATCACGAGACATCAGGATCAAAGAAGAAGCCAAATTACAAGTAACCCAAAGGGCAATGATAAAGCTGCATGGTGGGTGTTAAGTAGGCTGCGGCATATTGCCAACAGTGCCTTGTGAGTGTGAGAAGTGAGAAAGACGACACTGCCACGTGTGACCAGAAAGGGAGGTACGCCGGTCATGAGACACAACAGATGGACAGCCTGGCTGCTACACGATTACCCCAAGACACTGAAGGAACCAGAGGAAGGCCTCTAGCATACGGAGCACATCCTTCGAGGAGTATTTATGGAAAGCCACGGATGGGACTCAAACAGGAGGAAGAGGCCTGGAGGGATAGCAATGTATACCAGCAGGAGAAGTGCCCACATGTATAAGTAGATCACAGATACATCCAAGAATAAGAGCATCACCAACAACTGATAAGAACCACAACTGATACCTATATCTCACTCTAAACTTTTCAAAGTCTTACTTGAGCTGATATTTATGGAAGTGCGCCATGTCAGTCAAAGGGCTACCAGCTATGATGTCATGGGAAAGAACCCCCACTAGATTTAAGTTAGAAGGCTTCAGTTTGGAGACAAGATCTTCTACTTATTAGCTGTGAGAACCTGGGCAAATCACCTCTTTGGGCCTTGCTTTTTATTACTATAAATTTAATTTATTTTTATTCTTTTTTGCTTTTTAGAGGGGGAAGGCAGGGCAATTGGAGTTAACTGACTTGTCCAAGGTCACACAGCTAGTAAGTGTTAAGCGTCTGGGACTGGATTTGAACTCAGGTTCTCCTGACTCCAGGGCTGGTGCTCTATTTACTATGCTACCTAGCTGCCCTGCTTTTTATTACTATAAAATGAAGGGACTAGACTAGATCAAGGGTTCTTTGCCTAGAGTCCATGGACGCCTACATTTCAACAAGTCTGGGAAGTTGAATGGGAAAAATAGTTTAGTAATTGTACTTCACTATAATTGATTTCCTTTGTATTCCTGAATATTTTATTTTGTGCATTTAAATGCTATTCTGAGGAGCCCATAGGCTCCTTGGGTGTGGCCTTTTGACTGAGTCCTTTTAATAAGGAGATTTGTGTGAAGTTTAGATTCCTCAAATAACTGCACTTGAGGACCTAGAGGGCCACATGTGGCCTTGAGGTCGAAGGTTCCCCATCCCTGGTCTAGGGCATCAGAACTCACCCAGGAAATGTAGTTTGCATTTATGTCTGGCCTGGAGAAACTACTTCCCAAAGTACTGATAGAAAGAGATGGTATAACGACTAAATCACTCAATCAATAGGCATTTATTAATCACCTATCATTCGTCAACACTGGGAATATATCCAGAGCAATTATCATCAATGCTGATGAATATGAGAATCTGTGGTGAGTAAGAGAAGTGTCACACGATGAGAGATGAGCAAATATTCTCCCAAACTCCAAAAGGGATAAGGTTTAGATTTAAAACTCAGGTAATCTGAATGGAGCTGGGCCTCAAAGAGGATCAGAGATCCACTCTCCACTCCTCAGAACGCCTGCTTTCTGCAAACCTACCACTTGGGAAATTCACATTTTCAGAGACACAGGTCATGGGAATGGGGAAGGAAAGGGTCAGTGCTCAAAAAAATGCAGAAGCCACCACATTCTAGAATGGAAACTGAATCTTGAATGGCCATGTCGGAAACAGAGGAAACCAAGACCTTTCTTTCCTTGGTTGGAAGAATTTAGAGTAGGGTGGGGTACACATGAACATTTCCTTTGATCTGTTTAAGCATGATTTTATTTCTTCTCATTCCTTGGATCTCTACTCAGTTTTCCATAAATTCCACATAAAAGCCATGCCCTTTACCATGCTAACATTCCTTACATTATTTTAGTTCTATGTTCCTGTTGACAATCAAGTTAACATCTACTACCTCAACAATATGGTGGATGGTGCCACAATCTCCTTTTCATGTAACAAATTCTTATATGGATTATATCTCTGGGACCAAATGTGCCTTAAATTTCTAACATCCTTTACCTACTTTGGTTTGGGAGTCAGGAGACCTGGTCCTGGTTCTACATGTTTCCTTAGAGGTCAAATAAGGGTACCCATTAATAAGCCGGGGAGTAACTATAAAAATCTGTGGTACTTGAATATAATGAATCAATACTATGATAAAAAAAACGATAAATACAACAAATTCATAAAAGTATGGGAAGATTTATATGAACTGATAAAGACCCATCAAAACAATATGCACAACGTAAATGGAAAGAATTTTAAAATGTTACTGAATACTACATGATTAAAATAACCACTTTAGCCATTTTCTATAAATTATTCTATGATTGTGCTTCTTTTTTTAAACAAATGATATCTCATTTGATCCTCACAAGAACCCTGAGGCCTTGACCACAAGACCCCAGGGAAGAAAATGCTAACATTATTTCCATTTTACAATTGAAGAAACTGAATCAAATAGAGGCTAAGTGACTCCTTCCCCAGAGCCTCAGACAGTGAACCATATCTTAGCATATGATCTTCATGAGCTGATGTTACAGAAAAATGAAAATCATCAAGTGTCCAGTCTTCTGGGGATGAACCTCTCTCACAGCTGGTCTGATCCCCAGACAAAAGATATGGTTGATCACTAGGTCCATTATTTTCCAACTGCTAGGGCTTACCCTCTCCTGTAAATGCTTTCAAGAATCCATGGTCACCACCAAATCAAAAGGATGCATCAAAGGAAGGACTTGAATGGAAATGATGGAGAAACAAACATGCAGAAACAACAGGCCAGTATATCTGCAAATGTTCCATGACATTAAAAAGCTTTAAAAAAAATCTAATTCAATTAAATAAATTTCAAATTAAAAACAGGTAAAGAGAAATACTTGAAAACTCGCTTCACTTTTAAGCTCACTGCACAAACATATTTTCAGTACCTTGTTTTCCAACGCACTGGCTCTGAATTCAAAAATTGCTGAACATCTTTCCCTTTCATTTTTTTTCATTCAGTTCATTGAAATGTTTAGCCTGAAATCAAATATTTCTCTGCACTAAAGAAATTACAGGACCAATGGAACCCAGCTACTAATTTATAAGTGAACCAACTCATCTGGAAATGGCTCTGTGTCTATAAATTGACCTATAACACATTCAGAGAACATATACAATTATTCATACCTATGTTATCCTGTGAAGAAAAAAATTACATAAAATAGCAGGAGCAAAACTCCAGAATAAGGGAGGACATGAAAACATAGGGCCCTTTGACTTTGATAAGGAAGATGAAAAGGGGGGAAACAGAGATAGAAATGGAGGAGTATAACAATTAGAGATGGGACCCAAATCCAGGCTTTTGGACACTTTTCACTAGGACTCCTCTAGACACACTGAGGACTTTGCTGTCTTGAGGTAGAAGCTCAATGACAAACAGAAATCCCAAAGTGTTTGTTTGACTGATGAATTCTGCAAAATCATGCTTCCACAGCAATCACTTCCATCTGCCCCTGCTGGGGCAAACACTTCTGGAGTGAAGCAGAACACCTTTTTAGCTCAATCACCACGCAAAAGGCAGCAGGGTGTAAGAAATGAATGTTGGCTTAGGATTTGGAAGACCAGTGGTCTACCTCTGACATTAACTGGCTTGTGTGACCTTGGAAGAACCATGTAAACTCTGGATCTAGGTTTCTTCAAGTGCAAAATGGAGATGTGGAACGAGATACTCTTAAAGTCCTTTCTAAAGATAATTCTGAAAGATTACTGAACAATATTGCCTCCACTGAGAATCATGGGGGACTAATGAAATCTGTTCTTGTGGATTTTAGAGCAATTTGATAATTCTTTGGGGATAGTTAGATAGCACCCCAAACATCCTGCAATACCCCACATCCCCAATTCCACATGGAGATAAAAACAGAAAAAACCACTGGACTTCAGGGAAAGTCTCCTATGTGCAAACTACTAAAGTTGCTCTTAATAAATACCTCAGTTTCCTTACTGGAAAAACAGGAACGATAATTACTCATACTACCAACCTCACAGAGTAGTTATGAATAGAGTATTTTGTGAACATTAAAGAATTCTAGAAATGGGTACAGACATATTACTGTGACTAAAGAATCAGTTTTTTAAAAGAGATTTTTTTTTTGGGGGGGGGAGGAATAGGAGTCAGATAATTTATAAAGCCTTAGCTTCCTCTGAGATTTTTGTTGTACAATTTCACAACATGGTTCCCTAGACCTTCCACCAATCCTCCCACAAACTAAATCTCTTACAAGTTCTTGATACACACATTTCCAAAGCCAATGGTTTTTCCTTATTTTCCTCCTGAAAACATTCCCCTCAGAAAGTGGAGTGTTTTCTTTTAAAATCCCTTTTATAGAGGCCTAAACAAATTGTTGGAATCCTAGAATCTCAAAACGCAGAAGGAACCAGTCATCTGGTTCAAACCCTTCCACTTTAATTCAATTTGGTTTACTTCAATAAGCATTTATTCATTAAACATATTATGCTAAACACTGAGAATACAAAGACAAAAATAAAGCAGTCCTTGCCCTCAGGGAGTTAATGTTCTACTGAAGGGAAACAAATAAAAATTATAAACCAAGGAACCACAAAGTGATGGGGAGGGTTGGACAGAGAGCCTTAATAACTAGAGCCATGCATTCCTTAAATGATAAATGGTCAAAGGATATGAAGCAGCAATTTTCAAAAGAAGAAATCAAAGTTATCAACAGTCACATGAAAAAATGCTCTAAACCTACTAATTAGATTAAATTAAAGCAACTCTGAGATACCATTTCACACTCATCAGACTGGCTAACATGACAAATGCTGGAGGGGTTGTGGGAAAATGTATCAGTGGTGGAGTTGTGAACTAGTCCAACCACTCTGGAGAACAATATGGAACTATTGCCAAAGGGCTATAAAACTGGGCATACCCTTTGACCCAGAAATACTACAGCTAGGTCTGTATCCCAATGAGATCAAAGAAAAAGGAAAAGGATCCATATATACAAAAATGTTTATAGTAGCTCTTTCTGTGGCTGCAAAGAATTGGAAACTGAGGAGATACCCATCAACTGGGAAATGGCTAAACAAGTTGTGGCCTATGATTATGATGGAATACTATTCTGCTATAAGAAATGATAAAGGGAATGGCTTCAGAAAAGCCTGGGGAGACTTAAATGAACTGATGCAAAGTGAAGTGAGCAGATCTAGAATATTATATATAATAATAGCAATATTGTAATAATTATCAACTGTGAAAGACTTAATTACTCTGATCAATACAATGATCCATGACAATTCCAAAGGATTCATGATGGAAAATGCTATCCACCTCCAGAGAGATGAATTCTGAGTGTAGAATGAAACAGATTTTCTTTCACTTTCACTATTTTTCTTGTTTTTTTTCTTTCCCTTTTGCACTATGGCTAACAGGGATGTTAATTAATAAATGATAAATAACTAGATAGATAAAAAAATAAATAATGAATAAGTTAAGTAAATAAACAATTAGGGTAATGAGGAAAGGTCTCCTGCAGGAGATGACACTGAGCTGAGCCTTGAAGAAAGCCAGGATTTGATTCTAAGAAACAGAGCTGAGAAGGGAAAGCATTTGGGTATGGGGTGGGGGGGGACCAGCTAATTCTAAGGCAAGGATGAACCTAAACTTTTCAAGTAGACTGGTTTCACCTATTGCCCAGTCAATTCTAAATGACTGCAAATATTATTTCCCCCATAGTTTAAGCACCACACACTGTCCATCCCATTGGCAATCTAACATCCTCCCTGGAAAACCTAATCAGGGAAGCCTAACTAGGCAGGCGTGACTCCTAAGCAGATGGCAGGTCTCATAATTAGGTCATTATGTAATTCCTCATCTAGAGCTGCCTTCAGTAAACTTCACTTGCAGACCTCAAGTGGATAAGCTTTACACTGTTATTACAATACTGATTACAATTTAGTCTCAGGGACATAATGATACCATGTTTTCTACGGTTTGTTAAAAAAAAAAAAAAAAAAGGAAGATGGGATAGGGGAGTAGGAGGACTAATAGCCCAACCACTGTTTTTTGTCCCTAATTTTGTGCAGCAAGACATTATGCCTACGGAGATAGAACACAGCGTAGTAGAGAAAGGGCAGGAATGGGATTTGCTACAAATATTTTTGTATATATGGATCCTTTTCCCTTTTCTTTGCTCTCTTTGGGACACAGACCTAGTAGTGGTATTGCTGGAGACTGGAATTCCAATCTTAACTCTCTTCTTCATACCTGCACATGTCCCGGGGCACCTCTATTTCCTTCTTTGGGCCTCAGTTTCTTCATGTGTATAAAGTGAAGGGGGTGAAGTAGATGATTTCTAAGGTCCTTCCCAGTGCTAGCCAACTTAGACCCCAAGTTCAGGAAGGGAGATGGCTCAGTGGAGCAGGGGAGGATGCCTACCCTGTGCCATAATCTTGTCCTATCTCCATTTTCCCAATGGTGATATGCCAATGGTTCATATTTATAATGACTCACTTAAAGAGGATGTATGTCACCTACTTTCCAACTTCTACAGACTTCTGTTTCACACGTGCTTGGCATGCTAGGCTGGTAGCAACTTTTCGGGGGCACATAGTCAAGTGACTAATCCTGGATGAGGTAAGCAAAGTTGTTTCCTGGTTGGCTCTTCTGCCTCACCTCCCAACCTGGGTCTGATCTCTCTTGAAGTACTCCACATTTTCGAACAGCACTGTGGTCCTCCTGCCCCCACAATCCAGATTCCCAGACCTACAAATTTCAGTTGGGAGGAGGGCAAACTGATTAGGAAATTACAGTAATTCACAATGAAACATAAGTGACCAGTAGATTTAACTTTTATTAACCCAAAGGACTCTGCAGTTGGTATAGAGTCTGGAGGGGGAAAATACTTTCCATTTTTTGGCCTAGACCAGGAATTGTGTTTATTAGTGACCTCAATCCTCAATCTTCTCTGGCACGTAGTGGTTGGTCTCTGCTTCTGGCCTCACCCCCTGCTCATACCATTACCTGATAATTAGTCTCTCTGTGGGCCTGGTTCCAAGTTCATAGGATCAAATATCAAAGGATTAAGTTCTAGCCCCCTTGTCTTAGAATGAGAAACTGGCACGAATCTTAGAGGCCATCTAATTCAACTTTTCATCCAAAGCTTGTAATCCCCTCTACAAAGTCCAATCAATCAATCTACAAGGGCATGCTATATGTCAGGAACTGTTCTAAGAGATAGGGAAACAAGGACAAAAACCCAAACATTCCACA
>CM053585.1:95759985-95784361 GCA_028646515.1 Pseudochirops corinnae | reverse complement strand
TGAAATAAAACTCAAAAGTGATTTAAATTAATGGTGGATTTTGAGTGTTTAGCCTTCCCCAACCCCTCTTAATTCCAATGCCTTCTTTCTGTTAATCATTTCCTATCTATTCTGTATATAGCTTGCTTTTTATATATTTGTTTGCACATTTTCTAACCTGCCTTGTTGGGTTTGTCCTTCATTTTAGAAGAGGATCATGGCATCAGGGAAATGGTGACATGACTTGTATTTGACTTGGATTTGAGGGAGGGAGGGCTGTGTAAAGATACCAGCTTCACTTTCTCCTCCAGAGCCATCAGGATCCAGTGACCTGATATTTATCAGGATGACTGGAGATGACCCAGGATGCAATGGGAAACACTGGCCCTTTTAAGGCTAAGGAGTTTGTAGGTACTTACTGAGAGTGAGGTAACACCCATTCAGAGAACAGGGCTCTTTAAGAAGTGAGCCAAGGCCTACCGAAAAGTGACATAGGAGAGAATAGACTGGGGGAGGGGGGACACACTGGGATGGCTGTTTTGGGGTGGTGGGTGGGGGAAAGAGGGGGAGAAAATATGTAACTCAAAATCTTGTGGAAATGAATGATGCAAACTATAATAAAATTTAAAAATAAAAAAATAAAAATAAAAAATAAAATTCTAAAAAAAAAAAAAAAGAAGTGAGCCGAGGGATTGCCCCTTTAATTAGAAAAAGGAAAAAAAAAATCAAGCTGGGAGAGGGAGACCCTCAGGCTTGCTGTTCCAAAGAGATGCAGTTGTCATAGACATTCACTCTCAGTCAGGGAGAAGGGAGAGAGAGGGAAGGAAAGAAGGAAGGAATCTAACCAGTAAACCCCAAGTTAAGTGGGCAGTTTCTGGCCATCAAAATTTACCTTCCTTTGGAGAGAAGGAGAGGGAGAGGGAGAGGATGAGTTGAGGAACTCAACTAGCTGGGTCCCCTTTCAGGGAGTTGGTCTACTCACAGGTTGTTTGTCCATGGTATCAGGAAAATGATGACATGACTTACAGCTGTCTAATCTCAGAGAGAAGGGCTGGTATTGAGAGGAATCAGAAAAGGCTTCCTGGGAGAGGTAGGATTTTAGAAGGGACTTGAAGAAAGTCCTGGAAGGCAGGAGCTAAGCGAAGCGTTCCAGGCAAGAGGGATAGCCAGTGAAAATGCCTAGGGCCAGAAGATGGAGTGTCATACAGGAGGAAATGCAAGGCAGTCAGGGTTACTGGCTCACTGAAAGGGTAGAGGGGAGTGGAAGGTATAAGAAGATCTGGAAAAGCGGGAGGCGGCCAAATTCTGTAGGGCTTAGAATGCCAAGGGATTTTGTAAATGAACCGGCAGGTGACAGGCACAATGTTAAGTACTAGACCCTTGGCTGACACTTTTAAGGTACACAAAGTTTTTTACATGTTATATGATTTGATATACACAGTAATTCTGTGAAGCAGGTACTATTATTGACATCCCCATTCTACAGATGACTTGCTCAGAGTCATACAGCTAGTAAGTTTTCTTTTCTAGGGCAAAAACAATCATTTGTGTATTTGGGAAGAGGGGAAAATATAGGACTGACAGGTGCCTCTGAATATTTTGGGGTGATATTTTGTGGCATAGTTGTAACTTCAGTCTTTACCATCAGTTGTGAGGTCAGTTTGTCTCCGTTCCCTCCCTCCCCTCAGCGGTGAAGCATTAACTGTCTCTCCCCCACGCCCAGTCACTAAGCATTAACTCTGTAGATATGAATAACAAGGGTCTTTTCAAGGCACTACTAGTAATCGGCCAAAACAAGACCCATCCTTCCCAAACTGGATAAGGTACTTCTCCTTAGGAATTTGACCTCAAATCTGGCCGCTGGTTGACCTTAAGAAGTTTCAGGGCTAAAACCCCACCTTTTGCTCCCCCTCCCTTTGGAATTTCCCAGTGGATTATGGGTAAAACGCATGCTCAGTTGATGTGAAGGCTGCATGTCCCTTTAAGCATTGGTCACTCCCTGGCCCCTCCCAGGCTCCTCCCTAACTCCACCTTTGTATACCTCATTAGCTTAATGAACTTATGATTGACAACTTTGTATCTTTAAAAATGCCTCTCTGGCCCTTAGAACTTTGCAGATGGCCCTTTCTAGCAGGTAGGCCTTTCCTAGCAGGCTATCTGTCGCTGCAGAGCGTCACACTTCCAGGCTTTCTCTGACCCCGCCTTTTTGCACCTTGCCAGCTTTTCCTAGCCAGGTTTCTTCACCCTATCCCTTTTTGCCCTGTGAATCAATAAAACTTTTATAAATCTGCCAAAGGGCAGCTGAGCCTGTAATTCTTTTCAGACGCTAACCTGGAAAGGGTTTCTCATTAGAAATACCCCCAAAATCTATCCCTCATCAGGACCACAGGACAGAGTCCAGTGGCTTAGTACAAGTAATCCTGAGGTTGGGGTAGATGGAACCTTCACTCTGGAGGGCTGAGGAGGGGAATGGGGGAAGAAATGGACACCAAGTCACACCCAAGAGAAAGATTAGCCCCACCTAAGTGTCCTAGGACAAGCCCCCTTCATCTAGGCTTGGGTTGGTGAATAATACCTATTGTTGCTAACAATAATAACAGCTGACAAAATACCAATTTTTACAAAGCACTTGAACAACCATTCTCTCCTTTGATTCATGCAACAACCAGAAGAAATAGGTCTTGAGCATATTATCTGATTTAAATGACAAAAACCTTCGGGAGTTTAGGTGACTTGCCCAGGGTCACACAGTAGTGTGGGAAGTAAGATTTTAACTCAAGCTCTTTCTGATTGCAGATTCTGCCGATAAAACCACAGGCTACAGGGTAGAAAAGCTGAGATATGAATGAAAGTCTTTGGATGCCAAATCAAGGGTTATTATGTTGCAGCTGCCTTACAACAAAGTATCCAATCTATTCCCAGGCCCAGCAATGCGGAATTTTTTAAAAATGTTTTTCTACCTGTGACTCAAAATAAAAAAACCTCTATTTTTAACAAAGAACATCAGAGGCTCTAAAAAATTATGCCTCTTGCAGGTGCTAAATTTATTTAAAACCTTTGCTTGTTTAGTATAAATGACAGAAATAACACTGTTCTCTGTATAATAAGGTAAAATAAATCCCGTTATTACATGATTTGTTCAATAATCACAATAATTATTAATAGCTCATATTATTTCTCTAGCACTTTTGTTTAAACAAAAGCTACTCCCTCCCCCCAACAATCCTGTGAAGGAGTTGGTTCAAGTACCTTGTCTTCTTTTTTACAGATGAGGAAACTGAGCCTCAGATAGTTTAAGTGACTTGTTCATGGTCACAGAGTTGGAAAATTCCAGAGCCAAGATTCAAGCTCAGGTCTTCTAACTCCAAGCGGAGACCACTCAGGCCTCTCAAATGCTCATGAAATAAATATTAAATTCAACCGTATTCTCTAAAATTGATAGTAAATAAATAAAGCTGATATAAATTGATACAAAATTTGATAAAATTGATATAAATAAATAAAAATTTACATAATCACCACCTATCTCCCTATCCCTCACGATCAGGATACTTCTATGTAGAATTTAGACCTGGAAGGGCCCCTAGAAATCATCTTTATTTTACACATGAAGAAATGAGCCATGAAAGGAACATAACTTATAGCAGAAGAGCTGGGTTTCAAACACACTCAATGACGAGGGTCTTAACTAGGCTACTGACAATATGTGGAGAGAGAAGGGGATGACCAACATGGGCTTGATACAATTCCTACAAAATGCTTCCAACACAGGTTTCTTGAATCAACACTTGTAGGAAATATTCCCTTAGTTATGTTTCATCTTGTTGGTTTTACTGCATCATTTTCATCCCACAAGATAAAGAACGCAATTCTAGTCTTGTGTCATTTGTGAATATGGTAAGCATGTTTTCTGTCTTCATCCAAAATATTTTTAAAACTCTTTAAAAAGGACAAGCCCCAAAACAGATCCTCAGAGCTTGCCCCTGGGAGATCTCCTCTCCAGATTGTTAATCTACAAATTACTACTGAAGCCGTTTGTTCCAACAGCTGCAAATTCACTTAAATGTTGTCCATTTTATGTATTAGAATAATATCAAACATCTTGCTAAACTTAAAAAACACTATACCTACATATCTACTCATCTAGAAACCTTATCAAAAACAAGGAAATTAACTTGGTTTGGCATGCTTAGTTCTGAGTGAACTCTTGCCGATTTCCTGTGATTACCACTTCCTTTTCTAAGTACTCACAAACGACCTATTTAATAATCCACTTTAGAATTTTGGCCGAGGTTACCATTCTGGAGTTTCTAGAATGTAACCTTTCCCATAAAAAAAATCAACATAACATTTGATTTGATGCTTTCCAGTTTTCTCATAATTCTCCCCATTTTCCACCACTTATTGGAACTTTCAGATTATGTCTGTAGATTTCTTCAAGGCCCCAAAGAGTAGAGATAGGAACTTTCAACCTGAGTGATAGAGAGCTACATTTCTCAAGTCCCACTCATACCTGAAACTCAATTAGTCTAAAACATTCATCTCAGTTCCTGGCTTCCCTATTTAAACCAAACCATCAAATTATCTTTGATTCCCCTCTTCTACATCCAGTCACCATGCCCTGAAAAATCTATGTCCACATTCTCCCTCAGATCCATTACCTCCTTTCCATTCTCACTTTTTCTACCCAGTCCATGTCCTCATGAACATGTCCAAAATTGAACTCATTATCTTCCTCTCTCCAAAACTTCCCTTTTACTACTGAGGGCTCCACCAGCCTCCCACACATTCAAGCTCTCAACTTGGGTATCATCTTCAACTCCTCATTTTCTCTCACAGCCCCATATCCGATCTGTTGCCAAGGTCTGCCATTTTAATCTTTGTAACATCCTGCCCTTTGACACTGTCACCACCTCAAGGATAGACTATTACAAGAGCCTGCTGGTTACTCTTGCTACCATAAAATCTCTTTCCTCTGAAGTCCAGCTATATTTGTCCATAGATGTCTGCATGTTGTTGTAACCTCCTCGAGAGCAGGGGCTGTCTCTTGCCTTTCTTGGTATACCTAGTTCTTAGCCTGACACATAGTAGGTGCTTAAAACAGATTTAGTGAAGGAAGGCAGGCAGGCAGTGTTTATTAAGCACCTACTGTGCTGGCACTTTACAATTATTTACAATTGTTATCTCATTTGATCCTCACAACTCTGGGAGGTAGGTGCTATTTTATTAGTATCTTTATAGCTGAGGTACCTGAAGGAAAAAATCCGTTAAGTGACTTGGGCAGGGTCACACAATTAATAAGTGATTGAGATCACATCTGAAGTTGGGTCTTTAGGACTTGAAAGGCCCAAAGGCTCTCTTCACTGGGCCTCCAAGCTATCTCTAGGCAGGCTCACTAACCACTATAAACAATTTCCTAAACTGGTTTTTTTCATTCTAGCTTCTCCCCATTTCAGTCCATTCTATACTCTGCGGTCAGGCTAATCTTCTGTTCCTAAAATATAATTCTAATCATGTCAATCCAGCCCCTATTCCTTTCCTATTACCTATCCTAATCTGCCCACATTTCTCATCTTCCTGAAAATCTTCAGTGACTCCATGTTGCCCACAGGCTAAAATGGGAACTCAAAGTTCACCTTCACTTCCCACCTTTCCAATCCGGCTCTAATAGGCCTTTCCAATATTATGTCATACTACTCCCCTTCATGCTGTCTGTTCCAACCAAGTTGGACTTCTTTCTGACTGTTTTCCAGGGTTATCTTGAATTCTCCTGCCTCTGTGCATGTATATAGACCAACCCCTCCACCCTATCCCTCTAAATACATTTCTTCATCTCCACCTACTGAAAAATATTTTTCATTTCTTATAGTATTTGCTCTATAAGGTACCACCTTCTCTGTCGCTTTTTTTGATTCTCAAAGTATCCTCTCCTTTTGAAATGGCAAGTCTTAACAGAGTGACCACAGAGTCCGAATAAAAAGTTTTTAGGAGCTTTATTTTGCCAGCTGGGGTTGTCCTGAGCCAATCTGAAGGGAGCAGCCCCTAACTCAGGAGTGAAGAACCTTTTATACAGTTTTTAGGTTCACGTATCTAACTAACACAATTGGTTAGTAAGCAGGTTACTATGCAGGTGCAAGGCAAGGGGGGATTGTAGGGTAAGTGGAGGGGCGCAGGACATGACAACCAAGCGAGAAGAAGAAAAATGAGGAAAACGACAAATTACCCTAGGCCGGTTTCCCAACTCCTATCTCAAGTTCATAAAGTTTTACTTAGCTGGTTTCTAATTTCATAAAATATCACTTAACTGTTTCCTGGTCATTACACTTTGCCTCTATCAGAGTCTATCTTGTATCATATTTGCAGATGTTTGTCTTATTGCTCAAGTTGACTCCAAATCCCAATCCACTTTCCAAAGCTCACCTCAAATTCCACATCTAAAAATAAAGCCTTACCTGAACCCTCCTCACTGACCTCCTTATTCTCTGAATTTCTCGATTATTCTAGGAAGCTTAGCATGCAATTACACACTCATATACTGTTTGCAATTGTTTTATGTGTCATTAAACATATCTTAGCCTAGCACTCTCTCCTAAAGGGCAGGAATCCTGTTCAATCCATGTCAAACTCCACTGCCTTTGCCTTCAAAAATCCAGGGTCACCTGAGGCCCCACTGTGAAGAATTTTTTAGTTGATCACAGGGAGACAAAAAGTGTGATAAGAGTTCCAGGATCACAGGATTTTAGAGAGCTGTAGAGAACCTAAGAAATCATCTTGTCTACAAAGCTATGAAGCATTCCATTTTTTTTGGTTTGTTTTTAACACACTCTTTCTCCTCCAATTATCTTACTGGTGTAGTTACTGATCTGCACAAACGTAGTAATGTCCTATTACAACCTAGCTTGAGGGCACCAACAGTTTCCTGTTTTGTATTTGTTTCCAAGGGATTATTTTAGAGTCTAGCTCAAGGTTGGCACTTAATAAAACCCTGTTGAACTGAATGGAATAAATCAAGTCATCTTACCAGCTCAAAAACCAAAGCCCCAAGTGGAAAAGGACCATACCTACAATCACGGCTCATAAGTGATATAGCAGAATTTGAACCCTGGATTTTTGACTCTGGTAGTCTTTCTACTGTACCATGCTGGCTTTCTGAAAGGAATCCAAACAAGTTTCACAATCTGCAATGCTGATGTAAAATCTGGCTATAATGGTCAGTGATGATGTGACTACACATACCTCATACCCTGAAATCACTCTAGCCATGTGACAGGCCCCATTTACTGGGAAAGCCTGCCAAGGTTAAGGGTCCATCTCATTTCACTCCTAAGGGGACAGGAAGGTTTGCTCAAGATGTTGTTGGCTAAAGGTCAAAGCTCATAATGAGGTAATTAAAAACAGAGGCAGAGAATCTGAAGCCAAAGCCACATCCTCCCAGTAGGTAGGGAATTCAAAGGGGAAAAATCCTTTAACAAACAAACACTTCAGCAGAACGATATTTCCTGATACACACATAAGGCCATAGACATATAATATAAGACTGGCTCCCACCAAACTAACCTCAGCACTTTTCCAATACAAATTAAAGCTGAATGAGATTTAGAGGGAGAAAGGATATAAGAGCTCACCTAGTCTAACACACTCATTTTCCTGATTGGAAAATCAAGTTCCAGAATGGTTACATGATTTGCCCCAAATCTCACAGGTAATGAATAGCAGAGCCACAATGCAAATCCAGGTCTTGAACTGCAAATCCAATGTTTTTGCTACTGCAACAAGATTGCCTCTAACTCAAACATTCTTAACATTTTTTGTGCCCCTTTGTCTTGTCTAGTAAAGAAAGCCTTCTCGGAATAATGTTTTTAAATGCATAAAATAAAACATATATGATTATAAAGTAAACTAAATTATAGTGAAATATAGTTTTATATATAAATATATCTATAGCTATCTATTCACATATCTATGTACACAGATATAGGGATGGACAGACACAGCATATTTATAGACATAGATTATAAAACAAGTTCACAGAGAGCCCAGTTTAAGAATCCTTGCCCTAACTAAAGCTTACTATCAGTTATGGGAAGAGGTACAGTGTACAAGGGTTTGGGGATTCTCATCTGTTTAAATTTCATAGGTCATCTAGCAAAAGAAAACAAAATAATTTTTGTATCTGACACAAACAAAAAGTAACCTCAACAGGGAGAAAGGGATCTGTTTACTTTAAAAAAAAAAAAAAAGACTGCAAACTGGAGTTAACATAGCTAAGATAATAACACTTTTCTATAGCACTTTATAGTTCATAAAGCATATGAGAAAGTGAGATATTAATTATCTCATTTCACAGATAAGAAAACTGAGGTTTAGGCATGCCCTTTCCCAGGATCCCACAGTGTTGGAGCTAATAACTGAACAACAGACTAAAGCAGGCAGCTGAGTCAGGAGACAAAGTTCTTTGGGCGTGAGAAAGTGTAGCAGTATTCCTAGGACTTCCTAAGCATTAAAAGTGGGTGAACTACTTTTTTTCTGTTTAAGACTGACTCAGAAAAATAAAATAAAACCAACTGAAGGCCATATCCAAGTAAAAGACAATTTCATTTTTCTTGGAGGAGAAAATATTCAATGCAATCCTTTTAATTAAAAAAACATTCAATTAATTAAAAAATATTCAATGCAATTCTTTTAATTAAAAGTAGGAGACAAATTTTTATTAAATAAACCTAATAACTATTTTTTTTAAAAAAGAGTAATACATTCCACTATCATGGCCAGTGGCAGAATAAACTCTTAGGCAAGAAGAAAAGTGAACAAAGGATTTTGGGCTAGATGGGACCTTAAAAATCATCTAGCCCAAACCTTCATTTTACAGATAGAGAAACTGGGGCTCATAGAGGTTAAGTAATTTGCACAAGGTCCCCAGGTAGTAAAGTGGTAAATATGGAATTTGAATCTCAGTCCTTTGATGTCAGAACCAATGCTCGCTCTTCTTTCCCCTGCCTCTGGACATGTCATTTCTTCTATAATAGAACACAAACTCCATTAGAACAGACTTTCCATTTTTGCTGTGTACCAATTCCCTCTCCTGGCTCACTGTTGTAGATGTCATTGAAAAAAAAAAAAAGACATACAACCAGCCCTGAAGAGGATGGCTGGGGATGAGGTGAGGTTTTCATGGATCAAGAAGGTGGAAAGAGTTAGAAAGGGAGAGGTCTAGAATGGCAGGGAACAAATAACCTTTCCTCCTCCTAATGCTGAGGTTCTCTGATTATAGGCAGAAGAAACCCTACCAGGAGTGTCCTGGAGCCAGATCAAATTGGCTCCTGAGAATTGCTGAACATTTAATGGAAACATTTATGCCTCAGAAACACTACAAACCCAGGACTGATTTCTTGTTTTGGTTGACTAGACATGAGAGTGATGGAGAAATATTAGTAATTCAGATTAAATTTAAAAGTGTGTCCTGTACACATTTTTTCTTTTCAGAGAACCAATTATTAAACATTTACCAGCATGCCCCTGTCTGTATCAACTCTGCTCCACTGGACAGATCATCTCTGTTATTTTATAAATGCAGGTCACTGGAGCCAGAATGGACCTGAGTGATTATCTACTCCAGGGGTTGACATCCAACTAAGTGAATGAAGTCAGACCCTCCTAAATACTTGGAACAATGAGGTGCAGAGCTGTGATTGAAGTAAGGTGATCATTGCTTGGGAAGGGGGGAGTGGAATGCCAATAGACTGGGCATGCCTTCCCCATGATCCAGGTTCTGTAGCTCATTTTATGGATGAGGTTAAGTACCTTTCCCAAAGTCACAGTAATGAGTGACAGGATATCTAATGCCAAGTATGGCACCTCAGCCTTTAGGTTTGTTTTCTCCCAAGTAGAAAATGTGCTCCTTGAATGCAAAGACATCATATATTCTAGTCTGTATTCCCAGCACTCAATGAATAAAGTAATCGCCTAGCCAGGGATGATGGCCCATGTCTGTAATCTCAGCTACCAGGGAGACCGAGGCTGGCAAACCCTTTGAGCTCAGGAGTTCTGAGTTTCAGTAGGCTATGCCAACTGACTGTCCGCCCTAAATTTGGCTTCAATATGGCAAACCCTGCTCCCATCCCCCTGAGTGGGGTGTGGGGAAGAGGTTGCCTAAAGATACATGAACTGGCCATGGCAAGAAACAGAGCAGGTCAAAGACTCTCCATGGAAATCAATACTGGGATAGGGGTGTGAGTAACCAGTCCCTATACTTCTAGTCTGGGAGAGATAAGAAGATTCAGTCTTTAAAATAAATAAATGAGTAATCAATAGACTCTCTTAGCTTTAAAGAGAACAATCAGTTAGTTTTATAAATTCATTGGAGGGCCCTCTTCCAGTAACTACCTTGGCTACACACATGAAGTATGAGAAGTGCCTTTTGGAGACGGTAAACAAATATTACATCGTCCTATAGTAGCCTATTAACTTCTATTATTTGAATACAAGAATAGAAATGTCAGTTCAACGAGGTGAATATAAGATCTCTTTGGCACCAACTGAAAAATATGTGAAAAAGGCATGAAGAAAACCAAGAGCGAGGAGCATCTCCTAGAGTGAAAAGAGTATTCAGGTGAAAAGGGTGAGTTATATAGTCAAGTGCTGCAAAGGTCGGAAGGGAAGAGAAAAGGACATTAGATTTAGCAATTAAAAGAACTGAGGACTTATGACTATTAATTTCACTAGAGTATGCCAGAACATAATACAACCATCATCAAGGCTGGTTCTCTGAATCTCTCTAGGTGACATAATATAGAACACAAAAAGTCTCTTCCTTGCCCCCCAGATACCTCATCCATCTGACTGACCAGCCTGAAGGTTTTAATGGATATACCAAATGCTAGATAGAAGCCATCTGGCCTGATCCTATTAGCACTTAGTATGGATTAAATCAAGGGATCCTTTGGGCCTTCAGGGGATGAAGGAGGGATAGATCAGTTTTAACCAAATCCTTAGAATTTTAACATTTCTCAACCTGGAGGTTTTCATAGAAAAGGAGGCCTCATGGGAAATTTAATTCAATAAGAATTTATTACGGACCAACTAAGTGCCAAACATAAAGATGAAGAAGGCAAAAGAGTTGGATCAATCTGGGCTTTAAGAACTCTCACTTTATCTGAGGTGGGAGGAGATAGAGATCATTTATAGGTGAAGATAGTCATTTTATTACAATCCAGTCAGCATCTATTAAGATTCTATTATGTGGGGCGGCTAGGTGGTGCAGTGAATAGAGGCCCAGCCCTGGAATCAGGAGGACCTGAGTTCAAATTTGGATTCAGACACTTACTAGCTGTGTGACCTTGGGCAAGTCACTTAACCCCAATTGCCCTGCCCTCCCCCCTCCAAAAAGCAAAAAAAAAAAAAAAAAGATTCTGTTATGAAGAGCAGGTAGGTGGTACAGTGCATAGAGGACAGGCCCTGGAGTCAGGAGGACCTGAGTTCAAATCTGGATTCAGATACTTACTAGCTGTGTGACCTTGGGCAAGTCATTTAACCCTGGAGGCCTCCCCTCTTCCCCCAGTCCCAAAAAAGGTTTTACTATGTATAACACACAGCTCTAGACCTCAGGGATACAAAGATAGAAAGTGAAAAGTATCTACATTACATTCTTTAGAACAAAAATAGTATGTTTTAAATCTACTATACATATAAAAACTTAAACACAGAAAACAGGAAGATGTCAAAATACTTTTGGGAGAAGGGTACTAGCAACTGAGGGAATGGGGATTGACTTGCCTTAGGAAATGACCCCTGAGTTGAGCTTTGAAAGAAGCTAAGGATCCTGTGTTGGAGGTGAAGAGAGAGCTCATACCTTCCAGGAATGGAAGTTAGCCTTGCAAAGGTCTGGAGGAGACAGGAAATGGAAAGTTCTAGGACAGGGAACAGCAAGTTCAGTTTGGCTAAACTAGAGGGGAAATGAAGGACAGTCACGTGCTTATTTGCACATAACTGAAAAAGCTGGCTGAGCTTAAGCATGAATGACTTTAAAAATCAAACAGAGGAATCTGTATTTGACCCTAAAGGTAAGAGAAAGCCTGCTAAAGTTACTTGACATGGAAGCAACATGGCCAGATCTGTGCTTTAAGAATCTAATTTGGCAGATGTGTGGAGGATGGGTCAAAGCGGGAGAGACTAGGAAGGGGAATAGGGAGGCGATAGCAATTAGGAGGCTATTGAAATAGTATGGGAAAACAACTTTGCATCTTTCCTAGGAAAAATTATACTCAATTACACCATTTTCCATTTGGAGCTACAGAACCTGGTAAATTTTGGCTCTGCTACCTATCTTGGTGATCCTGAGCATCAAGGAAGGTTTCTGGGAGGAGGGGGGGAGTTGACTCAGGGAGGTTAAGTAATTTGCCCACAGTAGAAATGGCAAAGCCAAAAACTTTAGTGGGTTCCACATCCATCACTCTACTCCATCTGCACGACATTCATACGATCAGATCATCATGCTCCACTTTGGTTTGAGAACAGCTGAAGAAAATACTCAAGGTTCAAGCCAGAGCCTTAGTCTTAGGCTTCAACAGATGAATCAAGGTCAGAGCAAGGAGGTAGTGTACACCAGGAGGTAGTGTACACACACACGGCTGGGCAGCCTCTAAGTGCACACGCCACAAGGGGACGGAGAGGGGAAGGCATAATGCAACAAAGGACACTTTTAAAAGTGACTTTTTAAAAGTGCATAATTTCAATTCAAACCCTTGGGCTTAGGAGCACAGCTGTGAAAGAAAGACTCCTTTCACAAGTGAGCTGGACTGTGGTAGATGGGTATCCCTTTGAGCAGATTGCCGACTAGGGTGGCTTGTTCACAAGGATCACAGAATCACAGACTGTTCATTGCAAGAAAGAATCTTGGAAAAGAGAATAATAACAACTCACATTTCCGTATCACTTAAAGGTTAAAAGCACTTTCTTTGCAATAACCTGGTGAAGTAGGAAGCCCACAGTATGTTATCCCCATTTTAGAGAAAAAGAAATGAGCTCTGAGTTGTTACATTACCTGCCTAGAGCCTCAGGCAGGATTCAAACCTAGGTCTTCCGGATTATAGGTTTAGAGCTGGAAGGGTCACTAGAGAGCATTCGACTAGATGAGGCATTTTACAGATAAGGAAACTGAGGGCCAGAGTAGTTACCACTTTCTCAATGTCCCATAAGTAGTGCCAGTATTTGAATGTGGGACCTTAAGCTTTGAATCCATTTAGCTTTGAACTGCACCACACTGACTCCAATGTTAGTACCCTCCCTAAGCTGTTCTTTAACCCACACAGCCCACTCCTTAATAAGAAAAACTGTGTTCATACAGTGGGGTGGGGCAGATATTTTCAGACCATCCCTAGGCAAAGATTTTTCTCCACCTCTAGCCAAGTTCAAATCTGGGTGTCCAATCAAGTCAGACCTCTTTATCTTGGTGACTACAAGTAGATTTGGGGAGAGAAGCAGAGAATAATGTCCTGAATTACCCAGCAACCCTGGAATTGTTCATCATTAGCCCTGCCCTACTAGGGAAAACTGAGCAGCAACTAAATTGAATAACAGAAAGGCAGGAAATGGGGCAGGAACCTCAATGAATGCTAAAGGAGTTCAGGAGACACACCCAGAAGCCAGTAGTACTAGGCCAAGTCACCATCATATCAATTGAACATCAGGAGCAAAAGGTGCCTACAAAACTGGGGAGGGGCCTTTTTACTATCAAAAGCCATACCCCACATTAAAGAATCAGCAAATGGCCACTCACCAGTAAAAATAAAACAAAAAGCCTCTCTTGCTTCACACATCCCAACATATACCTTTTAAAAATTATTCTGGAGAAAAAGATTTCACTTACCCATTCCTCCCTCCCTCTATTTTTAAAAATTAAGGAGTTGGGGTGGCTAGGTGGCATAGTGAATAGAGCACCAGCCCTGGAGTCAAGAGGACTTGAGTTCAAATCTGGCCTCAGATACTTAACACTTACTAGCTATGTGACCTTGGGCAAGTCACTTAACCCCAATTGCCCTGCCCTCCCCCCTCCAAAAAGCAAAAAATTTAAAAAAATTAAGAAGTATCTCCAGACCTCCATTTCCTCATCCATAAAATAAAGAGGTCTCTAAAGTCCCTTCCAGCCTTAAAAATCCGTGATTCCATAAGGCTGTATTCAATGAATGCCACAAACAAAAAAGGGATGTTTTTGTTCTGAATTATAGCTTCTTGAGGGAAAGAGGAGACAAAAAAAGGGGGGGGGAATGTTAAGTGGGAAAGAGCCAGACCTTTCAACAGGTTTTATGGAGATTGTATTAAAAGGAATGAAATAATATATGTAAAGAGATCTGTAAACTTTAAAGCATGACACAGAGTGCCCTAAGAGCCTGGGTTCAGTTTAATGTTATTAAGGTTTATGTAAAGCTATTTCCTATGTATTATTACTATCCTTACTGGAGGTAAATCCCCTTCTCTCAAAGAGGAAACTTGAGTTTAGGTCCTCAGAGTAAGTTATCATCCTCAACTTTGGAAATGCTTGTTATTGTCCTAGCATTGGACAAGTCAATAAGCAGTTAAGAACCTACTATGTGCCAGTGAATACTACTGATTGACTGATTTGCCAAGCGAGTGCAAAATGCTGGAGACACAAGGAAATGAAAAGACAGTCCCCACCCTCAATGAACTCACAATCTAATGGAAGGACAACATGCAAACAACTATACGCAATCAAGATGCTGCGGTTGTTCATTCCTTCAGAAGTGTCTGACTCTCCATGACCCCATCATGGACCATTAGCGAGCCACACCTCTGTCCTCCACTATTTCCCAAAGTCTAACCTCATGTTCATTGCTTCCATGATACAATCTATCCGTCTCATCCTCTGCCATCACCTCTTCCTTTTGTCTTTAATCTTTCCCAATATTAGAATCTTTTCCAATAAATCCCATTTTCTCATTGTGTGGCCAAAGTATTTAAGTTGCAGCTTCAGAATTTATTCTTCCAATGAACAGCCTGAATTAATTTCTTTAAGTATTCACTGATTTGATCTCCTTGCTGTCCAAGGGACTATCAAAAGTCTTCTCCAGCACCACAATTCAAAAGCATGGATTTCTGTGGTGCTCAGCTTTCCTTATAGTCCCACTCTCACAGCCATACATTGCTACTGGAAAAACCAGAGCTTTGACTATACAGACCTTTTTTGGCAAGGTGAGGCCTCTGCTTTTTTGTATGCTGTTCAGATTTGCCATAGCTTTCCTTCCAAAGAGCAAATCTTTTAATATATAAATAAGTAATATTTTTTATTTAATATATAAATAAATAATGTTAATCCAAAATGTTTATATTTATATTATAAATAATATAAAATATTTATATTATAAATAATATAATTCATATTTGCCATCTGCAGTGATCTTTGACACCAAGAATATAAAATCTGATGCTGCTTCTATTTCTTCTCCCTCCATTTGCCAGGAAGATGTATACAGGGTAAATTGGAAATAATCAACAGGGGCTGGGGTGTGGAGGTGGACCAGGAACGGCTTCTTGGGATTTTAGCTGGGGCATGAAGGCAGCTAGGAAAAACTGGAGGCCGGGGTAAGGAAGGAAAGCATTGCAGACACAGGAGAAATGTGCATTGTTAGGAATGGAGTATATTCTCAGTGTGTCAATCAATAAACATTCCTTGAGTACCTACTATGTGCCAGGCAATGCTAAATTCTGGGGATGTCAAAAAAAAAAAGGGCAAAAGATAGATCAGTCCCTTCCCTAAAGGAGCTCATAATCTCAAAGAGAAGATGTCAAGCAAACAAAAGCGTATAAACAAACTGCAAACAGGATTAATTGGAAGTAATCAACAGAAGGAAAGCACTAGAATTAAGGCTGATCTGAAAGGCTCCCAGTCTTGTTCAAACAGCAGCAAGAAGGCCAAGTAGCACTGGCGTCCTGACCTATAATTTAAGAAGCCCTGAACTAGAGCAGCTAGAGCAGAGTAAGATGTGAAGAAGAAGCAAGAGCCAGGTTATGAAGGGCTGGGCCCCTCCAGACCTTTCCAGCCTTCTAGGAAAAAGCTTATCTACTGGGAGGCAGGGCATGGTGATAGGGCAGAATTAGAGAACCAAGGTTCAGATTCTCCCTCACTCTCATATTTATTGCCAATGTGACTTCACTTTCTCCATCTGTGAAATGAGGAGGTTGGGTTAGATGACCTCCAGTTAGACCTTTCAGTTCTAGACTGAAGACTCTGTGGGAATTCTTCCTGATTTCCCTGCTTCAGATGTTACCTCCTCTAGCAGAGCCTTTCCAGATCCCCTCTACTTGTTAGAGCCCTTCAATCATCCTCCACTGACTCAAAAGTTTGTATGTTAGAGCCCCTGGTAGATTGTATGCTACTTTGTATCACAGCAGCATCTAACCCAGCGCCCAGTGATGGTGGCCTCCTGGCTCTTCCTTGAACAAGATACTTCCTTTTCTAACTCTGGCCGTTTTCTCTGGCCCATCTCCCATGCCTGGAAGTCTCAGTCTCTTGACTTCCCTGACTACCTTCAAGTCTCAGAAAAATGCCACCTTCTATAGGAAGGCTTTCTCCACTCCCCTAATTCTAATGCCTTTCCTCAGCTGATTATTTCAAGTTGATCTCCTCACATATAACTTGTTTGTACATAGTTGTTGGCATGTTGTCTTCTCCATGACACTGTGAGCTCCTTGAGAGGAGGGGCAGTCCTTCTGCCTTTATTTGTTTCTTCAGCACTTAGCAAAGTGCCTGGTACACAACAGGTGCTTAATTAATATTTACTGACTAGCTGAGTGACTGAGCAGGTACTTGTAATAAATAAATAAATATATATTATATTATGAATAAATATATTTTATTATATTTTTATATTATGTTTATATATTAATGTTATATTATATTTATAAAATATTACAAATAAATAAAATTATATATATATATATATATATATATACATATAAATAAAATAAATAAAATGCTTGTAGAATGCCCTGACCTTGGACAAACACTTTACCTACAGAGGCTTCAGTGTCTTCATCTCAAAAATATAAGTACTGCTGTAAAGATCAAAGAAGAAAAGGACCCATTTATACAAAACTATTTATAGCAGCTTTTTTTTTGGTAGTGAAAAGGAAGTAGAAACTAAAGAGCACCTATCTAACGGTGAATGGCTGAACAAATTGTGGCATATGAATATAATGGAATACTACGGTGCTGTAGGAAACTGTGAAAAGAACTGTTTTAAAGAACTCTGGGAAGACTTATATGAAATGATGCGGAGTGAAGGCAGCAGAACCAAGAGAACAATGTATACTGTAACAAAAACACTGGGCAAGTGAACAACAAAGACTAAATGACTCTGATCAACAAAATAATCAACCACGATTCAAGAAGTTGGGTTATGAAGAACGCTGCCCACCTTCCTCCAGAGGGAGCCGTTAAATAAGCAAAACGAGACATAGTTTTGGAAGTGGCCAATATGGGAAACTGTTTGCTTGACTATGCATATTTATGGCAAGGGTTTTGTTTTATTTCCAAGTGAGGAGGGAAAAGAAATGCTTGTTAACTGAAAAAAAAAATTTAATAAAATAAAATGAAAGTTTTACAAGGCTTTAAGGACCCTTTTAATTCTAATTCCAGAAGCCTGTGAATCATGGGTGCAGAGGACTTGGTCAAGGGATATTAACTGGCTCAAGATAATAAGCTTTGGTACCATCTAGTCAAGGATCAACTCTTTTAAATAACATTCCCATTGCCCATAACTCCATTCTTGCTATTCTGGTATACCACTCTTCTCCCTTGTGAATAAGATCTAGAAAAAAAAATAAACCCTCATGTTATGAAGTACATGATGTCAGGAAGAGCAGGTGCTAATTGACTGATATAGGGTTGACAGAGCAATGGTACACAGATGTGGAGCAAGTGGAGAAGAGGGAAAGAGAGTATGGGGTCACAGAAGCAGAACTAGAAGGGACTCTGGAAGTCATCTGGTCAAATACCTCCACTGGAGAGTTGGGAACATATGAGGTCTTCTGGACTCCAGACTCTTTCCATCAGATGTGGCCTATCAGTGAACCCAGGGAGCCAAGTGGGCCGGGGCACAGGACCACAGCACCACAAACCAGAAACCAAAGACTGACAAGGCTCAGAATTTAGATTACAAGAAAAATGTCCATACACACACACACACACACACATACACACACACACACACTCACACAGGTTAACACTAACCAATCACATGAAATTTTATATTGTATAATAGAGGCAGCTAGGTGGGTGGCTCAGTGGATAGAGTGCTGGGCCTGACTCATGGGAAGACTCATTTTCCTAAATCAAAGCTGACCTCAGATACTTACTAGCTGTATGACCTTGGACAAGTCACTTAACCTCTGTTTTGCCTCAGTTTCCTCATCAGTAAAATGGGAACAATAATAGCACCTACTTCCCAGGCTTGTTGTGAAGATAAAATGAGATTATTTGTAAAGGGCTTAGCATACTGCCCGGCACATAGTAAATGCTATATAGTTATCATCATTATTATCATCATCATCACATTATTACCTCATGTGACCTTGAACAAGTCACTTAAACTTCTCTAGACTTGTTCTTCATCTGTAAAAGGAGGCAGCTGGCCTCAGTAACCTCTACCAACCTCCTTTAGGATCTAATATGCAGTGATTCTAGGAAGACACCTAAGACCTGATGCAGAGTGAAATAAACAGAACCAGGAGAGCAATATATACAGTCACTAAAATAATGTGAGCCAAAATAAAACTAAAAAGCAATTAACTCCTTCCTTCCTCTCCAGACCAGGCTCTGGACTTTCTCGACCATGCCTCCGATCTTAGTACCTTGATCTCTGCCCCTCCCACTTGCTTTTCAGCTCCCTTTTAAGTGTAAGGGTCTACATTAGATTGTAAGCTCCTTGAGGGCAGGGCCTGCCTATCTTTCCACTAATATCCAGGTCCATAGTAAGCAAATGCTTATAAACCAGACTCACATTGTAATGACCAATATCAATTCTAGAGAACAACCGAACTCTCTTTGAAGAGAGGGCGAGGTTAGATCACATTTAGTTCAAGGTTAGTTTAATATCTGTTTGTTTTAATGGGGGCAGGGGAATATCAGGACATGGTCAAACTTTTAAAAAATAAAATAAAATATTATGATTTTAAGTTCTTATCTTGATTCCTGTTTTATTTTTACTGCTATAAGTAATTAGTGTGAAAAAAAAGAAAGAAAAACACACACCTTTATAAGGGTGTTAAGTAGGCTGTGGCATATTACTAGTGTGAAAACATCATTGAGGATGGGCATGACCGGAAAAGAAGGTGGCCCAGTCATGTAGTGAGAACGAAGTATAACAGATGGCCAGCCCAAGTGAGGCAAAGGTTATCGACGAAATATTAAAATAACTGAAGAAAGGCATTCAGTATAAAACCTCTACATAAGCTTTCTGGAAGGTCACGGACAAAGGTCACACCCAATGGCTAGGTACAGAAAGGAAAGTTGAGGCTCTGCAGTAAGGATCAGGGTCATGAAACTCCAAAGGATTTCTGGATAGATATTTTAATAAGAAACTTCTACAGGGACATCTAGTTCAAATCAGAGTCAGCTTAAAGCCTTTTGAGATTTTTTTTCCCAGGAGTGAGCATGTGCAACAAAGATCATACTATGGGTATTTTATTCCACTAAAGCTATGACACACTGGCCAAAACTGGCTACATCTTAATTATTGCTGTCTGCTTTAAGTAACAACATGCATGTAACTGGTAGAAGGATCTAACGGTAAACTGCGTTGGGGTCAAATTTCTTTAAGTCTAGGGGGGACATAAAATATATAGCAAGAGAGGCCACCCCTCTCCCCTAAAAAAAAAAATCAATGAAAAAAATCTACCAGGAATAAATGGGTTAATCACTGTTCTCATTTTCAAAATTTATCTTTTCCAAGTTCTAAAGGCTCTGCTATGAATCAGATGGAGGAAGAGGGAGAGAAAGGCTTTTTCTGTGATTACATATGGTGATAGGGGGGCTGCAGGTTCTCCATTCCAGCTTTAACGCCAAGGTTGGTTGGGAAGGAAATGCAAGTCATGTCAAGCATGGAAAGGATATTAATGGGAAGAGGAAGAAAAAAGTTCCTCTCTCTAAATTCAAATTCAATACATTTTTTAAAAATGTCTTTTGTTATATCACATTCATTTCTGAATACAGTACCTCCTTTCTCCCTTCCCTACCCACTGAGGCATTCATTATAACAAAGCTTTTTAACAAATACAGTGACCATGGTTGACAGTGGAAGTAATATCTCATCCCCCCATTCCCCTACCTCTGGAATAAAGAGGAGGGAAGCTCATTTTCCCAACTCTTTGCCAGGGATAGGCTTGGTCATCAAAATCACATTAAGGTTCGGTTTTATTGTTCTTTCCAACCAACAAACATTTGTGCATTTTCTGCTGTGCACAGGCTACTGTGTTAGGTCTTGGGGGAGACACAAAACTTCAGACACAAAACCATTCTTGCCCTCAGATGAGCTTAACTTCAATGAGGGAATAAGACACAGACACGAGTAACTGCCCTATACAACATTACATGAAAGTGCATCACAGAGATACAGAACAAAATGCTAGATGACCTCTGAGAGGAAGAAAAGGTATTCTTCTCCCCAGATGGTCTGGTAGAATCCCTGCCTTTTAAAAAAAATACAGGTCAGGTGTCACCTCTTACACCTTTCTTGATGGTGTCCCCAGATTATTACCACTCTTGCCCTCATGAAATGACTTTGTAAATACAGTACTTTCTATTTACTTATTTGTGTACATGTTTTTAGTCCATCCCCAAGTACTATGGAAGCTCCTTGAGGGCAGGAGCTACCCCTTTTTTGTCTCTAGATGCCCAACACCAATAGTGCCTTCCTGCCTACAACAAGCACTCAATAAATAAATCTTTGTTGAACTGAACTGGATTATTGACAGGTGTTACAGTGAGGAAGTTTAAGGAATGGGGAGAAATGCCACAAGTGAAAACGAGGAAGGACAAGGGAGGGAGGACACACTTTGTGCTTGGGTGGACAAGGAGTATTTCAGTTTGCCTAGAATGGAGAAAGGAATGTGAGGTAAGGCTGGAGAGGTAGAGTGAATTCAGATTATGAAGGGTTTACCATTTAACATGCTAATAAGCAAGGCAATCTGAACTTTAATCAACAAGGGGAAGAGAAGGGGAAGAGAAGGGGGAGGTAAGGGGAAAGAAATATGCATTTATTAGCACCTACTATGTGCCAGGCACAGTGCTAAGTGCTTTTGAGAAATATTATTTCATTCAATCCTAACAACAACCCTTGGAGGTAGGTGCTATTATTATCTAAATTTTACAGTTGAGGAAATGGAAGTAAATAAGAGAGTTGCACAGCTAATTAATTGCTATGACAGAAGAAACAGTAGTTACACCCAGATCATTTATTTAGCAATGCCAGCGGTTGCAGAAACAAATCGGGTCCCAGGCTCTCAGCAGCACAAGGGCCCAGAACCTTCATTTCTACAGTTACCATATAATTGAATGCCATTTCTTGGTTCGTTTCTTAACTAGCCTGAATCACTGAATGGGCATTGCCTCAGTCAAAGTGAGAACTCAGAAAGACCTTAATTTAAAAAGATGGAGTTCTCCCATTGCATCCTGGGGCATCTCTAGTCATCTTGATCAATACCATGCCACTGGACCCAGATGGCTCCAGAGGAGAAAGTTAGAATGGTGACCTTGCTGTAGTGTCAGTGCAATATTCACAACACCCACGGCCACTATAAGTATAACTACATGGTGTTCAGTCACAAAATATACCAGAAGACAGAAGCAAAACATGTATTCAGACACCAGAAAACCGAATCCCAAAACCAGTAAGCCAATTGAATCATAGTAGCAAAGAAGTTAATAAGCCATAACAACACAGAGGGCCACAGCATCCTTTAGCCTTCCCACAAACCAACAAGACCAATACTTACTCACAAGCCTATTTGTCTCCCTCAGAAGTGTCCTCTCCTCTAAACCATTCAGCTCCTGGTAAGCTCTGCTCCACCCTTCTGCAAACTCCTCCCACCACAGGCTCTGTGTGATTATATTCAGTCTATTGGGGGCAGAGTTTATTTTCAAAGCAAGGAAGGTCTTCAAATTCTCTTTGGCTTATTAAGGAGTAGGGAAGATCTTCAAATTCCCATTATCATTACACTTGCACAGATCTCCCTCACTTAAATCCAATTCATTTGCAAGTCATGCCACCATCTTCCTGATTTCACAGTCCTCTTAGAGAATGTAGGACAAACAACCACAATATAAATGAAGGAAGTAGAAAAACAAAACTGTAAGGATTGAGACACCTGGTTTCTTATTGGTGGTGGGAAACACTGAGGTAGGGGGATAGTCTTATGACTTTCTCATGATCAGGTGACTCACAAGAAGTTGGAACTTAATTTCACAAAATGATGGATAAAGACAAAATGAATTACTCGTGCTATTTTTAATGTAACATTTAATGTCCAATGACAGATTTGAACTTGGGTCTTCTCAACTCCAGGCCCAATATTCTATCCACTGTGCCACCAGCTGTCTCAAAAGGCAACAGGGAAACACTGAAGCCACTGGGCAGGCAGGAATGACATAACTAGATCTATGCATGAGGAAGGTAAGTCTAGTAGAGAGATGAAAGACAGACTGGAGTAAGGGGAGGGCATATACATCAACTCTCACCAGGACTGTCACCTCTCAGTTTAGAGCACACAGAGGCCAGCATAATCCCAACAATTCCATCAATGGGCACGGTTCTTCAGTTCTGTGTAAGCATAGCTGGTACTGCAAAGCAAACCCCTACTCCCACACATAGCTTTCATGATGACCAACCACTGCCCATCTATTTGGTTAGAATATCATCAAGTTTGAGAGCTGCATAAAGACTACCTATTTCTACCTTCATACTTTACATACAAGGAAAAGGGACAAAATAAAATAATATTTATATAGGGCTTAGTAAAGTATATGACATTCAGTAGTTGCTATATAAATGCTAGCAATTATTATTATAAATTATTACAAATTTTATTATTATTATAATAAATGGGGAGGCCCAAGGCCAAGAGTATGAAGCAGGGCCAGGGATACAGCCTAGGTCTAACAACTCCCACTCAAATACTTTCCAACACACCACTTAAAAATGATCTGGAATCTACAGAAATTCTAGAAATCAATAGAGTTGTAAGAAAGCTTAGAGAGATTCCCTAGAGAAGAACTCTCCTTGTTTTAATGATAAGGAAAGAGAAGCGCGAAAGGTTAAAGTCAAGATTGGCATAACAGAAAGAGCATCAGATCATTAAGTCAAAAGATGTGGGTTCTAGTTCTGTCTCTCTGCTCCTAAGTATCTGTGGCCTTGGGCAAGTCACTAGTTTTTCTACAGGTCTCAGTTTCCTTTGCTGTAAAATAAGGAGTTTGGACTAGAAAGTCTCTAAGTTCTCCTTTGGACTCTGATTCTGACTTTACTAGCAACCTTAAAAGGGAGAGGCTTTACCTGACTCACCTAGGTTTAGAATAAGAGATCAAAGTTTTAGAGCTGGAAAGGACCTGAGGTCATATAGTTCAGTATCCTCCCTTTGTGACATGAAAGTGACTTTGCCCAATGTCACAGAGATAACAAGAAGTGACAACTGGGATTCAAACTCAAGTTCTCTGACTTCAAATCCAGTTCCTTTCCTCCACACTACACATATCCCAACTAAAGCACCTTCTTGACTTTCAGCTCTGTCCTTTTACTGGATAACACTGTCCCACTGACAACCTCATACTCCCCCCATCTCTGAGAGTCAGTGAAATGATCTAATGAACAGAGGTTGAACGTCATAACCTCTAAAGTTCCTTCCAGGGGCGGTTAGGTGGCACAATGAATAGAACACTGGCCCTGGAGTCAGGAGGACCTGAGTTCAAATCCGAACTCAGACACTTAACACAAAAAAACTAGCTGTGTAACCTTGGGCAAGTCACTTAACCCCAACTGCCCTCCAAAAGGCAAAAAAAAAAAAAGTTCCTTCCAAATATAGGTAGTATGGGCTCTTATCTGCTTCAAGACAAATATTTTGAAAATGCAGTAGGACAGACTGATACTGTGTTCATAGTACAATGGAAATGGAAAGTATGAGATTAGGAACTGACTTCTAATCTCTGCCATTTACTATCTACGTGACATTGGGCAAGTCACTTAACCTTTGTGAGCATACATCAAGTGACCTCAGCTATAAAATGAGGAGGTTAGACTAGACTAGACTAGAGGTTAGACTAGATGACCTCAGGTCCCTTAAATCCATGATCTAAATCTAACTAAATTTAGATATGTCTGTAATTAAATGATATGCA
>CM053585.1:95737302-95759485 GCA_028646515.1 Pseudochirops corinnae | reverse complement strand
TTTTTTTTTTTTTAAAAGCAAGTCAACAAGCAAGTCAAGCACTTATTAAGCTCCCATTATATGCCATGCACTATGCTAAACAATGGAGATGCAAAAAGAGCAAAATAATCTCTACTATGTGGAGCCAACACTGGTCACGGGATGAAGCAACTCTGAACTTACTTTTTAATTATTTATTTATTTTGTTTTGCCATTGAAAGAGTTCATAAGGGCAAGGAAGATGAAGACTGGCCTATTGGCCTCTTTCTATAATTATCCACTCTGGAACCACTAACACTTGAGTAAGGATGAATCACAGGTGAATGGGGGGGGGGGGGAGTGAGGGGAGAGAGAGAGAATAAAAGGAAGGAAGGGAGGGAGAAGGGAGAGAGGAAGGAATGAAGGAAAGAAAGGAAATATGGCTAGAGAAAGTGACCTGCCTAAGGGTACATAGCTAGTTATCATCAAGAAGTCTGAGTCCTCCTATAAAGTTCTTCCTTTCAGGAATCTTCTCAGACCTCTTACGCATCTGACTCCCTAGCAATTCAGGCCCTGAATCCCATAGGCCAAGAGCTCAAGAGATTGGGCCCTAGGTTAATTAAGACAAAGTTTTAAGATTTATGTTCCTGGATTTTGTCCTTGGCTCTTCATTTCTGTCATTTAACATTTCAAATTACATTACTGACTTTGTCTAGTTAAAACATCTGGGGGCCATCTCTAGTTGTCTCAATCTATATCTAGCCACTGGGCTCAGATGGCTCTGGGAGAGAGAGTGAGGCCAGTGACTTTGCACAGCCCTTCCTCACTTAAAATCCAATTCACCTGCATGTCATGGCATCACTTCCCTTATATCACAGTCCTTTTCCAGAATGAAGGACAAACAAGAATAGTTAAAAACATCTACACTTAATGTACGTTAGACTAATCCTTTGTTCACAGGGCAATTCTCTAAATATTCTGTTCTCCATCTTCTCTATCAAAGACAATATTATTCTATCTGTGATCTAACCAGGACAAAACATAGCAGGCCCTCTGAAAGCAAAGCATATTACCTCTCTTATTCCAGACACTATATTTCTATAAATTCAGCCTTTGGGGGGACAGGAAATAGCTAATGTTATGAAAGGAGATGAATTCAAATATTGTCTCTGTTACTTGCAACCTACGTGCACTCCTTTAAACAAGGCATTTAATCTCCCTATGATTGTTTCCGAAACTGTAAGATTAGGATTATCATCAAAATGCTGCCTCTAAGGTTCCTTCCAGATCTAAATCCTATGATCTTAATCATAATGTTGACTCTTACTTAAGTTTTCCCTAAAAAGCTTTAGTTCTTTCAGTTTTAACTACTCTTAGGCCATTTCCTCCATCTTATCCTTGTGCCACTAATATTTTTAAACAAAACCAAATGCAAGACTTTTAACATTTATCTCTAACAACATGCCACCTTTTGGGATGTGACCTATCATTCCTTCCTGCCAATATATTTTTGAATCCTCATTCTGTAATCCAATATAATATATTCATTATACTCCTAATGTTATGTTGTCCACAAATTTGATAAGCATAGTATGTAGACTTTCATTCCTATTGCTGATTGGGGGAAAAAAGACTAAAAAGTCAGGGCTGGAGTTTCACATCCTCTACTGGCCACTCTCTTTTATGAAGAATTGATTTATTAACATTGTGTTTGGTTATTTGGTCTGCTGCAAATCCACCTACATATACGTCTGTCCAGCTCATGAAAATATCATGAGTGATTGGGTTAGATGCCTTATAAAATTCAGGTATATTATGGCTTCAGCATTCCCCTGACCTATACCACTACAATAACACTGTCAAATAGAGAAATAAAGATAGCCTAGCACCATTCACACAGTAGTCTGGCATTTTTGGACAGACAAAGGAAAACATTTTAACTGTGGCAGCTGCATATTCTGTGGCCTCATGATAGAATTCCAGATTTGGCTAATTTTAGTCAAAAGGTCAGACAGTCAACTAGAATTTATGAATCACCTACTATGTGCCAAGTGCTATGTTAAGCACTGAAATGAATAACAGTCTAACATAAAAAGCCAGGGAGAAGATACCATTCATAAACTCTCCACAGCCTGAAAGGTTATAGATCAGGTTTATTTAAGTCTGATTTTCAACCTTATTTCCCACTACTACCCCCAAAATTACACCCCCAACTCAAGTGTGGCTGATCTCACTATTAACCAAAGCATAAGACAGTACATTCATTCTCCTCTCTGGACCTCTGCATATTTTGTTGCCCCTATATGAGAGATGCTCTCTATTATTCCCTCATTTGGGCAAAGGCCATTCAACCTCTCCTGGGCTAGATCTTTTCGTTAGATCAGATGCGACTCTAACGTCCCTTCCAGCTCTAAATCTGCCTCCTTGTCCAGGCTTTACTGATCAATTTAGCATTGTTTTATGAATCTCATTTCCTTTCATACTATAAGAATGTAAATAAGGTCCTTGGGAGGAAGGGGGGGTCCTATGTCATACTTATATATCTCACCCAGAGCCATTCATGATACTGAATACCTAAGAGATATTCAAGAAAGACTAGCTGAGGAAGTGACCCATAAAAGAAGTGAGAAGACAATACAACCAGACCTAGGCAGCTTATATAAGAAAATCTGGCACTTAACTTGACAATCTCCTGACACTTTCTGTCCCACCTTATGATAGCCAGCTCTAATCATTAGGAAGATTTTCTTCAAGTCTAACAGCTAGGTAGTGAAGTGGAAAAAGCACTGGACTTGGAGTCAGGAAGCCCAGAGTTCAAATCCAGTCTCAGACACTCACTAGCTGTATGACCCTAGGCAAGTCACTTAACTCAGGTTCCTCATCTGTAAAATGGGGATAATAATAGCACCTATCTCCTAGGGTTGTCATGAAGACAAAATGAGATAATATTTGTAAAGTGTTTCGCAAGCCTTAAAGAGCTAGAAAGGCTAGCTCTTATTATTGTTGTTATTATTCCTAATGATGTTGATGACAGTAACTCTACCTCTCTGTGCTGTCTCTGTGCTGGGACATTTCTACCCATCACTTCTAGTCCTAATCTTCTAGGGCGCCAAGCCAAACAATTTCAATCCTTGGAAAACTTGAAGTTTTGATAATGCATCTCTACCCCCTCTCCAGTCCTCTTTTCTCATCTAAACACCCCAGCTCCTTGAACCTTTTCTCATCTGACACATTCTTCAGTCCCTTCCCCATTCTGATAACCTTCTTCTGAAGTCAATGTCCTTCCAAAAATGTGATGTCATAACAGAAAATAATATTCGAACGTGGCCTGAACAGGACAGAATACAGAGAGCCGATGACCCCTCTGTTCTGGACGTTTCATCTCCATTTATGCAGCCAAGGTCGACATGACTTTGTTCAGCTGCTATGTCACAAGGTTGACTCATACTGAACTCACATTCCATATCAATGACCAACACTCAGCAATGAGGTGCTTCCTCTCATATTGTGGGGAAAAAGCAACTAATATTAAGGAGTATTAACAATAACAACAATAAATCACACCTAACTAGCATTTTCCTCACCACAACCCAGTGGGGCTGGTGCTAGTGTTAACATCATTTACCTCCGGAAATTGAGGTTGAATGCTTTGGGTCATGCTAGTAGGTAGGTAAAAGGGCTATGACTTGAATCTAACTTTCCTCTGGCAGTTCATATGTTGTTTCTACTACTATACACACACATACACACACGCACACACACACACACACACACACACACACAATTGCCAAGAATTTGCATTTCCCCTTTTGTTTAAAAAAAAAGTTTTGTTAATGTGTTTTATTCTTTTTTTAACACAGCAATAGATTAATCGACAATTATTTTTGCTATGTGTCAGGCACCATGCTAAACACTGGGGATACAAAAAAATAAAAAAGTAAAGAACAGTCCCTGTTCTGGGTGAGCTTACATTCTAATGTAATAAATTAGTATAGACTAGAAAAATGCAGAGTAGGTTGAAGGTAAACTTCAAGTCTTCTTCCTTTTTAAAAGTATTCAAATTTATTCTTACATTTTGAGCCTTACTACAACACACCCTTTTGAGGTAGGGAAGACAGATATTAACATTCCCATTTTACAGATGAAAAAAATCACAGCACAGAGAGGCGTAGGAATTTACTCAAGGTGACATAGCTGGTTAGTGACAATGCCACGATGCTAACACAAAACCTGTATATCAACCCTGCATAACCTATCTGGGATTCCCCCAGGGAAAATCAATCCATCGCTCGTCTCTCCATTTTGGAATGAAAAACATTAGCATCTGTCCAGGTGCTTCCCACTCCCTAGAGTCACTAGATTGGATTAATAGGGATCAAAGCAACTTGATGAGATACTATTCTGTCTCCAAATAGTGATGTAGGAAACTTTTCCCCATCAATCTCCCCAATAAGCAGCCACATGTAGCCAATTATGTCTTGTGTAATTGTTCCCTGAGTTTTACAGGGATGGTTGGACATTATGAACCTGGACATCTTAGAAGAAAGTTGACCCCTTCCCTAACCCCTGTATGGTGGTGTTCTGGCATTCATCACCAACACTACTGAATAATTCACTTTGCCCTATGGATAGAGGTAGTCCACTGTGGATTTTAATTATACTTAACAGAGAATTATTTCCTCAGCAGAACCCCATACAGAGTTAAGTCTGAAGGCAGCGCCTCTGCCTCTTGGGGCTCTGAATAGAGATAGGGTATTGTACATACCTAAGAATTTTAAGCATTTCTTACTTTGGGCCATCCTTCTCTCTGAAGTCTAGGAAGCTGATGTCAACTCAGCCACTCTCTGTCCTCTTGGACTACAGAGAATATGACAAGCAGGCTGATAAAACTTCTCATTTAAATGTCAGTCAATTCCTACAATAGTACATAGGGCCCAGGACCTTCACTAGAGAATTTGCAACCATGGAAGAGTAGTTCTGACCCTAGACCAAAACTGATATGAACCAACCACATTATCCCCCCTGAGACACAGAGCAAGCCTAGCTAAATAGACAGGGACTCATCACCAAAAGGGTAGTTGTTATGTAAGGTTCTCTTTGGGGGTGGGGGGACTGTGTATGGCAACCCAGGGAACAGACAAAATTACAAAATAGTCCGCAGACCTCATAACCCCTTTATATATCTGCGTGATGGTGGCAGGGAAAAAAGTGGTATTAAAAATCACAAAAGTCTTAGAACAATAACCAACACTCGCTTAAAGGTAAGTCCTCTCAATGTGCAATTTCTGTCCAATGATAAAAGGTTGACCTGTTGGCATTCTCACTAAAAATGAAACCAAAAATTATAAAGAAACTGAATAAAATGAAGCCAAATGTGAAATAACAAATAAAAACAGTCTTGTAGGAGAGGAAAATAAAGGAGTTGCATTCATCACACACTTAAAGGCAAAAAAACCCAAACTCAAACATACCTCATATGACCATTGATCACCTTATCTCGAAATGTCCACAACGAACATAATAAGCAAGATGAATACTATGAAGGTCATTGTATTTTATGTGGATATCTTTTCTAAAGGATTAAAAAAAAAATCACTAAATCTTATAAAAAATCTTTAGAAGACCCTCCAAACTAAGTCAATAAATTTCTGATATTTGGTGACTCCATTGAAATGTGGATACAGGAAAAGACAGAAACAAAACTACGTTGGAACTAACATACTAGACACAGTAAGCACTTAATGACGTTAACTTTTCAATTTGATTTTCAGATGAAAATTTATTTTCATTTAATAAAATTTTCACAATAAAAATTAAATTTTCACTAAAAAGTGAAACTGACTAGATATATATATGTACATACATAGACAAGTTGGAAACCACCATCATCAAAGTAGTAGCATTTCAGAATGAGTTATGTACAAAGTGACCAAATGATTAGAAAAAATTCAAAATCGGAAAGATAAAGACAACATTGAATGCAATTACAGGAGCTCCAGGACAACTGCTTAAATACAAAGTCAACTTTTAAAAATTGTAAATGGTCAAAAATAAAGATACTGATCATAAATCAAGAGGTGGAAGTTACCTTGGAAATCTCATCTATGTCAACTCCTTTATCTGTGTTACCATGCCATCTTTTAGAGACGTTAACTATTGCAAAACAGTTACCATGATAAAGAGGTTAAAATAACCCAGAAACTTCCTCAGCCAATACACACAGACAATCTCCTTTCCAGCTGAATTGAGATGACAGACAAGAGCAATATTAGTTTAAAGCTCATGGGTACAAGCAGCATTTTCCTCACAAAACAGAAAAATAAAACACCCCAACAACATGGAGAAGAAAACAAGTCATACAGGGAGTGTGGCACAAAATCTAGTTAAGGATAGTACTTCTGGATGAAACTACAAGGACAACAAAAAGTCAATGAGAATGACAGATTGTCTGCTGTTCTCAGACTGATGAGTTTTCAGAGGCATTTAATAGGAAGAAATTAGGAAGAACAGCTACATGAATCTTACCAAATGCAAAAAGAAAAATCCATTTTGGAGGGTTACAATTTTAAAGGGGCAAAGGAATTTGTTTACAATGTTTTCAAGAGGGGAAAATTCCCATGGAAAAATCAGTGACCAAGATGTGTTGTGATATATGCCTACTTTCTCATCTCTAGGAAAATCTTTATGAGACTAGATTAGGTGTCCAGATAAAAAAAATCCCTAAGGGAATGGAAAAATACATGACGAATACAAGTGGGTTGCAACATATTAATTACCAAGTATGATCTTCATCAAAGAAGTAGAATAAAAAGTATCAGTGAAGACATGTATGAGCTTACTAAGTAGCTAAGGAAGTTGTGTATCCAAAATGATAGACATTTTAGTTCAATTCAGTTCTAGTGCCACAGTAGTATCACTGAGAATTTTTTTTTATTTTTCATACAGTAGGTTAGACGAATCTTCCATGGAGGATTCACAGAAAGACAAAAAATTTGCACGGGATGAGAAAGCAAAATATGCATTGGTGGTGTATCCGATATGAAATCCCACACCTAAGCACCCACACACAGAGATCTGTAACTAACCTGATCAGAATTAGATGATGACTGAAAACCATTAGTGACCATTAGGACTTAGTGTTTGATTTCTTTTTTAAGGGTCATTCTTGAAAGAAACATCAATTCACCTAGACTTAAAACTCTAATCCAGGGATATTTAGAGAGACAAACTGGTCTAACAGGCACAGGATTATAGAACTCAGAAAGATCCATCCATCAACAAACATTTATTAAGAGTCTATTACGTAGCAGAAAAGATAGAAAACCTGCCTTGGAATAAGTAAGATCTTGTGCTGCCATTTGACACATAGTCAGTCTGTGTGGCTCTGGGTAAGGTCAATCAACCTCTTAATGCCACAGGCAACCATCTAGGTGTCTTAAACTGTGGAACAGGTGTCTCTCTGAATTGCTAGAGGGAGTTTCCTCCCTCAGAATTCCCTATACTCATGAGATTAGAGGTCTAATACTATCCCTGATGCTGCCCCATGGGCCTGGCAGCCTATTTATAAATTAGGTGCTGTGGATAGAAAGACAAAAGTGAAAGTCTCTACCCTCAGGGAGCTTATATTCTATCAGAAGGGGCAACATGTATACATATAACTATATACAAAATAAATGCAAGGTTAGTTGAGTGAGACTAGCAGTTGGAGGTTGGGGAGAAATTGGGCAAGGTGGTTTGAAGTGAGGCCAGAAGGAAACAAAAGATTCTAACAGGGCCCTAGAACTCAGAGCTGGAACTTCAGAAGACTGGAACTTCAGAAAGCATCTCTGTCTAGCCCCCACATTTTACAGATGAAGAAAATGAAGTTCAAAGATGGGAAATAGGCTGTCCAAGCCTCTACAGGTAATAAAGCAGCAAGATCTGAAGCTGAGTCCCTTCACAGGTCTGTGCTTCCATTCCTCCATCTAGAACATGAGGAGACTGTTCATCCTCAAGATCTGCTTTTCCATTCCTTGTAAGAGAGGAGTCAACTGAAGGAAAGCCCAGGGTTATTATGACTTGTGACTCAAAATTCTTTCTTGGCCTTAAAACTCACTAGGTGTTCACTTCCGCTTTCCTTGTTCTGGTTCTAGAAAACCAAGCCAGACCTTTCCCCACCATCACAGCTTTGCCCATTACCCTAGGGCAGGCTGACCTGCTTGAGTTCCTTCAGTGATAACAACATAGGTGAGAGTGAGGACCACCCCTAGCTCAGAGGTAGATTATTCAAATGGGGAGTCAAGAAACATTTTCTGACATCCTTCTTATACCAATAGGACTCCCATGCCTAGCTTGCTACCCTGTAAAACCTAACGGAGGAGGCCATCTGAAGAACAAAAGCGTGAAGGTACAGGGCCTTTCCTGTTTGAATCAGCCCCTTCTCAGAAGCTGAACTCCTCTTACAGTTTCAGGTTCCAAGGCCATGTTGAGCTTTTTCTACAGGCCACAAAAAGAAGCTCACATGAGAGAAGGCATGGTATTTACAGGGTGAGCAATGGGCCTGCACCGAGGTTATCCCACCACCCTACTTCCTGATGTGGTCCCCCACTAGAGAATGTACACTCTCATTATACCTGTATCCCCAGGGCCTGGCATACACACAGTAGGAGCTTAATAAATGCCTGCTAACTGAATGACTGGTATACAGCCTAGACTTTTCACGGTCATTAGGAAACCCTGGCCAGAGGATATAGACATATAGCCACCTAGATTTGATATGGAGAAAAGGAGTTAAAGGCAGGAAGTAGTAGCAGCCAAAAAGCTATAAGATGGTTGGTCAAGGCCTGAAAGGTAAGACTTCCTGGAAGAGTTGGCCACATAGCTCTTTACCTAACCCTTGGTGGGCAATCTAGGGAAGGCGCTGTTTCAGCCAAAATGGTTTACTTAACTTTTCCCCAAACAGATCATGCACAAACATCTCTGCTTCCTCACTTTTACTCACACTACTGTGCCCTTACCCATTCTCCACTTATCTGAATCCTCTCCAATCAATTAACAAAGCATGTGACTGAGGTGCTCTGCTAGATGGTGGGGATACAAAAATAAAGGTGAATCTTATCTCTGAAAGTCTCAGTCATATCCTGTTTCTTCCATGAAGTCTTCCACAGAGTCAAGGACTATCTTGGTTTAAGGTAAAAAGAACACCAGATTTGGAGTTAGGAGATCCCAGTTCAAGTTCTAGCCTCAACAATGCCTAGTAGTAAGACCTTGGATTGGTCACAGAATAATAAAATCACATTCGTATAGTGTGTTATGGTTCACTAAAAATATTCTCCTCAAAAACCCTGTAATATATTTAAGGTTGGTATTATTATACCCACTACAAAGGAGGAAACTGAGTCCTCAAAAGTCTCAGACAGGATTCTAATGCAGGTCTTCTGAATCTAAAGCTCCAACCATAAGAACTTGCAGAACCTCGGCCTCCCCTTTATATAGTAAGAATAGTCACATTTTGGGGTGGTTAGGTGGCACAATGAACAGAGTACCGGCCCAGGAGAAGGGAGGACCTGAGTTCAAATCCAGCCTCAGACACTTAACACTTACTAGTTGTGTGACCTTGGGCAAGTCACTTAACCCCAATTGCCCTGCCTTCCCCCTCCAAAACAAAAGCAAAAAAAAAAAATAGTCACATTTGCACTACCTTTCTCACAATGTTATTGAAAGTTAAGGACTTAAATTATTAAATGAAAGTTGTTATTCCTCAGTTTCTTCATCTGAAATAAATATATACATCCATACAAACGTATATGGCTTTGTTTAATTTTTTTGACTTTTTCTAAGTCCTTTCTCATGACTGTAAACTCCCTGAAGGTAGAGTCCTTAACTGCTTCTTGTCAGCATCCACCCACGACACTTTGCACAGAGCTCACTCAGTATAAGCTCTATAAATGCCTTGTATATTGGCTCCTCCCTACCCCACTCCCTGGAGCCTCTGACTCAGGCTCAAAGAGAGACTAGGGAATAGACAGGCCCAAAGCTTCAGATCTAGCCTCTATAACCAGATGTGAAAAGACCAGAACAAGGTCTTCCCCTAGCTAAGCCACAGTTTCTGCTGGTTCAATAGACTTCATCCCATTTCCTTGGGATCCCAAATCCACAATGGCTGCAAAGCCCTTCCCAGGTACCATATGTCATGGGTATGGTTATGATGATGTGACAAAGCAGTTCTCATCAATGGCTTTCAGGAAAAAAAGAGCAATCCTGGCAACAGGCCCTGGAGCCAGGTAGAGAGAAAGGTTCCAGATGCCTCCCCTCACTCCTACCCCTTTGCTCTGAACAAAATCCCCTCTCCAGAAGCCTGGGTGACAGTCCTTAGGTAAACAAGGTCTTCTCCAGAGATCTCAGGCCAGCAGAGAGACCACTGGGATCAAAATGAGCAAGAGGGTAACAGATCCATTTCCCCTTATTTCCCCATGGGGTAAAACAATACTTCACCTCTCTGCTGCAGTCAAGGACTCTGGTACAAGGATAAAAGTGAAAGACCAGACTCAGAGGTGGGGAGTCTCCCAACCTACCCCAAAGCCCTTAATACGGAAATTCAGAGACAGTGCCTTAATTACCAGAAAAGGTCTAGCTATAAAAAAAAAGGTAGGGAATAAGAACAAATTTCAAAAAGAAAAAAAGGGAATTTTTCCTTGTTTTTTTTTTTTTTACAGGAAGGAGGTGGGGAGGAGGTTAGAGGCTTCAACCCCCCTGGCAAAGAACTGGGCCCTAGCTGAATCCAGTGATTATACAAGCTCAGAGTCAAACACAGCTCCTTCCTCCTCCCACCACCCAGTCAGCACCCTGCTTGTAAGCACTCACCATGACCTGCATTTCAGAGGCCCCAGGTCAGGACCCAGGGCTTGCTTAAACCTTGGTTTTTTCATAACAGAGAGCCTTTTAAAAGGAATTCCCCCAACTTTCTTCTCCCCACTTTCTTTGGTTTCCCTTTCTCAGGGGTCCTGTCTTCAGAGTTTGGATGGCCCCAAACTGCTTATTGCAGAAATACAGGCCTGCTCCCTCTCCCCCATCCCCATTACAATCTGTAGCAATGCCTTCAGCAGACTGGCTCCATCCAATTAGTTAGAAAAGCTTCATGCCAAGGAAATTTCTGCTTTTATTAAAAATAAAGACATGCTGGGCATGCAATGGACTGTGAAAAATATAATGAGTCTGGCATAATTATGAAGGTCGAGGATAAGGTTACCAAAACAGACATACAAAGTTATACCTCAAGTGGGGCGTGGGGGAGAAGGGGAAAAGGAGTAACCATATAAACATTACATATGTAACATATATGATGCAGAAGTAACACACCATGCGTACATTCATATCACTATATGTGCCAGATATGTATATACTTTTGGGTGGGACAATACTCTTTAAGGGAGTGAGAATGAAAGGGAGAGAGTCTCCCCTTTATCAGCATTTCAAGCATTTCTCCACTTAGATAAAAAGCAAAGAAAAAAAAACCAAACCCAAACAAACAGAAGAAAGGCCTCCATATCTGAACTGAGAAAAAGACTCATGTCTGCTACCTCTGCTATACTCTGAGGACCTGCTTCCAGCTGAGCTGGGGCGCAAAGCTGGCTCATTCTACCAAGAACCCTGGCGCTAGGCTCTGTGCATCTGGGCAAACAGACTCCGTTTCCTCTGAAAAGCCTCTCTTCTTTCTGATACCTACTGATAGCAAAGGAAAGTCAAGACGAGGAAGGTCTCTCTCCTCTTCCCTTCCACCTCTTCCTCAAATCTCCCCTATAACCAAATTCCAAATCCTTGGTAAAGGCATAACAACAACCAGCCCCTCTGTTTTTTAGGGTACTCGGTACTTTTTCCAGGGCTTTCCCATACAGTAGTTCGTTTGATCCAAAAGGCAGCACTGAAGGGTAGGGTGGAATACAGCTCCTTTCATATTTAAAATATATATTTATGTACATAACAAAGGTTTGTGAAAAATGGTACCTGTCATTTTCATATCTCAGTTTTAAATCACTCAAGGACAATGAATCTGGGGACAAGGAATTGGGGAGGGGACGAGGAAGGAGATTCAAAAGGCCTGAATCTATTCACATATACTGAAAATACAGAAAATTTAAGCATAGGAAGGGAATTGTTCCGAAAGCACACAGCCGGCTCTCTCTTACCTTCGGCCAGTACCTCATCCACAGTGACCTGATGTCTCCCAATGCCGAAGACGCGGCCAATGTACCCACTCCCTGGGCCCGAGGTGCTCCCCCCTCCTCCGCTGGAGCCAGACCCCGGGCCGGAGCCTCCTTGCTCCCGGCGGGAGTCAAAAAACTTCTTCATCTTGCAAAAGAAGGCAGCAACCAAGCAGCAGATGAAATGGTTCCTGGCTGCTTTCTTCTTCTCTTTTTCTTTTAATTATGAAGAGCAAGAAGTCCCAAGATTTCCTCTAGGATCTCTATTCAGATAACCAGAAAAATCCACTCATGGGGGAGGAGGAAAGGATGTGTATATATTTATATATATATATATTTATATACATATATTTATGCATATGCATATAATATATGTATGCTTCTGAGTAGTGCAATTTTCTCTTTCTCTTCGGGAAAGCGATTTTTTAAAGTTTAGACCTGTGATGGCAGAAAGAGATGAGTCAGTTACTAAATAATAATGATTCTTATTATTTTAGTTATAATAAATCGTCTGCCTTTCTCTAGGGGAAAACATACACACAAACACACACACACACACACACACACACACACACACACAGAAGATGCTACCTGCCCTTACATAGTGAGGAAAAACACCGGGTCACTCTCCCTCCCACTCCCCCCCACCCCTCATCAAGTGACAGCCACTGAAACCGCCTCCCCAACCGCGGGAGCCAGGCATATCCTGAGTCTGTATTTTCCGCAGGCAGGGAGGGAGGCAGGCAAGGCAGGGAGGGCAGGGTTGCCGGTCTCCCAGCAGCTAATACAACAGCAGCTGGCCGCCCCCTCCCCCAACCCGGGGCACATCGCCCCCTCCCCAGACCCAGCCAGCGAGCATCCAGGCAGTTTTACCCACTTTGTACAGCTCCGGGCTGCAGGCTCCTGGCTACCAATTCAGCAACATTGTCACCGCCGCCGGATCCCAGACTGCAACTCTGTTGCAAGGCAACCCAGGCGAGACGAGGATTGCATGAGGCTTCAGCTGATCGCTAGAGAGACCATCGGAGATTGACCCCCCTCTCTACCCCTCCCCCCCGCCACCCCACACACCCTCTTCGGCTCCATCCATCCAACCAGGAAATGAACTGTCACAGGAAGTGTCTTTCCATTGAGGCGAGCAGGAGGGGCGGGGCTGGGGTTAGGGGTGGAGCATTGCATCTCCAAATTCACATCATTTCCCGACCTGGAGCACAGAAGGAAGGAGGGAGGGAGGAGGAGTTGCAGTACCTGGGGAGTAGCCCTAGCAAGTGGTTGGAAGATTGCATGCAGGAGGAGAAACTGGCGGCTGGGGAGAGGTCGAAGTTTTAATTTTCTTTTTTTAATTCTCTCTTTTAAAAAAAGATCAAAAAACCCCACAACAAACCCAAACCCCTGAACCTTTCACTCCCTCGCGGGGCATCCTGGGAAAGGAGTTCAGCGCAGTTAAAGGAGGGGGGCGGATCGCACCGAGGGACTACAACTCCCAGAGAGCTGGAGATAGGATAGGAAAAGGGCAAGGAGGGGGTGGGGAATGAAAATCGGAGAGAAGAAGGCAGGACAGCTCTGCAAAATTGGAAGGGATAGTTAGGGATGTTCGGCTGACACAGATATAAAATAAACTCTCAGCAGGCTGAGTAATTCTACCCAATGAAGCCATGTTAATTGCGGTCTGACCTGCTGGCAAGATGCGCTGGGAATTGTAGTTTGCAGGCCCAGTGTGGATGCTGGGAGGCTACTCCCTCCAAAGGAACCCCTTTGGGGCCTATTATGCCACGATCGCATAGGATTATAAGTGCCAGGAAAGCCTCTGGAGTTCCTGTAACCCAATCCTCTCGTTTTACAAATAAGGAGATGGGACAAGACCAAGGTCACGAAACTAGTAATAGTGAAGACCTTATGTGGAGTCCAAGTTCACACTCTCATGCCCAAAAAGAAGACTTTTCCTTCCAGCCCAATACATATTTATGGGGCACCTCCTATATTCCTATTTTTTTTTAACTAGGCAATGTTGGGGATGCCAGAGAAGAGAACACAGCCTCTGCCCCAAGGGGTAATTTACAATTCCACTGGGGAGTTAATTGGTAGAAATAAAACAATTAAAAGGATGTGGAAAGGGAGAAGCAGTTTGGTGGGGTAAGAAAGAAGATTAATTTGGAGTCACAAACTGCCTCACCTACTTACAACCTGTGTGACCTTGTACAGGGACGTTTCCCCTAGGAGCCTCAATGTTAGACCAAATGTTCGTTCACCAAGGTCCCTTAAAGCTTTTAAATCCTATGAACCATAGAACAATACCATACGCTACCATAAGGGCTTGGCAGTGGCTGAGAGTAGTGGTTCTAGGAGAAGGAATCATTCTCTTATCATATGCCCATCCACTATACCATGCTGCCAGAGCCAGCCTTGGTGCCAAGCAAACCCCTTAGTTCAAATCTCACTTCCAAAGAATACTATGTGATTCCTGGCAAGTCATTGCCCTAAGCAGGGCAGAGGCAACTCCTACAGGGATTGTTAAAGGGAATTTCTTAATCTGACAGTTCCCTAAACCAATGAAATTACAGAATGAAATGAATGAAATTTCCTCTCTCTTATTCCATACCTTGCCTTCCATCTTAGCATTATGGGCTGAGTAAACTGCATGTGGTTGGAGTGCTGGGCCTGGAGTCAGGAAGACTCATATTCCTACCTGTGTGGTCCTGGACAAATAATTTAACTGTTTGCCTCAGTTTCCTCTTCTGTCAAATGAACTGAAGAAGGAAATGGCAAATTACTCCAATCTTTGCTAAGAAAATCCTAAATAGAGTCTTAAAGAATCAGACATGATTGAAAACGATTGAACAACTACATGTGATACATTTAAATAGCAAAGTGCTAATTACCCACTCAGCTCATGGAGATAATCGCATTCTGTTTCCTTTCCCCACCTCTTGCCTTTCAGACGACTGATTGCCCATTGATGACATTTTTCCCCACTCCAGAGCTGCCTATGAAGAGTGTTTCAGCCTAATTTGGTCTGTATAAAAATGACTTGGGCACATTCTATGAATGGATGGCCATGGGGGGGGGGGGGGGCGAGGAGAGGGGTATTAGTGGTGCAGAAGAAAAGGCATTTCTGATAGATCTAATAGGATTCAAACTTCAGGATAAATAATTTTTTTTTAAATCAAAACCAACCAACACTTCAATTTTATCTGATAATGGAGCTGTTGGCACCTACTGAGACAGTCCCCCAGGAATCAAATTAGTATGATTCAACCAAGATGTTTTCATCAAAATAGCAATTGGCTGAGGTAGTTTTTGTGAGGTTGGCTAACTGGGATTGGAGATTGTTACTGGACCTTGCTCTTTCCCAGCGGAATTGAGAGCTAGAAGGGACCTTAGGCTCATGCGGTCTAACACTCTTTTTTTGCAGATGAGGAAACTGAGGCAGAGAGAGGGGAAATGGTTTGTCCGTGCACACACAGGTATTAACTGACAGAACCGTAATTCAAACTCAGGCCTTCTAATTTCATATCCATTTTTCTTCCCACTATACCAATCTGCCTTCAAATTTTAAGTAGCTAGGTGGTGGAGTGTCAGCCAGGAATCATCAGGAAGACCTGAGTTCAGATTTTACCTCAGAAACTTACTAGTCATGTGACCCTGGGCAAATAATTTAATCTCTGTCTGCTTCACTTTCTTCAACTGGAAAATGGAGATAATATTAGCCCCTACCTCCCAGCATTGTTAGGATCAAATGAGATATTTTTAAAGCTCTTAGCATAGAGTCTGGCACATAGTGTTTAATAAATCCTTATTTCCTTCCTTCCTTCCCTCCTTCCTTCCTTCCTCTCTCCCTCCCTCCCTCCTTCCCCCTTCCCTCCTTTCCTTCCTTTTTTTCTTTCCTTCCTTCCTTCCTTGCTTCCTTCCTTCCTCCCTTCCTCTTTCTCTTCCTTCCCTCCTTCCCTTCTAGTAAAGGACTGGCTGAAAGAATAATTCATAGAAGAATAATGCAGTATATACTTTTAGGTCCTGGTAGCATTGCCTCCTTTAAAAAACAGAAAATAATTTAGGGAGAATGCAATAAAAGGGCATTTTGAAAGCATGCTGACTATAGCAAAACTGTCATTCAATGAAAGTCAGCTCCCAGATTGGACTTGATTTACCTGACTCCTGACTTCTCTTCCTGTCTCAATGTTTTCATCATCATGCCAGTTTTTGGTTCCTGTGTAAAATGACCTGCATCCTTGCTCCATCCTTTAGCTGGATGACTTGACTTATTGAATCCCTGTTCCTTCCCCTTGCCATCTCCAATACCATCAACTTTTCCCATCCAGGTAGGGAAATCCATTGTACTCTACACAGACTTGGGTGGGGATAAATTCTTTGATTACCTAAGGCTGAGCAATCTAAAAGTAAATGACAAAATGAAAGTTACATTTTCCCCCAGCCCCTTCATTAATTGTTAACCAATCAGAGTTGATTGCCACCCTCAGGAACACCCACTCTTTGAAGGGTATATAGACTGTGAACCTATCTCCATGATTGGTCTTTGGCATTTAAAGAGCATCACTGACCTACTTTATTGGCAATATGCTAGCATTATTAATAAAATTATTGTTATGCAGAAATTTTCTCTCAAACTTTTTAAACATCACAATATGCATGTGCATATAGAGTATAAGTCTAATATAACATATATACATGCATTCACACACACGTGGGTCCTATATTTGATTTCTATTGCATAGTATTCAGGAGTAGGGAACCTGGGGCCTTGAGGCCACATGTGGCCCTCCAGGTCCTCAAGTGTGGCCCTTTGATTGAATCCAAACTTCAAAGAACAAATCCCCTTATTCTAGATACTCATATATGTCCAAGGAAGAATTTAGAGATAAACTTTAGGTAAATTTTCCCTGAGGTACTAGGGTAGGGAGGGTAAAAAATCAAAGAGTCTAAGAAAAAGAAGCCTAACCCTCTTATTGAAGACCAGGCTTCCCAAGGACTAAACCTGGTGAGTCTGAAACCTAAGAGGAGCAGTTTAGTAGAGAAGGAAAAGGGGCATTACCATAGCCATTTGTGCTCAACAACAGTGTTTGTGTCTATATATATACATACATACACACGCATATATAATAAATCTATACATATATACTATATATACATCACACATATGTATGTATATACATATATATTTTTATATCCATGTGTATATGTTTATATATATATACATATATATATATATATATATACTTTTTTCACTTTGCTTTATTGTGCTTTGCAGATACTGTGTTTTTACAAAATGAAGGTTTGTGGCCACTCTGAGTCCAGCAAGTCTATTGGTGTCGCTTTTCTAACTGTGTGTGTTTATATTTTGTCTCTGTCACATTTTGGTAAATCTTGATATTTCAAACTTTTTCCTTATTCTATCTGGTATGGTGATCTGTGATCAATGATCTTTGATGTTACTGGTGTAATTGATTTGGGGCAACATGAGTCTCGTGCATACAAGACAGCAAACTTTATCGATAAATGTTGTGCCATGTCCTGACTGCTCCACTGACCAGCCGTTCTGTCTCTCTCCTTCTCCTTGGGCCTCCATGTTCCCTGGGACACAACAATATCGAAGACTATTACATAAACTTAGTTGATAAAGCAGCATCAGGGTTTGAGAGGATTGACCCCAAAATTGAAAGTTCTACTGTGGGCGAAATGCCATCAAACAACTCCAGAGAAATATTTCATGAAAGGAAGAGTCAATCAATGGGGCAAACTTCATTCTTATTGTAAGAAATAGCCACAGCCACCCCAACCTTCAAGAAATACTGCCTTAATCAGACAGCAGCCATTAACAATGAAGCAAGACCCACCACCAGCAAAACGATTACAACTCACTGAAGGCTCAGATGATGGTTAGCATTTTTAGCAATAAAATATTTTAAAATTAAGGTATATGCAATATTTTTCAGACATAATACTATTACACATTTAATAGATTACAGTATAGGGTAAATATAACTTTTATATGCGCTGGAAAACTAAACAATTCATGTGATTCAGCTTATTTCAGTAGTCTGGAACCAAATCTGTAATGTCTCAGATATGCCTGGACACACACATATATATAGACTTGTAGGTGCAGTTGTATATATGTATGTATGTGTGTGTAGATGTATACATACAAATATGTATTATACATATATGAGTACACGTGTATTGCTGGAGTAAACTCACAGGGGCTCTCAAGATCCAACTGTCAAATTGAACTCATGAGTTCACATTCTTACATCCCTTTCGGCAAATCACTTAACCTCTGTTTGCCTCAGTTTCCTCATCTGCAAAATGAGCTGGAGAAGAAAATGACAAACCATTCCAGTATCTCTGCCAAGAAAACCCCAAATGGGGTCACGAAGAGGCGGACATGACTGAAGAACAACAACAAGTTGTTTCCTCATCTGTAAAATGAGGGTAATAATAGCGCCTTCCTCCCAGTGTTGTTGTGAGGATCAAATGAGAGAGTAATTGTAATGCTCTTATCACAGTAGTAGGCTGTCTATAAATGCTACCTATAATGATGATGATGATTTATAGCATGGGCATTTTTACATCAGAAATCAGCAAGGGATTGATTTATTTTTTGTCTAGACTTAGAGTGATGGAGAAGATGTTGACAATGTAGATTAAACTAAAAAGCATCTATCAGCATTCCTCTGTATGTACATACTTATACATGTATGCATGTATATAAGCATGCATGTTCACATGTGTGGGGCAGGGTATGAGTGCATAAAATAGGATAATTGATTTAGAGTTAGAAGGGAGCTTGGAAATCATCTGATCTGACTCCATTATTTTAGAGCTGAAGAAAATGAGGACCAGAAATTAAGTGACTTTTCAAAGGTCTTAAGGATGGAAAGTAAGCAGGTTCTCTGACTCTGATTGCAACATTCACTCCAACTACCTTGTAGTTACTACGTATTCAGTTCTGAATCTGCCTGATTCCACTCGGCATTTAGTTATATAGGTCTTTCTGTATTTCCTTGCATGCTTCATGTTTATCATTTGTGAGGGTAGTATAATATTCTATTCTATTAATATACTATTATGATTTATTCAGTCTTGAATTGTTTCTCACAGGTTGTTTAGGAATTTTTGCTACTACAAATAAAACAGCTATTAAGTATTTTTGTATAAATAAAATTTTAATAAGTTTTTTTTGTGATAGTGTTTTAGCAATGGGGATGGGAGGATAAAAGAAAACAAGCATTTATTAAGTGCCTATTGTGTGCCAGCTACCATGCTAAGCACTTTACATATATTATCTCACTTGGTGAATAGAATTAAGGAATGCTGTTTTGTGACTTTTATTGCATATTGGCATTTTGGTATATTGCTCTACACAATGTCACTAGCAGTCTGCAGATATACCAACAATGTATGAGAGTGCCTGTTTTTGTGGTTATTTCTCTTTTCATATAAATATGACTTAAAATTTTTTCCCTAGATTGTAAATTCCTTTGAGGGCAGAGAATGGGTCTTATAAATCTTTTAATCCCAGAAGCATATAATACAATGTTTTTGCCTATAGTGTATGCCAAATAAGTATTTGTTGACTAAATAGAAATACTAGATTACACGTTGAAGATACAAAATGACCCAGAATAAGGTGTGATCATAGCAATTGTGGCATTGTGGATAGAGTAGTAGGCTTGGAGCCAGGAAGAATCATCTTCCTGAGTTCAAATTTGGTCTTAGACACTTACTAGCTGTATGACCCTGGACAAGTCATTTAACCCTGTTTGTCTCAGTTTCCTCATCTGTCAAATGAGTCACAGAAGAAAATGGCAAACCATTCTAGTATCTTTACCAAGAAAGCCTCCAGATGGGATCACGAAGAGTCTGAAATGACTGAACAACAACAAACATAGCCATTATTAGAAAAAGAGAAGGTAGCTGGTGATGCAATGGATAGAGTGCTGGACATGGATTCAAATCCAGCCTCAGAGATTATTTGTATGACCTTGAAGTCACTTAACCTCTGTTTGCCTCAGTTTCCCTAATGTAAAATGGGATGTAATAGCACCTACCTCTCAGGATTGTAAGGATAAAATGAAATAATATGTTAAAAAAGAAAGAAAGAAAAGGCTTAGCACAGTGTTATATACATGCTTATTCCTTTATCCTGTTCCTTCTGAAGAAGGCCAGATTTCAAGCTAGATCTAAGGGAAAGTTAGAAGATGCTACAGAGAAATTCCAAGTAATATTCCTAATAATATTAAACATATTGGCTAGTTTGATGATATGGCTTAGTGGAAAAAACACCAGGCAGGGTGTTAGAATAGCTGGATTAAAACTCTAACTAATAAATATGAAAAGACTTGACCCTATGAAGGAAGATGTTACCCACCTTCAGAGAAACAGAGGATGAACAGGTGTAGTTTGATCTTACATAGATGCATATGAACATATATGTCTGTATATTAATGTGATTATACATATCTAAGTATATGGACATGTATGTGAGTGTATGTATGTGTGTATATGTATGTATATAGATTTTGTGTGTATATAGATGCACGTGCAGATATGTATGTTTGTATGTAGACATGCATACATACATATGCTTAATTGTAGCCTTCTTGGGGAAGGGGGGAAGGAAGGGGAAAAAGAGACCAAAGTAAAAAGTGCACAGCAGAAAACAAGGAAGCAACAAAAAGCTGGACAGCTCTCAACATGATGCATAATATTTACTATATAGGCTTTCTTGAAATGGAAATTTATTGCTGTATATTTTGAATCCTCTCATGTTCTACTGTGCACTTGGCAATGCTTTTTTCTTTTCTTATTTTGTACTTCAGTTTGAGTATTTAAGTTTATAATATGTTTCTTTTTCTTTTCTTATTGTATATTTGTTTTTAAGATCAAATAAAACAGAAGCCAATTCTAGCTAAGGAGATGTGTGAATTGAGGCCAGTATTCTCTGAGCCTCAGCTTCTTCATCTACAGCATGAGAAAGTTAGACTAAATGACTTCTTCAGATCCTTTCCAGCTCAGAAATTCTATAATTCTACAAGCAATACTTTGTGCATAGGTGACATTTAATAAATATTTGTCAAGAGAAGCATTGTCTAATTGGAAGATCCAGAAGACCAAAATGTACTGTTTTCCCCCACCCAAAGCACTTTGCCTGCTTAAAGCCATTAAGATCAGGGATAGAAAAAAGCAGTAAAACTTATTTGTTATATTATGCTTTTTGTACATATTGCTGAGACAACTTTTCTCCTTAACCAAGGCCAACCTTTCCGCATATAATAGGTTATATCTGACATTCTCCTGCCTTCTCTACCAGGTTGCCTCCTCAGATGGGCTCACTCAGTTTGAGATCTCAGAAAGACCTTAGCATAAAAAAGCCTCAGTCTCCCAGAACACCCTGGGCCATCTCCAGTCATCCCAATCTATATCTTGCCGCTGAACCCCGATTGTTCTGGAGGAGAAAGTAAGCCTGGTGACTTTGCATAGGCCTCACTCACTCAAATCCAATTCATTTGCAAGTCATGTTATCATCTTCCTGATGTCATGGCCCTCTTTGAGAACAAAGGACAAACCACACTCCTCAACACTTCTCCCTCTTCCAATCTGTTATCCACAGGTTCATCCCATTCTTCCTACAAACATGCCCAAGTTTCTTCCATCCTTAAAAAACTATCACTAAATTATTTTATCTCTATCTCTAGTTAACCTCTTTGTCTCTTGTCTTTCTTAACTGAACTCCTTGAGAAAATATATATACTTGGTGTCTCTTCCTCCTCTACTCTACTTTTCTTTTTAACTCTGAAATCTGGCATTAGATCTCATGACTCAACTAAAATTGCTCTCTCCAAAGTCTTCAATGATCTTAGTTGCCCAAGTGTAACGATACTAGGATTTGAAGATCTTCCACGCCCCTTGAGCTTGCTGATGTAGCAGGAAGGGGTGGAGCAAGAGAACGCCGGAGCCAAGCTAGTCTCTGTGCGGTGCGGACTGGAAGCCGCGTCAGAGGCAGTGGCTGCAGCTGCGAACTCCTTTTG
>CM053585.1:95725205-95736802 GCA_028646515.1 Pseudochirops corinnae | reverse complement strand
CCTCCTGGAAATGTTTTCCTCTCTGCTTTTGTGGCATTTCTTTCTCCCAGTTCACTGCTTAACAAATCTTAACTCCTTTGATCCTCAAAATAACCCTGAAAGGTAGGTGATGTTATTATCCCCATTTTACAGTTGAGGTAATCAAGGTAGACAGAAGTTAAGCAACTTACCCAGGATTACATAGCTATTAAGAGTCTAAGACTGGATTTGAATTCAGGTCTTCATGATTCCAGGTGCAATAATTCATCCACTGCACCAACTAGCCACCTGATTTTACAGATCTTGGCCCTCATTAACACCAGAAAAATGTGACCAAGGGAACATTAATATCTATCAACCTATATGGCTATTCTCACATCTATACAAAATCTTTATGGGAGCTATTTATACACACAATGAGACCATCATTCTCAATGAGATATTTACAAGCAAGCTTTCACAAGTGATATTCAACAATGAGCCACATTCTTTACCATCTCAAAATTAAATGAAAGATATAGAGACCATAATATCCCATAGTGCTTATTGTTGGTTAATGATGAGCCTGCCTCACAGAGGCTCTTTTATACTCTCCCATCTATGCATCAAAATCCTCAAGGATTTCTTACAGGATGTAACAACAAAAACTAATCAATTTCAATAAGCATTTATAAAGTCCTCACCAGAAACAATTTTACTCAGGGACCCTTAAATAATAAACATGAGACGAGACATAAAACAAAGAGCTGTATGTTCACCAAAGCTATTTGCCACTGTGATGGCAGAAATCCAGGGTAGAGTCCAGGTTGGGGAGGGATCCCCCGTGCGCGGCGAGGTCCTCCTCATGCCAGTATTTGTTGATAACATTGTATTGATTTTATCAAGCCCCAAAACATGGCAGAGCTTCCTGGAAGGTCTGTAATCATTCAAAAGAATTTGGCCTGTCTATCCACACAGGAAAGGCCAAGGGGATGCCTACAAACATGCCCATGACTCCTCCATCATTGGATCACTAGCTATCATCCTATATCTCTTTTCCCCTTTGTAGCTAAAGCTCTTCACACTCAGTGCCTCCACTTCTCTCCTTTCACTCTTATAAATAAAACCCTTTGCAACTAGCCTCATCATTCAACTGAAATAATTCTTTCCAATTGTATTGAAGATCTTTCAATTGCCAAATCTTTTCTCACTCCTTTCTTGACCTCTCTGAAGTTTTTGATGCTGTTAATCACTCCTCTTTAGGTTTTTGTGATATTGTTTTCTTCTTACTTTCTTACCACCTCATTCTCTTTTCCTGGATCCGTATCCAGGTCTTGCCCACTAATCATGTGTGTCCTCCAAAGGCTGTCTCCTGGGCCTTTTGTCTTCTCCCTCTATATTGTCTCTCCTAGTGTCTCATCAGCTGTCATGGATTCAGTTATCTCTATGCAAATGATCTGAATCACTAGCTACTTCTTAGATATGTCTCATAGACATCTTAGACTCTATGTCCAAAACAGAACTTTGCCCTCATATTCTCCCCTCTTCCTAAGTTCCTCATAACTACCTAGGGCATGTCCTCCTTAGTCACTGAGGCTCCAACCTCAGTGTCATCTTCAACCTCTCATTTAACCCACTTATCCAGTCTTTTATCAAGGCTTATTTTTTCCTTCAGAACATTTTTCTACATATCCCATCTCTCCACTCACACAGCTGCCACCCTAGTGAAAGTTCTCAACACCTGATATCTGGAATAGTACAAGAGCCTTCTGGTTTGTCTCCTTGCCTCATGTCTCTTGTCATTCTTTCACCCAGCTGTGACAATGATTTTAGAAAAGCACAAATCTGATCACATCATGCACATACATACACACACACACACACACACACACACACACACACACACGCACACACACACACCCAGCTCAGTAAACTCTGTGTCTCCCAAGTACCTCCAGGATCAAATATAAAATTCTGTTTGGCTCTTTAAGTCCTTCATAACCTGGCCCCCTCCTGCCTTTACGGTCTTCTTACTCTTTATTTTCCTCTATGTGCTCTTGTGGTTTCTCCCACAAATAGTCCCTCTCTTGACTTTATGCCTTTTCAATGTCTGTCCCCTGTGCCTGGAATGCTCTCTCTCCTCACCTTTGCCTAATGCAGTGGTTCTCAACTGTGGGTTGTGTTCAATTTAAATACATCCTGCATATCAGATATTTACATTATGATTCATAACAGTAGCAAAATTACAGTTACAAAGTAGCAATGAAAATAATTTTATGGTTGGGGGTCACCACAACATGAGGAACTGTATTAAAGGGTCATGGCATTAGGAAGGTTGAGAACCACTGGCCTAATGGCATCCCTGGCTTCCTTCAAGACTCAGTTTAATCTCTACTTTCTGTAAGAGACCTGTCCCAGAATCTCTGCTCCCTCTCCCTCTACCAGAAATACTTCCTGATCTACACAGGTATCAAACCCAAAATTTTGATTGCATTGTGCTTAAGAACCCAGGAGTGTGTCTACAATACTGTCCTAAGATTTGTCAGAGATAATATTCTCCTACAGCCCCTGTTATCCTACAGAAAGCTTTTAAGCAAATGTGTAAGAAATGACAATTCTTCATCACAAAGGAACAGAGAGCAACATTCAGAGGGCAGGTAGGTGGTACAATGGATAGAACACCAAGCTTGAAGTCAGGAAGACCTGAAGTCAAATCTGGTCTCATACACTTATTAATGGACTCCATGATGACCCTGGGAAAGTAATTTAATCCCTATTTGCCTCAGTTCCTCATCTGTAAAATGAGGACACATGGGAAAAGGAAAAGGCAAACCACTCCAGTATATTTGCCAAGAAAACTCCATAGAAGACTTACATGAACTGATGCTGAGTGAAGTGAGCAGAACCAGAGGAACATTGTGCACAGTAATAGCAACATTGTTCAATGATCAACTTTGATAGACTTGGCTCTTCTCAGCAACAATGACAAATTGTATACAAAGACAATTCCAGAAGACTCATGATGGAAAATGCTATTGACATCCAGAGAAAGGACTATGGCGTCTGAATGCAGATTGAAGCATACTAATTTCACCTTTTTTTTTGTTTTTTTCTTTCTTATGGCTTTCCCCTTTTGTTCTAATTCTTCTTTTACAACATGACTAATGTGGAAATGTATTTAATATGATTGTACATGTATAGCCTGTATCAGATTTCTTGCTATCTTGGGGAGAGGGGAGGAGAGGAAGGGAGGGAGAAAAAAAAATTTTGAAACTCAAAATCTTATGAAAGTGAATGTGGAAAATGAAAAATAAAATAAAGAGGTGGAAAAAGAAAAAGAAAACACCAACAAAAGTCTAGGGAGTCACATGGTTAGACATGGCTGAACAATAAGGACAAGAAGAGAGGCAACATGGTGCAGTAGCAAGAACATTAAACTTGGAATCAGAAGTCCTGGGTTTAAATCCCAATTTCACCACTCTGTATGTAACCTTGCTTGCAAAATTATTTATCTTTTCTGTACTTTAGTTTCTGCATTTTTAAAATGTGAGGTTTTGTTTAGATGATCTCTAAATGGATCTTGGAGCTTGTATCACTCTTAGTCCTCATACTTTATCAGTACCCTCTGATTGGAGGGCAGAGCAAAGAATTCCTCCCAAAGCCACCATTTAAAGAGGGCTTCCAGGCCACCCATCTCTCTATTTCCCATCCAGTTAACAGTCTTCAGACTGGACTCCATTATGATTGTGCCCTTATGCATGGTACCTTTCTCCCTTTTTAGTCTCCATTTCCCTTTAAATTCTAAATTCTATGATCTTAATGGCCTAAGAACTTCAGGGTGAACAATGAGACAGACCAATTTGGAGTTTCTTTCTGAGCTATAAATGAACTTCCTTCCATCCTTTGTGCAATTCCATTCAACTGAATTTCATTAAAAGTCTACTGTATGCAGAACATTGTACATTAGGCACTAGAGATGCAAAGATGAAAAGGGCATGCCCTCTGCCCTTGTGAAGAAACAACACAGGCATTAATAATGAAAATAGAACAAGTGCATCAATGAGACCCAAACAAATTGTTAAGTGTGGTCCAAGGAAGGAAATATCATTTTCTACTGTGTCAGTAATGACAAACAAATAGAATCTCCTGGAGCTCAAATTAGACACCTTCCTTATGTCACTTGTCTTTGTGATGAATAGGATGTGCAGGAAAGCCCAGCCCAGAAGTACCTCTGTGATGGTAATTATGCCTCAAGGGGAGTAATCATAACACATATAAAAGATAGACCAGCAGTTTGCCACTACTAGTGATCATCAAATTGGCAGCATTGCTTCTTGACATTCCAGAGCAATTATTGCATCACTGAGTTACATTTCTTGGACAGGGGGTTGAGATTGAACTGAGGTACCAAATTTTGCCCCCCCACACCCTTTCCTGTTCCCCATGGTGATGTTAGGATCCTGTCCTCTTTCTATCCCGTGTGTGTGTGTGTGTGTGTGTGTGTGTGTGTGTGTTTTCTGGTTCACTGATATTTCCTAATCCAAGGAACCACAAGAGATAAGTCCTGTTAGCATATTCCCTAGGGGAGTGAAAGGCACTAGGGAGCCCTCATTTGTCAGTGTATCTCCATGGAATTATAGGACAAAGCTAAGACATCTGTCCAGCTCAGGTAAATCATTGTGTGATTCCCCTATGAGGAAACCTGACCCAGGTTCTGCTACTTACTGTATACATAAGAATATTATCTTTATTTATTATTATGTTATATTATTATATATAAATTTATTTTTTATGTAAGTGGCTTCCTTTAGTTAAGCAGCAATAGTAGGGAAGAAATTACAGGCTTCAGCAGACTGGGGAGGAGGAGATCAGAGAAATATTTATAGAGGAAGGAGCAAAGGAAAAAGAGATGAGGAGGCTGATAGTCCCCTGCTGAGAAGAACTGAGATGGCCATAAGTCAGCCTGACATGAACAGTGGGGAAATAGATGTTATATCTACCTTTTCAGGATATATATCCAAGATAACAGAGAGCTCCACCGTGGCTTATCAAAGCTGATGACCATTATCCACTTATGATTATTTATGTGGGGGACAAAAGATGACACTAGAGGGAGGTTAGAAAGCATTTGTAGGAGTTATAATATCATGGGCAAGAAATAGGAGATCATAGAAACAGAGGTGGAGTGTACATGTACATGTTATCACTAGTGCTGGATGAAAATAGGGGCTATAGAAGAGAAAGATGACTGAGAAATGTTGGGTTAGTAGAGGGTGTTTACGAATAGAATTGAGGAAAGGCAGAGCCAAGATGGCAAAGTAGGAGGAATATAAATACACACACAAACACACAGACACGCACACACACACACACACACACGATCTAGAAAATGTACCAAGCTGAATCCTGATCAGAAAATTCAAGAAAAAATTACAGTGAGTCATTTTTCTAGCCCAGGTTGTCTTAGGGAGACAGATAGAGAGGTCTTCATATACTAGAGATAGGAGCATAGCCAGGAAATGCCACATGAAGATTTCTAGCATAGGGCAAAGCAATGTACTGAGGCAAAAAGAGGTTCTAAGTCCAGAAAAGAGGGGCCCACCCTTGTTCAGGTACAGGAGTAGATACCAACTGGCAATTCTTTTGCTTACTATACAGTTCTAGGGCACAGATCCAGGGTGACTGAGGAAGACACATTGTCTAAAGCCCCTTTACCTTCAGGTTAGGGTATTTGAGGGTATAGAGTGGATATAGGCTCTAGATGTTGTGTATTGAGCAAGGAGCAGGTTCAAAAGCAAGCAGCAGCTATGTGGTTCTGACACTAGGAGTAGAGCGGTTTTAGCTTCCAGCTGTCTGAAGCCTATACTAGAATAATCAGGACAAGAATACCAGCCAAAAGAGAAGTCTTCAGTTCTGTTACTCTGAACCAGCAGGGATTTTAAGCTGGCCTATAGTGGCCAAAACCAGCAGCATTCTACTGGAACTCCAACTGGGGCAAGCCCACCAGAGCACGGCTCAAGCCCAGACCCAGAATAGGAATATGTAAGAAGGCAATAATTAGAATTTGACTTAGATTAGGCCACTTTGGAATCACTGAAAGCTTACAGATTCCCTACCTAAGCTATCCTTGAGGTCCTGGAATAACACAACACTTAATACCACAGGAAAACAGGAGGAGAAGCACCCCAGATGTTCCCTCCAGAAATAAATAGATTCCAGCCCTAATACTAAGTCCAAAATTAGGAAAGCAGGCTGGAAGAATGAACAAACAAATAAACGAAAAATATCACCATGAAGAGCTATTATAACGACAGGATGCCTAAGATACAACCTGAGAATAAGAGAATGATTCCAAAATTTCTTTAAGCAAAATGTAAAAAAACACCCCAACGAACCCCACTGCTTGGCACAAGTTCAACTAAAATTTCTGGAAGAGATAAAGGAGAGTTTAAAAAGGAGTTTTTTTAAATTTGTAAATGAAATGAGAACTTTAGAAGAAAAAGTTGGAAAAGTAATAAGAATTATGGAATAAAGAATTAGAAAGGGAATTAACAGATTGGCACAAAGAGGTACAAAACTTTAACCAATCAGGAAGTCATAATGGGTCAAATAGAAGATGATGCTTCCATGAGTCAATACGTATTTTAAGAATATTTTTGTATTTTGAAATATTTAATAAAAAGGAAGAAAAAGTAAGCTGTATCATAACAAGAGATAACTAATCTACAAAATTGATTTGAGGGGAGATAATTTGAGAATCATTGGACTATTTGAAAATTATGGCAAAAAAACCCAAACACTGAGAGATCGTATTTAAAGAAATTATAAAAGAAAACTGCTTAAATCTCTTAGAACCCAAGGGCAGCGTGGAAATCAAAAGCATTCGTTGGCAATATCCTGGAGGGGAAAGAAAACAAAACTAAAACTCTCAGGAATATTATAGACAAAATCCAGAATTTTCAGATTAAAGAAAAAAATGCTACAAGCATCTTGAACAGTGGTTCTCAACCTGTGGGTCACAACCTCTTTGGGGGTTGAACGACCCTTTCACAGGGGTCACAGGGATCACCTAAGGCCATCAGAAAACACATATTTCCAATGGTCTTAGGAACGGAGACACCCTTCCTCTGTCTCCAGGCAGGTCCGCCCACATGCAGCTACGCCCACATATGAGTATTAAAGGGTCATGGCATTAGGAAGGTTGAGAACCACTGATCTAGAAGGAAAGAATTCAAGTATCAAGGAGCTGTCCACAATTAGGATCACATGATTTAGTGGCCACTGGTATAAAGGAGAAAAGAACTTGGAATATGTTACAGAAGGCAAAAGATGTAGGTTACCAAGAATAATTTCCTCAACAAAACTGAGTATGAGTCTACAGGAGGAAAATGGATCTTAAATGAAATAGATAACTATTAAGCATCTCTGATGACAAGTTCACCTTTTCATGGAAACTTTGAAGTAACACAGGAGTAAAGAGAAATATAAAAGGTAAACATGAGTGAGTTAGCATAATGGACTAAACAAGGATAAATGACAAACATTCTAACATGTGACTCCTAAGAACCCTATCATCATCAGGGATCACAGAGAGAGCCTACTTAGGCAGAAGGCCTCAGAGTAGTTCTGTTATGTTTTGAGTATCTTTAAAAAAGAATGGAAGGGAAGAAGACAAATAAGGAGGAAGGGGGAGGAGAACAAGGATGGGAAAATTGTCTCGCATAATTGGAATGCACAGATAGAAGACTACAAACAAGGAGTGAGTGATGGAAGGTGGGGGGGACAGGTGGTACTTGAATCTCAGATTCATCTGGACTGGTCAAAGGAGGGAAAAATACACATACACACACACCCCACTTAAATACAGAAATACATTTCACTCCATAGGGGAACCAGAGGGAAAGGGAAGAATACCTTAAAGGAGAGAGTATTTCAAAGCAAAGCAAACTTTTTGAAGCAAAGATGTATGGGACGGCTGGGTGGCGCAGTGAATAGAGCACCGGCCCTGGAGTCAGGAGGACCTGAGTTCAAATCTGACCTCAGACACTTGAAACACTTACTAGCTATGTGACTTTGGGCAAGTCGCTTAACCCCAATTGCCCTCCAAAAAGCAAAAAAATAAAAATAAAAAAAATAAAGATGTACAAAAATATAGCAGCTCTTTCTGTGCAAAGAATTGGAAACTGAGAAGATGACCACCACTTGGGGAATAGTTGAACAAGTTACGGTATATAGATGTGTTGGAATATTATTGTATTATATTGTAGCATAAGAAACAGTTCAGGAGATGGTCTTAGAGAAATTTAGGAAGATTTGTGTGAACTGATGCAGAATGAGTTGAGCAGAACCAGGGGAACAATTTGAAAGTCTTAGAAATTCTGATCAACAGAATGACCAACCATGATTCCAGAGGATTCATTATGAAACATGTAATCCACCTCCTTATAGAGAGGTGATGAACGCAAGAATGCAGGTTGACATACATATATTTTTTGGACATGACCAATGTGGGAATTTTTTTTTTGGCTTGATTATATATGTTTATGACAAGGGTTTTGTTTTTTCTTCTTTCTCAATTGGGGTAGGAGAGGTAGATAAGATCCCAGGAAGAAAAGCAATTTTTTTAATTGGAAAAAAAATAATAATAAAATTCAATTTTTTTTTTAAAAGAGTGGGATTAGGATTTCTGAATCACAGTTTAAAATGAGGAAGAGATGGCTTCTGGTCAGGGATGGAGTACATATAACAAGGGCTAGAGGTCACATGCTTTGCTAGGAGTCAGGTATTTACTGTCTTCTCCCAACACAATTGGTAACTGAGGCTCAGAATCACAGGTTCTTTTTGGAGGAACCGCCCCCTCTGTAGCCAGTGAGAATGAAGCCCCATTTCTCTTTGGATTTTTCTGCCTTGGGATTCTTTTTCTACAGTTAATCTCCCTTAGATTTCCATGGGGGTGGGAAGAGGAACAAAAACAATTTTTCTTCCTTCTCTTTTGTTCAGTGGCTACAGTCGCTTGTAGCAGAAACATAAGATGGTAGAATCATATATACCTGTGTAGGCAAGCCAGGTATTAGACCTCAAATTCCAGGTTTCTTTTTTTCTGCCTTTCTCTCTTTTTTCTTTTCTTTTTTTAGGAGCAGAGGTCAGTAATTAGTGATCTGTAAAAAATGGACATTCCCAGCCTTAGTGGTTACCTCGTAAGTTCAAGAATTCCTTTGTTTGAAAGATTAGTGCCAGCTTCCCAGCAAGATAAGAGGATTTCTTAACAACACGCTTTTTAGAGACAAAGATAACCACTTCCAGGATCATTCAGTAGTTAAAGGACAAAAAAAAGTCATATTCTAAGTGCCAGGAGATCCAAATCTTGTGGATTGCTTGGTTCAAAGTGTTACAGGTCTGAAGTGAATAGAAAATATTTGTTCAACAATCCCACAAAAATGTATTTACCTTTGGGGGAGAAGGGAAAGTATGGTGTGCTTCTAGGGTATTTTATGTTTTCTTTATTTATTGTTTTCTGTATTTTTCTATATTTTCTATATTTTTGACTCACTTCTTAAAGCAATCTATTCCCTGAATGGGCATAACCTCACTCTAAGTGAGTACATGAGAAGGCCTTAGCCAAAAAGGGCCACAGCCTCCCATTGCATCCTGGACTATCTCCAGTCATCCTGATGAATATCTGATCATTGGACCCAGATGGCTCTGGAGGAGAAAGTAAGGCTGGTGACCTTGCACAGTCCTCCTCACTCAAATCAATGTCAACTGCGAATCATGTCATCATTTCCCTGATGCCATGGTCCTCTTTGAAAAACAAAAAACAAAGGACAAACACAATTTATTAATGCCTGCTTTTTCATCTTAAGCATTTTCCATGGGATAAAATAAAGGCAGTCCCATACCTGATGCTCATATTATATGTGGAGTATTTTTGTGGAATGAAAACCTGTTACTCTTGTTTGGGGAAGCCCTAGACATGAATGATACCAGAATTTTATTTTGCAGATTTTACTGGATTTACCCAGATGGAGGTAAAGAACCAGAGTCTGGGTAGAAAGACTCTGGCTGGGTAAAAGGGAAAGGGAACCTCCTAGGTTGATTTGTATGAACCCTGTCCTTTTTAGGGTGTTCAGAGACATAAGGTGCTTATCTTTGCTTGGAGTCATGCCAATCTAATTTTTTTAAGCCTTAGTCTAAAAAGAGAGAAATGGAGGAAAATTTCTTTCATATATCTGCCAATCCAGATACCCTAGAAAAAAGCAATTATAACGTAAGAGGAATAGTAGTACAGAGGGCCAGTGACTTACAGGATATAATATCTAAAAGGAGGTTCATTACAAAAACCAATAGCATCAGATGTTTATACACAAATGCGCCAAGTGTTGATAATAAAAAATGATGAAGTAGAGTCCTTAATGCAAGCATGTATCACTGAAATCTGGTAGGATGGTCCTCATGATTGGTATCATGCCCTGAGAGGGCACCAATTATTCAAAAGAAAGAGAATCTATAAAAGGGGACAGGAGGTATTGGTGTTTATCCAATTCAATAAGGATCCATTAAGCACCCACTATGTACCAGGGACAGGAGACACTATGACCAAAATGAAATCATCTCTGCATTGTTCACTTTTCCATACTGTATTTCATAGCATTCTGTAACTTGAGGCATAAAGTCAATTCAGACCCAGATGAGACTTTAGGAATCACCTAACTGAAAGCATTTTACAGAAAAAGAAAAACCTCCTAAATGGTTGAGCAATTATCCAAAAGTAAAATAGTTTGCTTCAGACGAGGTAATGGGTTCTTCTTCAATGGAAATCTTCAAGCAAAGACTGGAAGACCACCTGGCAACAATAGAATAAAGTCTCATGCCTGGAGGCAACTCAGTGGCACCATGAGCTTGGAATCAGAAGATGACCTGAGTTCATATCCAGCCTCAGACACTTCCTAACTGTGTGACCCTGGGCAAATCACTTAACTTCTGTCTACCTCCATATTCTCAACTGTATGGGAATAATAATAGCACCCACCTCCCGGGGTTGTTGTGAGGGTCAAAGGAGATTTTATCTATAAAGTGCTTAGCATAGGGCCTCTCACACAGTAGGTGCTTAATAAATGCTTGCTTCTTTCCTTCCAACTCTGAGATACTGTGTTTCCTGGAAACTGAAGTCCAGGTTTGGTAGGTTTGTAGAATTCAGTGAGTCAAAGCTGGAAGACTCTTGAGAAATCACCTAGTCTGGTCACCCTGAGAGAAGGAAGTGAATTATTCAAGGTCAAGGTCACACAGTAAGTATCAAAGATAGTATTGGAAGTCAGTTATCCTGAGTCTACTGCTAATTCCACTACAGTGCTACCTTGACATACAAATGTACCAACTTACCAGATTTCCGAGATACAAGTTGTCACTTGGTCGATTTTTTGCTTTGAATTGCGAGCCAAAATTTGAGGTATGAGCCACTGCTAGCTGGTGCAGTGAATGCCACAAACCAATGCCCACCCAGCATCCCGTGCCTCACTGGTTCAGTCGACATGTTTACCTTGCCAGTGAAGAAAATTAAGTTAAGCGAAAGTAAAAAAGATATTGTAGCAATTAAGTTCAGGGATAAAGCGTGGCATTAAGAGTTTAGTGAGTAAGTGAAC
>CM053585.1:95703531-95725105 GCA_028646515.1 Pseudochirops corinnae | reverse complement strand
GAAAATTAAGTTAAGCGAAAGTAAAAAAGATATTGTAGCAATTAAGTTCAGGGATAAAGCGTGGCATTAAGAGTTTAGTGAGTAAGTGAACCAAAGTGCCTTCTGAAAGAGCACAAAACTCCTTTAACCTCCTCCATCTATCTCCTCCACCCTCCACCTCCACCAGTATCTTCTGTTAGCTCAAGTCATCTGATATCCAAGGTAAATATACACTTGATAAAACCAGTTTATTTCTTTACATTCTCTTTTATATGTTTTTATACAATATTTATTATTTATAAATACTTATTCTTATTTAAACACACGTAACAAAAAATATTGGGGTGGCATTTTGGGGGCTGGAACAGATTAATGGTATTTCACTTAATTTCAATGGGGAAAATAGATTTCATATATGAGCAAATTACGAGCTCAGTAACAGAACAAATTAAACTCTTAAGTCAAGGTACCACTGTATATGGCAGCTGTCAGATCATTTTAACCCATTCACAGTCATTCAGCAAACATCTCTGGGGGACCTATGTATAAAACACTGGAAAGTTATTTTTGTAGACACAGACAGGAATAAGATAAATAGGACTTAGGTTAGTAAGGAGGGCTGAGACACATAGACAATGAACTATATACAAGGCAGAATGTGAGAGGTCAGTGAGAAGTCAGCAGGGGTGACTTCTGTGGGGTTCAGCTAACTAAGGTAGTGTCACCTCCAATGAGGGGTAGCCAAACAATGCTTTGTGAAGAAGATGGCATGAGATGGGCAGGTATAATGGTAATGGTAATTTGAAGATCTTCCCTGTCCTTTAATAAGCCTAAGGGAATTTGAAGACCTTCCCTGCTTTGAAGATAAGCCCTGTCCCCTAATAGGTTGAATGTAATCATATGAAGCCTCTGGTGGGAGGAGTTTGCTGAAGGGTAGAGCAGAGCCTGCAGGAAGCTGGGAGTCAGAGCATCCAGACACAGTGGGAGGAGAGGATTCATCCAAGGGAGACAGTTAGACTTGTGAGTAAATGTTGGTATTTGCGACCTGCTATGAAACTAGGTTTATGTTGGTGTGTGGGAAGGCCAAAGGATGGTGTGGCTCTCTGCTACATTATGGTGCATTAACTTCTGTGTTGCTATGATGGATTAGGCTTCCTGGTGTTGGGAATTTGGTTTTCTGGTGTCTGGATAAGTGTTTTTGCTTCTGTCTTCTATATGGAGAGTCTGTTATATTTTGTAATAGAGCACTATGCCTGTATATTTGTAGTGCCCATTGGTCCTGTGAATATTGCATTGGTGCTACAGCAGGAAGATCATTCATTGGTGGTGGAGAAAATAATGGGAACAAAGACCCAGATTCCAACAATCATGGAATGTCTAGCTTAGCTGGATCCTAAGGAATAGATAGGAGAGCACAGGGAGATCAAACTAGAGAGTTGAGAGTTAATATCTGTAAAATTTAAACACTGGGCCTGGAAAAATAAAGATCTGAGTTCAGATTTGGCCTTAGACACTTATTAGCTGTGTGACCCTGGGCAAGTCACTTAATTGATTCTATTTGTCTCAATCTCTCATGTATAAAATGAGCTGGAGAAGAAAATGGCAAAACATTTCAGTATCTTTGCCAAGAAAACCCCAATGGGGTCACAAAGAGTCAGTCATGACTGAAACTACTGAATAATAACAGATTGGAGGCAGGGAAATCAGGGAGGAAGAGAAAGTGTTCTGTTATGGAAAGAACACTGCATTTGTAGGCAGAGACACCTGGGTTTAAATCTGGGTGAGTCATTTCCCAGAGTTAGGCCACAAGGGTCAGTGAGGTAGTGCAGTGGATAGAGCATTGGCCCTAGAGTCAGAAGGATATGAGTTTAAATCTGGTCTCATACACTTACTAGCTATGTGACCTTGGACAAATCTCCTCACCCCTATTGCCTCAAAAAAAAATAGTTGGGCCTCAGTTTCCTCATCTGCAAAAACAGAAAGGGGGATGCAGGGGGAGGATTGGAACAGATGATTTCTAAGGTCTATTCCTGCTCCCAAACCATTATCCTACCGGGCAAAACTGTCCAAATACAGGTGATGAGGGGACACAATTAAAGTGGGGGTAAGAATAGAATCTTGAGATACCTAGAAAAGGCAATGGGAGATTTTACAGAGACTGACTCTTACCTCTCAGACATAAAGGAGAAGGGATGAATCTCTGTGAAGAATGATGGAAGGGAGCACTAGATGACTTCTAGGTTCTCTGAGGTTCCATGAGTCTCTAAGTCTGTGGGGGGGGGGACACTGACCTTTGGCTTCTGAGAACCAGGGTTCCATCAACACCATCACTTTACAATGACTTCATCATGGGCTGGGGCAGCAGCTAAGCTTTAGTCCTAGCTCTAAGCATCTGTTTTCCTTCCTGGCATAGAATTTAAGGTGTTCTGTTTGTTTTCAAATGTACCAGTAGGTAATAGCCATCTCAGAACTTGAGGAAAGCAGTCCTTTCCTTCATTTAATGGAAAAGTAAAACCTCTGAACCAGCACTTTCCCACGCAGGTATAAAAGGAGCAACATGGTATATTAGAAAGAACGCTGAATTTAGAGTTAGAAGATTCGGTCTTAGAGTCACCCCTCACCCTGCCCCCATACAGTATTAGGGGAGATAAGAAAGCCATCAGATTCTATGTGCTGACTGCCAAGTTTCCAAGTTCCCTGTGGTCTCTGTTGGGGGGTTGTGATCTCTCTGGGGGACTGGAGGAAGGGAAGAAGCCAATCTAGAGCACAGGGCATGCATGAATGCTGGTGGGTCCATGATATCAGCAACTCCATCTCTTTGGTCTGGCATGTTTCCAGTTTAGCATTGAAATGGTACTTGCCAAGTCAGCTCCAACATGACTCATATCCACTGGAGGTGTTTGTGAGGAGTATGTGGAGTGGATGAGGCATACCTCCTGAGCCTCCTTTTGAAGTGGAGTCCTCAGAGAACCGCAGAAAATTTCCCAAGAGAAAAGGAACCTAAGATACCCCAAGACCACTGTGACAGCATCAGCCCACTCAGTTGGATCCCAAACCCCATTCTTCCTTACATTTGCTGAGCATCACACTTCATGCTGCTCCTGCAGAATGGTGGGTGCTGGCTAGTTTTGAATCACAAATGTCTTTCTATGCTGAAGTATATCTCTTGAAATATCCCATGGATAATGACCATCTGGTGCAGCAGGATGCCCTGATGTCCTTGCTGGGGCCAGGATCTATCTACCACTGGCCAGGATGGGGATGAATGTTTCACTAGGACCTGAATCCCCCTCGAGCCTCTGCTTCCTGATGACAGGAATTCATATTGCTAGGGAGTAAATGTATCAATAAGAAGATGACCCAAGTTCTTTCTGTAGGGTTGGCTTTAACTCCACGTTCCTCTTATGTGCAAAACTCATTTCCATTAACCTATTTTTTTCTCAAAATGCAACTTGTATTTGAATTCTACGATAAGGTGTGAAAGGGTATGAAGGATGCCTTAAGGAACTTTGCTACAACTTCTTTATGAAATATAAACAGATTAGCCTGACCCCTGGAGGCTTTGACTAGCTGAAGCCTCGGAGGGTGGGAGAACAGACTCAGAAAGTTTGTGTAGAAGACCCTTGAAGAGGAAGATGAGGGGATTTTTTTTCTCCGATTGGTTGAAGTTATAGCAGCAACTTGCCCTGAAAAAAGAAATCTCACCTGTCATTTAGATAGTGAGTTCAGAAGAATTTGAGGCCTAGTTGAAGGAAGAGAGATATATACTACATGAGTGTATGCACACACACACAGATGCATATACATACACACACACACACACACACACACACACACACACACACACACACACAAACTTCTGCACATATCTGGTCACCAGAGAAAGGAAACAGTTTCCAGAAGCATGACCCCTGGCAGTGGGAAAAAACTGGCAGTAGACTCAAGAAAGAGCTAACCTATATGACCTTGACCAAGTGCCTTAACTCTTATGAACCTCCCTTTCTTCAACTATAAAATTAGAGGATAGGATGAAATGACTCCTAAGGTCCAGGCTCTACAGCTGTGATCCTGAGCCTTTTTTAAACTCCATTATTTGGAATCCCTGGATATAACTTTCCTTTGCATGTTGGCAGCTCCTACGTCTGCTTTCTGATGGGCAGAACTTTTCCACATAGGTTTGATTTCATACAGAATTTAATATACTGTTAATGACACTGGCCAAGTAATGAATTTTCTAGGAGGTGAGTTTGAATTTTCTAGGAGGTGAATTCTCCATGAAGACTGAATAGCTGAGAACATGAACCCAGAGCTTTAATGTAGGCACATCATTATTCTAACTACAGGCTCTTTTAATGCCTAACTTTCCCCTTAATTTCATGCATACTCCCTTCTAGACCTGGGACTGTTTCCAGTGGATGCATGTGAGCGTTTCCAGTTTTTGTTTTCAATGAGCCATGTTTACTGGAATAGAAGGTTTACTAAGCAGATCTCAGCTCAGATAGCTTTGGGAGTTTGTGGGTGAAAATGATCAAACCTGAGGTGAGTTGGCTCTGGGCCTTTGCTTTCTCCACTGCTGTTATCTTATTTTTATAGTCTGGCATCTTTTGTTTTACAACACTACTCATGCGAAGCCAGGATAGAATAAAATTCTCCTAACCCTATAAAGCCCCAGAGCAGGAATTGGGAAAACTTGGTGGTCTGTTCCACTACAGAATCATAAATTCTTGAAGCTGAAAGGGACCTTGGAGCTCTTCTCATCAAGCCTCCTTAATTTACAGAGGAGAAAATGTTAGCCCATTGAGTCAGTCAGCAAACATTTATTAAGCACTTACTGTATGCCAGGGATTCTGCTAAGCACTACAGATATAAAGAAAGGCCAAAAAAAAAAATGGTCCCTGACTTCAGGGAGCTGATCAATCAGATGACATTTATTGTCTACTAAGAGATGATGTGATTTGCCCAAGTTTCTCTCTTTCTCTCTCTCTCTCTTCTCCCCTTTCCCCCCCTAGATTCTACTTAATGGCACAGGTGGGAATAGAATCCATATCTTATTGGCTTCCATAAAAATCATACAATTTTTATAGCTGGAAGGGATTTTAGAAATTCCTACCCAGTTCATTAATCCCCTCTAAAACAATGGGGGGACTGGTGTGTATAAGCCTAGTTTTTCAAGTATGTGTAATGTGTTCTGCTTCTTGCCAGACCACCTAGAGGCTTGGTGAAGCTGTTTTTAGGTGATTAAGTATAGGAGATAGAATGATTTAGACCGGGGTGGGGAACCTGTGGCCTTGGTACAACATGTGGCTCACCACATCCTCAGGGACAGCCTTTTGACCGAATCCAAATTTCACAGAACAAATCCTCCAGTTTGGATTCAGTCAAAAGGCTGCACTTGAGGACCTAGAGGGCCACATGTGGTCTTGAGGCCATGGGTTCCCCACTCCTGGTCTAGACTATGACCTCATTAGCTTTTAAAGCTAAGAGCCACCAGAGGTCCAGAAATGCATTCTAGCTGTGTGCTGGCAGTCAAGGATGATGAGAAGCTAGCCCTGAGAAGTGACCTGCTCCACCCAACTCAGCTATGGATCAGCTTGACAGCAGAGACCCTGTATCCTCTAATTCAGGGAGCAACTTCTCCATCAGCAATAGTGTACTCAAAAGGGAAGACAAAAGGAATATTTTGTAGCAAAATTTGAGCCTGCTCTCATCCAGTGACTGATGTGTAGAGGAGGGAGTGTGTCCTGGCTTGGTAGGACATTTTCATATTTCTGTCTTTGTTATACTTTCTCAATAAATAGCCCTTTGTAAAAGTTAATTCATGTTAGCTAGATATTGGTAATAACAAGGAATATCAACTGGTCAAAATTGTATTTTCTCGGACCACCAAGTAGCCTGGAGTTACACATGTGACCCTGAGAACAGGAAACAGTGACACTATTTGTGTCCCAGTTGTGTCCCCGCTGTGGCTAGTTGAAAAATAAAGGGTGATGTTCCCTGATCCAATCAGGGTCCATTCTAGTCTTCCTGCCTCTTTGTTCTATGCTTCCACAGTTTTTTGTTTGGTGTCTTTATACCTAAAATCCAGATGCCAGGTATAGATTATTGGTTGGTTCCCAATCTGAGAGTCTAGATAAGGGAACCAACGTTTCTGTTAAAAAAAAACAAACAAAAAACCAAAACAAACAAAAAAAACATAAATCTTCCTGGTTGAGTCAGGAGAAGGATTTGTGCAGGGACTACAACACTGTCAAGATAAACAAGTCTGAAAGATTTAAGAACTTTGATCAACGCAATAACTAGCCACGACTCCAGAAGATCAATGATGGATCGTGCTTCCCTTCTCTGGAAAGAGACGCGATGGACTAGAGATGCGGAGGCGGACATTTTCACAAACGGCTAACATGTGGAGGGGAAGGAAGTCAAAAGGGAACTGAGAGAAGTGGAGGGGAGAGGGGAGCAGCAGTGACACTGGAAAAAGGAAAGAAAAGAGTGCTAATGGAATACTTTTTAAAATGCATAGAAAAGAACAGAAGGGAATTCAAAAAAAGACATTGACAAGCAGGATAGATTTGAAACTAACATGTTGAAACTGTCATATACTTAAACAAGTGGCAGATAATAGAGAGTCATGGTTTCATTAGCAAGATTCCTTTCCTTTTTTTAATATGGAAATGAGAAAGGAAAAAAAGAATAAACGTTTCTGTAACACCTACCATGGGCTAGATGCTGTGTTAAGTGCTTTACAAATATTATCGCAAAGGATCCCTAAAACAACCCTGTGAGATAAGTAAGTGCTGTTGTTATTCCCATTTTACAGATGAGGAAACTGAGGCAAACTAAGGTTATGTGACTTACCCAAGGTCATACAGCCATTAAGTAGCTGAGGCCAGATTTGAGCTTGGGTTTTCCTGACTCTAGACCTAGCACTCTATTCATAGGGCCACCAAGCTGATTCATAAATGTTCACATTTGTTTGCTTGCCAAGTTTATGATAAAAAAGGAAAACAGATTGGCTGACAGAGTCCCACAACCTCTTTCATCTAGTTCACTGAAGCTCAGACACAGACACGCCCCAAAAGATTAGGGAAAAACTCAGAAAATATGAAAAGAGACATGGCTATTACTGTCCTTCTGATTCAGTGTTATCATCAACCAAACCCTGCAATAATTTCTGATTCCTCAGAACCTCAGGCTGCTTGCAAAATGACCCAACGCATAGGACTTCCTCAGTGACATGAACATCACAAGGGAACGTAAAAGACAGACACGCTGGGAAAGTCAGCCAGGTTAACCAAACCCACAGGGCCAAACTACCCTGCCACAAACAGATGCCACCCAGCTTCCTGGCTCTGCCTTCCTGCCAACACACTCAGTTCATCTGTTGTGATAAAAAGAACCATCCTAAACACCACCCCAGTCTAGAGTTTCTCCCTGCTTTAATAAAGGCAGCTGCTATTGTTAAGGCCATCAGGAAGTAGACACCCCAAAGATTTCCTGCCCTGACTTTTTGATTGAAGTAACACCTTGAAGAACCAGTCCATTCCATGCCAGTCTCCCTGTTGTGGAGCAATGAGGCAGTCTTGTCACCTGTTTTGATATTTGTTCTTTTGAATTATTCTAGTTCTGGAATTTGGAATCTGGCACAAGTGACTGCATGCCTCCCACTTCTGACTCTGGCTTCATGCCTGATGTCAACAATGCAAACACGCCCTGACTGACAAGTAGGAGACACCCCCTGCACCAGCGTGCAGGCATTGGACAGATAGTAAGCAGAGCCTTATGGACGTGGGAAAAGCCATACCCAACATGGAAGTGCCGTAAGCAGAGTTAGCTCTCCAACGAGCTGGGGCTGAGAAGAGGTAGAAGTTTAAGAGGAGCAGCTCAAGTAACAACGTTAGGATGGGAGCCCGTTAGATTAAATTGAAAATGTATTTACTAAGTTCTTACTGAGCCCAGAACACCGTGCTGGTGCCAAATGAGGTGCAAAGTTTGAATAAGACAAAAAGCCTGTCCTTGTGGAACGTAAACTCTAATGAGGGTAATAAGATGTGCAGATATGACTGTAATACAAAATAATGCCAAAATATAGTAGATTTAAATACCAAGGTACCACTTTAGAGATGAATAACCGAGATCTCCAGAAAGGCCTGGTCCAAGGTCATAGATTTCAAGATGGTTATTTTGACTACAATTCCAGCTCACTTTCCACCCTATCACCCTGCCTCTCATTAGAAAAATGCAAAACAAAGAGCTTTGGAGGATCCAAGAAGGGAAAAAACAAATAAACCAGAGACCAAGGTGGGGATGGGATGGGAGAAAGGAAGAGTTAGAGGCTGAACTTTGAATTTGAATTAAATCTTGAAAGATTCCTGTTTAAGGCAGTAATCCTAGGCTTATCAGAACCACCAACAGTGTCCTCCAGTGACCTTATTAAGGCTCCTTGTCTCAACATTTCTGAAATAAGTTATTGCAATGGAAACTATGTAGTTTTCCAGATGTGAAGTGTGAGCAGAACTATGTGACCTTGGAAATTCTTCACCTGCAGTGTTTTGGGATCGTACCCTTTTCTGACCTTGTGGGTTGAGTTTGTATGCCTCTCCCAGGATCTAGCACTCTGAGACTGGGGAGTCTGGCTGGTAGGTGTGTTCCTGGGAAAACAGGGGCCTTAGTCATCTGTGTTTATTAGTAGGTAGCCCAAAGAACTCTGGGAACCGGCCTGACCTGGTCAGATCTAGGAATGACAGACTCTAATGAAAACTCATCCCAGATTAAACAAACACACTTCATTCTGAGAGTGTGGCTCTGAGGTGCCCTGGGGGGTCAACCACAGAGAAGAACAAAACACTGAAAGTAAATGGCTTTTTTTTTTTCCTCACAATTTTCACAAGGGCTAAACCTAAAATAAGAGAATCATAGAATTGGAGGACTGGAAAGGACTTTGGTGACCATCTAATCTAACTCACACCCAGAACAAATCCACAGTGACAAGTGGTCATTCAGCCTCTGGATTAAAACCCCAGATGAGGGGGAGCCTTGCATGGTAATGTGCTGCTGGGTGTCAGAGTGGTAGAGTACTGGGCCTGGAGCTCAAATCCATCCTCAGATACTTACTAGCTGTGTGATCTTGGGCAAGTTATTTAACAGTTTCCTCAACTGAAAAAAGAGATAATACCTAGTTCTTCCCAGAGTTGTTGTAAGAATTAAATGAGGTATTTATAAAGCACTTAGCACAGTTGTTGCTCATTTGTCTTTAGTCATGTCTGAATCTTCGTGACCCTGTTTGGGATTTTCTTGGCATAGATACTGCAGTGATTTGGCATTTCCTCCTCTGGTTCATTTTACAGATGAGAAAACTGAGGCAAACAGGGTAAAATGACTTGCCCTGAGTCACATAGCTAGTCAGTGTTGAAGGCTGGATTTTAAACTAATGAAGATAAGTGCTCCTGACCCTAGGCATGGCACCCATGAGCACATTACCTGGCACATAGTAGGCTCTTCATAAACATTTGTTTCCTTTCTTCCAAGGCAGCCCATTCCACTTTGGGACACCCCGATTTTTAGGAAATCTTTCTTGACATTGAACCCAAGTTTGCGGCCCATGGTTTGGCCTCCTGGAATCTAACAGACCCTACTGCCTCTTCTGCATCACAGTCCTTCAAATACTGAAGACAGCTATTGACCTCCCCCTCAACCTTCTTTTCTTAAGGCTAAACATCTCCAGTTCCTTCAGCTGTTCATGATAGGACATGGACTCAAGGCCTTTCACTGCCCTGACTCTTCTGCTCTGGGCACTCTGAAGGGCAGAGGTGGACAACCTGCTACCTCAAGGTCACGTGTGGCCCTCCAGGCCCGGCTGCACTTAAGGACCTAGAGGGCCACATGAGACCTCGAGGCTGCAGGTTTGACCCTTCTGCTCTAGTGTATCCATGTTCTTGCTAAACTGTCGTGCCCCAAACTGAACACAATCTTCTAGACGTCTGTCCAGGGCAGAGTACAGAGGGTCTGTCACCTCTCTATTCTTGGAACTTTGCCTCTTCCAAAGCAGCCTAAGATGTCGGTAGATTTTTAGGTTGCCATATCACACAGATGACTCATAATGAGCTTGCACTCCACTAAAGCTGCCATACTGTTTTTCAGACAGCTCTCTGACTATGTCTTCCCCAGTTTATACTCATAAGCTTGATTTTTCTGAAGTCAAACACAAGTCTTTACATTTATCTCAAAGGAATTGTACTTTATTAGATTCATGCTTATACCAGAACCTGTCAAGGTCTTTTTTTTTTTTGGTTCTTTTTATCAGCTGGTAGCTCTTCCTTCAGAGCCCTGAGTCATCTGCAAATTTGATGAGTCTACTATCTATACCCTTATCCAAGTGACTGATAAAAATGTTAAACAAGACAGAATCAACCAAAGAACACTGAGCCCCATTAAACCATTAACAACTGCTCTTTGAATCTGGCCAATTAACCAGTCCCAAGTCCATCTAATTGCATTATTGTCTGGTCCACCCCCTCCATCTTCTCCACAAGGATTGTATAACATTCTTTATCAAATATATAAAAGGCAGCATGACTTAGTGGATAGAGAACTGGCCTCAGCCAGAAAACATGGGTCTGAGTTCCATTTCTGTTTCAATACTATCTCTGATGCAGAATGACTGTGTGACCTTGTACAAGTCACAACTACTTAGTCTCTTAGTGCTCTAGCCAGTGCTTCTTAAACTCTGGGTGGGATCGAGACCCACGAGTTAAGAAGTGCTTGAAGGGGCCCCCAGTGGAAAAAGTATAAGAAGCCCTGCTCTAGGGTACTCTCTACAGTTATAAGTTGCAGAGAAGGTGTTGATCTACTTTGGAAAAAAAGGATTTTCTCATTTGGGAGTTCTATATACCACTAAAAATATGGGTTCAGTTCCTATCCCTAGCAAATGCTTCACTAAAATGAAGTTAAATCATATCTACAGAGAATCCCAGGCCTCCTGATTTAGTAACTTGGTCAGAAAAGGAGTTAAGTTCTTCATGAAGCCATGTGGGTTCTTTGTTGTCACTGCTTCCTTTTCTAAACGTTCAACTGTCTCTTTCATGATCTAGGCCAGGACCCTGAGCCCAAGAGTCCCGGGAATATTCATGTTGTCAAGTCCACAAGCCCTGCTTCCACCCTGGCTCCCATAGCCATCACTCAGGGGAAGCAATGCTTGTGGAAGGGAGGCCTGCCCCTCATCTCCCTCCATTACCAATACCAACTGCTAACTGACTGTCATCAATGGGACAAGCAAACCAGTCTGAAGTCAAAAAATCAAGTCAAGTTAATAACCATTTATTAATAACATACTATGTGTAAACCACATGCTAAGTACTAGGGATACAAAGAAAAGCAAAAAAAAAATTGGTCCTTAGTTTCAAGGAGCTCACAGTCTTATGGGGAAGACAAAACAACATGCAAACAACATGTGCAATTCAAAATACACACACACACACACACACACACACACACACACACACTAAACTGGAGATAATCTCTGAGGGAAGGAACTAAGATTAATGAGTACCGGGAAAGATTTCTTATAGAAGATGAGACTAGCTGATACCTGAAGGAAGCCAAGGAAATCAGGAGGCAGAGATTAGAAGGGAGAGACTTCCAAGCATGGGGTGGAAATGCCAGGAGCTGGGAGATGGAGCATCTTGTTCAAAGAACTGCAAGGGGACAGTACACTGGAATATAGAGTATGTGGATGGGAATAAGATGTAAGAAGACTGAAGAGGTAGTAGGAGGTAGGGCAGGAGTAGGTTGTGAAGGGTTTTGAATGCCAAACAGAGGCTTTTATATTTGATCCTGAAGGTGATGGGGAGCCACTGGAGTTGATGGATTAGGGGGTCAGATCTGTATTTTTGGAAGACCAATTTGACAGCTTGATGGCATATACATCAAAATTATAAATGACACGAGTCTAGGGAGGGATAGTTACCAATGTACTCATGACAGGATCCAAAAAAGATTTTTGACAGGTTTTGGTATTGGAATGAATCTAATGAGGTGTTATTTATTTGGGATAAATGTAAAGACTTGTGTTTTGGTTCAAAAACTCAAACTCACAAGTACAAATTAGGGGAGGCATGGCATAGAATGGAGTGGAGCAGCAGGCACTCTGAGGCAAAGATAGGAAGTGGCATGAACCAGTTGAGTTAAGCTGCTTTGAATACCACATCTCCTCAGACCTTGGTGCCCAGGACCCTGATACCAAGAGCCCAGGGAATAGCAGTGTTCCCTGGACTATCCTGCTTCTCTTTTAGCCTTTAACCATACCAAAGGGAGCAACACTTGTGAAAAACCATCCATGCCATGACCAACACCAACGGACAATCAATTACCCCTGATGGTCAGGTAAGCCCAGTGAAACAGTATGCCTTGTACCAGAACACAAGTACTGCTTCTAACCTGGCCCCCATAGCCATAGTCCAGTAAAGCAACCTTTATAGATACATGACCTGATGACTTCCTTTGCAAATGCTCTAGGTCCAGCTTTCTCAGCAACCACAGGTATTAAAGATATTCCTTGGAACACTTAAATAGTTCATCATTAAAAACTGGTATCGTTTTATTAATCTAAATGACATTAAAGAAGATATATTACAATTTGTTTTTACCACAACAGCATAACAACCACTGGACCATTCCATCTGATTTACAGCTGAAATCTATACTATGACCTCCTCTTTTAAAAAAAAATTTATTTACTTTTAGTTTATAACATTCAATTCCACAATCCCTTGAGTTTCAAATTTTCTCTCCCTCCCTCTCTTCCCCCCTCCCCCCATGGCAGTATGCAATCCAATATTGGTTCTACAAATACCTTCACATTAAACATTAGTCAAGTTTTAAAGAAGGGATTATAACCAATGGAGTGAACAGTGAGAAAGAAGAAACAAAACAAAGCAAAAAAAGAGAGAGTAAGTAGTTTGCTTCCATCTGCATTCAGACTCTGTAGTTCTTTCTCTGGATGTGGATAGCCCTTTCCATCGTGAGTCTTTTGGAGTTGTATGACCTCCTCTTATTACAATGTGAGCTTCCTGTATTCCTAGCACTTAACACAGTACTTTGAACATAGCAAGTTCTCAATAAATACCTTTTCATCCTTTCAAGACTTTTCACAGGAACCAAAGTCAAGTTCATTAGCCTATACTTGGCAGACTCTGTTCTCTTCCTTTGTTTGAAAACTAAGACATTTGCCCATCTTCCATTCTCCATGGTCTTTCAAATACCACTGATAGTGGCTCAATCATCACAAAAGAAAGTTATTTTCATATTGAAGGATGTAATTCACATGAGTTGATTTCATGGGAACTAAGTACCTTACAATCGATCTCGTTCCTTATCTTGCTTATCGGCTCCCTAGTAACCATTTTTGTTTTGTCATTTCCAGGGTAAAGACCATTCTTCTTGGCAAAGAAAATAGAAGCAAAATTAAAAGTGAGCAGCTCTACTTTTGCTCTGTTATTATTTATCAGCATCCCATTCACTGGAAGTAGAGGCTCTATCTCTTTTTTAAGACTCCCCCTTTTCCCTAATATAACTTTAAAAAAATTCCAAAACCCTTTTGGGCTGTCTCCACCTCTTTCCTCTCTGGTCTTAGACCATTCCAAATTTCAGCACTTCTGAATCTATTTTTATAGGAACATGCCATACCCTTAATATATTCATCCTCCATTACTTTCCCCTTTTTACATCTTTTCTATATAGTTTTTGGGGTTTTTTGTTTTTGCAGGGGGGAAGCCACGGTTAAGTGATTTGCCCAACGTCATGTGGCTAGTAAGTGTTAAGTGTCTGAGGTCGGATTTGAACTCAGGTCCTCCTGACTCCAGGGCCAGTGCTCTATTCACTGCACTACCTAGCCACTCCTTGTATATAGTTTTAAAAATCCATATTCATTGGTGAGTTACTAGTGCATCCTCATGGATCTCTTTAGGCAACTCCCATGTTTTCTTCTCATTGGAACTATTTCCTTTTGTGCCTTTCGAATTCTATTCTTGAGAATTTCCTATTCCTCTTTAACTGACTTGACCTCTCCTTCCTCTGAGTCTTTCAAAATTTGGTTTCTCCAAATCTAGACTGTATGTCATACTATGCCCCACTTTCCTCTCCTCCATCATAAACTCTGGGAGGAAGTGGTCACTTCTCCCGATGTTTCTATCATTCTATCTTAGCAACTATAGTTCCTCCTTGTTATTGATTATCAGATCCTTTATGGAATGTTTGCTCCTCTACCTTTTGAAGAATTGAAATTGTCATTAAGTCAGGTCTAAGAAATTATTAGTTCCTTTGCTTTGGGTAGAGAGAAAGCTCTAATAGATGCTCGAATAAATTAAATCTCCTCTCTCTGTTGTAGATTTGTGACCTATTGAAATCTTCATCTAGTTCCTCTTTATGTCCAGGTGGTCTAGAGTATATTTCAGTAAAATATCACTTCTGTTTCTCCCTCTATTAACCTTCTCCCAAATGTTGTCTCCCACAATGGCCTGCTTTGATTCTCAAGTTTCTTTGTGAGTATATTTTCTTAATTCAAAAAGCCATTTTTAAAACACCAATACTATCTTGATGATACTATATGACTGTAAATCATGGAACACCAACCTTAGAAGAATCAAAATTGTAGGCGATTTGCCCAAAAGGCAATGAAACGTTGCATGGTAGGCATAAATGAGTTGCAAGATATGACCAATAATGATTTGTATCCAAGAAGTGGCATAGAAGACATCCTATAAAATCTACCTAGAAAGATACATATGACCAGGAAAGGAAATAGGCCTGTTGCAGAAGCCAAGAGAGAGGAGAATATCAAGGAGGATGACAAAGTGGACCCTGTTTTCAAAAGCTGAAGAGAGGTTAAGAAGGATGATGACTGAGAAATGGCCATCAGGATCAACCATTTAGGAGATGGCTGATAACTTTGGAGATGGCAGTTTTAATTGAATGGTGAGTTTGGAAGCCATATTGCAAGGCGTTGGAGAAGTGAGATTGCCTCTTGCAAACTACATTCCCTACCTTCAAAAAGAAAGAAAGACAATTCAAAGACAGAGATTCATAGCTAGTTTAATTTAGGAAGGATATGATTAATAATAATAATAATAATAATAAATACTTTTACAATAATAAATACATAGTCATGAAACCTTGCAGACCTAGAGGAAAAAAGCCCATGAGAGACTGACCCACCAGGCACAATAGTGAGGTAACATTGACTAGCCACTTTCTCACTTATCCGACAAGAAGTCATCAATCTACCTCTAGCATTGTTTCCCATTACTCACCTTCGTGGCCTCTACATTCCAGCCAAACTGGATTATTAACTCCTCCTTGAACTTTACATACCATGAACTTTGCCTCTGGTTGTTTGTACAATTGTGTCTTTAAATATATTCCCATTAGTTTCTGACTGTCAGATTCCTCATTTCCTTCAAAGCTTAACTAAAATGCAACCTGCTCCATGAAGTCTTCGTAGATTCCCTCGATGGGTAAGGCATTGTCTCTCCCCAAATATTCCTAGAGTACGATGGATGAGTTTTCTCTGACCTTCTGTTCCCTGTTTCACTTCCTACCTTGTATTACAGTAATTGTGAAGGTCCCCTTCTCTGCCTTTACATGGCTTCACATTCTAATGAGGAAAGACAATGTATAAAAAGGAAACTTTTAAAAGAGGGTGCAGGGCAGAGGGAGAAAAGAGAATGGTGAAGAAGTCTGGAGAGTCAGAAGCAAAGCCAGGAAAGTAAAGGATGGCTACTCTGGGCGCTTCTTCGAAATGGAGGTTCCAGGGGCAGCTAGGTGCCTCAGTGGATAGAACACTGGCCTTGGAGTCAGGAGGACCTGAGTTCAAACGTGATCTTAGACTCTTATTAGCCATGTGACCCTAGGCAAATCACTTAACCCTGATTGCCTCAAAAAACGAAATGGAAGTTCTAGGAGGAACTCACCAATGGAAGAAAGGGACCTTTGGGGCAAAGGGATGCTCCAGTACAGAGGCCATCAATTCTCATCTGGACTATTCTAATAGTCTTCTTTGGTCTGTTTGCCTCACATCTTGCTCCAAGCTGACCAGTCCTCCACCCTGTCACCAAAATAATCTTTCTAAAGCACAGATCTTACCCTGTCACTGTCACACTTAAGGAATCTTCACTGGCTTTATACTGCCTCTAAGACAGAGGTTCTTGACTTGGGGTCTGTAGATTATATATATATATATATATATATATATATATATGCATATTTTTAAATTTTCGATAGGGGCAGCTAAGTAGCACAGTGAATAGAGGACCAGTCCTGGAGTCAGGAGGACCTGAGTTCAAATCCGGCCTCAGACATGTGACACTTAACTAGCTGGGTAAGTCACTTAACCTCAATTGCCTTGCCTTCCCCCCTCCAAAACAAAATAAAACATTTTTTTTATATATTTCAATATAATTGGTTTCCTTTGTAATTCTATATATTTTATGTATGTAAAACCATTATTCTGAGAAGGTCAGAGCTTTCACCAGACTGCCAAAGGGTTCCATGATACAAAAAAAGGTTAAGAGCCTCTGCTCCAGGATAAAATAAAATTCTACCAGTAGCAGATTTAAATCCCTACCTTTTTAGGCACTTCGCACTACTCCCATTCATCCAGCCTGTGTTCTGGCTAAACTGGCCTACTCGCTTTTCTCTGTATGACGTGTCATCACCAGCCTCTGTGTCTTCGCACAGGCCATCCCTCATTCCTAGAATGTATTCCATCCCCACCTCCACCTCTTAGGATCCTTTTCTTCTTTCAAGGCTCAGTTCAGGTACCACCTCCTACTCAAAAATCTTTCCTAATCCTCCTAGTTATAAGGATTCTCTCCCTCCAATTTTCTTGTATTTATTTATGTGTCCATATTGTGTCTCCTGGAGAATTTAAGCTGTTTTTCTTTTTTTATCTTGGTCTCCTAGGGCCTACCACAGTGCCTTATATATAGTAGGCTTTTAATAAATGTTTGTTCAATTAAATTATTGCATTAGCTACAGCATTCAAATGGCCTCTGGCTGCTGCTGCCGCCACTGCTGCTGCTGCCACTTCTGGGATATTAAATCAGGCAGCTTAAGAAATGCCAAGTCAGCTAATTGGAGCAGCTGACTCATTATGACTCATTATGTGTGTGTATGTGAAAGAGGAAGTGGAAAGGATGTGGGGGTAGGAGGAGGTGGTTTTATTCCCCCCACTGCACAGCTTAACTGGACCAATCCCTGGCATTCTATGCTTGGAGAAAATTCCTTCTCCCTCTTCATCAGTAAAAATGAGATATCACTCCCCCCTTCTGGAGGCATAGGAAATCACAAAGAACAGCATCTTCAGCAGCAAATATTTATGGAGGGTCTATTTTGGGCAAGGCCCTATGCTAGGTGCAAAGTTGACACTTGAAAAGAGGGTTCTGGTACTGAATGATTCATCTGCTCTCACAAAAATAGTTAGCCTGGCAAAGTGTCTTTCTTTAGCTATAAGATGACTGGCTGGCTTCACTGCCACCACCCAAGGGCTGGAGACAGTGATAGGATATGGGGAGCCCTCTACCCATTTATCTTCTCCACCACGCCTCAGTTGCCTTCTCTCCCTTGGGATATCCTCAGAGCCTATGGCCTCCTCACCATAGAAGTCCCTTTCTCTCGTTGGTGAATCCTCCTGGAGGCTCTGAAGAAGAGTCCAGAGTAGCTCTCTTCTCTGCTTCTGGCTCAGACCACAGATTTCTCTACCACGATCCTTCTTGCCTCTCCCCCTTTTCTATTGTTCTCTCATATGCTGTCTTCTCCCATTAGAATTCTGGTCACAAAGGCAGGGACTGTCTTTTTAAAAAATTATTATTATATTTCTATCCCTGGCACTTAACACAATGCCTGGTACATAGTAAGAACTTAATAAATATGTGCTGCCTTGATATAGTTTGTCTCCTAATCCAGGGCTGGGGAACCTGCAGCCTCGAGGCCACATGCGGCCCTCTAGGTCCTCAAGTGCAACCTAACTTCTAAGTGTGGATTCAGATGAAGGGCTACACTTGAGGACCTAGAGGGCCGCATGTGGCCTCGAGGCTGCAGGTTTCCCACCTCTATCCTAATCCTACCTTCAAAATAATCCTTCAGTGCAGCAGCATATTCTCAGGGAAGTCAACCACAAACATTTTTTCTTACAGATGGCAGTAAACTAACATAATAAATGGCAGGTTCATTACCTCACGAGATCTTGACAAGTCTGAATATTATGCAGCTACATGTATGCAGGGGATAGAGCGTATGGGCCTGGGATCAGAAAGACCTGAGTTCAAATCCAACCTCAGACACTTACTAGTTGTGTGGCCCTGGGCAAGTTATTTAACCTCTGTTTACCTTAGATTCCTGATGTATAAAATGAGAATAATAACAGCATCTACCTTTCAGAGTTGTAAGGACCAAATGAAATAATAGTTGTAAAGTGCTTAGCACAGTGCCTGGCATGTAGTAAGCAGTATGTAAAGGTCAGCTAGTTGTTATTGTATTGGTCCAAGTCTAATAAGATGAATTATAATAGGAATAAATGTAAAGTTTTAAATTTGAGTTCAAAAACTTGACTTTAAGAGAGCCAAGATGGCAGAGCAGAGGCAGCAACCCAACTGAACTCTCCCAACATTAGCCGCCAAACAACTTTAAAATAATACCTCAAATTGAATCCTGGAGTGGCAAAGCCAACAAAGGGTTGGGGTGAGACATTTTCCATCCCAAGCCAATTTAGGAGCTCAGCATGAAAGGTCTGTGACATGGGGAGAAAGAAAGAAAGAAAGAAAGAAAGAGAGAAAGGAAGGAAGGAAGAAAGAGAGAAAGAAAGAGAGAAAGGAAGGAAGGAAGGAAGGAAGGAAGGAAGGAAGGAAGAAAGAAAGAAAGAAAGAAAGAAAGAAAGAAAGAAAGAAGGAAGGAAGGAAGGAAGGAAGGAAGGAAGGAAGAGAGAAAGAGAAAGAACTTGACCATAAAAAAGCTACTATGGTGGCAGGAAAGACCAAGACACAAATTTAGAAGAAGACAACAATGTGAAAAGAACTATAAGCAAAGTCTAAGGGAAAAGAAGGAAAAGTGTAAATTGAACGCAAGCACAAAAAAAATTTGGGAGTTTTTTTTTTAAGAGATAAGAGTGGTAGAGGAAAAGTTGGAAAGAGAAATCAGAGCAATACAAGAAAAATATGAAAAGAGAATGAATAGTTTAGTAAAAGAGACACAAAAAAATAACTCCTTAAAAAACAGAATTGACCAAATGATAAAAGAGGTACAAAAGCTTGCTGAAGAAATTATTCCTTAAAAATTAGAATTGGGAAAAAAAATTAGAATTGGGCAAGTGGAAGCTAATGACTCCTTGAGACATTAAGAAACAATAAGACAAAGTAAAAGAATGAAAAAATAAGAAATTGGGTAATATCTCATCAAAAAAAAAAAAACAAATGACCTAGAAAATAGATTGAGGAGAGATAATTTAAGAATCATCACCTGAAAGAGATCCCAGGATGAAAATTCACAGGAATACTATAGCTAAGTTTCAAAACTAGCAGGTCAAGAAGAAAATACTACAAACAATTTTAAAAAATTAAATACCGTGGAGCTACGGTCAGGATTACACAAGATTTAGCAGTATCTACATTAAAAGACCAAAAGACATGGAACAATACATTCTGAAGAGCAAGAGAGCTGGGAGTTGCAACCAAGAATATCTTAACCAGAAAAGTTGTATGTTAACCTGAATGGGAAAAAGATGGATATCTAATGAACTAAAGGACTTTGAGGTATTTGTGAAGAAAAGAATAGAACTGGATGGAAAATTTGACCTACTAAGACTCAGGAGAAACATAAGTAGTAAACATTAAAGACCAATTATAAAGGACTTAATAAGGTCAAAATCTTTACATCTTGTGTGGGAAAACTGCAACTCTTAAAAATGTTATTATTTATTTGTGTAGTTTGAAAGAACACACATAGATAGAAGACTTGGGGTTGAGTATGATAGGAGTATCCTAAAAAATTGAAATTGGGTAAGGAGAGGTAAAATGGAGCAATTATTTCAACAAATGAGGCATGACTGGAAAAAATGCCATAGAGGAGGCAGGATTGGCTGGAGGGTTGATAATGCTAGAACCTTATTCTCATCAGAACAGGGATAACATATGCATCTAGAAGGGTATAAAAAACTTTTTAATTTACAGAGAAATAGGCCAGAGAGGCAACAGGATAAGGAAGGGACTTTTAGAAAGGTGTGTACATCAAGAAGTAGAAGGATGGGCTGAGAGGATAAGGGAGGGATTTTTTTTTTAAAGGTGCAGATTAGGAAGGAAATGGTAAGAAGTAAATCAAACTTGTGAGGAGGGATAGGGTAAAATGAGAAGGCAAGAAGGATAATAGCTAGGAAAAAATGGGATGGAGGGAAATACAAAACTAGTAGTTATAACTTTGAATGTGAATGGGATGGACTCACTCATAAAATAGAAATGCATAGCAGAATAGATTAAAAATAAAACATCTGACAATATGTTGTTTACAAGAAACACTTTTTTTTCCCTCTTTTTGGAGAGGGCAAGGTAGGGCAATTGGCATTAAGTGACTTGCCCAAGGTCACACTGCTAGTTTTTTCATGTTAAGTGTCTGAGGCCAGAGTTGAAGTCAGGTCCTCCTGACAACAGGGCTGGTGCTCTGTTCACTGTTCCACCTAGCCACCCTGAAACACATTTTAAAATGAGAGATACACACAGAGTTAAAATAAAGGGCTGAAGTAGAATTTATTCTGCTTTAGTTGAGGTAAAGGAAAAAGCAGGAGAAGCAATCATGATCTCAGACAAAGTTAAAGTTAAAATAGATTTAATTAATAGAGATAAACAGGGAAATTACATCATGATAAATGGTACCATAGAAAATAAAACAATGTCAATATTAAGCCTATACACCAAATGCTATAGCATCTAAATTTTTAAAGGAAAAGTTAACTGAATTAGAGGTGGATATAGTAATACTATAATGGTGAGGGACTTTAAGCTTCCCCTCTCAGAATTAGATAAATCTAGCCAAAAAATAAATAAGAAAGAAGTTAAGGAGGTGAATAGAATCTTAGGTAAGCTAGCTAACATAGCTGTCTGGAGAGAACTGAATGGATATAGAAAAGAATACACCTTTTTATCAGTGGTATATGGTACCTTTACAAAAATATATTCGGGCATAAAAATTTTATTGTTAAATGCAGAAAAGCAGAAATATTAAATGCAACCTTTTCAGATCACAATGCAATAAAATTATATTCAACAAAGGACAATGGAAACATAGATTAAAAACCAATTGGAGACTAAATAACCTAATCCTAAAGAAATAGTGGGTTAAAGAATGAATCATAGAAACAATCAATAATTTCATTAAAGAGAATGAAAATGATGAGACAATATATCAAAAGATATAAGATACAGGAAAAGTTGTAATAAAAGGAAAACTTTTATCTCCAAATGCTTATATCAATAAAATAGATAAAAAGCAGATCAATAAATTGACTATGCACTTTAAAAAACTAGGAAAACAAATTTAAAATCTTCAATTGAATATCAAA
>CM053585.1:95678419-95695146 GCA_028646515.1 Pseudochirops corinnae | reverse complement strand
AAGCTACTAGATCCTGTGTTATCCTGATAGTGTTTTCACAATATTCAAATTGTTTCTTCTTGGCTGCTTGTAATATTTTCTCCTTGATCTGGGAACTCCAGAACCTGGCTATAACACTCCTAGGAGTTTTCTTTTTGGGATCTTTTTCAAGAAGGGATTGGTGAATTCTTTCAATTTCTATTTTGCCCTCCGGTTCTAAAATATCGGGGCAATTTTCCTTGAGAATTTCTTGAAGGATAATTTCTAGGTTCTTTTTTTGACCTTTCAGGTAGTCCAATAATTTTTAAATTACATCTCCTGGATCTATTTTCCGGGTCAGTGGTTTTTCCAATGAGATGTTTCACACTGCCTTCTATTTTTTCATTTGTTTGGATCTGTTTGATAGTATCTTGATTTCACATAAAGTCGTTAGCTTCCATTTGCTCCAATCTAATTCTGAAGGAATTATTCTCTTCAGTGAGCTTTTGAAATTATTTTTCCATCTGGCAAATTGGGCTTTTTAAGGCACTCTTCTCCTCATTGGCTTTTTGGGCCTCTTTTTTCCATTTGAGTTAGTCTATTTTTTCAGGTGTTATTTTCTTCAGTCAGGTTGTTGACTCTCTTTTCATGATTTTCTTGCCTCATTCTCAGTTCTCTTCCCAATTTTTCCTCCACTTCTCTTATTTGATTTTCAAAATCCTTCTTGAACTCCTCCATGGCTTATAACCAATTCATATTTTTCTTGGAAGCTTTTGATGCAGGAGTTCTGACTTTGTTGTCTTCCTCCTGTTCCATGCTTTGATCCTTTTTGTCCTGAAAAAAGGAATCTAAGGTTTGATTGCTGTGCTTGCTTTGCTTCCTTTGCTTGCTCATGTTGCCACTTGGTTACTTGACTTTTGAGCTTTTTGCCACAGTATAACTCTGCTTCCAGAGAGGAGAGGTTTGTCCCAAATCACTGAGGTTTTTGCAGCTGCCAGGGTTATTAGTTGGGTGCCCTCTCAGCAGCGCCCACAAATTCTGGCCCACTGGCCACATACCCCAGGTCCTCTGCCCAAGACAGCTATCCATATCCAAGCAGGTTAAAGCAAGAGTGGTTACCCTCTGAATGGTAGCTTGGTCCCCCTAAAATCTGCAGGCCAGGAGCTCTGAAGCAGCCATGTGGAGGTGGCTACACAGCCGTTGCACCTTTGTCACTTCTTGCACAGGGGGCAGGGGCCAAATCATATTCCCCTCCCCCCCTCCAAGTTCCAACAAAGTTCCCCACTGACCTTTTACTTTGTCTTTAGCATTTATGGGTTGATATTTCTGGAAACCACCTGAGCTGCTGATGATTCACTCTCCTGAAGTCTGTTCCAGCCACTGCTGGTCAGGACCACCCTGGGGCTAAAAGTGCTGGCTCACATGGGGCTGGGCTCAGCTCCCAGCATGCTGCGATGGACTCTCCCTGTAGGCCTGCTGGGCTGTGTTCAGTGTGAGATTTCTTTCTCTCTGTCACTTTGTGGGTTCTGTAGCTCTAAAATTTGTTTAGAGTCATATTTTATAGGTATTTGAGGTAGTTATGGGGGGAGCTCATGGAGTTTTCCTGCTTCTACACCGCCATCTTGGCTCTGTCCCAGAAGAGGGGGTCACGTAGTTTTCAACAAAGTACAATCGTTTAGTAACTCAATCGTTTAGTAACTCAATCATTCGATCATACTTAAGGAGGCTTGCTTCCTTAAGGGAAACAAAGTATGAAAGTCAAAGTACTCCACCCCTGGGTAGTACATTCATTTAGTCAGTCATAAGTCCTCAGTTCAATCACAAAGTACAAAAGTCAAAGTACTCCACCCCTGGGTCGTCTTAATTGGAGATTAGTTTCCAAGCATAAACAAAGTACATGCATTTGGTCAGTCACAAAACACAAAAGCCATCCACCCTGAGGTCACAACTAGGTTACAATATCATCACAGCGTTCAGTACCCAAGGAGAGGTCTTTTCTTCATCTTGACCACAGGCAAGTTCTCAGCAGTTTCTGTTCCTGGGAAGACAAAGCTTAACAAAGACATGATAACCCGGCATCCTCTTCAATTCACTTTCTGTCTGTGAAATCAACCTAGGCCCAATAAGGTCAGAAGCCTCTATCAACAAACAATTCTGACAAAGTAACATCAAAACAGACAGACCAAGTGCTGGCACCACAGTCATGCTTCCTCAGTCTTCAGTAGCTCCAGCTGGCCATCAGAAGTCCTCAGCACCATAAGCTCCGTTCTCAAAATCAAAATCACTTTAACCAACTTCCACATGGCTTGTTCCAAGAAATTCTGTCTCAGTTCTCAATTCTCATTCCTATTCTCAATTCTTCTCAATTATCAGTTCATTCTTCAGTCCAGCAGCAGCTGCCCTGGCTCCATAATGCTTACCCTAGGAAATTCTGACCATCCAGCTTGTGCTCTTCCTTAAATACAGTATAGCTCCTTCCTGTTCAGCCCCTTCATGTTACATCAGTAACAGGGGATCATACCTTCTGTTTCTTTAACAGAGGCTTAATTTGAAACTAGGTGCTAAGTACCTCTTAGCCTGGCAATACAAAGGGATCTTCAAATTTCATTACTATTACAGTGAGAGAAAAGTTGATGAGATGAGTTATTTGGTACAGAATGATAGTGTGGAAGAATTTTAGGAATGATCTTGAGAGAAAGTTTGTTAAGGCTAGGAAACACAGGGTTGACAATGCCATCATCTTTGCTTTGGAACGTCATTATCTATTTTGGCCCTTTGGTATGTGGTGGCTGTTCATAGGTACCTTCATTGGCATTGTTTCATGGCTTGACTGTTTCAGCAGTATAGGGAAGTAAATGGTAGTAGTCCTGTGATATCAAAGCTAGTCTAGTGTTACTTGTCTAGATAGCAACAGCTGACCTTGCTCCTGAGCCTTGTCACCAGAGAAAGTACTTGTAAGTGCCCCATTGAAATTAAGGTAAACTGAGGCACAAAGCTCTGAGCATAATTGATTTATTAGCAAAACACAAATTTACCAGTAAATAGTGTCTCAGCCTCTTCATCAACAGCTAAGACCCCAAGTGGTGCTTACAGATCATTTTTAAAAACAAAAGGAAGAGCATCCAGAGTAAAAGGTAGCATCATAGATGAGGGAAACAATATAAATGGTTGGAGATAGGGTACAGGAGGTAAGACTATTAACTACCCCTCCTTCCATCCTGTGTTGATTTTGTCTACTTGCAAGGTTAGTTGTGATACATGGGTAACAAATCGGACTTCCTTCAAGGACAACCAGTGGGATAGAGATACCAAGATTTCCTTGACATAAGAATAGATCACTGATTTCACAGTAAAACTGAACATCTAAACTCAACATAGAGGCAATGAGTAATTTACAGGAAAGTTGAACTTCTGAACTTGACTCAGAGACAATAAAACATGACTTAAGCAGTTACAAAAATGTCAGTGGTGATACAGAATGGAATCAATTTGATTTTCTCAGAGGGTAGCAGGCAACTAACAGCTGACAACATCTGTCTCACAGAGTAGCAGAAAACCACCAGAAACTTAGAGAAAGGGAAGGCAGGAAATGTGGACTTGAAGAAGTGGAAGAAAAGAAAGAAGATCATAGACTGTAAGTGAAATGATGAATAGTCCAGTTAGCCCATGTCTGCAACAGTCCTATGATCAGTCAACCTTTATAGATAGCAACCAAGAGCTCCACTTAGAGCTTCTATATGCGGGCTTCACAGAGAGAGACTGAGGCAGTCCTCAGGGATACTGTGCACACCTGCTGCCTTCCCACCCCCAGAGCTCAGCTATCTTGACGTCCTTAATATGGTAACACCATTCCCCTGTCTTTCTACCTCTTGATTTGCTCAGAAATGTCATCTGCTGATGATGTTCTTCATTTTTAAAGAGGACCAATGATATCACAGGGAAATTTCTTGACTTGCACAACCATTGGATTTAAGTGAGGCAGAGTTGCACCAACTTTCAGCCTCACTCTCTCCTCCTGAGTCATCAAAGTCCAGTGGCAGGACAAAAGTCAAGATGATTGGCAATGGACCAGAGTGCAGTGAATGACCTTGGCATCTTCAATGTCTGACCAAGCTCTAAGCATTTGAAAGCACCTTCCTTGGTTGTATTCATGGCCATTGGAATAAATTGTCCTCATCTGCCCATTCTGTTGGGAGAAAATCTTCATGTACTTGGGGTAGACATACCCCTAACTCACTATGTGTGTGACCACTGCACATGCTGCAGCTTCTTGGAACCACAGGTGAGGATTGAGTGCCAGGTAGATACCAAAGGTGGATAAGCAGCCCTGAAAAGGGCTCAGCAAGCCCTCACACCAAAGGCACTAGTCTTCCTTGAATACCCTATACACCCCCTCTGTTAATATACAAAGGCAGCTGACTAGTCTCAACGTTATCATCAGAACCTTCTGCTGAATCTTTCCTCATATACCTTGCAAATAGTGTCTGCCCTTCTGGAGTGCAATTGTCAACAGGAGAATCTGTTGGCCTTAGCACCATATATATATATATATATATATATATATATATATATATATATATATTTTAAAAATCCATGAAATGAGTTTAGGGATTTTAGTTGACTGCAAATTCGTTGTAATGGGGTTGCCAAAATACTGGTCATATTGGGGAATGATTAAAAGCTAGAAAGGGATAACCAGTGCATTGGCTTAATGAGTTGAGATACACAAAGATCACAATTTTCTGTAATGACCAGGTGAATCTATAGCAAGATGGAATTTAATAGAGATAAAATGAAGCCATAGAGTTTAAGAAGCTTAAAGATTAGCCAAGATTTGAATCCCTCATTTTACAGAAACCAAAGAGGGTGTCAGAAAAATTTAGCATTTTTGGTTAAGGTAGTACACCTGGTTCATAGCTGAACTGGCACTAAAAATCTAGTTTGGTTTAGAAAAACAACTACAAAAGTAAAGAGTTAAGGAACAAATGTTGATTCAACAGCAGTTCATATGAAAAAAGGACTGAACCTTCTCCCCTTCACACACACCCCCTTTTCATACAGTTATAGCTAGTTTAGGAGGATGTTATGAAGATAAACTATATTATGTAAGGGAAAGATTTTTAAAAAATTTTTTTTTAATTCACCAAATACCTATTACTTAGCTACTTTTTTTCTGTATAAGACACTCTGGATATAAAGACAACATCTGAGGTAGTCCCTGCTCTTAAAACAGGGAGAATGTTAGACTGGGGCAGGAAGAATGTGTTCCAGTAATACAAAATTCTCCCTGACTTGCAAAGTGGGTTTCCTGGCCCCAACAAGGCCACCTCCCATTCATAGTATTCTGAGGTTTCTGTATCCAGTCAAAACCAAGTTTGGCATTTAATAGTTGAAAGAATTGGGGATATTTAATCTTGAAGAAGACTCTGAGGGACATGATAGCTGTCTTCAAATATTTGACAAGCTGTCATGGAAGAGGGCTTTGACTTGTTTTGTGTCAGTTAACCACAGGGCTGGTCACAGCTTAAACCTCTCCATCATTTAAAATTGTTCTGCCTCCCTGATCTTGCCTACTAAAATTCCCCTTTATGCTCATGGTCCTCTGACTTTATCTCTCTCCATCTCCCTTGCTCTTCCCAAAACCTATTTTTTGTCCTCAATGTGACTTTCAAAGTCTCAATGACACCCTTAGATTATTCATAATTCTCACACCACTTAATTATCCATCACACTCCCTCGGGTGACTATTCCAAATCTTTTGTCCTCAGGCCCCTACCAGCATTTACCCTCTCAGCAGGTGACCACACACACACACACACACACACACACACACACACACACACACTCTCTCTCTCTCTCTTCTTTTCATTGCTTAACTCGTAAACAGAACTGTCTACACTTGCTGCCTCTTTTTCCTCACTACCAGTTCATTCTTTAGTCCCTTTCCATCTGACTTTTGATTAACCCCACACACATTCTGCTTCCATGGTATCTGTCCCCACTGCTCCTTTCTCTCCACCGACAAGGCTACTATCCTAGTTCAGATACACATAACCTTATGCCTCAACTATTTAACTGTGCCTGCCACCCCTGGCCCCCTGCCATGCCATTTATTTTCCCAATCTTTAATCTACCCTTCACAAAGCTGCAAAAATTTCCTCCTAAGCTACAAGTCTGTCCATTACCACTCCTTGATTAGAAACTTTCATTGACCCCCCTAATGGTCTAAGATTAACTACAAGTTCCACAATAGTATGTTTAAGACCCTCTAAAATCTTCCTCCAAACTTCCTCTCCAGTCTTGTTTCATATCATTCCTCTGCGCCCATTCTAGTTTCTAGTCAAATGGTACTGTGTGTTAATCCTTGGCCTTGACATTTAATGCCCTGCTTTGATGCCTTTGCACAGGTTTTCCTCATGCCTAAAGTGCAGTCTCCCCTCATTTTCACCTTTCAGAATCCTTGATCTTCAAGGAGGAACTTGGGTCATCATCCTCTGGGCGACACTGTCCTAGATCCTCTCAATAATTAGTATATTCTGTCTTCTCAATTTTTTCTTAGAATAATTTGATCTTTCCTTTGTTCCCTTCACTCACTTCTTTGTATTGAGAGAAGTGATCATTTTTCTATTATTTTAATAACCAATTATTAAATTAAGATTAAGGATTTTCCTTTCTATTTCCTCATTCAGGAACCAGTCCTTGTAGGTCATTCAGCCAGTGTCTGAAGGACAAAGCTGATAGATGAGATTGGCCTAATCCTTGGGTACATGCTCCAGGATCTTGGGTGGACCCCACCCAATCAGAGGACCTTACTTCTGCTTAGAGAGATCTACAAAACCTAATCTACGTGCATTCCAGTCCTAAAGCATTAAGCCAAAATGCCTTTGCATCACCACATTCTCAGCAGGAAGAGGGGAAGACTTTTAGTTCACCTCCTTATTAACAGGTCCACCCCTTCTTGAACTGTTCACCAATCAGGGTTGATTTTAACCAGTCAGGGGCACCTCCTTTCCCAGAGGTATTTAAGCATTCAGAGACCTCCATGGCTTTGTCTTTGACAATCTAGGGAAAACACTGACCATCAATTTATTGATTATCAGCTAACCTAATTAATAAATTGATTATTAATTACCCCAAATTCTGTCTCTCAGGCTTTTTATTCATCTCACTATTATACTATATCATGCTTCATCCCCCAGATGGAATGTAAGTTTTACCTGGGCAGGGATTGTTTCCATTTTTAATTTGTATCCCCAGCACCAGGCACGGTGTCTTAACACATAGTAAGCATTTAATAAACATGTGTTAAATTGAAGAAATCCAGAAGGTAGGACTAGGATCAATGGGTGGACAGTATAGGAAAGAAAGATTATCACACTAGTCTGCAACGCTCTACTTGTTTTAGTGGAACTAGATTAGCATGCGTAGGAGTTGAAAATTGATTGTGGGTGTTATTCTCTCAAAGGAGAGGGAAGGGTCAAAGATGAGTTAGAGGTTGTAACCTTGAGCTGGCGATAGTGCCATCAACTAGAATAGGAAAGTGGAAGAGAGTGAAGTTTTGGAAAGAGGATGAATTCCATCTGGACAAGTGAAATTTTAGGTTTTGTTGAGAGATGCGTATGCAAAGACTGACTCTTGTTGGGAGACAGGACTAATCCCTGCTGTTATGTAACCATGATATATCAGAGTTTTAAAAATATCATTGTTTTGTTCATAATAGGCACTTTATGCTTAATTCATTTTTTGTTATTTGATTCACATGACTGACTTCCTGTATGTGAAATGAAAGCCTAGAATAGAGGGGCCATAGGCTTGCATGTAGCCCACAACACTCCTGGGTAAGACTTGAATCGCATTAAAACATAACTGGGAAATATTTAACAAAATAGATAAAAATATAATGAGACATAGTTTTTTTTTTTTTTTTTGAGGCAAGCAGGGTTAAGCAACTTGCCAAGGGTCACATAGCTAGCAAGTCACATTTGAACTCAGGGCCTCTTGCCTCCAGGCCCAGTGCTCTATCCACTGTGCCACCTAGCTACCCCTAGACGTTCCATTTTAAAACTAAGTCAATATGTGGTCCACAGAGATTCTTATGTACAGATTTGTGCCCTTTCCCTCATTTCTATTTGAGTGTGACACCACCTTTGTAATGGATACAGAGCTGGTCTTGGGGTTGGGAAGACCAAGCTTGGAGATACACACTGGCTATGTGACCTCTGGCAAGTCACTCAGCCTCTTGATGCTTTAGGCAACTCTCTAAGACTGTAATTTACAGACTAGGTTTTGTTCTGCATTCAAAGAAGGAATCCCAATATAGGAATATGTTTTGCATGATTGCACATATGTAGCCTATATCAAATTGCTTGCCATTTTAGGGAGGGGTGATGGAGAAAATTTGCAACTCAAATTTTTATATAAAAAAAGAATGTTGAATTTGTCTTTATATGTGATTGGAAAAAATAAAATACTATTTAAAAGGAAAAAAAAAACAAAGAAGGAGTCCCTCCCTGGGAGCTCCCTCCAACAATGAAATCATAAAAAATCCATGGAAGAAAATATAATTAAAAACAAGCAGGAGGTAGGCCAATCACAGTGCAGAAGTGAAGGCTCAATCAATGGGCAGCTGGAGGGATATACTGGTAACCATAAAATATTAAAAGATGAAGACAGGCCTTTATCACATCAGGAAAGTCCTCAATTAAGGATTTAGGGAAGGATTGGATAAGAATCATATAGGATAAAAAAGGGTATAAATTGGAATCTGCATGGGTGAATAGAAACTTCACACTGATGAGAAGATGGTCCATCTTAGTACGGTTGGAGTATTTCTAAATCAATGTATCTGGTTAAATTCAACATATGTTTTTCCCTTCTTAAATGATTCTTAAATTTTCTTCTTAAATTGATTCTTTTTAAAAAAATCTCACCCTCCTTATGCAGCAACTCCCCTCTTACCTTCAATTATAGCAATCCCTTATAACAAATAAATATAGTTAGGCAAAACATCAATATACCGACCACATCTAAAATATATATAATTGCATTCCTCACCCACAGTCATGCTTTGCATCAGGCCTCTGAAGTCACAGTTGGTTGCTGCATTGATCAGAGCCCTGAAGTCTTGTTTTTCTTTATAGCACTGTAGTCATCTTGTAAAGTACCATCTTCTTTCTGCTTTCTATAGAGATTAGTTAAAGGTCTATCGTGTGCCAGACAGTGGTAGGTTCTGGGGGAGATGCAAACATTGGATATGACATAATCCTACCCTCATGGGGTCTACAGTCTGGTAGAAGTATATGACACATGTGTAGATAAATATGGTAAGCAATAAAATGTGATGAATGCATGAGAATGAGAAAAAACAATCATATATAAGATGGGTTAGAAGCTTTGGGTTGGGTGCATTTATCCAGATGGGCTGGCGCTCTAGCCTTCTGCTAAAGGAAATGTATGAACAGCATTGGTCCCACTATGTTCCTGTGAGAGGGCTGTGTTAGAGATGAATGGCAATGGAGAAAGGAAGAGCTGCCCGCTTTGTGGGCTGTAGGAAATAAGGAGAAACAGCTTCTAGCTTTTTTGGTACCCAGGCAATGCCTGCTCTCCCATGGGCTTTCCTTAGGAGAGAGGGGATTTCGCGTACATTGCAGCCAGAATCTGTATTTGCCTAAACAAGTGTGAGACTGGACCTTAAATCCCTGACTGCCTCTTCTGTTTTGTCTTTTGTGTTTCTTCTTCTGAATCCACATCACTGAACAGGGATTTTGAGAAATGCAAGCTTACAGTCCTGTCAGTAACTTTGTCAGGTCCAGAGGTCAGTAACTTTGTCAGTTCCAGAGGTCAGTAACTGGTTGTCTTAACATAATATGTATTTCATAATGTCTTCTTATAGGAAAAGAAAACCTTAGCCAGGAGGATGTTACAACTCTGAGGACCAAAAACCCCAGGTCCTACTTTGTCTTGTCAGAACAGCACCACCCTTAGACTAAGGGGTGGGGGGAGTCCTTGCTTTGGACCTTACTCCCCCCAAAAATATGCACAAAAAGTTATTAAGATAAAAATGAAATATGTAGAATAAAACAAAATAATCACAAATGACCTAAAAAAAACAAGCAAATATTACCTTCTTTGTATGGAATATTGCTTGGGATATGAAAATGTCAATATACCTAAATGAAGCCAGCCAATTGTCCTGGATTATGTGGTTTGAAGATGAGAAGTCAGTGGAAGTATGGCATCACCTGTGCTGATAGAACACACTTTGGAAAGCCCTTAGGAGGGGAAGAGCCAGGTGAGAGGGAATGAGTGAACCTAACTCTCATCGGATTTGGCTTAAGGAGGGAATAATGTATACACTCAACTGGGTATGGAAATCTACCTGACCCTACAGGAAATTAGAGGGGAAGGGAATAAAGGGAAGAGGTGATAGAAGAGAGGACAGAGTGGGGGAGGAGGTAAACAGAAGTAAACACTTTTGAGGAGGGACAGGGTCAAAGGAAAGAATAGAATAAATGGGGGGTAGGACAGCATAGAGGGATATATAGTTAGTTTTTCACAACATGACTTTTATGGAAATATACTGCACATGTACAACCTATGTTGAATTATCTGCTCTCTCAATGAGGATGAGTGGGGGAGAGAGGAAGGGAGAGAATCTGGAACTCAAAGTTTTAAAAACTGAATGTTAAAAATTGTTTTTACATGCAACTGGGAAATAAGATACACAGGCAATGGGGTATAGAAATCTAGCTTACCCTATGGGAAAGTAGAAAGGGAAGGGGATGGGGGGGAGTGATGGAAGGGAGGGTAGATTGGGGGATGGGGTAATCAGAATGCATGCTGTCATGGGATGGGGGAAGGGAGAGATGGTGAGAAAATTTGGAACTCAAAATCTTGTGGACATGAATGTCAACAACTAAAATAAATAAATTTAAAAAGAAAAGGACCCAACTTGGGAGCTGAGGTGGTTCTTTGCCACATCTGTGTGACAAGCTCAGCTCCCCACTGGGAATCTCCACTTTGAGCTCAGGATGAGTGGTTGAGACTTGTCTAAAAGAATTTAAGGAGTTTCATTCACTCGCTCCACAGGCAATACGAGAGCTTGAGGTGGAGGTGAGAAGTGGGGAAAGGAAACTGTACTTGTAGACCAGACTTAGGTCCCTGAGATTGTTCTCCGAAGTGGAAGGATGTACTGGATCAGAGCCACTGCCTCAGCATGTACCCAGATAGCCATCTTGACTAAAGGGCCATCTCCTGTCCCAGGACAAAATGGAGGTGGCTTTCCAAGAGTTTGGCAACATCCTCTGCATGCCACCCAGAAAGGCCAAAAGCATCCAATGTCTCCTTCCCAAAAGCAGGTTGAGGCCAGTAAATGCAGGAGTACCTGCCAATGTTATACTCTGTTCAGAGTTTCTTTTTCCCATCAACTCCCAAATGTCGTGAGATGGGACCAAGTAAATAGTGGAGAGTAATAACAGTTGTTCAGTTGTGACCAATTGTTCATGACCCCGTTTGGGTTTTGTTTTTTGGCAAAGGTGCCAGAGTGGTTTGCCATTGTCTTTTCCAGTTTATTTTACAGATGAGGAAACTGAGGCAAACAGGGTCAAATGACTTGCCCAGGGTCACACAGCTAGTCAGTGCTGAGACCAAATTTGAACTCGGGAAGATGAGTCTTCCTGGCTCCAATCCTGGTGCCCTTATCTGCTGTGTCACCTCATTACCCAATAATCACAACATCTAGCATTTATAAAGCACTTTTAGGTTTGTAAAGTGCCTTACAACATATGTTCCCTCATTTAATCCTCACCAAGAGCCCTGGAGGGTAGGTGCTGTTTTTAATCTCCATTTTACAAATGAGGAAGCTTAAGAGGAACAGAAATTAAGTGACTTGCCCAGGATCACACAGCTAGTATCTGAGCTGGATTCATTCTTCCTCAGAGTCTTCTGGACTTCAGGTCCAGTCCCTCTCAGAGCGCCACCTGGACCAGGACTTCTTAAACTTTTTCTACTCTCCACTCCTCCCACACTTCTTAAAACTTCAGAAATAATAAATTTGGATTTGACTATTATGAATACCCAAATTAACTGTAAAAGAATATGAAGAAAGACCCTATCTATATCCAGAGAAAGAATTGATAAATTGATAAATAGAAGTATGTCTAGAATGATCTTATATATATCTGCCTATTTGTGTCTAATGGTAGCAGTCTCTAGGATGGGAGGGAAGGGAAGAAAAAAAAGAAATTTACAGGATAACTTTGTGGTGTATTTAAAAGGAATAGCAAATTGTACATAATAGATTTTCAGTTTCATGTGCAATCATCTTTTTTATTATGCTGTATTATAAAAATACTTGTTTTATTCCATAAATTAAAAATGAAAAAGAGGGGAAAAAAAGCAAATCATCACATTCATTAATATCATGCTCAGTGTTTTAAACTTACAAGGGCTTTCCATGAAGGGGTAGATTCATAATTGCCATCAAAATGTGTAGATGAAATAATTCATGTTGTATAGTATGATGTCTTCTGTAAAAAGTTGAATAGTTTGTGTACAGACTGGAATATTTAATATTTTTTGTGTTGATGTGTATTTAAATTGTCATAAACAATAGTGGAAAAAACTAAGGTGTGAAAAATTTTATATGAAAATATTGTGTAAATTTGTACCAACAATTAAAATGTAAATTCTACTTGATTTCCTTTCTTAAATGATCATTTTGATGTATTTTGTAGGTTTAATACAAAATGATTACTATTTTAATTTTTTCCATTTTTCAGTTGACTTATACTGCCAATACAACAAATATTTTTTTCTTTGAACTTTGGTTTCCTGAGTATTAATTCTTTTTTTAAAATTTCTTTTGTCTTTATTAATGTGTTTGTTTACTTTTAGTTTACAAGATTCAGTTCCACAATCCCCTGAATTTCAAAGTTTCTCCTCTCCCTGTCCTCCTCCCCCCCTTCCCCCATGGCGGCGTGCAATCAAGTATAGGATCTGCAAATACTTTCACATTAGACATTAGTCAGGTTATAAGGAAGGATTGTAACCAATGGAATGAACAATGGGAAAGAGGAAACAAATGAGAAAAAGAAAGAGAGTAGGTAGCTTGCTTCAATCTGCATTCGAACTCTGTTTTTTTTTAGTTCTTTCTCTGAATGTAGACATCTCTTTCCATCATGAGTCTTTTGGAGTTGTCTTATAACCTTGCATTGCTAAGAAGAGTCCAGTCTATCAAAGTTGGTCATCACACATACATTATGTCTGTAATTGTATACAAATTTCTCCTGGTTCTGCTCTTCTCACTCAGCTTCAGTTTGTATAAGCCTCTCCAGGTAAAAATGAAGTCCATCTGCTCCTCATTTCTTATAGCACAGTTGTATTCCATTACATTCATACACCACAACTTGTTTAGTCATTCTCCAATTGATGGGCATCCTCTTAATTTCCAATTCTTTGCCACCACAAAAAGAGCTGCTATAAATATTTTTGTACATATGGGTCTTCCTCCGACTTCTATGATCTCTTTGGGATATTAACCCTAGAAGTGGTATTGCTGGGTCAAAGGGTATGGAATTATTTGTAGCCCTTTGGGCATAGTTCCAGATTGCTCTCCAGAATGGTTGAATGAGTTCATAACTCCACCAACAATGCATTAGTGTTCCAATTTTTCCATATCCTCTCCAGCATTTGTCATTTTCCTGTTTTGTCATTTAGCCAATCTGACTGGTAAGATGTGGTACCTCAAAGTTGTTTTGATTTGCATTTCTCTAATCACTAGTGATTTAGAGCATTTTTTTCTTATGCTTATAGATATCTTTAATTTCTTCCTCTGAGAACTGCCTGTTCATATCTTTTGACCACTTATCAATTGGGGAATGGCTTGTATTCTTACAGATTTGACTCAATTCTCTGTATATTTTAGAAATGAGGCCTTTATCAGAGATGCTGGTAGTAAAAATTCTTTCCCAATTTCCCACTTCCTTCTTAATCTTGGTTACATTGGCTTTGTTTGTACAGAAACTTTTCAATTTAATGTAATCAAAATTATTCATTTTGCATTTTATAATGCTCCCTAATTCTTGTTTGGTCATAAAGTCCTCCCTTCTCCATAAATCTGACAGGTACACTATTCCTTGCTTTCCCAGATTGCTTACAGTATCAGCCTTTATACCTAGATCATGTACCCACTTAGACTTGATTTTGGTATACAGTGTTAGATAATGGTCTATGCCCAGTTTCTGCCATACTATATTCCAGTTTTCCTAGCAGTTTTTGTCAAATAGTGAGTTCTTATCCCAAAAATTGGGGTCTTTGGATTTATCAAATAGTATATTATTATAGTCATTGACTGCTGAGTCTGGTGTACCCAATCTATTCCATTGATCCACTACTCTGTTCCTCAGCCAGTACCAAGTAGTTTCATGACTGCTGCTTTATAATACAGATTAAAATCTGATATGGCTAGGCCACCTTTTGTGGCATTTCTTTTCATTTATTCCCTTGATATTCTGGATCTTTTGTTCTTCCAAATGAATTTTGTTACTATTTTTTCTAGCTCTATAAAGTAATTTTTTGGTAGATTGATTGGTATGGCACTAAATATGTAATTTAATTTAATAATAAAATTGTCATTTTTGTTATATTAGCTCAACCCAGCCACAAGCAATTGATGTCTTTCCAATTAGTCAGATCTGACTTTGTGTGAAAAGTGTTTTGTAGTTGTGTTCATATAGGTCCTGGGTTTGTTTTGGCAGGTAGATTCCCAACTATTTTATAATGTCTACAGTAACTTTAAATGGGATTTCTCTTTCTATCTCTTGCTGTTGGATTTCATCGGAAATATATAGGAATGCCAAGGGTTTATGTGGGTTTATTTTATATCCTGCAACTTTGCCAAATTTATTTATTGTCTCAAGTAGTTTTTTACTTGATTGTTTAGGATTCTTTAAGTATATCATCATATCATCTGCAAAGAGTGATAGCTTAGTCTCTTCTTTGCTTAATTTGATTCCTTTGATTTCTTTTTCTTCTCTAATTGCTACTGCTAACATTTTTTCTAGTACCAGATTGAATAAGAGGGGAGATAGTGGACATCCTTGTTTCACCCCCGACCTTACTGGAAATGCTTCTGGCTTAACCCCATTTCATATAATACTTGCTGATGGCTTTAAATAAATGCTACCTATTGTTTTAAGGAAGCCTTCATTTATTCCTATACTTTCTAGTGTTTTTAATAGGAATGGATGTTGTATTTTGTCAAAAGCCTCTTCTGTATCAATTGAGATAATCATATGGTTTCTGCTAGTTTTATTGTTGATATGATCAATTATACTGATGGTTTTCCTGATACTGACCCATCCTTGCATTCCTGGAATAAATTCTACTTGATCAAAGTGTATTATTCTTGTGATAAATTGCTATAGTCTCTTTGCTAATATTTTATTTAAAAATTTTGCATTTATGTTCATGAGGGAAATTGGTCTATAATTTTCTTTCTCCATTTTGTCTCTACCTGATTAAGGTATCAGCACCATATTTGTGTCATAAAAAAGAATTTGGTAGGACTCCTTCACTAATTTTCCCAGATAGTTTGTAGAGTATTGGAATCAATTGTTCTTTAAATGTTTGATAGAATTTGCTAGTAAATCCATCTGGCCCTAGAGATTTTTTCCTAGGGAGTTCACTGATGGCTTGTTCAATTTCTTTTTCTTAGATGGGGTTATTTAAGTAATTTACTTCCTCTTCAGTTAATCTGGGCAACTTATATTTTTGTAAATATTCATCCATTTCACTGAGATTGTCAAATTTATGTGCATACAATTGGGCAAAATAATTCCTAATTATTGTTTTAATTTCCTCTTCTTTGGAGGTAGATTCACCTTTTTGATTTTTGATACTAGTAATTTGGTTTTCTTCTTTCTTTTTTTATCGTATTGACTAAAGGTCCATCAATTTTATTGTTTTTTTTTTTCATAAAACCAGTTCTTAGTTTTATTTATTAATTCAATAGTTTCCTTTTTTTTTTTTTTGCTTTTTTTTTGTAGGGCAATTGGGGTTAAGCGACTTGGCCAAGGTCACATGGCTGGTAAGTGTCTGAGGTCAAATTTGAACTCAGATCTTCTCAACTTCAGGGCTGGTGCTCTATTCACTGCGCCACCTAGCCACCTCCAATGGTTTTCTTAACTTCAATTATATTAATCTCTCCTTTCGTTTTCTTAATTTCTAATTTAGCATTTATTTGGGGATTTTCAATTTGTTCTTTTTCTAGCTTTTTCAAATTGCATGCCCAATTCATTGACCTCCATTTTCTTTAATTTATTCATGTATGTATGCATTCAGGGATATAAAACTTCCCCTAAGAACTGACTTTGCTGCATCCCACAAGTTTTGCCATGTTGTCTCATTATTGTCATTCTCTTGAATGAAGTTACTGATTGTTTCTATAATTTCTTGTTTGACCCACTCATTCTTTAGGATTAAATTATTTAGTTTTCTTTTTCTTTTCCCTTTTAAATGACTTGTTTATTTACTTTTAATTTACAAGATTCAGTTCCATATTCACTTGAGTTTCAGATTTTCTCTCCTCCCTTTCTCCCCCCCCCCCCATGGTGGCGTGCAATCATGTATAGGATCTGCACATACTTTCACATTGTACAATAGTCTGGTTATATAGAAGGGTTGTAACCAATGGGTGATCACTGGGAAAAGAAAAAAAAAGCAAAACCAGACACGAAAGAGAACGATAGCGTGTTTTGCTTCAGTCTCCA
>CM053585.1:95655900-95678319 GCA_028646515.1 Pseudochirops corinnae | reverse complement strand
TTTAGTCTATCTTTCCATGGCCCTTTATTGCATATGATTTTTATTGCAACAAATAATATTTAAAAACACAATTTTAGTGTGTTTTAAAGTGTCTCACTTTAGTGTGAGATGCAATAAAATTATTTTTAGTATTATCTATTTCATAAAAACGAATATCATTGTTGATATGCTTTTTTTCGTGCAAAATGTGCCAAAATGGAGTTCCAAACTAAAATGGCTTTTATTTACTGTGTCTTATTCTTTAACACTGGAGAAGGAAATGGCAAACCACGCTAGTATCTTTGCCAAGAAAACCCCAAAAGGGGTCATGAAGAGTCAGGGAGGACTGAAAACGACTGAACAAAACAATTTTTTGACACACACTTGCAAAAAAAGGACATTTTCGGTTTTTCTTGGAATGTAAATTATTGGGGAGTGATTAGCAGGCTATTCAATGTATTCTAATTTCCAAGTACCGACTACTGAACGAGGCTGAAAACACTCTTTGAAAATGAAGTTGTAGATAAATTGTGGAGTATTGGAGGGACCAAGGGAAGTACTGAAGAGAGGTGAGGCATATAGTAGAAATCATTTTCCTGGAATCTCTGATGAATGCTATGTTTATCAGGGGTTGAGCACACTGAGCAGAATGCTAACTCAAGTGGCTGCATGAATTATAACAGTAATCCAAATTTAGACATTTTCAGCTCTCTACAATTCAATGTTTTAAATCACAATGCTTCATATTAATGTTATGGCATAATTATTCTAAATCTATTAAATTCTAAATCAATAAATCAGTACACCTCACATGAGGCTGACAGTGTGAGCATGTGTGTGTGTGTGTGTGTGTGTGTGTGTGTGTGTGTGTGTGTGTGTGTGTGTGTGAAACCACAGTATGCTATGCATACTTCTACTTACCAGTTCTTTCTCTGAGAGTGGATGGCATCAATCTACAAGACTAGCAGACTAGCTTTGCCCTACTCAAATAAATCTACGGCGATCTTGCTGAGGGAACTTTTTGTGGATTTTCTGATTTTTTTTTTGAAGCTCATAAAGTCTATTCTATCTCTGATACTCATTCAATTAAAGATTAAGGAAAAATCAAAATAAACACAGACAAAAGAAGCAGAGACACCATGAGTTAACAGAGACGTGTAAGAGTGACTAAGTAGGAAAAAAAAAGAGCCTTTCCTCACCAGAGGCCCAGAGCAGTTGCTACCTTGCTTGCCATAATAAAAGAGAGCATTGGTCTCTTCATCTTTTGTATACACACTTGGTTCTGCCTTAGCAGTCAATTAAATGGATTTTGTCACCAGTAGGCCAGTAGGTAGGATGGCAGATAAACTGTCAGGAATCAGAATGTTTGCCTATGCTCTGAAGTGGGGAGGGAAAAGGTGCCTCCATCATGTATTTCTGGAAGCAGGCTTGATGGGGATGGGATTTACACTGGACTCCTAAAAGGAAAAGACCATATCTTTGGGACCTGGATCCCTAAGCCTGTGATCCCAGATCTCTGAAGGACCTGGCCCATTCCAGCCAACTGGCTTTTCTTTTTGGCCCCACGCCCAAACCCCCAATTCTTGGTTACCTCTAACCTAGCCCAGTCCTTCATTGTCTGCTACCTCTCAATTGCCCAGTCACTTCCCACCCTTAATTCCTCCTAGACCCCTTCTCACAGTCACCCCAGACTACTTGGCCACTCCTAGATCTTCTCTGTTCTTCTGTACATATGGTCAATCTTGCCTCCATTAAAATGGCTTAGATTCCTTAAGAGTCTGGCCAATGTTCAGATTCCTTAAGAATCTGGCCCATTTATAGTCACAAATATGCTCAGATTTAATCGGGCCCTTTGGTCAATACAGGTGTTCCAGTAGGGTGGTTTCTTAAAATCTTACCCACCTGACCAGCGTTCTAATAAACCTTGTCTCTGGCTGAAAGAAGGTTTGGGTTAAATTCATTTGAGGCACTACCTGCATTGCTTCCCTTGAATTTCAGATTCCCAGCACCCCTAGACTTCAACACTGGGACTCCTTTCCTCCTCAAATATTCTTAGAATAATAAGTCAGATCTCTCCTTTGCCCATTCATTCCTACTTTGCATTATTCTTTATATTGTCAACCTGAATTAAAGAGAAGAACAGTCAATATGACAAAAATTATGATCTTTAATGGGAGTAAAGGGGTTGCAATGGGGATACCAAGGAGCAGCAAGTGCTGGAAAACTTCCCCCCACTCCAGTGGGCAGGGCATGGGGTTATTATATAGCATGAGGGTAGAGGGAGAGGGGTACAGATCTCAGAATAGCAGGGTTGCTGTTATGATTGAGACTTCTCACTTTTTGACAAGTTAGGTTGTTTTGAATAACAACAGAAAGTCCAAAAAGAAAGCCTGGGGATCTCGGTAGGGAGAGTTAAGCATTTACAAAATACAATAAGCTTTAGGCAATTCGTAGGTCAGTTCATAGGAATGGAGACAAGGTCAACTTCAGAGACAATATGAATCAAGTTTCACCCACAGTATGCACCTTAAGGTCAGGAATTATTTCATTTTTGTCTTTCTAGCCAGAACACAACACCTAACACAGTACTTAACAGGTAAATACTTAATAGAATTTTTGTTAAATTCTTTGGTATGTGAGGTACAGAGGACAAAGATTTGTGATGATGATGGGAATGTAAGTGGAGGGATTCTGGTTGTTCACCTTTTCCTTCCCACCCCATCCCCACAGTGAACTAGTGTCTTCCAGTGGCTAAAAGAAACTGGGAAATCTGCATATTCATACACTAATAATAATATCTTACATTACAACAGTCCTGTACCACCTGAATTTCCTCTACATACAAAGGATGTTTTTCTCTACATTTTTCTCTGGCCACCCGAAATACTTTGGTAGGCTACAGGTTGTGCAGACCTGTATGACAATATCATAGTCCTTTTGTGTCTTCTTGGCAAATATACTGGAATGGTTTGCAATTTCCTCCTCCAGTTCATTTTACAGATGAGGAAACTGAGGCAAACAGGATGAAATGACTTGCCCAGGGTGACACAGCTAGTAAGTATCTGAGGCTAGATCTGAACTCAGGAAGATGAATCTTCCTGACTTTAGGCCTGACATTCTATCCACTGTGCCACTGGTTCAATTGAACACTTTATTATTGAATTCTGATGATTTGCATAGTCTGTGAATTCAGTCTGCACTGGATAGAGGCTCAAGCTGAATTATTTTTTCTTCTTTCCAAATTGAAACAGTGCAGTGGGGTGGGGATGGAAGAACTCAGTCTGGGAAAAGGAGATTACTGTAACATAAATATAAAATCCTGAACTTCTAAGAAAAGCATGGAGAATTTTCTGAAATTCACCCATTTTAAAAAGGGATAGAATATTATCCTTGAAAAAATGACTACTATGTTTTAGATTTGAACCTGGGACTGCAAGGTAGCCTTCATGTGTTCGGTCTGATCTGAGTGAAGAGAAAATCTTATATTAATTATTAATTAATGTCAACTGGACTGAACCAGCTTCTTAACCTGTGGATGACCAGAGCAGAACAGAGCAGTCTAGAGACAAGAGTCAGGAATCAAACAGAAATTTAATTTCCAAGTGAGGGAAATGGCTTGGGAGCAAGGAGGGGAACTAGACACGTTTTGGGGCTCTGGCCCTAGTCAGGGCACCCACTTTAGTGTGGGTAAATCTCGATATTTATACCAGTGGCTATGCAGTTAGCTCTAGCGCTGACAGTGAGAGAGTAACAACAATAATCAGAGAAGTTTGATTCATAACACGGCTTCATGACTGCAACATGGATATGACAGGTGTTTATATAAGCTCAGAGAATGCCTGGTGCTGGTCAAAGCAATATAATAATTATACAAAACAATTCTGAGATTTTGCTGTGGCTGAGATCATCCAAAGGGTGAGTGCAAAGGACTGTTGTCATGCCAAGCTCAGGGCACAGCTTGCTTGCTGGGGCTTAGCTCTGGAAAATAGTTTCTCCTAATATCCTGACATTACCCTTTGTTCTTAGACCATTTCATTGCATGCTGCTGAGACAGGCATGTGAAGGTTGCCACTTTTTAATCATTCAACTGCATGTCTGAAGTAGACAGACAGCAGGGTGATCGTTATCCCTGTCTAACAAGTGAGAGAAACAAAGGCCTTGATGAGTTCAAATAACATGACCTAAAAGTCCCATGCCATGCTGGAAATAAAACATGAGACTCCCCCCATCCCTTTCAGTGTTACAGCTGCTGTTCCATGAATTCTTTCGTTAAAGCTGCCTTCAGTTGAGTGTATATTATGACATGTCCTTCCCTTCAAGGACTTTCTTTCATGCCCTGCTCCCTTGACTCCATTCACGATTCCTGATCAGGTCTGGTGTTTCTGTCAATAAGACATTTTAAATTTCTACTCATTTCAAAAAAATAAATTATTCTGGACTTAAAGTAAAAATCTCCCAAACCAAATTAAACACACACTTACAGCTTTTTACACTGACATACATTTCTAAGTGTACCATTTCCACAACAGCTTATGACTGGGTGCCTCTAGCTTTGATGTTACTAACGCACACATCAATAGCCCTCCTATCCTTGGTTTGTATATTCATTTCTGTATTTATACATTTACAGTACAACATTAAGTAGTGGAAAGCATGTTGGATTTAAGCATAGAAGACCTGTGTTTGAGGTGGGTGGTGTACAGTGCATAGAACACTGGATTTCAAATTGGATGAAATAGGGTTCAAATTCTGCCTACACCACTTAGTAGCTATGTGACCATAGGCAAGTCCCTTCCCCTCTGTGCCTCAGTTTCTCTTTCTGTAAAATGAAAAGGGAAGGGTGGTTTGAATGGACAAGAACATCTCTCATGTCTCTTCTAGCTCTAACTTTTATCATCCTAAAAATCTAGGACAAGATTTTCCTGGGTTGGGGCAGCTAGGTGGCACAGTGAGTAGAGCACTGGCCCTGGAGTCAGGAGGAGCTGAGTTCAAATCCAGCCTCAGACACGTAACATTTACTAGCTGTGTGACCTTTGGTAAGTCACTTAACCCCAATTGCCCTGCCTTACCCCTTCCAAAAAAAAAAGACAAAAAAAAAAAGATTTTTATGGTTTACAGGTTTCTTCCAAAAGGATGCCTAAAGAACTACTATTAGTACTTTAAAATAATGTGTGCGTGTGTGTGTGTGTGTGTGTGTGTGTGTGAGTAACATCAAAAACTGATCAAATTCTCAACCATCTTCTCAGTATAGGGCATGTATCCAAGCCAGGAGGGGATATCAAACTTTGTTTTGGAGATTCGACAAATACAATCCAAGCCCTGACCTGCAGGAAACTTCTCAGGAGCTAACCAAATGGGAATGACAAAACTATTCTGAGTTGGCTACAGAGTGATCCAATAGAAGGAAGGAAACACAAGTTAAGTCCAGCCTTTGGTGTGAGTCTGGAATGGGTAAAACTGCTTTACTTTGACCCTATCTTGGACTTCAGAGGACACTTTCTGAAAGATAGCAACTCTGGCTTTGCCCAGAAATTTGAATCCCGGGGTTTTGCTCTGTCTATACCTTGCCCACTCCTCTCTCTATATAATTGTTCTGCTGGCAGAGACTCTGTTCTATATCTTTACCCTCCAGTTTTGGCCAGGGTGGTTGGCTGGACTATCATTTTTCTGAAGGTCCTGGCATTTTAATAAGAATCCTTCAGGAGGACATTGTATACAGTAACAATCACATTGTGCAATGACTGACTTTGACAGACTCAGCTCTTCTCAGCGGTGCAAGGATCTAAGACAACTCCAAAAGACTCAAGATAGAAAATGCTATCCACATCCAGAGAAAGAATTTTGGAGTCTGAATGTAGATCAAAGCGTACTATTTGCTCTCCTTTCTTTTGTTGTTTTGTTTTGTTTCTTCTTTCTCCTGGTTCTTCCCATTGGTTCTAATTCCTCTTTACAAACAGACTAATGTGAAAATATGTTTAATACGAATACATAAGTAGAGCCTATATTAGATTGTACACCATCTTGGAGATGAGGAAGAGGAGAGAGGGGGAGAAAATTTGAAAATCAAAATGTTATTGAAGTGAATGTTGAAAACTAAAAATAAATTAATTTTTAAAAATGAATAAACAAACACTAAAAAAAAAAAAAAGAATCCTCCCTAGTAATTGGACATCTCTCTGCCTTTCTATATCAGAAACTAGGTAGGTGATACATTGGATAGTCTTGAGCCTGGAGTCCAGAAGACTGGAGTTCAAATCCAGCCTCAGATACGTATTAGCGGTGTGATCCTGGGCAAGTCACTTAACCTCTGCTTGCCTCAGTTCCCTCAACTGTAAAATAAGACTAATAATAGCATCTACTTTCTCGGTGGTTTTGAGAATCAAATGAGATAATATTTGTAAAGCACTTATCATAGCGCCTGAAACACAGTAGTTGCTTCATAAAACGCTTCTTCCCTTCCCTTCTCATCCCTCTTTGTAGGACAGGATGATGCAACCTCAAGGAAGTATGATAATTTTGTTCTTGTGTGACTGTGATGCATGAATTCATCAGGACGTTCTGACCTTGCTCAATACGCCTGCTATCTGACTCTAACTAATCTTGTTCTTAGCCAGGCGTTGACAGACTGTTTATAACAGTGATTCTCAACCTTCCTAATGCCGCGACCCTTTAATACAGTTCCTCATGTTGTGGTGACCCCCAACCATAAAATTATTTTCGTTGCTACTTCATAACTCTAATTTTGCTACTGTTATGAATCTATCTGATATGCAGGATGTATTTAAATTGAACATAACCCACAGGTTGAGAACCGCTGGTTTATGATGTCTACTACTGGGGAGGACTGGCTACCTCTCCCAGAATCAGACATTCCTGAACAGAAATGCTCTCAAGGATGTTCTAACAGCTCCTTTCCCATATTTAATTTGCAAAATGCCTTCTTGGTGAGAAGGAACTACTAAGGGCAGAGAGTCCTGAGCCATCTTTGGGGAATGTCCCCCAGAGTATGGACGCCAGGGACTTTTCTCCTCAAGACTCTGGAGGCTGACCCAGGATTCTCCAGCCCCGTGATCCAGGTATAGGTAATTCCCTCATTGGTGCTGATCAATCGCGATAATATTGGATAACTACTGAGATTTACTGATTGTGACATAACTATTGGAACTTATTGATTGAGACTGTTATTGTTATTACATTAGTATTGTATATATGTACATGTACATATATATGTATGTGATGTATGTGTATATATACATGCACATATACATATGTACATACATATACATATATGTAAACATGACTCTGTGTCATTTCTGAATCAAGCTGAACCAAAACTAAATTAAGCTGCAGCGAATAAGGTTGCTTTGCAACATAATGACTTCAACCATAGAAGACTTCGTGTAATAGGCACCCTCACCCTCTGTCAACAAGGGTCAGTCCTACGCTCCTGACTTTGGTTCCAAATTTGGAGAATGTCTCCTACTTCTAGAAGCATGCTATCAAACAGCCATACTTTTCGTGATAATTCCCTTACTATGTTTATTTGGATTTTCCTTCAATTCCCACCCTAAGTGGTTTCCTCTAGCTGGAAGTGGAAGCTAACTGTGTTGGACAACGTATTATACAAGTAGGACTGGGAGAGTATAATAAAATGTGAGCATGAGTCACTTAATGGATCTCAGTGGGCTTCGGTTTTTTATCAGTAAAGAGTGGATAAACTATTTTTTTATCCGAAAGGTTGGCACAGAGATCAAATCAAATAAGATAATTTTTAAAAGTTTTATTTTTTGTTTTTACATAAAAACACTGTAAACCCTAAAGCCCTATCTATGGATGAGCTCTTATTGCCTAGAAATTTGGGAGGAGAGTGAAATAGCATATGGTTCACAATAAGTACTTAAGAAATGCTTATTGAATGTAAAGTAACATTTTCAATGGTCTATGAAATGGTTTCATTTTAGAGAGGCCTGGGGAGCAAGGCAGAGTCTCAGTACAGTATTGGTCATAACTCCCCAGATGGAACATTATGTGTTTTTTGTTCTTTTATCTCTAAGAGTGAGATAATGTAGGGTGCAGCTCATCAGCTGAGGAAATAGCAGCGGTTCTGTTACATAGGATATTTAAAATCTCTTGGGACCTGTGGTAGTAAAAAAGAAAACAAAAAGCAAAAACATCCTAATCCCCCTAAAAGCAGATGACTCAGCTTCTGTCCCTGCATGTTGTGGGCGTTGAATATACTCCCTTCTCCTTGCCCTTTCTGTAATCTTCCATGCTGGCAGGTGGCTGTGTTGGAAATATCCATGTCCTATGCCTGAAGAGGAAGGGCACCTCCCTAGCCAACCTCTAGTAGCTCACTCCTAGTGACATCAGAGGTAAGAAACCAATCAGAAGTGCCTGAGGAAAACCCCCTCACCCCCCAAAAACCCCATTTGTAATCCTTGCCTGTATCATTGACTGCTTTTCCCTGGTCCTAATGTAGAGACATAGGCTGCCTCAATATGTGGGTAGCCCTGGTTTGGTGGTCTTGGTTTCAACACTGGAGCTGTTGATTGGACATTTCCATGCACACAGCACAACCGAAAAAGAGGATTCACTATAAAACCATGAATTTACATTTCACGCTGTATACTTTTTTGAAAAACTATATGATACTCAGATGTCTCTTTAATCCATGTGTGAATTAAAATTTACCATAATAAAAGCCTACTACATTAAGTATTTAATTGACTAATCAATAGACATTTCTTAAGAATTGAGTATGTAGCGCTGGACTTATTCCCTTCCTTTCCCTACTATCGGCATAACTGCTTGATAGCAACTTGCTTTCATCAAGAGGTAATTAACATTAATGAATTTTTTTAAAGTGCTATTTACTGAGAAAATATAACAATAGCAGAAGTCTCAAAGCAGATATCTAAAACTAGGGAGCGCTCTCTCTCTTGTAAAACCTCAGTTCCTGGAGAGAGTAGGCTCAAACTTGAAGTAATTGTTAAAATACATTTGCCCCACCAAGTTCACACCCAAATACAAGATAACCGCTAGAGGGTTCATTTCTTTGCTGTAAGACAGGGCGTCTCCAGTACCTGGTCATTTCATTGCTGGGATGGATCTAGTTTTTCAGCACAATTCATTGATTTGTTCTTTGTGGGATTTTTGTTGTTGTTGATGTGGATAAAATTGATTAGAGATATACATTTCTTCTCAGAACTGCATCCCAAAGGTATGGGTATATTGACACAATGCTGTAATTTTCTTTGATGAAATTTTTTTATGGTTTAAACAATTTGTTCTTTTATCTATACATTCTTTGAATTAAGTTATTTAGTTTACAGTTAAGTTTTTTATCTTTTCTTCAAAGGCCCTTTATTGAATGTTGATTTTTATTGCATTATGATTGATAAAGATGTTTTAAATATTTATGCTTTTCTGAATTTGTTTGTGAAGCTTTTATACCCTGGTACATGATCAATTCTTTTTAAAGATACCATGCATAACTGAGATCTCTCTTTCCATTTAATAATCACCAGACACCTATCATATCTTTTTCCCCTTTAAAATTCTGTTTACGTCCTTGACTTCCTTCATCTTTAAGGTTTGTTTAGATTTGTCTAGGTTTGAGAGGTATAGTTGAGATCCCTAACCACTATAGTGCTACTATTGATTTCTGTCTATAAACTGATTAGCCTTTCATTTAAATATTTAGATGCACTATAATTTAATACACATATATGTATATATAAAAACACACATATGTAAAATTTTATATATGTAACATGTATAGATACATACATATATAGAATTGATATTAATTCATTGCCTAAAGTGCCTTTAAGTATAATATAGTTTCCATATTTATCATTTTTAATTATATCTATTTTTATTTTTATCTGGTCTGAGAATCATCATTGCTACCTTTTTTTTTTTTTAGTTTACCTGAAATAGCATAGCTTTTTCTCCAGTTTTATTTATGTTCCAAATATGTTTCCGGTGAACAACACTGTTGAATTCTGCTTTCTAATCCATTCTTCTGCTCTTCTCTGTTTTATGGTTGAGGTAATCTTATTCATATTCACAATTTTCATCATTAATTGTGTTTCTCTCCATCCTTTTCTCTTATACTTAGCCCTCTCTTTGACTCCCTGATCTCTTTAAAAATAAAGAGAATGGGGGTACTTAGGTAGAAGTTTTAAATTTTCTGTATCTCCCTCTCCTCCCCCCTCCCCAAGATGGCATGCAATCTGATGTAGACTCTACATATACATTCTTATTAAACATATTTTCACGTTAGTCATGTTGTATAGAAGAATTAGAACCACTGGGAGAAACCATGAGAAAGAAAAAAACAAAACAAAACCAAAAAAGAGATGCTGATTTTTTTGTGGGACCCATCTGCATCTTGTAGTACCATCACAAGTACCAGACTTGCTTTCTCCTTAAAAACTCCCTTAATTACACAAAGACAAGCAAAGACTAACTATATATCATAATTAACTTGTTGGTTTAATGAACACATATTCAGGAAGTATCCCAGAGGGTACCAGTATGAGAGATAACTTCTTTTAAACTAACTTTAAGCAAACTCAGAGGGAAAGCCAAATTCCTGAGCTGAACTCAAGGATATAGAGAAGTAGTTTTAGGCATATGCAGAATCAATTATAAAGCTCAATACAGCATAAAATCAATTGCATTGTAGAATCAATACAATAGAAATCCATACAGTAGAAACTAGATGAAATATTAATTTTTATCTTTTCAAAGGTCTTCAATTCTGTTTCCTTCACTTAAGGTGAAAAGAACTACTTGAGACAGTCAAGAATCAAGGTCTGCATTCATTCAAAGGTTGTATGTCAGCCTCAGTAGAGAGAGTGTGCAAAGCCTCCTTCCCTTTTAGCATCATTTCTACCCCTAGCTGTCAGGGAAGAAGTCCAACCACAGAAGAAGTCCAATCAAGAGAGGGGGAAAAGGCCAGCGCTGACTAAGGTATTTTGAAGGTACTCTAGCCATGGTTCCACAACTTTGGTGGATCAGAGAGGAGGCTGCTGTCCACCTTTTGTCCATCACCTGAAACCTATCATAAAATGTTTACACATGCTCCAAAGTCTCCAAAGCATCTCATCGTGACATTCCAAGAAGCAGGAAGTGATCAATGTTTGTTGACTCCCAAAGCACAAGGATTTTGAGACCATTAAATGAGCATTGGTTTTCATTTAAAATCCCTTCTGCATTGTATCCTATGAAAATATTCCTGAGACTAACATGTCTGTTTTCCATGGGTTACCTTAATATATAGATGGAGTGGACACCAGGTAAGTCTGTTTGCCAAAAGGAGAAAATCAGGAGCCTGCAATGAGCCAAAAGCCTTGTTTACTCCCAAATGTCTTTGCTGGTGTTTGCTGGCTGATCTTGCCAAGCTGTGGCAAGCTGTGTGTTTAAGCCCCTTAAACTGGCTCAAACCAGCCTTGTGGTCAAGCCTTTGTGGCTGCAAAACATCCTGCTTCTGTGTCCCACCTGTTCCTGGAAAGGACTATCCATTCTATACCATAACTCCTCCCCTTTAGGTTTTCAAGCATAAATTGCCCCTACCTCTCCTGGGCTACGGGCTCCATTGTACCTTTGTATTAGACATGACATACATGTCTAATATCTTTCCTTTTTAATCAATAGTTTTATTCTGACTCAACCAGAATTCCTCTCTACTTGAGGAGTGGGTTTTTTGCATTGACAATTCCAGTAAAAGGGCTGGGTGGTCCTTAGACACTTTAAATCCAGGTTGAGATTTTTGGTTTTTTTTCCTTTAATAGCTAACATTTATGTAGCATTCACTATGTGCCAGGCATTGTGCTAATTGTTTTACAATTATCTCATTTGATCCTCACAAACAACCCTGGGAGGTAGGTGCTGTAGTTTAGAGATGAGGAAATTGAGGCAAGTAGAGGTTAAATACTTGCCCGGGTCACACAGCTAGTAAGTATCATGTTTGGACTTGGGTCTTGAATATCAGCTGCTGTGCCTTTGTCTAAACTAGCCGCCTGCTGGTAACTTTAAAATTATGCAATCAAACTGGATTTTTATTTATATTTATTTTTTAAAATAGTATTTTTTCCAATTACATGTAAAGAAATTTTTAACATTCATTTAAAAAATTTCCAAGTTCTGAATTTTTCTCCCTCTCTCTCTCCCCTCCTCCTCCCTAAAACAGTAAGTAATTTGATTTAGGCTATATATGTATAATCATGTAAAATATATTTCCACATTAGTCATGATATGAAAGAAGAAACAGATCAAAAGGGGAAAAAATAAAGCTTCAATCTTCATTCCGACTCTATCAGTTCTTTATTTGGATGTGGATAGCATTTTCCATCATGGATCCTTTGGAATTGTCTTGGATCATTGCATTGCTGAGAAGAGTTAAGTCACTCACAGTCGGTCGTCATACATTGTTGCTGTTACTGTGTACAATGTTCTCCTATTTCTGCTCATTTCACTTAGCATCAGTTCATGTAAGTCTTTCCAGGTTTCTCTGAAGTCCACCTGCTCATCTTTTCTTATAACACAGTACTATTCCATTATGTTCATATACCACAACTTGTCGAACTGGATTTTTAAAGTCATCAAACCAATGGTTGAAGTAAAGGTTTCTTCACTATCTATTTCATTTTCACTTTCTCTCATTGCCTTGAATAAACTCATAGCTTTTGTCTGAATGGTTGCTGTGCCAAGAGGAAAGAACTTTTTAAAAAATAACATTTTTTTCCCAATTACCTGTAAAAATCATTTTTAACATTTAAAAAAATTTTGTGTAGGAGTACATTTTTAAAAATTGAAATCTTCAGTTCATACAGACAAAGGATACTCCAATTCTGTTGTAACTACTCTATTCCTAGTAGTTGATTGTAAGCTACATAATGCTGATACAACTTTGGTCTTTCTTTTATTTCATCTGTATGTTTTTATAATGTTCTGTACCATAGATTTACATCTTGTTCTATTTTAGTATCACTATGACCACATTCATGATGTTCAATTATATAAAACCTTTGTTCTAATATAGTAACAATCCTTTTTGTGCTGGCAGTGTTCCCATCTGAAGTATTTTTCCTTTTGTGTCAATGGTTCTTTAAAAAAAAAAAATCAGCACAACTGCAATAGTATGGCTTATATGCAGTGGTTCTCAACCTTCCTAATGCCGTGACCCTTTAATACAGTTCCTCATGTTGTGGTGACCCCCAACCATAAAATTATTTTCATTGCTACTTCATAACTGTAATTTTGCTACTGTTATGAATCGTAATGTAAATATCTGATATGCAGGATGTATTTTCATTGTTACAAATTGAACATAACCCACAGGTTGAGAACTGTTGGCTTATAGCATCACATCAGATCTATACCCTACAATAGGCAAATTCAGATTGATGAGTGTCTGTACATTAAAACTCTCCACCAACTCAAACCTGTTGCATTTATTGAATTTGGGTGGTTTTAAATACACTTTATAATTTTCACTAACTTGAATTTCACATTATTTGCACTTGCATTAATATCAGACAAACTGTATTCCCTTCCTAGTATTATCTACCTTCTTAACCTCCCACTCCCTATACCTGCTTGTTTCCCTATTGAGTTTGATGTATTTCTACCCCAAACTCTGTGTTCATGTTCTGTCCTCCCTTCTCCATTTCAGATAAAAGTGAGGTTCATCTGATGCCCACAGCCTCCTCCATATTTGTATATTCCTCTCAAGCACCCATCCCAGTTATGAGAAATAGCAAGTTCTGTCCCTTCCTTCTTCTTTTCTATACAAATGTATTCTTTTTTTTATCCTCCCTTCTCTTTCTTTTCTTCCAGACCCTCCAAACAGAATCGATAGGTGCCAGGACTTCTGTTTTTCTTATTTAATTCCCTAAATACCCTTTGAATACTTTAAGGTTCTGAGGGACACTTGTTTCTTTGTTCCTTATTAGAATGTTAGCACACCTTCATTGTAAAGGCTCCTTTTTGTTATTCAAATAAATTTAACTTTCTAGGTTCTTTGGGACTCTTGTGTTTATATGTCAAAGCTCCCACTTTGGGTGGGTATTTTCACAAATACTTAAAGTCCTTTCTTCCATTAAAGGCTCTTTTCCCCCCTGCAGGTTTATGAGCTTTGCAGGATAAATTATTCTTGGTTGTCAGCCTTTGTCTTTTGCCTTTTGGAATATATCTTACAAGATCTCCTCTTGTTTTTCAAAGAAGCCGCTACATCTTAGGTGTGACCTGACAATAGGCCACAACAGGCGATAGTTCCTGGTACTTGAACTTTTTTTTTTCCTGGATATTTGTAGTACCTTTTCTCTGATGTGGGAGTTTTGGATTTGGGTTATGACATTCCTGACATTATTTTTTTCCTTTGGGTATTCCTTTTAGGAGAGGACCAATGGGTTATTTATATTTTTATTTTGTTATCTAGTTTTAATAGATCTGGGCAATTTTCAGTAATGATTTCTTGAACTATGCTGTCTAGGTCTTTTTTTTAAATCAGAGAGTATGCTGATTTTTGAATGTTTTCTTCTTGGCCTGTTTTCCAGGTCAATTATCTTTTATATCTGATATCTTAGATTTTCTTTTCTTTTTTCAATCTTTGGTTCTGATCTAATGCTTCTTGCTATTATTGATTTGTTTGGTCTATTTCAGTTTTTAGATATTATATTTCTTGAATAAGGTTTACTACTTTCTCTGCTAATTTACTTATTTTTTCCAATTCCTTCCTTAAAAGCATTTATTGTATTTTTAAAATCTTTTACTTAATTTCTTCTAGATATTTATGTAGTCCCTGTGGAAAATCCCATTTTTCCTTTGAGTCTCTAGTCATAAGCTACAGTTGAATTTGCAATCATTTGGGGTTTCTTTTGTCCTCTTTGATTTACTCATATCTCCAATTTTAGTTTCTAAATTGAGACTTTTTACCAGGGGCAAGCTTTGCTCCCTACTGCAGTTTCGGTTAGAGTGGTCAGTCCTGCTTTGATGTACCTTGTGTCCCCTAAGTTTCTGTGCTGTCTTCTTTCTCCCATGGTTAGGCCCTTCTGGATCTTTAAGTTTCAGAGCTCTGGGTCTTCAGATCTCCATTTGTAGTTTCAGAACAGAATATTGTGAACCTCTCTCAGATTTCCTGGGCCTGCGCTGTCCCACTCTGAGGAAAGCAGGGTGGTGCTGGTCACATTACCCATTTAATCCTGTTCTATTGGATTCCAAAGTCTCCACCCTAATGTTTTCTGACTCCCTCTCTTGAGAGCGCTCTCAGTGCCTCTTGACAGAGAACCCTGCAGGTTACTAATGTTTCCAGCCCCTCTCTTGTTGAGAGGGGAAACTACCCTGTATTGACACAGGCTTTCCTGATGGGCTTCATTTTCTATTGTCTGTGGGCTTCTGCTAATTTTGTGCACGATTCTGGGGTGGAAGAAATCAGGTACCATAGTTTCTTATTGGATTTCTGGTGTGAACTTCAGGGTTTTTCTGGAGTAAATATGTGGGAGCTCGGTAGTCTGCCTTGTCCTGTGACTCTTTTTTTATATCTAATCTTCATTATTAATGTTTCCTCTGTCTATTCTCACTTTCTTAAGTCTAGACAATCAGCAAAACAATAAACCAAGCCCTGATTCATAGCATTTACACAGTTCTGTAAATGCTCACACTGAAAATTTAACAAGTAGCTCTTGGAATTCCAAGCTTAGTCCATCACACCTTTCCACCCATTCCCCCTAAGCAGCTGCTGTGACTCTCTTCTTTAAGAAAGAATTAATGACAGAAATGTGGCTTCTGTGGAGTCTGCAAGCCTTTTGGTCTCTATTATTTCTTATTACTGAAACAGGTTTTCTAATATATTTTTCACCATCCTCCTCTATTCCCACCTTTGCACTCAAGTCACTAAGTACTTAACAATTATGGCATGCGGAAAGACCCATGAATTTGTAGTCAGAGAACCTGAATTCAAATCCCACCTTTGATGTTTACTCCTTATGTGTCCTTAGTCACTTTCATTTCTCTCCATCTCAGTTTCCTTATCTATAAAATACAGGAATTGGCCTACTCCATCCTTAAGTACCCGTGATACCATGTTGATACAATTTGAAAGATCTTATAGAATCCTTCATAGAATTTCTTTATTTCTACCAGAACAGATGCTGGCACATATGTTGCAAATATTTTCATGGTGCGCTTTTTGCAATTCAATACAAAATTGACCAAGTATCCTGAAAAACATTTCTTATTACCTTTGGATGAAAGTGAAAACATGTCAGCATTTCCTTTGTTTTCTTCTCCAAGGAGAAACATCCTTCCAATCAGCTTCAGCATCCTTTTGTCTTTTACTTTCATTCATGCTAAGAATGTCAAGATGGAGATGATTCCATTCCTTTTATATTAAATCCACTCTCTAGTCCTTCGAAAAACAGCTCACATTTATTTTTTTTTTTTGGGGGGGGTTACATTTTAAGTTCCAAACTTTCTCTCTCCCTCCCTACCCTGCCCTGGAAAAGGCCACCATTTGACATATGTGTGTATGTGTATATATGTATGTACATGTGTATATGTATGTGTGCATGTAAATTCATAGTATCCGTACCTCTATTTATCAGTTCTTTCTCTGGAGTTGGAAGGCACCTTCCTTCATGGGTCCTTTGTAGTTGATCTGAGTATTTGTAACACTCAGAATAACTGAGTCATTCTAGATCTCACATTTAGAACACCCAGAGCTAAGGTAATAGTAAGAGCTACCTTGAGAACTGCGTAATTCTTAGCACCCATAACCCCTTTCCCATCACTCTGCTATCATCCCTGCAGAAACAGAAGGGGGCAGAGCAGAAGTGAGGTGAGTCTTCTGTTTTCCTTTGTTTCATGGGTTGCTGTGACCAAAGAATTCATCAACAAATATTTGATCCTGTGCCTCTCCCTGCATTACTAGGTAGATTCTCAAAAAGCAAAGATATTCTATTATCAGGCATCAAATCAAAGCCTTTTCAGTCCCAGTAGAATCTGCCAGAATGTATACTCAGCAGGCATGGCCTTCAAGAACCCAGGGACACCTCCGTACCAGGCCCTGGTGAGACATTAGCATAGGACTTTGTGGAGGATATATATACACATGCAAATGAATTTAAGATTCTTATTTAAATAATTCAAAAATCTGTGATTACATATCTGTGGCTGTTGCCTCTATTGATGCATGCCATAGTACAGTGGTTCTCAACCTGTGGATTGCAACCCCTTTGGGGGTCGAACGACCCTTTCACAGGGGTCACCTAAGACCATGGAAAAACACATATTTCCGATGGTCTTAGGAACCGAGACACTGCTCCTCTATCTGTCTCCAGGTGGGTCTGCCCACATGCAGATATGCCCACATATGAGTATCAAAGGGTTGCAGCATTAGGAAGGTTGAGAACCACAGCCCTAGTACCTTCATGCCCTAGGAGATATTTTTATCAGCTGCTTTGGCTGAAATTATTCCTCATCTGGTGAGCAACCTTCTAGTTAGTGAGGACCCTGGGGCAAAGGTGCTTCAGCTGAGATAACAGCGCTTCCTTTATTCTCTGAATTATTTTCTTAGATAGGAGTTCTTGACTTTTTTTGGGTCTTGGATCCCTTTGGTAGTCTGACAAAACTTCTAAGGATCCCTTCCTACCATAATGATTTTAAATGCATAAAATACAGAGGATGACAAAGGAACCCATCAAATCAAAATACAGTTATTAAAAAAAAAAGTTCACAGACTCCAGCTCAAGAATTCCTGTTCTAAGATATAACCTTGGTAGTTTGAGGGAATATCTGAAAATGTGTTTCATTTTCAGCATCCTAAATTTTTTCCTTTTCAATTATTTCTGGTAGATTCCTAAAGTAAATATTATATGTGTGTGTGTGTGTGTGTGTGTGTGTGTATAAAGTAAATGTTATATATATATAAAATAAATGTTTTATATATATATATATATATATGTAGGCAGATGTTATGGGAATCTGAAGATCTTCCCTGCCCCTAGGCCTGTGGCTTAAGTGGCTCTGACAGCCTTCCCAGATTTGAAAGTATACTCTGCCCCCTAATAGGCTGAATGTGGTCACATGGAGCCTGTGGCGGGAGGTTTGTTCTTCAGAAATGCCCAGGCCTTATTACTTTGTGATTGGGCAGTGGGTCAAGAGGGCTGTGATGGCCTCTGATCCAGGAGAAGGCTGTATATACCACTGATGTGAGGTTTTGCTTTGGGGCTCACTTTGAGAAGAGTTGTGTGATTTGGCCAAATGAGATCTGGGAAGCCGTTGAGCCCCCCGGCTTTGAAAAATCCAGATGTTGGTGCTTCCCTCTCTGGTAACTGAATAGGTAACTGATGTAATGGTCAGACAACTGGAAGCCCATCTGATGATCCGTTTCTTTGTCTGCTTGTAACTTCTCCTTGTAACTTGTTTGTATTCTGTTTGCATTCTCTGAAGTTCAGGGTGCTGACTTTTTCCCTCGGACTAGGTAAATGATATATGTTTGATTGATTAAAGTAAGATTGTTAAACCATTTTGAGTTGCTTTCCTTTAGAAAAGCAGATCTAAGAACCTGTGCTAACAGCCACCCTGGGGATGCTAGGGTGCTTGCTGATACAGCAGCTAGGTAGCAAGTGCGAGGATAGAGTACTGGACCTAGAGTTAGGAGGACTTTGAGTTCAAATCCTGCCTCAGATACTTACAATGTGGCCCTGGACAAGTCACTTTACTCTATGCCTCAGTGTCCTCATTTGTAAAAATGGAGAAAATAATAACACCTATTTCCCAGGATGGTTGTAAGGATGAAATGAGAACATATTTGTAAGGCACTTTACAAACATTCAAATGTTATATGTATGCTACTTATCATTAAATCAGTTACCCTGACTGGCCAATTTAGTAATCCTTTGTTAGTCTACCAGCGTTCTCAACCTGTGGGTTATGTTCAATTTAAATACATCCTACATATCAGGTATTTACATTACGATTCATAACAGTAGTAAAATTACAGTTATGAAGTCGCAACAAAAATAATTTTATGGTTGGGGGTCACCACAACATGAGAAACTGTGTTAAAGGGTAGTGGCATTAGGAAGGTTGAGAACCACTGGTCTAAGCTCTCTTCCATTTCTGAAGATAGTCACTGCAGTCATGTTGGCCAGTCTGATAGGTGTGATGTGGTACCTCAGAGCTGTTTTGATTTGCATTTCTCTAATCAAGAGTGATTTAGAGCATTTTTTCATATAACTATAGATAGCTTTAATTTCTTTATCTCAAAACTGCCTGTTCATACTCTTTGACCATTTATCAACTGGGAAATGACTTGTATTTTTATGAATTTGACTCAGTTCTCCATATATTTTAGAAATGAGGCCTTTATCAGAGATAAAGTTATAAAAAATTTTTTCCAAATTTCAGCTTCCCTTTCTAATCTTGGTTGCATTGGCTTTGTTTGTGCAAAACCTTTTCAATTTAATGTTATAAAAATTTTCCATTTTGCACTTTATAATGTTCTCTATCTCTTGTTTGGTCATAAAATCTTTCATTCTCCATAAATCTGACAGGTAAACTATTCCTTGCTCTCCTAATTTGCTTATAGTATCAGCCTTTATATCTAAATTGTGTACCCGTTTTGATTTTATCTTGGTATAGGGTGTAAGATATTGGTCTATGCCTAGTGAGAGTTTACTTCTAATTAAAGTGTAAACAAAACTGAATCTAGGTGAATTCCAGCCATAAAAGCATTGGGCTCATGCCCTTAAAACCCCCACTATGGTTCAACCTGAATGCTCTGAATGAAGATAAATTTCTTTGTCCAGTGGTGGAGGTGGCTGAGTCTCATGATCAAATCACATTCTCAGCAGGAGGAACTGAAGACTTTTAGTCTACCTCATCACTAATATGTCCACCCCTCATTGATTATTCACCAATTAGCATTGATTTTCACCTGTCAGAGACACCCACTTCACCACAGTTATTTAAGCATTTGATTATCTCCATATGGAGAGAGACCACTGACCACCAATTTATTATTTGCTAGCCTAATTAATAAATTGATTATTAATTACCCAGAAACTCTGTCTTTTGGGCTTTTCATTGGCCGCAGGTTTAATATTGGAATGAAATAAAATCAACTATAAAGGACATATGAAGAAAGACCCTATCTGCTTCCAGAGAAAAAAGTGATAAATAGAAGTGTGGACAGAATAATTTTACATGTATATACCTATTTGTGTCTAATGGCAGCCATCTTGGGGGGGGTAGGGCAAAAAAACATTTACATGATAATTTTGGTGTATATTTGAAAGGAATAGCAAGTTGTACACAGTAGACTTATAGTTTCATATGAAATCAACTTTTTATTGTACTGTTACAGAAATGCTTGTTTTATTCCATAAATTAAAAACAAACATTTTTAGAAAGGAATGAAATGAAACACTTATAATAAATCTTATAGTTAATAAAGGAGGTTTACTTAGCCATAGCAGGGGAAGGATATTCACAATAATATTTAGTAAGAACACTATCTAGATTCAGCTGAATGAAGGTTCCCTGACTTTGTGTGGCAAAGATATGGCTATCTGCCTATGGAGCATCAAGGCCCAGATAGGTCTCCTCATGGCTTATTGTACTCAGGTGACCAAGGATTAAGAGCCTCTATTGTGATGAGTCAACTAAATCTCCAAGAGTTTTCAAACTTTCTCAGTGTAAAAAATTTATATAGATAGACATACACATATATTTGTATAAATTTTATATACGTGTATATATTATATATGTATACATATCCATACATATATATATATATATATATACAGAGAGAGACAGAAAACTATAGATAGATATCTGTATATAAAGATGTGTGTATGTGTGTGCATGCAGACATCCAAACATGGTTGTTGTCTAAATATAAAGACAGCTTAGTTTGAGTATGGCATGGGATAGATGTCTAATCTGGAATCTAGCCCTCCCCTCTCTGAAGGAGCCTGAGATTTCTGCCTTTATGGAGAAGAGAAAGGTCATAGCTGGGCACTTGTTCCTTCCTTCATCTATCTCAAAGAGGGATTTTGGGCAAGAATTACAGAATTACCTACCATTATCAAATATTGGTAGTCTAGGTGTACAAAACTCCAGGGCTCCGGATAAATGCCACTTTCTATCCTAGCTCTCTAGTGGAAGATTTTTCAGCTTACTATTGATAACTTAGCTCCTTCCCACTAAATAATGGCTACAGAAAAGACCATTATGAATAGCAACTGACTGTCTTTATGAAAAGTAAGCAGAGTAGAGATACCAGAGGGGTTGTACGGATTAGGATAAACAACGGAGTAAACCAGAGCTCTTTGGTTTGGGAATAAGATCAACATACCTCAGAAGGAAGAAGTAACCCCTCTCAGATTCTCTAAAGCCACCAAGGAAATTATAAAACTACATTCTTGAACTTGAATTGGTTTTTGCCCATCCATGCTTACCTTTAGCTAATTTTTAACTCCTTGGTCACTATAACGAGATCATTCAATAGTACATTATGGTTTTCTATAGCACCTACCTGATGCGTGAGGCTCATATGAGATGATTTATTTAAAGGACTTTGCAGACTTTACTACATACATACATACATATACACACACACGCACACATCTTACAAAACACTTTACTCATAACAACTCCATGAGATAAATAATATAAATATTATTACCATGTCACAAGGAACAGCATAGTAAAGTGGGGAAAAAAACATTGGCTATAGAGTCATAGGATATTGTTGCTCAGTTTTGTCCACTTCATTGTGACCTCATGTCTTGGCAGAGATACTAATTTGTCATTTCCTTCTCCAGTTCATTTTACAGATGAGGTAGCTGAAGCAAAAAGAGTTAAGTGACTTGCCCAGGACCACACAGCTAGTAAGTGTCTAAGGTCAGATTTGAACTCAAGAAGATGAGTCTTCCTGACTGCAGGCCTGGAATGCCACCAAGGTGCCCTGGGACCTGGGGTTCAAATCCAACCTCTGATACTTATTATCTTTGTGGCCTTGGGCAAGCCACAACTTCCCTGGACCAGTTTCCTCATCTGTGAAATGAGAGGGCTTGACTAGATGGCCTCTGAGGTATATTCCAGCTCTAGAGCTATAATCCTATGAAACTTACAGAGGTTAAGTCATTTACCCATAGTCACATAAGAGCCAAGTAGCACCAGGAATTGAACCCAGGTCACTTGATTTCAAGCCCAACACTCTATAATTCCATCTTGCTTGTCTACCTTTTCTTCTTCTTTTTTTTTTTTTAAATTTTATTATAGTTTGCATCATTAATTTCCACAAGATTTTGAGTTACATATTTTCTCCCCCTCTTTCCCCCACCCACCACCCCAAAACAGCCATTCCAGTGTGTCCCCCCCTCCCCCAGTCTATTCTCTCCTATGTCACTTTTCGGTGGGGCA
>CM053585.1:95586827-95655400 GCA_028646515.1 Pseudochirops corinnae | reverse complement strand
GCCGGCCGGTGTTCTGTTCCCTGGACACACCTCTCGAGTGGCTTCCACAGCCCCATTTGGGGACTTGGCTTCGGGATCCGTCAGTGTGCTCTCGGGGAGGGCTCCTCGCTCCCCCAGGGGCCAGGCAGAGCCCCTGGCTGGGGAACTGGGAAACTGGGGATCCGGACGGAGGGCTGCGCACTCTCAGTACAAGGCTCCGCCCCACCCCCCGTCCCATCTTAATCGGGGATGGGAGGCTTCTCCCAAGCGCTTGGCACGGCTCTGCGGGGCTCTTTGGAGCCGGGACTCGAGTGCTTCCCCGCAGAATGGGTGAGGCTGGCAGAAGGGGGTGCTTCCGGGCAGGCGAGGTGCCTGGGAGGTGCCCTGCTGCGTGCCCTGCGATTTGAAGCAGGCAGCAAGCCTTTGGGGGACACCGAGCAGGGAGCTGGGGAGTGGGTGCTCCCTGGTGCCAAAGAGACTGGTACTGCGCCTTGCACAATTCAGGAACTTGCCATGTTTTTAGACTTGGTTGGTGGAAGTTCCCTAGGGTGTGGGTGTTAAGCGCGCTCTCAAAGTCAGGAGCCCTTTGTCGAAATCCTAGCCCTCTGACTATCGCAGCTAATTTTCCAACCCACTTGGTTGCTGTGAGGAAAGAGTGTAAACTTTGAAGTGCTATAAAAATGGGAGGAGTTGTTAGAGAAAGTCAGGAGCCCTGCATGTGGACCTGCGTACGCTACCTCACGATTTCAGGAAGGGGAGCAGAGGAGCCCAGTCTAATAGAACATAGGCCGGTGACTTTCCTTTTTATTTTCTCCTCACTTGCATTTGGCTTAGGATGGTTTTCTTCTTCGAGGCTTTGAAGGAATGAGAAAGCCTGAGAACTGAGTTTTTCATACCTTTCCCAAACACACCCACACCCACCCAGCACCCCTTTTAGGCTTTCGTGGTGAGCAGGAAAGGGAACATCCCCAAAGTCGGGGCTTAGAATACATTCATTTACTTGTGTCCACTCATTCCCTTATTTTCCTGGGAGTGTTGCTTAGCCTAATCCTTAAATCCTTCTAGGCTTGGCAGCAGCTTGTGGCTGGTTCTACTTTTAAATTTATGTCAGAATAATTTATTAACCAAATCTTGGATTTTTTTTTTTCCACTCTCCAGCTCTTCCACTTTTCCATCATCAAGAGGTAGTTTCAGTCTAGGTAGGCTGGCAAGCTACACCTTCTCTAATCTCCTCTTCCCACCCAATCTCATTCCTAGCAATGGAGAAGCTATGGGACAAAGCACACCATAAACCCTCCCTATCCTCCCATGCCTGACATTTTTTATCAATGAAATCAGACTAAAGTGAACATCAAGAGGAACCTTAAAGTAGAAAAAAAGGCACCAATATGGTATATGGGAAGCAGCACTGAATTATGGCCAGGCTGCCTTCTTTGGAGGGGGGTGGTCCTGTTGACCACCAATTGACTGAGGAGGTATGGGGGTCTGGTGGGAAGATTCCAACCCAGCGAGCATGTGGAAGGCCCTATGTTAGGAGACACTTCAAAAACCGATCTCTGCCCTTAAGGATTATATTCTACTAGGATTTAGAGTCAGAGAATTTAGGCTTTAATTTTCTTGTCTGTAAAACAAGGAAGTTGGACTGGATAATCCCTAAGGCCCTCTCTAGATTTATTATTTTATGACCTTGGGCAAGTCATTTAACTATGAAGCCTCTATTTTTTTCTGTAAAATGAGGAAGTTGGATCAGTGAGTCTTCCAGCTATGAAACTGCCTGAAAGATGTACAATAGGAGAGAGGCAGTGCTAGTGAGAGGGGAGAAGCTGGGCAGTTTTTTGTTGTTATTTTACTTTTTAAACTTTAATAAGTTTTTATTGATATGTACTTTCTTACATCACCATATCGTACCATGTATCCTCCCTTCCTCTCCCTCCCAGAAAGCCACCCCATAGTGCACATAGTATTTTTTTAGAGGGGAAAAAAATGTCAGCACACTTGATCAAGACATTGGAAAAGTCTGAAAAGATGTGCAGTGTCTAACATCTGTGAGCTTCCTGCCTCCAGGAGGGGGTGGGTCAAGGGTGTCTTCTCATTGCTCTTTGTTTGAATCTTGCTTTATCTTTATAATTTTGTTCTTTACGTGTGTGTGTGTGTGTGTGTGTGTTCTTTCCATTTACATTGTGGTAGTTATTGTGTATACTGTGTATGGCAGCAATGCTAAGTTTGTGTTTGAGTATTTCAGGTCTTGTTTAGTACTGGGGTGGGAGGGAGCCACCTGAACCTTGTTGGGAATATTTGACTTCACAGGATTCCCTGGTGAGATGGGAAAGGAAGGAGAGGGGTGGCAAAAATGGAGGCCTAATTAGAAATCAGCTTTGCTGACAGATGCCACTATGTTGTGAAAATGGAGGCTGAAATAAACAGGGCTGACTCAGGGAGAAGTTTATAGGGATAAATCGGCTGTATTTCCAGATTCCTAGCTCTTGTTAGGAAATGAGCTGTAGGTTACCTAGGGTAGAGTCTTCCATCCTTTGGAAAGTGGTTAGAACTGTTTTTCTAGCATTCAGAGTTGTGAGAATAGGGACATGCAGATATTGACAGTATATTTCCTTTTCCAAAGGAAAACATTCTTTAAATACAAATCTAGCTACATAGGACTGTGGGCTCTTTATTAAACTCACAGTAGAGCAGGGAAAAGCAGAGAAATGGCTGGAGGCAGGAAAGGCCTGTGAGGTGGGTCTTACCCTCTCAGTGCCTTCTTTTCCTCCTGTTTTCTGTCTCCATGTTTTTGCTTCAGTGTTATATGCAGTATTCCACACCCATAGCCTGCTACATAGGCAAGGAGTAGGGAGAGGTGCCTTCTCATCTCTTCTTTATGGCTAAGCCTGGTCATAATAATTCGACATTTGGTCTGGACTCTTTTGTTGTTCTTAACATTTACAAATCTATAGGCCTTTGTGTATATAGGAAAGTTTTAGTTTCTTTACATAATTCCAGATTGTTTTCCAGAATGATTGTATCAGTACCTAGCAATATCACTACTAGGTCTATTTCCAAAGATGATTAGAGGAAAAGGAAAAAACTCGTATATTCTAAAATGTTTATAGTAGCTCTCTTTGTGGTGGCAAAAAACTGGAAATTGCCAGGATGTCCATCCGTTGGGGAATGGCTGAACAAAGTTGTGGTATATGAATGTAATGGAATACTACTATGCTATAAGAAATGATGAACTCAGTGATTTTAGAAAAACATAGAAAGACTTGCACAAAATAATGAAGAGTGAAATCAGCAGAACCAAGACAGCATTGTATACAGTAACTGCAATATTGTTTTAAGAACAACTTTGAACGAATAAATTATTTTGACTGTTATAAATACCCAAAATAACTATAAAAGACATATAAAGAAAGACACTATTTGCATCCAAAGAAAGAACTGATAAATAGAAGTATGTATAGAATAATTTTACACATATGTATATACATACATACATATATGCACATATATTTTGTGTGTGTGTATAGGGAGCCGCTGGAACGTAATCAGCAGAGGAGTGACCTGGTCAGACGTGTACTTTAGGAAAAATACTTTGGTGGCTCTATGGAGGATGGGAGCAGAGAGGGATGAGGCAGAGAAGCCAGTTGGGAGAAATTGCAGCAGTTGAGGTGAGAGGTGATGAAGTCTTACACTGGGCTGGTGACTGTATGAACAGAGATAGGGGGATGGATGGATGGATGTAAGAGATGTGGAGGTGGAAAAGACAAGATTTTCCATAGTAGACCCAGCAGCAGCTGGGGGCCACATACCACCAAGAGGACATCAAGTTGATGCACTGATGTGGTACTATGGCAAAGGCTCTCTTGGTTCTGGACCTACTCTTTTTCTCTTTAGCCTCCTTGAATTCTATTTACTTACCCAAAAGAAAGCCTTTCCAAACTCCACTCTGCCTCTGACACTCCCTAGCTCTGGCCTTGGACTGAATTCATTTGTTAATTCAAAGACTAAACTCTACAGTTTACAGTAGGAGTAAATATTAAATAGGGATCTTTGTGCTGTGGGTGAAATGGTGCAATTTTCTTTTTAGTGGTTCTTGTATTGTACTCAGAGACTCATAAAACTTTAAAGCTAAGTGGGAACTTGGAGATCATTTGTCCTCTTTACAGAGTAGAAGCTGAATAAATGTTGGTTAAATTGAATAAATCCACCCAATCCAACACTGCTTGTGAAGCTGATTTGAGTTTCCCAGTTTTACATATTAAATCTCCGAGAAGAAGAAATGGCAAAGATCAGAGATCATGATGGAAGCCAGATCTTCTCTTTCTGCTCTTTCATCAGGAATCCTCCAAGGCTTCCCCGCTACCCTGAAACTTTAAGGCATATTTGTGTATCTATATGGGCAACTAGCTAGGTGGTATAGTGGACAGAGCGGCAGGCCTGGAGTCAGGAAGAACTGAGTTCAAATCCACCTTTAGACACTTATTAACTCTGTGATCTTGGGCAAATCACTTAACTCATTTTCTTCATCTGTAAAATGAGCTAGAAAGGGAAATGGCAAACTGCTCCAGTATTTTTGCTGAGAAAACTTCGAAATGGAGTCATGGAGAGTCAGACACAACTGAACAACAGTGTATATGCACGTGTAGACCAAAGTTCGTAAAGCAGAAATAAAAACACGTAACATGAATTGTCGTTAATATCTAGGATGGATTTCATAGTTTAGTGTGCCATAGGCCACACTATCCAGAGTGTCTACAAAACATTAATTTAGAACTAGAATATCTTCTAGTCCAGTCCCTTTGTTTCTCAAACAAGGAAACTGAAGCCCTGAGAAGTTAAAGTGACCTGTGCATGGTTACTGAGCTGGCAAATGTCCAAGGCCATATTCAAACCGGGGTCTTTCTGACCTTAACATCAGCAATTGATCTACTAGGCCCTACTGCCTCATTTTATTCCCTTTGATATTCTAAAATATTTTAAAGTTTTGTTGATCTTTTTTTTTTTATTTCATAAATCCTTTCCACTCTCTCCCCAACTGAACTTTACTGCCTTGTAACAAGGACTAGTTAAGGCAATTTGCCCTAGTCTCCAGTGCAAAGCACATTGTAAGTACTTATTAATGTTTATTGATTCATTGCTTGGGTCTAGAATCCCAGGCCCCGGTTTCCAGTACAGTTTCTAATACTGCCTTGGAGTCCCATCATCTTTATAAAGAGGAATCTGAACTAGATAGATACCCTGTGGTACCTCTTCCACCTCTAGATCTATGACCCAAAGTAAAAGCAACCAATTCAGCACCTTCTGGCTCTGGCATTTTTTTGAAGAAGGACAATGAAAGAGGTTCAAGGTAGCTTAGCTTCTGGGTATTTAACCCAGAGCTATGGCCCAGCCAAGTACAACCCATCAGATCCCTGGGCATAGCCTGTTTGTGCTTTTTAATTAAAAAATATTTTTACCTGATTAGTTACAATATTCTTACCATCATCATAGAATAATTAAAATTGCAAAAGTGACCCAAGTGGCAATAAAAAGACACCCTGAGCTGAATTCTATCTCTGCAGACTTCCATTCATTTTTCCTAATTTTGCCCTCTGGAAATAAGCAGAAGTCCAACTGTGCAGGTGATTCTCAGATCTGTTTGTCCAGTCCTAAGCTCTTTCCTGCCTTCCAATCTCACATCTCCAACTGTCTCTTAGACATCTTGAACTGGATGTCCTGTGGACATCTCCAACTCAGCACATCCCAAATGGATCTGTTGTCGTTCCTCCAAACCCTCTCCTCTTCCTAACTTCCCTATTGCTGTCAAGGGGACCCTTGTTTTTCAATCACCCGAGCTCATAACCTCACTGTCATCCTTGTCTCCTCATTCTCTTCATCATTCAGATTCAGTTCTGTCATTTCTACCTTCCTAATATTTCTCTTATATGCCCCCTTCTCTCCTGTAACACTACTACCATCCTGTACAGGCCCTACTACCTCATGTTTGGATTTCTGCAATATCCTGATGATTAGTCTCTGTGCCTTGAGCCTCTCCCTACTCTATTCCCTCTCCTACTCCGCTGTCAAAATGAGCTTCTTAAAGTAGAGATCTGACCTTGTCATACCTACTGTCCCCTTTTCTCTCCCCATTCAATAACTCCAGTGTGTGCTTGTTCCTTCCAAGATCAAATATAAATGTTTCTGGTTTTTAAAGCCCTTCATAACCTGATCTAGCCCACCTTTCTAGGCTTATAATTTATACCCCTCAGCTCCAGACTCTTATCTGGTAACCCTGGCCTCTTTGCTGTTCCTCTCACTAGACATTCCTGACTCTGAAGCATTTTCAGTAGCTGTTCCCCGTGCCTGGAATTCTCTCCCTCCTCACCTCTGCCTCCTGGCTTTCCTCGATTCTCTTCAGGGCCAGTCTGAAGTTCCACCTTCTGCAAGAAGCCTTTTCCACTCCTCCTCCATCTTAGTGCCTTCCCTCCGAGACTGTTCCTTGTTTATCCTGTATACATTCTGTTTGTACACGGCTGTTTGTGTATTCACTTCCCCATTGGGCTGTGCGCTCCACGAAAGCCAGGGAGTGTTTTTGCCTTTCTTTGTATCCCCAATGCATAGCATTGTCCCTGGGCATAATAGGGACTTAATAGATGCGTATTGATTTGACTGCCTTTCTCTTTCAATAAATAATTATTGCTACCTTTTAGCACAACGCCTGGGACATAGTAGGAACTTAATAAATGTTCATAGATTGATTGACTGATGAATTTTCTCTTCTCCAGGCTAAACATTTCCCAGTTTCTTCATCCAGTCTTCATAAGACATGATTGCAAGGCTCTCCAGTATGCTGGCTGCCCTCCTTTGATATGCCTCATCTTATCAATAGCCTTCCCAAACTGTGGTGCCCAGGAACAAATCTAACACTCCAGTGTTTTCTGATCAGGGGAGATTTCAGTAGGACTCTCACTGATGGCTAAAAGTCCTGATTTTTTTTTTTTAAACTAAGCTTGTAGTTTCTTTAAACTTTAAGATCAGTGAAATTTACCAATTCCTGGCAAAATTCTAGAATAGCCTATTAAAAGGATGGTTTGTCAGAACTTAGAAAGGGAAGCAGTCATCACTTTAAGTCATGACGCATTTATTAATGAGTCATGACAGATTGACCCCAGTTTTTTTTGACAAGGTTCCCAAAGGAGAGAATTTTACAGATAAATTATACTTGGAGTTCAATGAGGTGTTTGGTAATCTCTCATGATTTCCTTGTGAATAAAATGGAGGTATAGGGTGGATAATAGTGCTGTAAGGTGGATTTGGAAGTGGTTGGGCAATCAAACCCCAGAGTGTTGATTACTTGATCTTTAGAATCCTGTAGAGAGATTCCACTCCGAATTTGGTCCAATTTTGTCAGGCACTTTTATCCAGGATTCAAATAAAGAAATAGATGGCAACTTTCCCAAATATATAGATAACACCAAAGTGAAAGGCATGACTAATAGATTAGATAATACAATATGGATGTTAAAAATTCTAGATGAGCCAGAGCAATAGATTAAATTATAATTGTTACTGCTTACAACTACTGCTACATTTTTGGCATTTTAAAGTTTACAAAGCACTTTCTTTACAAAAGTCCAGTAATATAGGTAGTACCCATTTTGTAGATTAGGAAAAGAGTGACTTGCCAACCACCAGTAAGTGATAAATCTGGAACTAGAGCTCATAATTTCTGATCATAGAAACCAGCATAGTATAGGGGAAAGAGGACTAGAAGCTGATAATTAATAAGGATCAATGTAAAGTCCTACACTTCATTTCAGAAAATCAGCTATTTAAGAACAGGTTGGGAAAAGAGATGTGGGTAGACAGCAGTTTGTCTAAAAGAGAACTGGAATTTTTTGTGAACTATGAAATCAATACAAGGAAAAACTACAATGTATCATTGTAGTGGGGTGTTTTTTTTTCCTTAAAAAAAGCTAATCATTAACAGAAATATTGTGTACAGATTGAAAAGGAATTGATTTGTCTTCTCATACTCTGCCCTGGATCAGAGCAAATAAAATAATCTGTTCAGTCCACTAAACCCTGCTCAATTGCTGATTCATTCTTTGTGGATCAATGTCCTCGTTGCTGGGGTTATTGTCTTCATTTCTTGGCATCACATTTTAAGAAAGGCTGGATAGTTAACAGGACTTCAACTCTGACGTTTTGTTGATCAACTGAAGAAAATGGGAAAATTTATTTAGATTGTAGAAGAGAAGACAGGAGAGATATGATGGCTGATTTCTGATATTTGAAGGGTTGTTTTTCAGAAGAGTGATTAGCTTTAATCTACTTGGCCCCATAGAGCATAACTAGAAGCAATGGGTGTAAGTTGTCTGACATTCAACTCAAGTAGGGTCTTAGGAACGATTAGAGTTGTTCAAAAGCTGTTCAAAAGTGCAACATACTGTCCTGTGAGATCTCTATCACTGTATCCCTTCCATCCTTCAGAGGCTAGAGAGGACCAGTTAGGGGGATTTGTGAAGGTTCTTCAGATAACTTCTAACACCCCTCTTTCAAACCAAGGTTTTGTGATTCCTCTGATTTTTCAGCTGAGATTTGGAAAAGCATCATAGAGGAATTGACATTTTGAACAAAAGCTTCTGTACTTGAGGAGAGGGTAAATTGCCTGAGACAAGTGTATGGGATTCCTGGCATTTTAAAAAGCAATGAACTAAGTCCTACAGGATTGGCTACTATTATAGCTTATTTAATAAAACAAACCATCAATGACCTTTGGCTGTGGAGCATTTCTGAAAAGAAAGCAATCGTTCAATTGCGGTTAGAATACAGGGTATCTCAAATAGATGGGGTGTCTAATAATGATTGTGTTTGAATCACATTGGAGGATCATAACTCATTTGGAATATAAAATCTGCCTTACTAGTAATAGCTTTACCTTAGCATACATTTTATTGTACAATGGGTGTTACTGCTTCATGCTTACATATTTATATTTCAAAACAAGGGCAACTTATATTTTCTTTGTTTTATCATAATCAACTTTATCTGGGTATCAGAATTCTGTCTATCTACAGTTGTCTTCATTCTAGAGAGGCTTAATGCTAATATACATTAGAAGGTCACCAGAATTTCCATTCCATGCAACAGAATAATTGAGAATTGTTTTTTAAAAAAGAAAAAAAAATATTCTGGACCTCAGGAATAGCATAAGGATTCAATTCTCCTTTGCAAGCTAGGACTTTTGATAGTGTTTCAGACTGTCTCAAATGTTTTGTTTATTCTTAAGAATTTAACATTTGAAACTTGTTAAAATACAATTGCAATTGTAAAAACTTTGAATAGAAATTCAGTCAAAAATTATCTTGTTTTATAGGTAAAATTTATTTTTAATAAAGTTGCTATCAGTGTCTCAGTCAATGTTTTCAAAAACCTACAATGCTTTTAATAGTTACTCCTTTTATTTATTTTTATTGACATATGTTCCATGTTTAAAAGTTCATTTTTTAACCCAGAAATATTTTCCTTTTTTTAACTATAAAAACTGAAATATTGTGGTAAAGATAAAGACATAGAAAGTAAAGAGGGATCTATTTGCATGCAAATATTGATGTGATGTAAACCTTAGTAAATATGGCTAAAAAAAGTTTTTTTTTTTAAGTTTCCCAAATGCAAAGTAGTCTTCTCTTACTTTAATGTGATTCTGAGACTCTCTTTGTTTGTCTTCAATTCCCATCCAAACATACACACTTGGACCAACTCAGTGGATCACTGACACAAATTTTTATCAGTGGTCATAGATCCCATTAATAAGGCCACGTAATGTTCCAGGGCTCAGTAAATTAGTGTTAAGGGCATCCACAAATATGCTTATCAGCAGGACCTTACCATTTGTAGCAAGAATTCTTACCCTTTTTTGTGTCATGGACCTATTTGGTAGTCTGGTGAAAACTCTGCTACTTTCTCAAAATAATGGTTTTAAATGCATAAAATGAAATATGTAGGACTACAAAGGAAACCAATTATACTGAAATGCAGTTATCAAAATATTTTTAAAATCCCACAAGTTCATGGACCCCAGGTTAAGAACCCCTGATTGCTCAGATCGTTCCCTATGACAGTGACAAAAAGCTTTGTGAAGTGTGTTTTGCCATTTTATGTTTCACTTGATAATAATAACTAGAAGATCTTTGACCATCTTAATCTCTGTGGCCTCATCTAGCAAGGATTCTTATATGAACATCAGGTGCTTTCTTGTAATAAACAAAAAAAAATGTGTGACTGGAAAAAAAGGAAGATTGGTAATATAAACAAAGCATGGGGTAACAGAAGAGAACAGGTGCTTTACTAATGCAGTGGGGTTTAGAATTAACTACCCTCATGTGTAGCCTGTGTGCAATGATCATGCCTATCTCTTCCTGTGACTTGCCTGTTTTTCTCATCTTGGGGTTTGTTCTGACATTTCCTTATACAATATCTTTCTCATTAGTTAAAAAGTTAGCTAACAATTTAATAAACTAAAGAAACCACTTTTCCCATAGGTGTTACCTATTCTGTCTTTCTTTCTTTCTACACACCCACACACACACACACACACACACACACACACACCCCTCAGATCTCTAGGCTTAACTCAACATTAAGGTTGTAGGCTATATAATTTATTAACAGTCTCTAGCCATCACTATTGTACTTTTCAATTCTGGAAACACACTTCTATTCCTTTCTCAGAGTAATTAATTCACTTCGAAAATTAGTTTCTTGTTTCTTCACAAAATAAGAGGTAAAACAGTTCTCCAAGGAAAGAAGTTCTTTTCTTTCATTTTCTCCTCATTCATTCTCTCTTTAATCATGACAGGTAACTCTCTCCAGAAAGATAATTCAGTTCTTAGTCTCTTCATAGATTCCCCATAAAATGACAGTTAAACTATCATTCTAATATTCCCAGTGCTCCTTAAAGATAAAGTAAAAGTGTAGTTTCTGTAAAAGAGGCTGTTGAAGCTGGTTGAAGGTGGTGTTTCCACAAAATAGTGAAAGATGCCTTAGGAAGGCTTCTAGTATGTTGGGTAGATCCTCTGTGGAAGATTTATGGAAGGAAATTGGCAAGAATCCTATTGGATAAGAAGGCATTTATCTTAACCAATGAGATCACAGATCCATCAAGGTATTGAAATATTTAGGCGAATTAGAACAGTACAAAACAAAGAGCTTTGAGTGTGCTCACAGAAGGGAAGGGCTTTATCAGTTGTTAGTAAGGAAAGTTTTGTGGTGGAGATGGGATTTGAGTTGGACTTGAGGAAGAATTTTTAACTGCCTTATAAAACATAATACTTTATAGTTTACAAAGAAGTAATACATACATTATACATCGTTTATTTATACATCAGTCTGCTGAAATTGGATAGGTTATATATTATTATCCCTGAATTACAGATGATGAAATTGGGAATCAGAGAGGTCATATGACTTAACCTACATCATCCTAGGGCTCTTAAACAGTGCAGTCAGACTTAGAACACAGGTTTTCTGACTCTCATTATGCCATCATCCCCATTATATCATGTTAGCTCTCTAAAGCATTATACAAAGACAAATTGGCTAGAAACTTAGAGACATTCTCTGGGAAGAGCAGCCATTTACATTAATGGTAGTCTCCTATGTATGCCTTTAACCTGTTTGGTAAGTAGAGGAATTGTAGTACATCTAGCTGGAGAAATTTGGTCAAAGGCCTTCTTTAAGGCGGTCATAGACTTAGGCAGGGATAATATTAAGCAGTCTCTCATGAGTTTTCTATATTAGGACACTTTGGTTCTCTTCTAAATCAAACCCAGCCCAAAGTAAAATGAAGAAAGATGACTCACTCATAGGAAAACAAACTACAGTGGAGCATATTCAAACTTTCATATACTTTAAAAAAACTTATTTTATTATTTATATAGTACTTCATTTGATAGGCAATAGGGAGTAATTGAAGGTTTTTGGACAGTATAGTAGCTTGGTTGGATTTGTGAATCAAGAAAATTAGTTTTGCAGTCGTATGTATTATACATTAAAGAAGGTAGGCTGGAGATGTGGACTTGAGTTAGGACAGTATTACAGTAATCTTGGTAAAAGGGAATGAGAGTGAACAATAATGAGAATCTGAACTAGAGTGTCATGGGGCTGGTAAAGAGGGAATGGGTATAAGAGACATCACAGAGATGGAATTTGATGGGCCTTGGTGATTGGTTTGATGTGTATGTAGAACAAAGGAGAGGTAATGGCAGTAGCTAGCACTTAATATAGACTTCAGAGTTGACAAAGTTTTTTACAGCAACCCTATGAGGCATCATTATTTTCATTTTATCGATGAGGAACTGAGGCTCAAAGAGGTTGTTGCTTGCCCAGGATCACATAGCTAATGATCAGAGTCAGGATTTGAACCCAGGTCTTTCTGACTACAAGACTAGTAGCTATCTACATTGTCACACTGCCTAAGAGCCGAACAATAGTGAAGTTAACCAGTTACGGATGTTTGGGAGGATGATTGTGCTGTTCATAGTTTGGTGGTTTGGAAGAAACAGATTTCATGGGGGAAAATGAAGTTGGTTTTAAGAGCTTGAAATGGGACAGTCTCTTAGGCCCTTGGCATTGAGAACTTGGAAGAGAGTTCAGCTCTTGAGACAGAGATGTGCTAAGCCTCAGCACAGTGATGATGGATGAGGTGGATGGCCTGGCCAAGAAAGCAGATGTAGAAGTGAGCAGAGCAAAGGACCTACGACAGAGCCTTAAGGAAGCAGGAAGAAGAAGAGGAGGGAGTAACAGAGGAAATGGAGGAAGAGTTAACAAAAGTAAGAGGATGGTCAGGAGAGGATAGTGTCAGGGAAGCTAAAGGAGAAAGAAGAACCAGGGGAGGGTGGGCTACAACGTGGAATGCTGCGTAAAACCTGAGACCATTGAATTTAGGGATTCAGAGGCTGCTGGTGGACTTGGAGGAGCTATTTGTATGAAAGCGTGGTGACAGAAGCCAGATTGCAAACGGCTGAGCAGTGACCTGGGTGGTAGAGGAAGTGAAGGCAGAAATGTTGGCTCCCAAATGACCTGAGGTTAAAACACATTCTTCATTTAAAATGGTAAACTCTTGAGTGGGAAGTTATTTTTGCTGTTGGGCACAATCACTAGATATATTTTGCTTTTTTTTTTTAATGGGAAGGTATTATGTGGAAGTTGTTTATTGGGTGGAGAAGGAAATGGCAAACCACTCTATCATCTTCGCCAAGAAAACCCCATGGACAGTATGGTCCGTGGGATCACGAAGAGTCCGACACAACTGAACAACAACAAATATTTATTGGAAAGTGAAGGCTATATCAACAATGTATTGGAAAAAAATTGGTAAAAGAAAATAAAAGCAATGGACGTGGATGTTACAGTTGGAGGGTAGACGGGGTGAACACAAGGGAAAACCATTTTAAGGTCCCAGCAGCCCCGCCCGGTTCTTAGGTTTCCTGGGTTGGTCAAGTGGCGGAGTGGAACTTGGAATCAAAAGACTTGGGTTCTTGTCCTGGCTATCCTTCTTGCTAGCTGTGCATTATCAGGCACTATCAGGGGCCAAAGTTTCTCCCAATCCACCTCATCATAGGGTTATTGTAAAGATAAAGGGAGATAACATAACTACTTTGTAATAAATCTGAAAACACAGGTACAACCATCAGGTATGATGACTTGTGATAAGTGCTCCCTCTCTCCTGTCTTCCCCTTTCACAGACTTCTTTTCATAAATACATGCATGGGTGGAGCCTGTTTTGTATACGGGTGAGTCAGACCTCCTATATTTCCACAAACCCAAAAGCCCAAGTTCTTTACTTGTGGGATGTAAGCTGAAGCCATCTGCCAAAGTAAAATGAAGAAAGATGACTCACTCATTGGAAAACAAACTACAGTGGAGCATGGTCAAACTTTCATATACTTTTAAAAATTATATTTTATTATTTATGTAGAACTTGAAATTTGCAAATAATCTTATATGTGTTTGTTTTTAGCATTCAAAGTTTCATTTTGCATTTATTTTTTAAAAGATATTAGCATTGGGTGAAATTCCTGTTTGAGGGTTGTCACTTGACTGTTGGGAAAGGTTGTTGAGTGGAATATTGCTTGATATGAGACTCTCATTAAAAATCAGGGTGTTCTTTTAAATGGACTCTTTCAAGCTCAGGATCATTGGATATTAAAGCATGATATCATAGGATATTAGAGACTTGCTATTCCAGGAGTGTGCTGGAGTCAGGCCATACCTTTCCAGGGACTGTTAAATTTTCAGGATGAGCATTGACACTTTGGGAATCCCACCAGTCAGGGCATCATTGATTGTTCCGAACTCTGGTCTTCTTGACTCCGAGTCCATCCATTGTACTACCCATTGCGCCATCTTGTTGTCCATTTTGACTGTCTGTGACCCCTTTGGGGTTCTCTTGGCAAAGATACCATAGCAGTTTGCCATTTCTTTCTCCAGCTCATTTTACAGATGAAGAAACTGAGGCAAACAGGTTTAAGTGACTTACCCAGGGTTACATAGCTAGTCAGGGCTGAGGCCAGTAAATCCTGCCCTCCTAAGGAGGCCACTTAACCTCTCCCAGCCTCCATTTCCTCATCTGTAAATTGGGGATAATAAGAACAACTCTGAGTTGTTGTGAGGACCTAAAGAGATAACATGTGTGGCTCTTGCAAACACTAAAGTGCTCTATAAAAGCTTATCACCATCATCATTACCACCGCCACTATCATCATTATTAATTATAATTTTTATTACAATCTGTTGTTGAGTATATTGTAGAAAAGGTTTTTTTGGGGTATGGATTGGATGAGATGGCTGATGAGGTATCTTTCAGGTAATATTTTGTGATTCTGTGCTTTGAATCCCAGCTCTGTTCCCTATATGCCCTTGGGTAAGTCACTGAACCTCTCTTTGTGCCTGAGTTTCCTTATCTGTACCATGAGGTCAGACCAGATGACCTTTGAGGTTCCTTCCAGCTCTAAATTTATGATCCTAGTTGCCCACAACTTCAATGGAAATTTTTTTGAATTTTTTTTTTTTTTGCTGACCCTCTTTTACAGATGAAGAAACTGGGACGTGGTTGTGACTCATCATCTCAGACAGCATGTGAGTGACAGAGTGGCAAATTGGCAAAGTCTCAGCTATTAAGAACCCCACATAAAGCCAGAACTTCATCTGCCTCCTCTTTGTCATCCTATTTAAAACAAATTATTTCTATGATATTTTTAGCACTTGTGGCAGTATGGTTTAGAAAGCATCAGTCGGTATATCCATTATCTGTCCTGCTGAATCCTCACAACCACCTGGGGAGGAAGCCAGGGCCCATCTCATTAGCTTCACTTTATAAATGAGGAAATTGAAGCTCATGGGGCTTAAATGACTTTCTAGAGCTCACAAACCACATGCAAGGTAGAGCTGGGTCTCAGACTCACATCTTAATCTAAGACTATTTGGTAACCATTCCATCATACTATGCTCCCCATCAGATGACTTTATGGTGTTGTCCAGAGCTTTTGGAATAGCATTTAGGAATCTTTCCCCACTCATGAATGAGCAGACCTATGGCTTAGCAGAAAGAGTGCTAAGTTGTAGTTAGGAAAGACCTGGTTAATTTTGTATATTACTCTATGTGTGTATATGTCATCTACCTTGATAAAATATGAGCTCCTTGAGGGCTGGGTCTGTTCCATTTTTCTTTGCATCCCTAGCAAAAGGATGGGCCAGAGAGACATATGGCCACACAATTGGTATCAGAACTGGAATCTGAAGCCAGGTCTCTGTTGGGATTGAAATTAAGGTAAACTGAGGCACAAAGTTCCATTTATTGATAAAGCTAGCAGTCACCAACCAATAAAAGGGGTCTTTGGTTCCTCAGCAAGCCAAAAGACCCTGAACGAGGGCTAACAGATTGTTTTTATGGATGAAAGAAGCAGCATCCAAAAACGAGAAGACAGCATCATAGATGGGGAAAACAGTATGATTGGTTACAAAGTCTGAAGCATTATAGAAGTAGGGGACAATCTAATTGTCTGGAAATCAGGTATGTGGACCAGCAACCACCCCTCCTAACGTCTCATTGCTGATTGACGTATCTACCTGTAAGTTAGTGGTACATAGGTAGCAAACCAGACTTCCTTGAAGGACAACTAGTGGCATAGAGATAACAGGTTTCTTTTTTTTTCCTTCAGAGGGGGGAGGCTAAGCAGTCTGGGTTAAGTGACTTGCCCAAGGTCACACTGCTAGTAAGTGGCAAGTGTTTGAGTTCAAATTTGAACTTAGGTCCTCCTGACTCCAGGGCTGGTATCCTGAATTTCCGAACCTATGAACTTCTGAATTTAACTCAAAGATAAAGAAAAATGACTTAAGCAGTTATGGGAAATGTCGGTGGTTGGTACAGAACAGAATCAATTACAAAATGGAATTAATTTGATTTTCTCATTTCCTGACTCAATTCAGAATGAGAGGTGACTGACCCATCGTACTGTGCCTTTGACACATATTGACTATGTGAGGCTTTAGGAGTACAAAGCCAAAAACAAAAACAAAGAACAGTTTGCCTGATTTCATTAGAGAAACATCTATTATGTACCTACTGTGTTTAAGGCCCTCTGCTAGGCTGTTTGACAATCAGTAAGCATTTATAAAAGACTCTGCTATGCTCTAGGGATGGAAAGAAAAATGAAACAGACTTCAAGGATCTTACATTTTATCAGGATGGACAACGTGTACACACGCATATAGTTATATACAAAGTAGATTAAAGGTAATTCTGGAAGGTGAGGAAGGCATTGCCTGCTTCAGGGGGAACCAGAAAGGTCCTCGTGTAGAAGGTGGTACTTCAGCTGAACCTGAAGGGAATTAGGGATAATTAGGGATAATTATAAGAGGGAAGGAATGCTTTCCAGGCCTGGGGGGCACAGTCTGGGCAAAGGCATGGAAAAGAAAAATCAAGAATCCTTTATTAGGAGCAGCCAGAAAACCAGGTTAACTGGATTGTTGAATGAATGGATGGAAATATTGTATAGTAAGATTGGAAAATTTGCATCCAAGTTAGAAAGAGTTTTAAAACAGAGGAGGCCGTACAAGAAGACAAGGATAAGAATATTGGTTTGTGATAGAGTCATAGCATCATGAATTTAGGGCTGGACAGGTCCTTAGAGACCACTGAGTCCAACCTCTTCCCAGTGCCCAGTGCTACCAGTTAAAACTTTACCTATAAGGAAAATGAGGCAGAGAGAGGTTAAGTGTTTTTCACAGGGTCCCCAAATAGTAAGTGTCTGAGGCAGGATCTGAACCTTTGACTCTTCAGTTGAACATTCCATTCACTATGCCATGTTGATCCTCAGCATGAAGCTGTTATTTAGACAATCAAAGAGGCAAAGGTTGTCTTTCTCTGTTTTGAGCCCGTAGTCTGTTCGGATAGCAATCTGACACTAAGGGCATTAGCTTGTGCCCCATCCTTGTCAGGAAATTGACTTTTCATTTATAGAGTGCGCTCTTCCCTTGTAATTTTAGGTGGATTTCTCTCCACAAGTTTCCAAATAAATTTCTTGGTTAGAAGGAAACATTGTCTAAATATGAGGCATTTTTTTCCCTTGGGTAAAATATTTTCTCAGCTCACAGGGTTGGAGCTGTAAAGGACCCCATATGTCATCTAGTACAACCTTCATTTTATATATGAAGAAATTGGGATTTAGGAACGTTAAGTGACTTGCCCAAGGATAAGTGTCAGAGCTACGATTCGAACCCAAGTCCTCCAGTTCCCAAACCAGCCCTCTTTCCCCTGTGCCAATGCTGCCTGCTCACATCGTTTTTCGTTATTTCGGTAGACGTGATGGGATCTCATCAGTATGTGAATGGTTCCTTAGTCATTATAGATTACAAACCATCAGCAGCTTTGTATTTTCCTGTGCCGTTTTTATCCATGATCTCTCATGCATCTTCCCAGAGGATCTGCCTAACAAACTGCCTGTCTGGGCTCTTGGTATGTTTCCAAGGGGGCCTATGCAGCACCCCGCCTGCCCATCTGTCATCTCTTATTCTTGCTCGGTGACTGGCCCGCCTCCCACTTCTGACTGGACTTGTTCTTGATGAATCCCTTAGACCACTATGGTACACAAGTCATCACTGGAAACACACTGTACTCTGTACATGCCCACCATGTGTCTCTGCATTGCTTTCTGGTCACCGGCACTAATGAGAAGCATTAACTCATTGTATAATGAGATAATTCAGGTTGAAGGGCTAGCAACAGGGACTAGTTATGCTTGAAATTAAATTAATAAACATTTATTAAATACCTATTGTATTTACTACCCATGAGCAGAATATACTACGCTGACATTGGAGGAAATAGAAATTGTAGGTTGGATACTGTCTCTGCTCTCATGGAACATACATTCTAGTAGCAGAATAATACAGATAATCCTAATAAATAATATACTCCTACTGTCCAGTCCTTCTTCCCTACCAGAATATAGGCTTCTTGAAGGCAGGGATCTAGTTTCCTTTTTTTGGTTTTTACATCCCTGGTAACAGAGTGTACATTTAATGAGCATTTGCAAAACTGAATGAGGACGTTCGTGAGTTACAAGACAGCGTGCTTTGCTAGATCAGTTTTAAGATATAAATTGTATGAAAGCTCCATGGTTCCATGGCAGCAAAGTGAGAGCTATCAGCTGAGTGTCTGGGGAGTGCCACCAGTTAAAACTGAAATGTGGGCCCATTCCTAGCAAATCTGATTCCTGTATAGTAAATCTAGAAATACATTCTGGGTACCTTAGTAGATTGAAGGAGGCTTATATTTAATGAAATAGCTGAGGAAGAATTAAGAAGATGATGAAAGACCTGTGAACACAGAATGAAAAGGTTGAGTTAATCAAGATGGAGAAAGTGTTCCGGGGAAGATTCCCAGGAAAGGAGACCATGGTGTGAGAGGGATTTGGGGGTGAGGAAACCAAGCAGAATATAAGCCAACACCTTTGGTTGTTAGGGGCTAGCCAGCAGAAAAGTTTTGACCTTAGCCTTTGTCAGAGGCCTAAGTTCTTTCTAGCCCTGATCATTCCTAAATTAATTCATACAGGATTATTCGGTTACTCAGAGAATCATTGGAAGCTAAAAGGATCTTAGCTATTACCCAGTCCAGCCTTCTTCTCACGGTAGAGATGAGGAGCCCAGCTGGGGACCCAGGGGACAGAAGTAATGAGAGCTGAGGCTTAAAGCCAGGGCCTCTGACTCTAAATGTGTTGCTCTTTCCTCTCCACTCATCGACTCTCTTTACCTACCTATGCTTTGATCTTCTATGCGTCTCATTTTATTTTATTTTTTGCTTTATTGGTATCGTGTGTTTTTTTATAGTAGTCACTTCCCAAAAAACGTTCCCTTGGAACAGAGAAAAAGTTAACCCTGGGACTGCTGACAGCATATGCAGCATTTTTCCCATTAGAATGTAGCCTCCTGAAGGGCAGGAGTTGTCTTTGAATAACGACAGTAATCATAGCTAGTATTTATGTAGTACCTACTTTGTGCTAGGTGCTGTGCTAAGCACTTTACAATGAGGAAACTGAGGCAAATGGAGGTTAAGTGACTTACCCAAGAACATACAGCTAAGTAAGAGTCTGAGGCTAGATTTGAACTCAGATCTTCCTGACTTCTGGCCCAGTGCTTATATCCGTAGTACTTAGCACAACCCTTGGTACTAAGCACTTAAATGATTCCTGATCGACTTAGTGAATGTGCTTTAGTGTTCCTCCCGTCTGTCAAGAGGAAGAAAGTATGTTTCATCGTTTGTTCTCTGGGACCCAGGGAGGGCATTGTGTTTTATCTGCATTTAGATATCATTTAGTCTTCTTTTCATTCCCATTTATGTCTGGAAAAAAAAATCCAAGTTGGTTGCACATCCACATTGGTCTCCTTAGACTGTTCCTCTGTTTCCTTTTTATTGTCATCATTTGTTTTTGTGTCCTCCGAATTTTGTTTCTAAGAATATCCCCATCCCTCTTGAACCCACTTCCCTCATGGAATTCTAGGCCATGGGATCCCTCCATATCCCTTCCTTGAACCCTTTGTGGTCTGCTTTCCAAAATGTAGGAAACAGGGCCCAAGTTTGCCCTCCTCATCTCATAAAGAACTCTCGGGTGTTATATTCACCTCCTTCCTAGGTTCTCATCATTGCTACTTTGGCAGCCACTTCTTCCCACTGGTCAGAATCAGGTCCTTTGTCACTTGACTCATCAACATTTTGAAAAATGGTTTATCGTCAAGGTATCTTAAGAACTATCAGTAATTCTGCTTTTGGTAATTATAGAGCTCTAACATTTGTTCAAATAGTTGGAAATCCCCAGTCACCGCTATGTCTAGTCTCTGTGTTAATTTTGTGTTCTGTTTCCAAAACTCATTTTCTATTTTTTTCCTGTGGTTCAGGTGGTGTGTGGTATATCCTCCCACCACCACATTGGTTCTATCTCTCCATTGTTCCGGCCCATTTGCTCTCCAACTTGCTTCCTTCCCCTGGTTTGTGAAATTACTCAACAGTAAATCCTATTAGGTGGCTAAGTGGATAGAGTGTTGGACCTTGAGTCAAGAAGACCTGAGTTCAAATCCATCCTCAGATATTTATTACTAGTGTGACTGTGGGCAAGTCACTTAAACTCTCTCAGTCTCAATTGTTCCTTCTGTAAAATGGGAATAACAATAGCACCTACCTCTCAGGGTTGTTGTGAAGATTAAATGAAATAACATTTGTAGGATACTTTATGAACCTTAAAGCACTATTGATGAGCTATGCTACTCTACTTCCCATTGTATTTAAACCTATCCTTTTTTTTATTAAAGAATATTTTTAAGGGGCAGCTAGGTGGCATAGTGAATAGAACACCGGCCCTGGAGTCAGGAGGACCTGAATTCAAATCCGGCCTCAGATGCTTAACACCTACTAGTCATGTGACCTTGGGCAAGTCACTTAACCTCAATTGCCCTGCCCTCCCGCCTCCAAAAAGCAAAAGGGAAAAAAAAATATTTTAATTTTAATTTCCTCAATTACATGTGAAAATTTTAAACATTTTTTTCATAATTTTTGAGTTCTAAATTCCTTCTCTCCCTCCTTTTTTCCCTCTTTAAGAAGGCACACACTTTGTTATAGATTATACATGTGCAGTCATGCAAAACATTTCCATATTAGCCATATTGCCAAAGAGAACACAGACAACCCTCCCCGTCCCCCCCAAAAAAAAAGGAAAAAGAAAAAGAAAGAAAGTAAAAAAGGATGCTTCAATCTGCATTCCGACTCTATCAGTTCTCTCTCTGGAAGTGGATAGCATTTTTCATCATAAATTTCTTTTTAATTGTCCTAGATCATAATAGTAAATCATTCACAAATGACCATCATGCAGTATTGCTGCTACTGTATATAGTGATCTCATTAAGCACATGCTTTTACTGGCACATTCTAATAATTAATAACTTCTTAACAAGTCTGTGATACCTGTGAGGTCCAACTTCCCTTCCTGAAACTAAGTTCTCTAACCGAAGTATGTGACCCCTTTGTCGTCAGAGACCTGGGCTAAGAACGAAGTTTAACTGACCTCACTGTGAGTCAGTTTGGCTCAAAAGAGAAGCCAGACTTATCAATTGAGGTACGCAAATAGAGACTCTGCCACAGCCACACCTTTTATTGGATTAATGCCTTGCAGTTTCCTGTGATCTCATTAGTTTCCCACAGGAACCCTGTGAGGTAGAGGGTTTTATCACTGAGATTCAAGTTCAGGGGTCTGACATTTATTAACTGGAGGACTGTGGGCGGTTTGCATTTGCTTCCTCACTTATCTCGTCAGTAATATGGGGATAGTGATAAGATATACAGGCAGTGGGGTATAGAAATCCATCTGGACCTACAAGAAAATAAGGGGTGAGGGGGAGGAATGGGGGGAATGGAAGGGAGGTCAGAATGGGGGAAGGGGTAATCAGTAAGCTTGCCATCTTGGGGTGGAGTGGGGGGAGAGATGGGGAGATAATTTGGAACTCAAAATCATGTGGAAATGAATGTTGAAAAATAAAAATAGATAAATAAATTCTGGAAAATGGAGATAGTGTAATACTACTGACCTAACAGGATGGTAGTGAAGAAAGTGTCATTCCCAACTCCACATCCCCTGTGTCCAGTCTGTTACCCTTCAGAGGGTCTCTTGAATATGCCCCCTTCTCTCCTCTGGCCCAGATGCTCATCACTGTAGCCCTGGACTATCAGAATGGTCCCAGTTGGTTGGTTTCCCTGGCACTCGTCTCTGCCCATTCCAGGCTGTCCTCTATCCATCCATCCAAGTATAGTCTGACTGTGTCATCCCCTTGGTCTGATAAGCTCCTGTGGCTCCCTATCACTTCTAGGATTAAATATAAAACCTTCTACTTGGCATTCATAACCTGACTCTACTTACCTTCCCAGTCTTCTTATACTTTACATCCCTCTGTGTACTGCATCATCTAGTAACATCAGCCTCCTTGTTCTTAACACAAGCTTCTATGACTCCAAACTCGGTGTTCAAAGGGCCATCCTAAATTGATAAGTGTTTTGTGGTCTGGATCATGTGGTCCACACAATTTACTTGATTTGAGAAGAAAGCAGTGCTTAGAAAGGACTGATGAATTCACGTCACCAAAATGACAGTGATAAATATTGTTCAGTGTTTTACTTTTATGAAGCTGAAACAGTCATTGTTCTCAAAAACATTTAAAAGAAATCTCATCCTATTCTTGATACCTCTGAACATTGAATATCTTTCATGAAAAGCAGAGAGCCCAGGTGTTGAAGAGAAGACAGGTTCAAATACTAGCTTTGAGTTCAAATACTAGCTTTGGCACTCTCTTGCTTTATGGCCTTGAGCAAGTCACTTCCCTATGAGTTTCAGTTTAAAATGGAGGGATTGGACTAAACTTGGAGGGGTGGGGAACCAGTGTTGTTGAGGCCACATGTGGCCTTCTAGGTCCTTAAGTGTAACCCTTTGACTGAATCCAAACTTCATGGAACAAATCCTCTTCTTTTTTTTTTTGAGGGAGAAGGGAGGGCAATTGAGGTTAAGTGACTTGCCCAAGGTCACATGGCTAGTATGTGTTAAGTGTCTGAGGCTCGATTTGAACTCAGGTCCTCCTGACTTGAGGGCTGGTGCTCTATTCACTGTGCTACCTAGCCGTCCCTTACAAATCCTCTTAATAAAAGAATTTGTTATGTAAAATTTGGACTCAGTCAAAAGGCTGCACCCAAGGACCTCGAAAGCCATATGTGGCTCCCCACTCCTGGACTAGAGCACCTCTAAGTTCTTCCAGGCCTGATACTGATAATCTATGGTTTTCCTATGTTACAGTGTTTGTTTAGTTACAGCCTGTTATATCCTATCTCTGGCTAGGGAGTCCAAGGACCTTCAAATGAAGGTGTGGGCAGAAGTGGTTGTCATACTTCCTTGTGGTGTCAGGAGGTACCTGTCTCCCTTGTCAATAAATGCAATTTATGAATTACCTTTATTGAATGATTTTTCACTTATCACAATCATTTTCTGTTTGTTTTATTACAGAGAAACATCTGCTTGGGAAGATTCAACAGTGATCCTTCTCTATAGTCATTGGCCATGGTAAGTCAGAGGTCAGTCCTGCTGCTCCCCAGTTCCTGGAAAATCCATGATGTCCTCAGATGATAACCTGAGAGGAGTTAGTCTAAAAGACATATTTGTTCTCCCAGGGGCTGTATCGTAGGGAGGGCACTGGGAAGGCTGTCTTTTAGAGATAGGGAGTTATAATCTCTTGTTTTTCTTTCTGGCCCTCATAAAGATCCCCTTGACTCTGTAGTCTGATTATCAGGGCTGGAGATCAGTGCCTTGGAGTTCTGAAAAGTTCAGTTCTCTTAGCTTCTTTCACATCCACAGTGATCTTTTGAATGTGCATTGTAGAACCCACAGAACGATTCCCTGTTACCTACTGAATAAAATCCAAAATTCTTTATCTACTGAATAAAATCCAAACGTCTAGTCAAGAAGACCTCAGTTGTCATCCTGCCTCTAATATTATCAGCTTTTTGTTCTAGGACAAGTCACTTAATTCCTAAGCCTGTTATCTCATCTGTAAAATGGAATTGAGGGTACTTGTCATATCTTCTGCACAGGGTTGTTGAGGGGCTGATTTGCCCCACAACATACATGAAGAATTCAATAAAATTTAAAGCTCTTTAAAAATGTGCTATAATGCCTTAACTAGCTCTATGGGGGTCTTCCCATCAAATCTCGATTCTGATGCTGGTTTGACCCTGGGCAAAGTTTAAACTTCCCTGAGAATCAGTTTCCTGGTATGTAAAATGAAGGAATTTGTCTAGAAAGCCTATAAGGGCTTTTGTAGGCCTAATACTAATAAAATTTATTATTGTTATTATTACTATTCCTAGCCCCTGCTTACCTTTCTATCTGCTTACTTTTCTATCCATACTTCACTTTTTTCTACTTTACACATACAGTGACCATTAATTACACCTTGTCTGTGCCTCTCTAGGCACTTGGATCCTTCCACTTTTTATTATTTTTCATTATTGTTATTTATGTCTTATCTTCCACTAAATTGTAGCCTCTTTGAGGGCTGGAACCTCTGAAAAATCTAAGCCTTTTTTGCCTTCCCTACTTAGTTCCCAGACCTGCCCTCCGACTAGAGTCATCCCTAGTGTGGGCTTTGAAAATAGAGAAATAACAGATGATCTCGAATTGAATTCTGGCTCTGCTCCTTTATCACCTTTGTGGTCTTGGGTGCATTCCTTATTCTCTCTGGGCCTCAGTCTCTTCACCTATAAAATGTGGAGATCACACTGGATGATATTTATGAGCCCTACCAGTTTTAAATGATATGGATTTTGTGATTTGAGGCACCTAACTCTGCTTTCTAGGAGTTGGTAATCCTCTATCCAGACACCTTCATGGGCTTCAGATAACTTCCACAAGTCCACTTCCTTTTCTTACCATTTCCCAGCTGCCTTGAGTTGAAACAAGACTATATATTAATGAAGGAAACAGAATGGCACAGGGGGAAAGAGTGATGATTTTGTAGGGACAGGAACAAAATTTGAATCCCATCTCTACTCTTTCTTACCTGTGTTACCTTAGCCAAGTCTTGTACCCTCTCTGACTGTCCTTTTTCTCATCTGTCTGATGAGGGAGTTTGACCAGATGACTTCAAGAGGCTCTTCTCAGCACTAGATCTTATGAATTAAAATCTCAGAAACAATGCATATGGTTAAAGGTGTATATGTAAGTATATGTGTATACTTATATAGTCTTAGGAAGATCACCTGGCAGACTAAGATACCAGGCACTAAGGTCCTTTCTTGAACTAAACTGACAAGCATTCAAGCTCAGCTGCAGAGAGGACAGCTCTGATGGGCTGGCCATGTTGTTCAAATGTCATACATTTACTTGCCAAAAAGATTATTTAGAAGAAGCAATACAAGGGCACTCTCAAGGTCTCCCTTAAGAACTTTGGACTTGATTGTGTGACATGGGAAACACTGGTACAGGACTGCTCGGCATGGCATGCCCACATCAGAGATGGTGCTGTGCTCTGTGAGCAAAGCAGAATTGAAGTAGTTCAAAAGAAATGTGAGATGTCCAAGTCCCCCAGATGTTCACAGGGACTATTTGTGCCCCATCTGTGGTAGAGCATTCTGAGCTTGTATTGGTGTGATCAGTCAGTCGAACACACTGTAATGTTGACTCTAACTTAATGATGTCATTTTGGTCCTCTTTGAGAATGAAGGACAACAACCATAAGGGCAAAATTTTTGGCCCTAATCCTTCTGGAACAAAAAACAATAATATAATAATAGCAAGTGTTGAAAGGAACATTCTTTGTTTAGGCTGTCACTCTGATTAATGAGGCAAAATTCAGGACAAAGAGAATTAAAAAGGCATTTTATTACAAGTACGTCAATGTGATGGATTGATCTCTGGATATCAACAGTGGCTTCAAGATGGGACCAGCTTTATTGGCAATGAGATAAAGACAATTCAAATAAGTTCACGTTAGCAAAAGAGGTTGGGTCTTTGCATCTCAGTGCCTCCCCAAGGTAGCAAGTATGTGACAATTTAAAGGTACCTACTACAGGCAGGGAGGTAACTTGATTATGGGACAAACATCAAAGGGTTGGGTGGCACCTTCCCCCAATGCTGCTTGACAAGTAGGTCTGGGAACAATGGATCACTGAATCAGCATAACTTTCAATACTAGCGTTTATATAGCACTTTAAGGCTTGCAGAACACTTTCCAAATATTACCTCATTTGATCTTCACAACAAGCCAGGAGGCTGGTGTAATTATTACTTCCATTTAACAGATAAGGACACTGAGGCAGAGGTTGACATGTCCAGGGTCACATAGCTAGTAATTGTCTGAGGCAGAACTCTTAAGGTCCACTGTTCTCTCCACCTCTCTGCTCCCTAAGAGCCATCTGAATTTACTCTGCATTTTAGATTTATTCATCAACAGTGTCTAGGGGAAGCTCCAGGGTAGCCTCCTAGGATAATAGGATCAGAGGTGGCTGGGCCTGTAGAATTCTCTTATTGCCCGTTTCTCCCATCCCGAATTATCAGGCTAGCAATTCAACAGACCTTCTTCATACACTTTCTCTGGGCCATGTAGGGTACTAGGCAAGAAAAAATGAAATTGTCTCTGTCCTTATGGAGCTTTCATTCTCCCTGGAGAAAACAACATATGCACAGCCAAGTAAAGACCAAGTAAAATCTGCAGAGGGAACCTGGGTAAACAGCAAAAGCTTTCTGTGGGAAGTGACCCCTGAATTGAGCCTTGAAGAAAGGTAAGGATTCTGAGATGCTGAACTGAGAAGTGACTGCTTTCCATATATAGACTTGCCCATTTCAGGAAGCGACTGGAATCTCATTGCTCTAGCCAAGCAACCTTCGTGGTTTTCCCCCCTCACAGGTTTTTATTTTTAAGGCTAGATAGATTGACTCCTAGTTCGCCCTCCACAAGGTATTCCTGGTCTAGCCCTATCTTCTCCCCAGACTTCAGTCAGGCTTTAATCTTTCTAATGTTTATTTTGGAGAGTTACTTGAGTTCAGAAGACAGTTTTATGCACCCTAATTCAGTCTCAGATTAGAAAGAAGTCTTTGATGTCGTTTTTTAAAAAAGCAGCCAAACTTTTTAAAGCAATCCCTGTCTTGTAAGTAACCAATTCTGGTCTCCCAGCCAAAGGAATGAAAGGGAAAGGGGCCCTGCTAATCATGGAAATAAAAGTTTATTGTTACTGTTTTTGTAAATTGTATTTTATTTTTTCCAATTACATGTAAAGATAGTTTTCAGCATTCATTTTTTTGTAAGATTTTGAGTTCCAAATTTTTCTGTTTCTCTCCCCTCTCCAAGACAGTAAGCAATCTGATATAGGTTATACATGTACAATCATGTCAAACATATTTCCACATTAGTCATGTTGTGAAAGAAGAATCAAAACAAAAGGGAAAAACCACGAAAAAGAAAAAACAAAGTGAAAATAGTAGGCTTGGATCTACATTCAAATTCTGTAGTTGTTTCTCTGAATGTGGATAGCATTTTCCATCATGAATCTTTTGGAATAGTCTTGGATCATTGCATTGCTGAGAAGAGCTAAATCTGTCATAGTCGATCATTGCACAATGTTGCCTTTACTGTGTACAATGTCTTCCTCGTTCTGCTCACTTTGCTCAATATCGTTCCATGCAAGTCTTTTCAGGTTTTTCTGAAATCTATCTGCTCATCATTTCTTATAGCACAATATTATTTCATTACATTCACATACTGTAGCTCATTCAGCCATTCCCCAATTGATGAGCGTCTAGTTGTTGGCCACCACAAAACAGAACAGCTACAAATAATTTTGTACATGTAAGTCCTCTTCCCGTGTTAATGATCTCTTTGGGATACAGACCTAGAAGTATATTGCTGCATCAAAGGGTATGCACAGTTTTATAGCCCTTTGGACCTAATTTCAAATTGCTCTCCAGAAATGGTTGGATCAGTTCACAACTCCACCAAAAATAGATGTGTTCCAGTGTTCTCACATCTTCACCAACATTTATCATTTCCCTTTTGTCACATTAGCCAATCTGATAGGCATGATGTGGTACATCAGAGCTGTTTTGATTTGCATTTCTCTAATCAAGAATGATTCAGAACATTTTATCATATAACTATAGATAGCTTTGTATGACCCTGAGCCAAATATTTAAATGCCATGGACCTCACTTTCCTCATCTCTAAGATGAGCAGGGTTGGACTAGATGGTAGAATCACAGATGTAGATGCCAGCTGTATGCACTTTGGGCATAGTTTCAAATTGTTCCCCAAAATGTTTGGATCAGTTCACAACTTCACCAGCAATGCAGTAGTGTCCCAGTTTTCTCACAACTTTTCCAACATTTACTAGGAAATAAAATTTGTATTTCCTAGTAAAATTTTATTTAAAAAATTTATAAAAAAGTAAAATTTTATAAAAATTTATTTTTATAAGATGGTTTTCCCATCACCTCAAAAACTCATTAAGCCACCTTGAGGTGTATAAAGAGAGGGACACCTCATTTTCACAAAGTCATATCTTAGTTTTTCTCCAGTAATGGACCTATCACTGCTTTTTGCACATAGTATGTCTAGGATAAATGCTTATTGAATTGTTGTACTGTTCTTCAACTCAGATTGACCACGTAGTCTGTCCATTCTCCTCTTCCATTTACCATTATAATGTAGCATTATGATATAATTTCAAAGATTATCAATGATATCTTATGATATCCATTTCCTTATTTGTTTGTTTGTTTGTTTTGAGGCAGTTAGATTTAAATGACTTGGCCAGCTAGTAAGTATCTGAGGCTGGACTTGAACTCAGGTTCTCCTGACTTCGTGGTTAGTGCTTTATCCACATTTCCTTGTAGTAATAATAATAACAGTTACTCATTTTACCTAACTTTTAAAGGTTTACTTTGTGATCATTATACATTGTGACCGTTATCTCATTTAATCTTTATGACAACCCTATGACGTAGGTGCCGTCACTTTCTCCCCATTTTACAGATGGTGGAAAGTAAGGCTCAGGTTAAGTGACTTGCCCAAAGCCATGTACCTAGTAAATGTCTAAGGTGAAATTCGACTCTATCTTTCCTTACTTCAAGTGTTAGAACTCATGCCTTACCATCATCAGCAAGTGAAATATAGTTTCTTAAATTATAGGAAAGGATAGGTTAATTGAGGAACTACTCCTACAAATGGTTTCTTCCACTCCCTACGTGCAAATTCTTATGAACTTCAGTGAGGACAGATGGCGCTTGCTGATTCTATTAGCTTACTTTGCGGGCTGATCTTCCTTTACCCACTGTATGTAAAAAAACCAATGTTGTTCAGACATTGTTATCTCTAAATCACTTAACTTTCTGTGTACTTAGGCAGGAAAAGGAGGTTCTGTGAAGCCTGCCTCAGGATTTAATGCAGCTGAAGATGCCCAGAAACTGAGGAAGGCCATGAAAGGACTTGGTAAGTAGATGGCCTGCCAAATGGATGGCATAGCAGAGAGTTATATAAATTCATGTTTTGCAAGCAACAAAAATCCTGTGGCAACTTAATGCTTTTAAAATAGAAACTGTGTCTCCTTTGGCAATCCATGTGAAACTTAAGATGGACCAATATATAAAAATTTAGACTTTGTAAAACAAATAGGGTCAGGAATAATTGCTTTAGGAAAAAAATTCTTTTTAAAAAGACAACTGCTATTCCTACCTGGTCCCCTGCCCCTCAAAAATTTTTTAAAATTATTTTAAGATTTCTTAGATGGATTGGAGGGTACTAGAGCTGTGGGAGCTCTTGGGAAGGAATGTCCCCTCCCAACACAGATCACAGAACCTGCTCTGCAAAGTTCTTAACCTTGAGTCCTCAGAACCCCTTGGAAGATCAGTGGACAGATTTCAGGGGTCCATGTTCTTTGGGTAAAAAATATTTCTTTATTTTTACAAATCTGTAACTAAAATTTAACACTTCTTTTAATTATGAATTTTTAAAAAAAAAAAACATTCTGAGAAGAGATTCGTAGACTTTACCAGACTGCCAAATGGGTCCAGGATACAAAAAACCCCTTAAGAAACTGTGTCTTAGAGGGATTCCTGGAGGCAGTGAGATGTTGTCACTTGACCCATGTCACATAGCCAATATGTATTAGACCTGAACCTTGGTCTTTTTGACTCCTAAGGTCAACTCCGTATCCTCTACACTATTGTAGATTTTATCTACAGTAATATAATCTGATTGTAATTACAGAAAATTTCTATTACAACTTTTCTATATGTATATGTTGTCTAGGATGTGATTTCTATGTTGTCCCCATTTTGGTGGTAGACTTATAGACCTGATGATACCATTGTGGGGTTAATTAGAATTCTGCATGAAATATTATGTAAAAAAGAGGCAGTTAGTTGCAAAGTCAGTATAGATATGTGTAGAGAATCAATATGGGATAGATAGCTGTCAGAGTATTAGACTGTGTGTCAGTGAAGGTAAAAAATGACACGTGGTTCTTGTGTTGAGAGCCTTGGAGAGATACATGCATTATATGCAAGGGATGTGGAGTCAGTGGGTTGGTGATGATGATGATGATGATGATGATAGCATTTATATCACACTAGAAAAGGTGCAAAGCTTTCCAAATAGGGTCTCATTTTATCCTCACAACAGCCCTAGTAAGTCAGTGCTGTTATCACTTCAGTTTTACAAATGAGGAAACTGAGACTTAGGGGGATTAAGTGATTTGCTCGAGGTTATAGTGGCAGAGGTAGAATTTGAACCCAGGTCTTCTGACTTCAACCCCACCACTCTATCTGCTGTGCTACCCCACTGCCTTGTGTCCAGCAGAAAAAGAGGTGCGCTCAAGCAAGGAATAGGTCTTGCACTTGAGGGAGCCTCTAGAGCAGCGGTTCTCAACCTGTGGGTTTTGTTCAGTTTGTAACAATGAAAATATATCCTGCATATCAGACATTTACATTACGATTCATAACAGTAGCAAAATTACAGTTATGAAGTAGCAATGAAAATAATTTTATGGTTGGGGGTCACCACAACATGAGGAACTGTATTAAAGGTTCACAGCATTAGGAAGGTTGAGAACCATTGATCTAGAGATTATCTATGATCATCTTAGAGTAGAATTTTAACCAGATGAGACGTAAGAGGAAGCGTAGGACAGTGGAAAGTGCTCTCTCTGGCTTAGAGTTAGAAAACTGGGTTTCAAATGTTAGACCTGTCACTTATATATCCTGTGTGACCTTGAGGAAGTCACTTCTCTTTGGAGCCTTAGTTCTTTCTTGTACAATGAAGGAATTGGAGTAAGTGAAGTCTAACCTCCCTTTCAGATCTAAATCCTTTAATGTTGTTGTTGTTCAGGCGTTTTTCAGTTGTGTCTGACCCTTTGTGACCCCATTTGTGGTTTTCTTGGCAAACATATTGGATTGGCCATTTCCATCTACAGTTCATTTTACAGATGAGGAAACTGAGGCAAACAGGGTTAAGTGACACAGGTGGTAATTTGGGTATCCTGTTTCTTTTCTACCCAGTTTCCCTCCTTCTTCCCCTGATAATTTCATTCTAAAATTGGAGATCTTGGTAGATAGAGGGGTGGGAAATTATGAAAACATATGGAACCCTTACTTGAAATCAATTATCAGTAATCCTTAACATTTTGCCCCTATTAACAAAAAACTAAATAAATCCAGTGATTAGCTCAGGATTCATAATTATCATCATCGTTCAATTGCGTCCAACTCATCATGACTCCATTTGGGGTTTTCTCAGCAAAGATACTGGAGTGATTTTCCATTTTCTTCCCTAGCTCATTTTAGAGATGAGGAAACTGAGGCAAACAGAGTTAAGTGACAAGGCTAAATTCTCTAACAAATGTCTGAGACTAGATTTGAACTCAGGAAGATGAGTCTTCCTGACTCCAGGCCTGGCACTCTCTGCACTATGGCACCACCTAGCTGCCCTCAAATCCTATAATACTGTAAGACAAAGTGCTATTAAATGTTGTTATTATTATTAATTGTTACTAAAAATGATTAGAGCATTCTATTTAATCTGTATCTATACCACTTTTGCTCCTTTTTTCTTTAACTTAAATGAAATAAAAGATTTGCTGGGGCAGCTAGGTGGTGCAGTGAATAGAGCACTGGCCCTGGAGTCAGGAGGACCTGAGTTCAAATCCAGCCTCAGACACTTAACATAAAACTAGCCGTGTGACCTTGGGCAAGTCACTTAACCCCAATTGCCCTCCAAAAAAAAAAAGATTTGCTGTGCTCAGCAATGGATCTGAATCAGCAGGTCCATCCAAATCTCCAAGTGCAGCTCAAATGCCAGCCTTCAGAAGTTGGATGATAGGCCAGCCATCTCATAGCCATAGACAGAAAGACCTGGGAGGCGTGCCAGCCAGGTGGGTGATTCTTTTCATGAAAACAGATGGAAATGTGTATTTAAGCAAAATACATACAAAATTCACAGGGCCTTAAGAGTTGGAAGGCTATCCAGAGGAAAGAAAACTGGATTTGCATTTGGTCAGAGGACCTGCATTTGTCATAGCTGCCACTTACTTCTTGTCTGACCCTGAGCCAAACATTTAAATGCCATGGACCTCACTTGCCTCATTTCTAAGATAAGCAGGGTTGGACTAGATCACACAATGACAGATGTAGCACTGGAGAGGACCCAGAGGCTGTGTGGGCCAACCCCATAATTTTACATATTTCAGTTCTAAATCCATGATCCCTCACTCTGAACTTCATTCCCTCTACAACATTCTAAGATGTAGTTGGTTGTCCAGCCTTGCCTAGAAGACATCTAATGAAGGAGAGGCTGCTACCTCATGAAGCAACCAATTCTATTTCAGCATGCTCTAATTGTTGTGAAATTTTTACTGAAATCAAGACTAAATTTGGCTTTTTGCTATTTCCACATAATGCTTCAGGTTCTGTTATCTGGGGCCAAACAGAGCCAGTCTGTTTCTGATTGACAGCCCTTCAGATTATTATTTTTTTCTTTTTGGAGGGGGGAAGGTAGGGCAGTTGGGGTTAAGTGACTTGCTTAAGGTCACACGGCTAGTAATGGTTAAGTGTCTGAGTCTGGATTTGAACTCAGGTCCTCCTGACTCCAGGGCCAGTACTCTATTTACTGTGCCACCTAGCTGCCCAACCCGTCAGATTCTTGAAGCTGCTTCTTAGGTTCCTTCTAAATCTTTTCTCTCCAGGTTAATCATTCCCAGTTCCTTAATCTTCTTCATGAACAGCACTTTGTTTTGATGGTTTAATGTGACATACATCCTGTCAAAATTCAGAGGAACATAATTTTAGAATTGAAAAGGACCCCAGAACTCATTTAGACAACCTCCTAGTTTGAGAGATGGGGAATTGATGCCCCCAGAGGGCAAGTGCCCAAGGTCACAAAGGTTGTAATTTGGGTATCCTATTTCTTTTCTACACACTTTCCCTCCTTCTTCCCCTGATAATTTCATTCTAAAATTGGGGATTTTGGTAGATCAAGGGGTGGGAAATTATAAAAACATATGGAACTCTTATGCAAAACCAATTATCAGTAATCCTTAAGATTTTCACCCCTGTTAACGAAAAACTAAATCCAGTGATTAGCTCAGGATTCATAATTGTTGTCATCATGCAATTGTGTCCAACTCTTCATGACTCTAGTTGGAGTTTTTTTGCCAAAGATATTGGAGTGGTTTGCCATTTCCTTCTCCAACTCATTTTATATATGAGGAAACTAAGGCAAACAGGGTTAAGTGACTTGCCCAGAGTCACACAGCTTGTAAGTGTCTAAGGTCAAATTTGAACTCAGGTCTCCCTGACTCCAGGCTCAGTGATCTATCCACTGCTCCACCTTGCTGCCCCACTTATAATTATTAGTGGGAGCTTAAATCTAGCTTAAATCTCTTAACATTTCTTCTTTCTCTCAAGTAATTCCTTACTAAAAATATTGAAATGTTGATGTGAAAAAAGTTATATGTGGCTCTGGTTAAAGACAGTGAGAAAAGGAAAATGACTTGTAATCAATCACTTAATCAGCAGGCATTTATTAAATGCTTACTGTGTACAAGGAACCTTGCTAAGGGTTAGGAATACAAGGGGAAAAAAGCAAAAACAATCCCTACCCTCATGGAGCTTACTTTGAATTCTTCCAAGATTGTAAGGTTTATCTCTGGTGTTTCCTTTCCTTTTTTGCTTTCCAGAGAAGAAGGATCACATATTATATATGTATGTATGTATATGTGTATGTGTATGTGTGTGTATACATATATATATACATGCATATGTGTGTGTATCAAATGATTTGATACTATAATATGTGTGTATGTGTGTGTGTATGTATATATATATACACATACATATATACACACATAAACACACACACACACTACAGTCCCAAATCCCAAATAATTTGATTTAGAGCTAAAGGAAACCTTCCAGATCATTTAGTCTGACACATTCATTTTACAGGTGAGGAAACTAAGACCCAGAGAAAGGGAGTGACTTCATTCAGCGAGTATCTATTAAGTGCCTATTATATGCCAGAGCCTAGAGTCAATCAGTCGCACAACAAGCATTTATTAAGTTCTTACTGTGTTCAGGAGCTCTGTTAAGCAGTGGAGGTACAAAGAAAAGTTCAAAACAAAACAGACAAACAAAAAATGGCTCCTGCCTTCAAGGAGCTCCCATAATGGGGGAAGCATCATGATAATAAATATATACATATAAGATATATAGACTGGGTAGGAAGTTATACGAAAGTGGAAGGCACCAGGAGCTGGGGGACCCAGATGGAAGATGGTGTGTCAATAGCAGATGTGCCTGTTTAGGTTGATTTTAGAAATTGATAGAGGTGGAAAGGCAGGAAGGGACCAGGTTGTTGAAAGGTTTTAAAAGCCTGAGGATTTTTATATGATCCTGGAGGTGATGGGAGCCACTGAGTGGTGGCTGGAGAGAAGTAGAGATATGATCAGAGGGGTTCCTTTGGCAGCCAATTGGAAAAATCACACCAGCAGCAAATATGCAAACTTAAATCTGAAGCCATGGGCTCTGCCTGCAAATCCAGCAGGTTTTCCATTATAACACACTTCTGCCCAGGTGCTTCCCCTACAGAGTTCCTGGTGCGTTTGGAAGCTTAACGGCCCTGAACCCCCAATGCAAGGGTGATAAAAAGTCAATTAAGATAAAAAGGGCAAGAAGGGAGACACAAGAGAGTTGGTGGGAATTGGAGTTCAGGGAGAAGAGGTGGAAGTATTGAACTAACTCTCCACTCTTTGGATTTAAGCCCTAGCAGAGACAGTTTCAACTGAGGGAAACTGCTTCCAGTGGCATGCCTATGCTTTCATTTTCCGTTAAAAATGAAACATGAACTTAAGTCAGGCACTTGTGGTATGAAGGTAACTGGGGCTCTTGAAAGCTATGCATGTGGAAATTAAGCTTCTCCCGAGTTTGGAGGTCCATAGGTTAGTGGGCATCTGCTGGCCATGGGGCAGCCTAGCTAAGTGTGTAGAGTTCTTCCCCATAGGGCACATCACTGAGTGAAGAATAGGTTTGGAGACCTGGAAGTTCATGAAGACATCGTCTAAGGGCTGCAATCTATATCACTGAAGGGAATGCCCATACACTAGATGCTATAGATCCTTAAAGTGTTAAATTGGAACCCACCAGAACATTTTAAGATGTCTAGTATGAAAATATATTTGGCACTATTTAAATAAATAATTTGCCCAGGGTTACATGGAGAGTTTGTTTCTTTTTTGAGGGAAGGAAAAGGGTGAATACACATTTATTAAATGCCTACTGTGTGCCTGGCACCTTGCCTATTGCTTTACAGATATCTCATTTGAGCCTCACAATAACCCCAGAAAACTGAGGCAGAGAGAGGATAAGAGACTTGCCCAGGATCCTATAGCTAATGAGAGTCCAAGGCTGTCTTTGTACTTAGATCTTTCTAACTCCAGGCTCTGTGCTGTGTCCACTGTGTCACCTAGGTGCCTTGGGACAGGTCCTAAGCCCAGGTCTCTCTGACTTTTGAGACCAGCCCTCTGCCTCTATCCTTCCATATTTCTTTATATAACTCTTTATGTAACTCATTTCATGCCAGGCACTGGGGATACAACAGGAAAAAAAAATAGTCCTTGGCCTCAAAGATTCAAGGACTGATTACATTTTATTGGGGATCATTCCATTGTTTCCCAAGTGCTGGATGTTTAGGTCATTTCCAGACATCTTTGCTATTGACACATAACCTCTCAGTTCCCCTACCAATCTTTAAAACTATGTAAGTTGCAGAGAAGTTTTCATTCTTCATTTGAGGGAACTTCCTTATTCAGAGTTTTTCTTTTTCTTTTTTTTGAGGGGGAGAGGGCAGGGCGATTGGGGTTAAGTGACTTGCCCAAGGTCACACAATTAGTAAGTATTAAGTGTCTGAGGTCATATTTGAACTCAGGTCCTCCTGACTCCAGGGCCGGTGCTCTATTTACTGCACCACCTACCTGCCCTATTCAGAATTTTCTGTACCATAAAATCATAGGTTTAAAACAGAATAAAAATCTTTGTTGTTATAGACAATGGAGGTAGGAATATATTTATATTGTTGGATTTTTTTTCTTTTTAATTACATTCTTGAATGTAATTCATGAGCAATTTCCTCATTATTGCTTTACAGATATCTCATTTGAGCCTCATTTGAGCAATCCATTCCATGAATGAATTGCTAGGTCCAAAGGTAGGGCTAGGTTCTTTTATGTTTATGGTATATTGTCATATTGTTCTCTAAAAATATTTGCACTATCTTGTAGCTTCCCTAGCAGTCTATAGTGAACATGTTTTCCCCTTTGAATAGCAAGTTTTTCCACTTGTGATGAGTTTTGCCACTTTGAGGAGTGTAGAGTACAATGTCATTGACAACGGGTGATGTTCTTTCAAAAGAGAAAATCAAGGAAATAAGGTGAAATTATAATAAGCAAGCTTCGCCCCCCTCTTAAAATTTTTTCCTCATAAGATTATTTCCAGGCAAGGAGGATGAACAGCAGTAATTCTGTTGATTATTTTATCAGAAACACCACTTCCCTGCTTGCCTCACTGAACTTAATTTTATAACTTTAGTGAGCCCAGAAGGAACCAGGGTTCGGTACTTACCACACCTTGTATCTCTGCCAACAATGTCTCCGTTCTTTTTTCCTTCAGGTACAGATGAAGATGCCATCATTGCCGTACTCGCCTACCGTAGTGTGTCACAGCGCCAGGAAATAAAAATAGCTTATAAGTCAACCATTGGCAGGGTAAGTCACAGTTGAGTTTGTCATGCTAGGCTGATAATGGAATCTCACTGGAGCCCAGGGGCTTGTCTGGACCGCACCATGAAGGTTGCTTTACTCTCAGTGAACAGATGAATGAATGAATGAATGAGCCTATTTCCCTTTGCCAGTTTGAGATGCTGGTTTTGATGGACCATTTCTGTCGGCTGATATTCTTTCTCTACAATGTCTCACCTGCTCCGAGGACTCCTTGGTTTTAATAACCTAAGGCTAGTGCTGCCTCGTGTATCATCAGCCCTACCATGCTCACCACATATGCTGCCCCAGGGAAGTCCCCTCTCTGAGCAGTCTGGGCTTTCTGAGCATGGTTCTCATAGTGACTGTATGTGGGAGACGATGTCTTATTCTCCTGCCACTCTCAATTTGGATTTTTCTGGAGGTGATTTAATTGTCAAGGCTAAAATAATTTTAAAATGCTTTGTTTTAAGTGGGCATTTAAAAGCTATTACTTAGGGACATCATTCGGACTCATACTTAGTCTAAATTACACCTAGAGTATTAGTCATTGTTCCCAGCCTTTCGGATCCTCCCTACATCTTGTTTCAGACTTGTAGGAGTCCATGTTTCGGATTCGAATCAGAATTGCATCCAGTTGGTTGTATCCCACTCTCTGTGACCCCATTTGGGGTTTTCTTGGCAAAGATACTGGAGTGTTTTGTCATCTCCTTCTCCAGCGTATTTATAGATGAGGAAACTGAGACAAACAGGATTAAGTGACTTGTCCAAGTTCACACAGCTGCTAAGTGTCTGAAGCCAACTTTGAACTCAAGTCCTCCTGATTCCAGGGCTGGCATTCTCTGCACTAAGTCACCGAGCTGCCCCATCCTCTTCGTGGGCTCTTTATCATTCCAAGAATGGTGTTCACTGGAATGTGACATTAGGGATAGTGAGAACAGCCTAGAATTTGGAGTCAGAAGATCCAGGCTTCAAATGTGTCCTTGGACAAGTCACTTCATAGATTAATAGCTGGAAGGGACCTCAGGGTGAATCTAATTTAATTTCCCATTATATAGATAAGGAATTTGGGGTTGGAGAGATGAAGGGATTTGCTCCAAGTCACACAGGTGGCAAATTGTAGAGTCAGGATTTGAACCTACACCCTCCAATTCCAAATCCAGTGCTTTTCTGACTTTATCATATTTAATCTGTCTGAGCTTCAGTTTCCTCATAGATAGAATGATCAGATCAGAGTAGGTGAGCTCTTAGGTTCCTTCCAATTCTAAATGTGCAGAATGTGCAGAATCTGGTTTTTCTTATATTATAAATGTTTTATCATATTTTGAATAGGTCCTAAACATTCAAAGGTTAGTCACTCAATATTATGCCCCTCCTTTTATAATTTTTTTATTTTTTTAGGATATGTTCCTTATCTCGTAAGTATATGTATACTCTGAGTGATCCTGAATAAGGCACAAGGTATGAGGTGAGGATCTAAATTGATTTCCCACCAATATTATCTTTGCCAGGTTTAATAAAATTATGACCATATTTGCTTTATTAAAAATGTCAACTTTTTAACAAAGCCTTTGATTCCATTCAGTGTTTAGGAATAATCTGTATTAGTTTAGGGATGTATCTTTGAAAATTTGGAAAAATTTACCTCTTATTCCATCTGGACTAAATGTATTGATTCATGTTTTTTAACAGAATAATTCAACGATGGTTCACTTTGTCTTCCTCTGATTTTCGTCTGTTTTAGTTATCTACTTTCTGTTTCCATTTTGGCATTTCTTAAAAACTATAATTTCTATAAATAATCATCCCTTTCTTTTGTTATTAGGCTATGACTTTGACTTAAATTCCCTGACTGTCATTTTGGGGGCATATTTTGTTTTTGGTGCTTTTTCCTTTTTCATTTGTAATTTGGTGATTTGTATTTTCTTTTCTCTCTTTTTGAATTTTGTTGCTAATAATTTTTTGTTTTGTTGCATTTTAAAAGAACCAGCTCTTGGTTTTATTGATTAATGCAATTGTTTTTGCATTTACCATTATATTTATTTCAATATTATTCTTTATTATTTCTCCTTTTCTGTTTTCCTTTGTATTATGCCTTTGTTGCTTCTCTAATGCTTTTATTTACAGATAATTCAATTAGCCTTTCTTTTTCCTTGTTATTAGATATGCTCAACACTATAAATTTGCCTATAAGAATTGTTTTACCTATAATCCATAGATTTTGATAGGTGATTAGAACTATCTTTTTAAAAACATTTTATTTTAATCAGCCAACATCTGCCTTATGACCCTTCCACCCTATCTCTCCCTTTCCCCCATTGAGAAGAGGAGAAAAACAAAACCTATTACACACATATATAGTCAATCTAAACAAATTTCTACATTAGCAACGTCCAAAAAAATAAATTTGTCTCATTTTGCATCCTGAATCCTTTACCTTTCTATCAAAGGTGGGTAGCATGTTTCATTAAGATTCCTCTGGAATCCTGATTGGTCTTTACTCTGATAAGAGTTCAGTACCATCATATTTATATACTATAATTTGCTCGGCTATTCCTCACTTTATTAGTACTCTCTTAGAGTCACATCCTTTGCTCCCTTAAAAAGAGCCCTAAATATTTTTATATGTTCTTAGAGTTTATTTTACTTAGGACTCATCCCTGCCTTCTCTGATTTCCCCTTTCCTTTCTCCCCTTTCCCTTCTATTTTCCTATTAAATGAAATGGATTTTTCTTTTTCTCTTTCTTTCCTTCTTTCTTTCTTCCTTCATCATAATCTTTTAATGAAAACAATAACTAGTATTAATAATGTTATTATATTTAAATTAAGTTAGTTAAATTATGTTTAAATATTTAGTTCTTTGCTAAATATCTTTAAGTTTATTAAATTTTAAAGTTTCCCCTCATTTTTATGTAGCCTTATTATCTTTTATTCATGTTACTATTACTTAAAATTTTGTTACATTATAATCTATAAATACAGTATGCATAATTTTGGCCTTTTCACATTTACCAGGGCGTTTTCTATGACTAGGCATATGAGCTATTGTTGTGAGGGTTCTGGGTGTTATTGAAAAGAATTTGTGCTCCCTGCTTTTTCCATTCATTTCTCTCCATAGATCTGTTCTTGAGAGGCAGGCTATCTGCAGCCTAGAGGGGTTGTTGAATTAAATTTTGCCCCACTCTCTGTGCCCCTGCAGGATTTGATCGATGACTTGAAGTCGGAACTGAGTGGGAACTTCGAGAAAGTGATTGTGGGAATGATGATGCCCACTGTGATGTATGACGTGTCTGAGCTGAGAAGAGCCATGAAGGTTTGCATTCATCCCTGCAGTGAGCAATTTTTGTTTCCTGCCTTCAGGAAGGCCATCTAGGCATTTTATTCATAATGCTACTAATAAAAGCCTTCAGATATATTGAAGGGGAAAGCTCAGGTGTGGGAACGGTTAATTTTCTAATTTTTGACAATTGAAAAATACAGTATCGAGTCAGTTTTAAAAAATTATTCTTTTCTAAAAAGTTACAGACTCATAGGGTGTTAGTGAGAAGACACCTGGAAGTTATCTAGTTTAACCTCCTGCTGTTAGGGATCCTCTGTGAGGATTTTCTTCTTTCCTTTTTAAGAAACATTTTATTTGTTTTAATCAGGCACTGCAGGGATCCTCTTATTGAAGCAATGGAGTCATCCTTATAATTCAGTAGTGACGGTGACAGTGACAGGGTCTGTTTCTACCTTTGGCATATTTCTGGAAACATTTTTGGTTATTTTAGCTTTGTTCCAATCTCATTCAAGGCCTGTCATTTTGTGATTGTGAAGCAATCCCTGCATGTATGGAACTGGCCGAAAAGGGTTCTCACTTGTCCCCAGCTGAGTATAAATATCACACATAGAGCAAAGAACCTGCCGAGTTCTAGCCCAGAGGGTGTCCATTTATTTTTATTTTTTAAACCTAAATTGTCATTCAATAGCATAGCTTTTGTCTGATATAGAAAGCTCTCCCTGTCAATGTAGACCAGTACCTCCTGGATAACCAGCATAGTCTTAGAGAGTTGCCTGGAGTCTCTGAGAAGGGAAGTAAAGTTCCCCAGAGTCACACAGCCAATATGTGTCCATGTTAGGACTGGAGCTCAGGTCTTCTGGAAGCCAAAGCTAGCTACCTATCTGCGATGCTATGTTGTGTTTCTGTCAGCTAATTTTAATGGCCTACTCTATAATTCATTTGTCATTATTAGCATCCTTCCCCTCCCAGCTGCTCTCCTCAGTGTGGCTTTCAGAACACACAGGTTCTGATTATGTAGTTGTGGATAAGTTACTTTACTTTCCTGAGCCTCAGTTTCCCCCCCAAGCAGGTTATTCTCTACATTCCACTTTATCCACATAACTCTATTATTCTAATTAAACATCATTGTGTGTCTGCCATGTATAAGGCACTGTATTAGGCATTGGCAATAAAAAGTGGTATGATATTCAGATCCCGCTCTCAAAAGGCTTATGGGGAAATTAGGAAAATGATTAGGAGAAGCCAAGCAAACAGGAGGGTTCTCCCTGAGTTCAAATCTGGCCTCAGACACTTGACACCAACTAGCTGTGTGACTTTGGGCAAGTCACTTAACCCCGATTGCCTTGCCTTCCCCTCTCAAAAAAAGGGAAAAAAAACCCAGGAGGGTCCTCAAGAACAGAGGTTGGCCCTTTGTTTCCACAGAGCTGGACTTGGAGTCAGAAACACCTAGGTTCAAATCCCAACTCAGACTCACTTCCTAGTTCTGTTACCCTGGACAAATCACTTAACCTCTTTTATCTCCAATTACCTCTTTTGTAAAATGGTATAATGATAGCTGCTACCTCATAGGATTATTGTGAGAATCAAATGAGGTCAAGAACATAAAGCACTATCTACATGTTGGCTTTTACAGTGGATATAGCTCCTTTATAAAATGATGAAATGTTTGAGGATCAAACAGGGTTTCCAAGGCCCATATCAGTTCTAAATCTATGATTTTATGTTCTGTTTCTTCATCTGTAAATTGAAGAGGGTCTGACTCAGTAGTCCATATGTTTCCTTTCGCTCTAGTACTGTATAGTTCTATGTTCTAAGAGCATAGGATCACAGATTTATGGCTAGAAAGGTCCTTAAGAATGGACCTATAGTCCAACTCCCTCATTTCACAGATAACACAACTGAGGCAGAAAGGTTAAAAAAACTTACCCAGGGTCACATAGTAAAATTCTGAGGGGAGCTTCAAACTCAAGTCACCTGCGTTCAAGCCCTATCCATTACGCCAGTGATGTCAAACTCCTTTTGTAGATGTGGATCCCTTGGGCCACATATTGAATTAGAAAACCACAAATTAACATTATCTGTATATTTTTATTTATTTTGTTAAACATTTCCTAATTATATTTTAATCTAGCTCAGGCTGCACTCAGGAGCTGGCTGGTGGCCACGAGTTTGATCACTCGGCACTACACCGTAATATGATCTCTTTAACACCAACATTTTAAGATTCTATGTTCAGTTTCCTCATCAGTAAAATGAGGGGGTTGGGTTAGATGGATCTCTTGGGTCTCTTCCAACTTTACATTCTGTGACTTGATAAAATGTTTGAGGATCAGAGATGCATTTGAATTTTGGGTGACTTAGGGGTGGCTAGGTAGAGCAGTGAGTAGAGCTGGTGCAGCCCTGGAATTGAGAGGACCTGAGTTCAAATCCGGCCTCAGACACTTAACACTGACTAGCCATGTGACCTTAGGCAAGTCACTTAACCCCAACTGCCCTACCCTCCCCCCTCCAAAAAGCAAAAAAAAAAATTTTTTAACCTGAATTTTGGGTGACTCCATTCAAAATTAGAAAGCCCCATTGGCAATTCTTCCTTCTATTTTTGTTTGATTAGTAAATTACTAGAAGATCAGCTTCTCTTATGTTCATCAGATTTGTGAACTGTCTTAAAACTCACCTTTTCTCTTGATTGTTGATTTAGGGTGCTGGCACAGATGAGGGCTGCTTAATTGAAATTTTGGCTTCCCGGACTCCAGAGGAGATCCGACTGATCAATAGTACTTACCAGCAACGTAAGTAGCCTATTAAAGTAGCCTCCATTAAGGTTTTGCTATAGTCTGAGAATAGGGACTAGCTGTGGGAACTTACATACCATGAACTTTTCTTCATAGAATCACTAAGCTAGAAGAAACCTTGAGGGATCTTCTGTTCTCATCATTTTTTTCCTAGGCAATTCAGTATTATAAAAAACTATCCAGGACTGACTGCTGTCCTTAGGTGGGAAGTCATAAATCTGCTGTTTATTTTAAGGTTTATATCCCACCAAAAGTTGAGAAGTCATTCCTTATTTCGAAGTGAAGGCTAAAATTAATTTAAGAAACATTTAAGCGCCTACTCTCTATGTAAGGCAGTGGTTCTCAACCTGTGGGTCGCGACCCCTTGGGGGGTCAAACAACCCTTTCACAGGGGTCACAGGGGTCGCCTAAGACCATCAGAAAACACACATTTCTGATGGTCTGAGGAACCGAGACACTGTGCTCCTCTATCCGTCTCCAGGCAGGTCTGCCCACATGCAGATACACTCACATACAAGTATTAAAGATTGCAGCATTAGGAAGGTTGAAAACCACTGATGTAAGGCATTGTGCCGAGTGCTACTCTAGGAGGTAGTGGGTATTAACATGACCAGGTATGCTGATGAAAGGATTCTCTTTGGCATAGAGGTTGTACCAGATGACTGCCGGGGTCCTTTCCAGCTCTGGAATTCTGTGTCTCTGTATTGAGGGACTGAACTAGGATGGCTATAGCAGAAGTAGAAAGGGGGTAAGGGAAGGGTGGCAGATTTGGAATGATCAGGTTTTGGCAAATGATTGACTATAGAAGACAAAGGGGAAGAAAGATGCTGTTAATGAAGTTAGTCTTAGAGGTAGCCAGGCAGCACAGTGGATAGAGGGCTGGGCCTCCAGTCAGGAAGCTCTAAATTCAAAGCTGGCCTCAGAGATTTACTAGCTGTGTGATTCTGGGTAAGTCATTTAACCTCTGTTTGCCTTAGTTTCTTCATCTGTAAAATGGAGTTAATAACAAAAGACCAAATGAGATAGTATTTGTAAAATGCTTAGCATAGTGTTTGGCACATAGTAGGCTCTATATAAATGCTAGCTTTTATTATCATTACTAGATATTTGATACTATCAATGGACAATGGGAAGTTGGGTGGAAATTATATTACTTATAATAATTATATTACTTATAATACTCATATTAATTATATTACTTACAATAATTATATTATATTACTTATAATAATTATATTAATTAAGATAACTGCTTAAAGAATGCTCACTGAGTTGAATTAGGGGGATAGGTTTTGAGAAAAAGATGCTGAGTTCAGTTTTAGAAATGGTGAATTTGAGATGCTGACAGGCACTGTTTTTGTTTGTTAACACTGACTAGCCATGTGACCTTAGGCAAGTCACTTAACCCCGACGGCCCTACCCTCCCCCCTCCAAAAAGCAAAAAAAAAAATTTTTTTAACCTGAATTTTGGGTGACTCCATTCAAAATTAGAAAGCCCCATTGGCAATTCTTCCTTCTATTTTTGTTTGATTAGTAAATTACTAGTTTTTGTTTCTTACCTTTGTATCGACAGAGCTTTATATATAATGTACTTTAAAAAAAAAACAAACAGCCCAAAGGTTTGTTAAGTTGATTCGAAGAAAGCTTTCAGAACTTTTTTAATAAGGCCAGCCAAAAACTGCAGTAGGATTCTTGGAAATATCCTCTGGGAGTTGTCTCCTGCAATGCCCTTCAGTGCCGCCTGTAAGAAAACTCTCTGGTGACTTAATTCTGTTGATTTAATCAACCGATGATGGGCTAGAGTCAGCATTGAAGCCCAAAGGGTGAAAATTCCCAGAATCCAATTCACTGAACGGATGAGTCATCCATCGTCCATAGTGAGGCTCCACAGGAGAAGATAGACGCTTCCCCTGCCCCTTCTCAGTAAGACCTGGGGCAAGTCCCCACCCCCTGGGAATCAAACATCTTTTCATTTACACCAGAAACCGATGAATCAAGCTGATGGACGCTACTTGGCCAACCATGAACATGGTAGGTCTTTAAACTGTTAGGGTAATGAGGCTCTTTCAGAAGCTAGGTTGGGCATGGAGAAGATAGATGTCACCGGGTGGCAAAGAAACCGTTCCGGCAGTTTTTTATTTTTTAGTGTTTCTGATGTGTTGCTAATACTAGTGTTTTTTGGCAGAATATGGAAGAACTCTTGAAAACGACATTTGCTCCGACACTTCTTCCATGTTGCGGAGAGTACTTGTGTCTCTTTCAACAGTAAGTCACGTACTTGAAGTTTGACAAGGGCTACGGTTTTGATTGGAGAGGACATATTTCTTTAGAGATACTCTTCCCGAATGGGTGAGCCAGGTGTGAAATATTATTCAATAATATGGAAAAGTTCTGATAACTAATTACGCCATGGCAATGACTCTGGATTCTGTAATAGAATGTAAGCTCCATGAAGGCAGGAATTATTTTTATTTTTGTCTTTATTGGTCCCAAAAGCTGGCATTATAGTAACATTGATTCATCCACAGATTAGCCTAACTATGTCCAGAGTACCCTGCTACCAAAGAGCTGTTCACCAGGATCTTATTTTTTCTGACTCTAGCTACTGACAACATCAGGAGGTGACATAGTGTACTGAGAGGGATACTAGCTTTAGGGTCAGTGATGACTCCACTACTTATTACCTATGTTCATGGGCAATCCTTTCATCACTATGCTCCTCAGGTTTCTACCCTATAAAAATAAGAGTAAGAGATGACCAGTAAGATTCTTTCAAGCTCTAAATCATATCATCCTATAAAGGATTGCATGGGTTAGATAAACCAGTGCCTATACTGAATAAATCTGAATAAATCATGGCTTCTTTATGAATTGAATTAAGTACCATTTGAAGAGACAGAGATGTATCAGTGGACAATAAGCTCTAACCCCTCATTGGCTTTCTAGCTCTCTTTTTAACAACAAGCAAGTCATGGCAGAATCTGCTGCAGAGAGCTGTGTTTTGTCTTGGTCTCTTCCATTACTTAACCTATGTGATCTTAGATCTTTTTATGCCTTAGTGTCCTCAGCTGTAAAATGGGGATTATACCTGTCCTCATGCCATGGGGCTATGAGGTTAAACTGTCCTTGCTTTAGAGGAACTGCCTGGTTGGTATTCACAGAATGATAGAATCTTGCTGTAGATACAAAAGAGAGGTTAGACTTAAGTTACCATTCAGGCTAGGTTTGTGGATGCACTACTGTAATTCTTGCTACCAGGGAGGCTGAGCTTGAGCTCACGAATTCTGAGCTGCAGCAGGGATGAAGCAGATTGGGCATCTGCCCTAAATCTGATACTTCTATGAGGAGCTCCTGGAAACGGCGTGCAATCCAATATAGGCTCTACACATACATTCCTATTAAACACATTTTTACATTAGTCATGTTGCATAGAAGAATTATAATGAATGGTAGAAACTATGAGAAAGAAAACATAACAAAACAAAAGAGAAAATAATCTGCTTCACTCTGCATTCCAACTCCCTGGTTCTTTCTCTGATTTTGGATGGCACTTTCCATTATTAGTCCTTTGGAATTGTTTTGGGTCCTTGCATTGCTGAGAAGGGCAAAGTTTATCAAAAATCAGTCATTGCAAACTGTGCAAACTCTTACTGTGCACAGTGTTCCTCTGATCCTGCTCACTTCATTCAGCATCAGTTCATATAAGTCTTTCCAGGTTTGTCTAAAGTCTGCCTGTTGATCATTTCTTATAGCACAATAGTATTCCATTACATTCATATATCACAACTTGTTCAGCCATTCCCCAATTGGTGGGCATCCCCTCAATTTCCAGTTCTTGCCCACCACAAAAAGAGCTGCTATAAATAGTTTTGTACATGTGGGTCCTTTCCCCCTTTTTGTGATCTCTTTGGGATACAGCTCTAAAAATGGTATTGCTGGGTCAAAGGGTATGCACATTTTTATAGCTCTTTGGGCATACTTCCAAATTGCTCTCCTGAATGGTTGGATCAGTTCACAGCTCCACCAACAATGCATTAGTGTTTCACTTTTCCCACATCTTCTCCAACATTTATCATTTTCCTGTTTTGTCACATTAGCCAATCTGATAGGTGTGATGTGGTACCTCAGAGTTATCTTGATTTGCATCTCTCTAATTCTGAATACTGCCTGTTTATAACCTTTGACCACTTATCAATTGTGGAATGACTTGTATTCTTGTAAATTTGACTCAGTTCTCCCTGTATTTTAGGAATGAGACCTTTATCAGAGTAGTGTCTTTATTTTCTAAACATGATTTATACTTTTCTGACTGCCTTCCACTCCCCCATCTTAGAATACTCTCCCCTCTTTCTGGTCTACCCATCTTTTAAGGCCTAGCTGAATCTGATCTCTTTGTTAAGAGGATCACCATTCTAGAACCAGCAAAGATCTTAGAAGATGTTTAGTCCAATTTCCCTCATTTTACAGTTGAAGAGACTGAGGCCCAGGTAGGAGGAAGTAACTATCCAAGGCAGTAGAGCAGTAAGTAGCAGAATTGGGATTTTAACGTGGGTCCTCTGACTCCAAATCAACCTTCCTGGCCTCAGCTGTAAAATAAGGAGGTTGTACTAGATAACTTCTGAGTGCCCTTCTAGCTCTGTATCTCTGAGCCTATGATCTTTGAAAGTTCCCTTCCTTCTCTTATTCTTTGTGTTGCTCATTTGATATTTTTCATTTCCTTGGGTCATTATTTTCTCATGTGTCATCTTCCCTAGTAGACTGTCAGGTCATTGAAGTAAAGGACTATGGCTTATGTTTAAAACAAAATCCCTGTGAGTGCTTGATGCTGCTTTACACACATATCTATTCCATACTTATCAGATCTTTGGACAACTTACTTCACATCTAAGATAAGAGAAGGGATTGGGTTGGATGATTTCCAATGTCCCTTCTGGCTTTTGCTGCTATGATAAATGACCCTGAGGATCCAAGAGGACAGATTGATGTAAGTTGATCCAGTTTGCAGGCTTTTGTGAAAATCTTCCTCAGTGATGATAATTGTTTCCTTTTGTTTTCAGGCGGGGAGAGATGAAGGAAATTACCTAAACGATGACCTTGTGAAGCAGGATGCTCAGGTTGGGAACTCTCTGCCTTTTCTCCATATGTGTGCCTGGCGGCATGAACAATTTGTTTGCTTCCTTTTGACCCTCTATGAAGTAGACAGGGGCAGTTTTTTGTCCAGTGTTCCACATAGTGCTTGGCACATAGTAAGGTCTAGATAAATGCTTATTGGCTAATTGATTGATGACTAATTTTCACTTACCTCACTCACTGAGAAACTGTCATATGGGAAGTTGCCTTCAGACCAAAAACATGGAGGAAAGGCAAGGCATTTAAACTGCTGATTAGCAGCCTGGCATCAGGAAGACCTGACCCTCCTGTTCAGAGCTGGTTCACTTATTAGCTGTGTGACCCTGGGCAAGTCACTTAACCATAATTTGCCTCAGTTTCCTCAACTGTGAAATGGTAATAATAACAGCATCTACTTCCTAGGGTTGTTGTGAAGATCAAGTGAGATAACATTTGTAAACTGCTTAGCATAGTGTCTGGCATTAAGTAGACACTAATGTTTATTCCCTTTCCCTTCCTCCTGATTAAACAAATTTCTCAAATTCACATGTGAATTTTTGCTGTTTCAAAGCAACCAACATTTGTGCCTGTTAGCATATTCCTCTGGCACTTATTTGAATATTTATGAAAGGCAGTGAACAAATGTATTTTTAATTGATAAATTTTCAAGCTAAAAGAGAATCTGCAGACTTAAATGCAGTGCACAGTGGTTGTTGAAAGTGTTTGAGTGATTTCCCTCAGTGCCAGAGGGCAAAGTTAGAACTACTATATAGAAGTTAAAGGGAGACAAATTTTGGCTTATTATAAAGAAGAACTTCTTAAAGCATTTGATAGGGGATCGGGACTAGAATTGTGATTTCATTGGCATTATAGAGAATGTCTGAATAAGGAAATTGCTTCTCCCAAGGCAGGTCTGTACCTTCTCTACTGACTTATGGTCTTAAGAGAGTTGCCTAGAGCACTCAGAGGCTAATTGTCTTGTCTGGGATCACACAGGTATTATGTGTCAAAGGTAGGGCTTAAACCTGGTCAGGTCTTTCTTCCACCAGATATCAGCTGTCCCTCTCCAAAGATACTCCAAAATAGACACTGATGCCTTAGAAGGTAGTGAACTTCTCATTGGAAGTGTTATTCATACAGAAGTTAAGGAACTTCCAACTTAATAGAAATTATGTAAAGAGGATTCTTATATCAGGTAATTAGTTGTAGTGAATGACTTTTAAAGTCTCTTTGAATTTTTAAATTTGTATTACTCTATAATGTGACTATATGTTTATGAGCCTAGGTTTAAAAGGTGGTGGGAAGAATGTCCCTCCAATTCTAAGTTTCACCAGCATGAAAGCATAAATTGACCAGATTTGATTTGTGTCAATGTAAGAGACAGAGGCCAGACCTTTCTTCACTGCTTGGGAAAAGTGAGTGGCATAGTTGATGTTCAGCTGTAGAATTGGGAGCATAATGTTGGGATTTAAGTTCTGGAAAGGTGGGTGGAGTTAGAGGGAAGAGAGTAGTGTCTTTATTTTCTAAACATGATTTATACTTTTCTGACTGCCTTCCACTCCCCCATCTTAGAATACTCTCCCCTCTTTCTGGTCTACCCATCTTTTAAGGCCCAGCTGAATCTGATCTCTTTGTTAAGAGGATCACCATTCTAGAACCAGCAAAGATCTTAGAAGATGTTTAGTCCAATTTCCCTCATTTTACAGTTGAAGAGACTGAGGGAAGAGAACCAATTAGTAGAGGCAGTTGGGATCTCTATGAGAGTCCCTGAGCAATAATTTACAAGGCATTGCATTCCCAACTCCTTACTCAATTTATAATTCTTGGGATTTTCCTCAAACAAAAGAGTAGCTAGTTATACCTCTATAAAAATGTAGTCTTACTGGGAAAAAAAGATTGTGACCTCTGAAAGAAATCTATTAACAATAGAACTAAAAAAACTTAAAAGGAAGAAACCAATGAGTATAAAGAGAAGTAAAGTCTACTTTAGGAACTTAGGATGGATGTTTGCAAACCCATCATGAGCAAAAGGAACAGAGAAAGTGGAATTTTCCAACCCAAGTTATAATTGCAGGTTAGTAAAATATCTAAATTCTCAACCGTGGACTCCTTCACAGTCTTAGCTATGTAACTTAAGAGGTAAAAATTGGGAGGAGGGAAAAGCAAGATACAGGAAGAAAGAGGAGCCAGTTTTTATATTTTAAGGGCCTTTAATGGTAACATTTTATAGACTAAAAATATGCTGCTCTCAGTTGGTAAACATTGATTTTTACTTGACTGGCCCTTTGTTTTGTGGATGAAGAGAGAAGAAAAAAATGCTCAGTTGTCCTTCAACTAGACATTGAACACTTGCTTGGGAGGTAATATGGTGCTATGGAAAGAATCTTGGGTTGGGAGGCAAGAGAACATGATAGCTGAGTGACTTTGGACAAGTTATATTATATTTATAGGCCTGTTACCTCCTCTATAAAATGAGGCTTTGATTTAGATGATTGCTGAGTATGGAATGTGGGAACTGGACTGGAATATCTTAAACACTGAACAACTCTAAAAATCCTTTAGATTTCTAAAATGTGACTTTCACTGATCAATGAAGCAGCTAGATAGCTGAATAAACAGAAGAGGGAAGAAAAAGAGTAAAGAGAGCAATCACTTCTACTCCCAATGAGGATACAAGTTGATGGAGCATATCACAGTCAATGCTCCTAAAATCAGTGGTTGGTATTTCCATCGGCTTTGTATATAATAAATTCCAAGGGTGGGCCTAGATCCTGAAGTTGGACTTCATTGAACTCTCTGGCAAATCTAAGCTTTCAGAGTTTTAGTTAGTTTTTGTTTACTTTTTTAAGAGACCAGTGAGTTCAAAGAATTAAAATACTTTAAAAATATAAGCACGTAAGTATGTGACATTATTCTTTGATGGCCATTGCCTCATGAGAAAAGAGCATAATGTGATGGACAAGCCTTGATGTTGGGAAGAACTAGGTTTAAATCCTCTGAGACATTGATGGCTGTGTGGCCATGCTAAGTAACTTAACCTCTTAGTGTCCCAGGCAGCCCTCTAAGACAGAGGAGCTACTGGTCTGTATCAGTGGAGGGAGTTTCCACTCCAAAAAGGCCCCACGTGGTTGAATTGCAGTTCTGGACACCTCCCTCCCCTACCCTCAAAGAATCATCCAAGCAGCCCTAAGTGGAAGGAGGGTGCTATTTTATAGAATGGAAATTGTGATGGCATTTTAATGAAGATACCAAATGGATGGAGGACCTCACATAACCAAAGAGTTGTTCATTAGGCACTGTCTTTGTGGTTGATGATTGCCCCTTTTCATTGAACCTTTCCTGAACCATGGAAGCAATTTATGATTCAATCCATAAACATTTATTAATTGCCTATTATGTTCCAGGTACTGGAGGCTCAGGATCCAAAAGCAAAAAATGAAACAGTCCCAACCAGCTAACATTCTAATGGAAGAGACAGGGACAGATATAAGTATATACAGCATAAATAGATAATAGAAACACATTAATACAAGGTAGGCAGGGAGGTCTCCAGGAACTGGGAGATCAGGAAAGGTTTCATATAGAAGGGGATGCTTGAGCTGAATCTGGATGGAAGAGATGAATTTTTTGAGGCAGAAGCAGTGAGAAAGGCATGTGGAAAAACCAGTACAAAGGTGGGAGGTGAAGTGCCAATGTGTGAGGAACAGAGAGAAGGCTGAGGGAGAGTCATAGAAGGCTAGAAAGCATTAAGAACATTTTGTGAAGGGCTTTAAAACTTAAATAGTAGAGCTTATATTTTATCTTAGAGGCAATTAACAACTCCTATGTGCCAAATGTAGGGCTTCCAACCAGCCCACCCCTATTTGGATTTGTGAAAATATGTCAAGTAGCCCCAGGATTTTAGAACTAGAAGAATCTGATCCTTTGATGTGTTTTAATTCACATTAGGAGCTACATGCAGCTGGTGAGAAGAAATGGGGAACTGATGAGGTGAAATTCCTGTCCATTCTCTGTTCTCGGAACCGAAATCACCTACTTCATGGTAAAGTTCTTGGTTACATTTTTTTCATTAAGTGATTTATTAAAAATTTAGTCCTGGAAGCGCCTAGGTGGTGCAGTGAATAGAGCACTGATCCCTGGAGTCAGAAGGGCTCGAGTTCAAATCTGGCCTCAGACACTTAACACTTACCAGTCGTGTGACCTTGGGCAAGTCACTTAACCCCAATTGCCCTGCCCTACCCCCTGCAAAAAAAAAGAAGCAAAAAAGAAAGAAAGAAAGAAATTTAGTCCTGTGCATCAACAAACTTATTTAGTGACTATTTACGTTTATATTAATTTCAACACCTACAGTGCATAGCTCTTTAGTCACTCCCACTAGGTCTCCATCAGGATTCTTTGTTCATTCTCATTCTCTTATGATTACAGTTAGTGTATGTCCTGTGCTTCTGTTTTTTTTTAATTTGCATTATTTCATAAAGGCTTTTTTTCTAGATTTCTCTGTACCCATGACCCTTGTTGGTCTTAATGCTGTTATAGTATATTCCTTCTTTTTTGCAGCTATGATAAGGCTGCTATGAAAATCTTCAATCAGAAAACTCTTTCTTAAAAGATTGTTTTTGATCAGTCTTTTAGGCTGTATTCCTAATGATGGAATTATTGGGTCAAAGGGTATGATTCTTTTTATAATTGTGTATGGCAGATTGTTTTCCAAAATGATTCCACAAGTTTTGAACTCTACCATCAGTGAATGAGTATACTTGTTTATTCACAACCCTGACAGCATTGAGTTTCACTGTTTTTATTTTTTTATCAGTCATATAGGTGTGAGGAGGCAAGTCAAAGTTATTTTACTTTATCTTTTTGATTATTAGTAAAGATTGGCATTTTTCCAATAGTTTTTGACTATATTTCTATATAACTGCCATGAAAGATGAATTCAGCTTTATATGTATTAATTATAAATTTTTTCCTACTTTATTCAGTATAGGCAACAATACGGTACTGAATAGTTTCACATCAAGTATATGTCTTGATATGGAAACTTTGGAATGACTATTGTGTATACTATACATGCATAGTACAGAAGAAAGAATATCACATTTGGAGTCAGACAAAATGGGTTCAAATGTTGATCCTGCTGCTTATTTTTCTACCTATATGACCTCAGGCAATCCACTTAATCTCCCTAGACCTCAGTTTCCTCATCTATAATATGAGGGGGTTAGATTACGTGCCTCCATAGGCATGTAGATCTATATGCAGAGGGCCTGTAGGCTCTCAAAAGCTATGTCACTAGAGTACAAAATTGCAGACCCTCCCAAAACTTCACCTTGGGGCTTTAGTGATGGACTGAATGCATGTTATGTGAACATCACCCTTGTTGTGTATGGGGAATCTCATCACCAGGCTGGCTGGATTCAGGATGCTGAATTCTTTGGTGACAGCAACTCTCAAAGATGGTCCCTTAAGTTATAGAGAGGTTGCCATCTGCATTAGAGGCAGGACCCACACCAATGAAGTCATGAAGCAGGAACATTACAGAAAGCATCATGGAAATATGGAAAGCAAATTAGACCTCGAGTCAGAAACCCTGTAGTTAAGTCCAGTATCTACCACTGACTACCTAGGAGACCATGGGTGAGCCATCTAACTCCCCTGTACTTCCTAACCCCAGAGTTTTGGGGAGGAATTTGCTCTACAAATTGCACAGCCCTATCTACCACATGTAGCAAGAATCAATCAGAATAATGACATATTTATTATTAATCATTAGCAGGATGAATAATGTACTCAGAGCCTCTTTGGTATGTTTCTAGGAAACAATCTTTATAGTTGTCTCTAATATCAGCAATCTCAAGACTTACTATTCTAATTCAATTTTTTTAAAAAGAGAATTCTTTAGTATACAGGAAGGAAAATATAAATGTTAGTGGTACTTATTCTTGAATAGTACTTAAGTTATTTGAAGTAATTGAGGCACCTTCTTTAGGGGATGTACTGATAAATAGGTAAGTAATTATAAATTTTATTTAATGTGTATTTCTCAGTCTCTCTTTCAACTGACGTGCAGATTCCTGTCTAATTTTTCAGTGTGCCTTTGAGTTCTTTGTAGGAAATATGCTATGTGATCACAAAAGAATGAGAGTAATCACTGTTTTCCTATTCTGAGAGGCAAAAGAAATGTAATGAAGTATTTTATCTTTCACTTATGTCATTTCAGGCATTAGCCTGTGGCAAACTTTAGAAGCACAACTCCATGGTCTTCCAATTACATATTTTACATAGCTCTTGGGAAACATTAAACATTAAGTGGAATAAGTTTGGTAAACTACACGTACACACAAACTAAAAAATTGAATAGGAACAATCCATTTTGAAGTTTCAAATTATTCCACACACTTGGATGCTATCAACAGATAATTACTGCTACAAACAAATATTTATAGGCTTATCAACTTTGAGATTGTGAGGGCTCATTTGTTCCCTGGTGCGTTTTTTCAGCAGCATAAATCTCTCCCTGGTGGTGATGCCTTTAAAAGGAATGTCTTTTGGAACAACTATGGCAGGCCCATAAGCCTGGGGCCTGGGGAGTTAGGGAACTTCTGTGTTTGAGGACCGGGAAGCAGATGCTGTGAGATGCATTTGGAAAGTCTAACACAACTGTTTGTTTCCAAATTCTTGATGTGGTTGGATCCAGAGGGAGGAGAGAGGCACCAGTAGGAACACACTAGTGACAGCTGGATACACTTGGCAGATAATTGAGGAAAATCTAATTATGTCTTGGTCTATTAAAAAGAGTTGAGACAGCCAGTTCTTATTGAAACACTAATCAGTGAAGGGAATGGATGGCTTCAGTTTTGACTTGCTAAGAGGAAAAATGATGCCAGAAGTTAATGCCCAAGCCAGGAATTCAAGCACATGCACATTTAGCTAACCAAGGAAGCAGTGAGCCAGCAAACCAAACACCTACTCAGTGGCAAAATGTTTCTTTCTTCTAAAAGGACTGCAGATTTATTAGTATAGGTTTCTGGTTAAAAAAAAAATGCTCATTCTCACATTTTTCTTGTTACTATTTTTTAAATGTAACTAATTCCTCTCCAGTTATCAAACATTTATTTTTCTCCCTCCCAGATCCCCCCTCCTGAAAAAAATGCCAAAACCAGAAGACGAAAACTTTTGTAACAAATAAGCAGTCAAGCAAAATAAATCCCCACATCTGCCATGTTAAAAAAAAATTGTGTCTTATTGTTAATGTTTGTTCCCAAACGTAGTGTTTGATGAATACAAGAGGATTTCCCAAAAGGACATTGAGCAAAGCATTAAATCTGAGACATCAGGCCACCTTGAAGATGCTTTACTGGCAATAGGTGAGAATCGACTTTTTTGGACAATTCTTAGGGGGGAAAAAATGATCTTTTCATGTCCCTGTCCATATTACTAGTAGTTTTTACAGTGTGGGAATATATGTTTCTTCTTTATAGGTTGTTTAAACCACCGTTGGTTCCCATCTAGATTTTAAACAAGGAGATTTTTTTTTTTTAGCTTCTGCTTATTTTTCTGAGCATTACCTGGCTTAAAGTCATTATCTGTTGATTTGGTTTCCATCTGCACCTTCTTCCCCTGCAGGTCAGAGAGGATACAAGAGAATCTTGGAGCTTATTAACCAGTCATTTTTGAAACTATATTCACCAAGGATCCTAAGGTCCTGGTCTAGAACTGAAAGGCCCTCAGAGGCCCTCCAGCCCAACCTTACTGGCTTACAAATGAGCAAACTTGGGCCTAGGAAGGTTAAGTGGTTTAAAACCGTTAGGTCATAAAGGGTAATGAACATGAAAGGCAGAATTGAACCTAGTTCCTCTGATTTCAGAGCTACTGCTCTTTCAACTGTACCAGTAATAAGATTAATTGAGGCCAATTTTCCAACCCCTAGATGTTTTAAAAATGAAATATGTTGTTGCTTTTAAAGAAAAATATTCCTGTCGTTTCCTAATTTCCTCCCCTAAGACTCCCCCGCCATTTGTAACAAAGAAGTATAGTTATACAAAACAAACTAATACATTGACCTTATCTGACAACAGATTCCTCATTCCACACCTATGATCCCCAGCTTATTCCCCAAGAGCATGGCCTCTATCTGGAAAGTACTTTAACATGACCTGTCCCACTGACCTCTTCATCCCCAAAGAACATTGTGTGGTTAAAGTTTCTCTCTTAAGGCAATCAGAAGATGCTGCTTGATAGCTTGTCATAGAACATTTTGTCCTAGGGAACATTTTTCATCTTCCTAAACCTTAAAGTGCTCTATGAATGTCAGTTATTACTACCATTAGTGTTGTTTTTACTATATTTCATCCATGATCTCTTTCTACTGCCTTTTCTTTTCCTCCACAGTAAAATGCATAAGGAATAAATCTGCATATTTTGCTGAAAGGCTCTACAAATCAATGAAGGTAATGAATCATTTGAAATTTAAGGAGAAAGAAGGGATGGATGATTGAAGGGGTAAACCTGAAGAGGAGATGAGAGAGGATGAGTTTGAGGCCACAAGTACAAGTTTGACACTGAAAAAGAATAGAACTATCTCATCTTTTGAGATCAGAGCAAAGAAGGAGAGGATGAGGAATCAAGCTGAGGCTATTTAAAGCTTAGGACTGAGGGAGATAGAGACTTTGACACAGGTGACCTTGTTTTTTTCAGTGAAGCATTGTCTGTTGAAGGATAGCAAAAGCCTCTGCTGAAAGGGAGTGGGGAGGTGCTATAGGTGGTTTAAGAAGAAAAATGTTTAGAAAAGTGGGGGAAAATATGGGAGTGGGCTAGAGAATCAGGAAGGAATAAAAGGATTGATGGATAACAGTGAGATTGGATAACACTAATTTGCAGTAGACTTGGTTAGATGGTTGTGTGACTTCTTCCAGCAGTGTCCAAAATTACACAAATAGGAACAGAAAAGACAGATTATGGAAATGATCTAGAGATGGGTCCTGGAAAAGAGTACATGGTCATAGGACAATGGGGCAAGGAATTCCAGGGCTGAAGGAAATGTAAAATTAAATTTGTTAACTAAAGAGTTTTTAGATTTTGAAGGAAGAAAATTGAGGCCAGAGCTAAAGGGAAGGTCTCAGGAAGCAGGTTGGGGTGGAATAATTGAAGGGTGCATTAAAGGTAGAAGAGGCATGTAGAAGAGGGGTGAGGTATAGGGAGAATTAGGAGGTCAGGAGTAGTATCATTTTTACTTAACAATTGGCATTTCTAAAGGGTTTTGCACTTTGTAAAGCTCATGACATCCATCTTTCATTGTGTCCTCACAACACTCCTGGAACCCAGGTGGCTTAAGCATTAGTAAAATGAAGAATCTGGGGAGGGAGATCCAGCCTGCTCACAGTCACAAAACTAATAAGTGGTCTGGTGGGACTTATGACTAAATCCTGTGCTTTACTACTACTACATAACAACTGCTAGTTTGGGGAAACTTTGGGATGTTTTGTGTTTACCACATTGAAATTAGATACATATATTGTCATAAAATATGGGAGGTCATACAGTTCTGGGTTAATGAATTAAAGAGGAAGTTTGGTGTTCTCATTATTCCAGTATGCATCAGTAACCATCATTCCTAGTTTGACTGGTTGTAAATTTTGCTGCCTTTGTCTCTCTTAGGGCTTAGGTACAGACGATAACACTCTCATCAGAGTGATGGTTTCCCGTTCAGAGATTGACATGTTGGACATAAGAAAGAATTTCCAGAGGCTCTATGGGAAGTCTCTATATTCTTTCATCAAGGTAAGTCCAAAAGGGCAAACACTAATAGGAAGATAGGTTCCCTAATCAGATTCATTGGATGCTAATGAGGACCCAAGCCAATTTCTTGTTCTGTTGTCTGTGAAACTTGACTTGGAAAGGACCTCAGAAACCATATAGTCCAATCTCATAGCTTCACAAGCATCTCTTTGAAAACATTTCTGCTTGAAGACCTGTTAGGAAGGCAACCCATTGTTAGGAAACTGTTCATCATGTGAACCTGACATCTTCATTGGTCCTCAGTCTTCCTTCTGGGGTCAAACAGAGCAAGTTAAATTCCTCTTAGACACAAAAGCCTTTTGGGTATTTCATGTTCCCCACCAAGTTTTCTTTTCTTTAGGATAAGTAGCCAAAGTTCTTCCAGCTGATCCACATTTGGCGTGGTCTCCAGGCCATCATATTCACGGCCCTTCTTTGGACATATTCCAACTTGTCAGTGCCTCTTGTGGATTATCTCCAATTTGTCATAGACAGATAGATATGGAATATCTTGTTTGTCCATGGCTCTTTCCCGTTTGTCTCCCCCATTGGCTTGTGAGCCCCTGGAGAGCAGGGGCTGTCTTTTGCCATACATTGTGTCCCCAGTGCTTAGCACAGTGCCTGGAACATATAAATGCTTGTTGACAGACTCTCAAACTGTGGTGCCTAGAAATAAACACAATATTCCAGATGTGGTCTGATCAGAACAGGCTGGATACGGCAGTATTATCACCTCTATCTACAAAGAGAAATTATCAGGAATTTCTCCTTCCTTTCCTTTCCTCCTGATTCGTAAGACTTGGCAAGGTTAGAAGCTGGAGGTGGAAGAGTTCACAGAATGTTTGACTCGTCTGCATAATGATTGTTGTGTGTATGAAGGCAGAGTAAAATATATACTTTAGTGTCTTGGAGGAGGGACGTCTTTGGCATAGGATAGCATAAATTAGGCCTGTATTTACCCAGTGTCAATTTTTGTAGACTGAAAATCTAATTGGTTATTGCTTTCTTCTTTGAAAATAAAGGCATTAAAATAGAGAGGAATGTGAATTAGGCAAAGAACATTGGGAGAAGATGTGGTGGTGCTGATGCCTTATGTAATTAGCCTGTTCTAGCCATAACCTCATGGGGAGGGACAGGAAGGGGAACTAAAAGATTACTAGGGATATGGAGTAGCTTCTTAGTCCTATCGGATCTTTATTTTCCAACTGGTCACCTGCTTGAAAGGCAGTATGGTGGAATGGAAAGAGAGCACTAGATTTGGAGTCAGAGGACCTAGGTTGAAATTCTGGTTCTGCTACCTCTGTGGCCTTAATTTAACATAACTGGGTCTCAGTTTCCTCATCTGTAAAACTGAGAACATTGACTAGGTGATCTCTTCAAGCTCTAAATTCTTTGCTCTGGTAGATCTGAGAAGCCAAAGGGGGACTTCAAGATGAACCCTACCCCTCAATGCCACTTATTGTGGAAGCCTCAGCTTCAAATTAGAACAAATGATTCAAATGACTTCACTAAGTCTTCCGGGTATGACTGGCAGTTTGGAGAGGCAGCAAGATGGGGAGTTTTAAATCTAGATCTTTGTTGAGTTAGTAAACCTGCATGTCATTCCTAAATTTGCAGATCTTTCTGTGCAACCAGTGAAGTAGATTTCTTGCCTTATTTATTCAGGTAGAAAATATCTTTTAGTAAGATGCTTTCAAGAATGAAAGGTTTCAACTCTGAGGTTAAACCTTACATCCATCACATTGGCAGAGATGACAAAAGATGGAAATAGTGTTAGGGGGCTATGGAATTAAAGGCACAGTAATACAATGCGTGTAGTTGTGAATTGGTCCAACTATTCTGGAAAAGTCATTTGGAATTATGTTTTATTTAAAAGATAATCAAATGCCCATACTTTTTGACACAGAGACCCCACTGCAAGGCATAAACTCTAAGGAAGTCAGAGAAAGAAAGGTTCTATCTACATTAAAATATTCATTGTAGTGCTTTTTTTGGTAGCAAAAAGCAAATTAGATGCAAAAGAGAAACAAAGTAGATGCTCATCAATTGGAAAATGTTTAAACAAATTGTGGTACATGAATGTGATGGAATATTAGTCTGCCATAAGAAACAGTGGATGTGAAGAATTCAGAGAAGCATGGGAACATGTAAATGAACTGAGGCAGATTGAAGTAAACAAAACCAAGAAAAAAAATATACACAGTGACTCACTCAGATACTCAGATGGCCAGATCTGTGATCTTTTCAATTTGGTAGCCCCTTCCAACAATGTAGACCTCAAACCATCCATATCTGCCTGTCCATCCCATGTAACTCTTGCCTATGTCCTCACCCAGATTCACTACAGAAGATTGATCCAATGTTATGGAATCCTTCCTCACTTTCTCCTGACATCTCAAGGAGACTTAAGGGGATTTGTGGAATGTTCTGGCTGTCCATCTGTCATCTGTCTTCCTTATCATGTGGCTAGCTCATCTTATCTTCTTATCATATAGTTCTTCAATGAGAAGTATAAGCAATGTAAATTAATAATCCCAACAGAGGAGACAAAGAGAGTTCAGAAAATTCCTTGGTGAGCAAACACCTGATTTCCTTGACAAATGGAGAGAGGTAGCTGCCAAGGGTAACACCAAGCTAGACTATTAGCTAGTTAGTAAAATCTTATAATAATCTGATTTTGCTAACAGTGATGGAACCATCACTTTGAAACCCTAAAATCTGTCAGTCATGGATATGCTTCTGGACAGAAATGGCAATAAAAAGAACATGGTGACTACCACCAGGAGTATGCTGGAGCCAGCTCTAGTATACTGGCTCTGTAGGCCCAATTGTTCAATTTTCATTGTATTTACAGTAAACTTCAGTCAAGGGCTTGATTTATTGTTTTGTTGATTGCACAGACTTAAGAAAATGTTGGAGAAAATGTTGATAATGCAGGTTCAGCTGCAGAGAGCTAGTTGTTAAATATCTACTAGCATACCCCCAACTTACAATAATGCAGTTAGAAAGGAGAAAAGCTCCACAACTTAGCCCTGTATAATTGTAATGGCCAAAATAGGTCCTGAAGAAGAAATGAAAAAAGGCCACCTCCCTCTACACATGAGGTTCTATGGATGTAGAACCCTGAATGTACTATCAGATTTGGTTGATTCTGTTGGTTAGTTTTGCTGAATTGCCTTTTAAAAAATTCTTTCTAAGGGATGGCTCAGTGAGTAAGCGAGGAAGGATATATCGAGAAATGAAGGTGATGATAACGAGACACAGAACCGCATCTTGGAGATCATCAAATTCAACCTCTTTTATGGAGTAGGAAATTGAAATGTTCTATGATATCCTGTCTTGTACAGGCAGTTCCCAGCTTACAAACAGGGTGTGTTCCAAAGGCTGATCTGGAAATTGACCATTTGACCCTTGGAACATGTCTTCCCATAGAAACAATGTCATACGGCATTTGTTTAATTTCCAGTTGTATGCTGGAGATCTCTATTGTGTTTCTTCCTAAATCCAGACTTCCTCTGAACTTCCCTATTTCTTGTAAAGTGGCCACTACCCTTCTAGTCACCCAGATTTGGAGCCTTAAAAGTCCCTCAATTTAGGCAGCGAGGTGGTGCAACACTGGGCCTGAATTTAGATCTAGCCTCAGACGCTTCCCAGCTGTGTGAGCCAGGGCAGATCACTTAACATGTGCTTTAGTAGGTGTGTTTGCCTCAGTTTCCTCATCTGCAAAACAGTACTTCCCAGGGTTCTTGTGAGGATCAAATAAGATAATTGTAAAACACTTAGCTGAGCACCTGACACGTAGTTAACGCTATATAAATGTTGGCTATTAGTGTCAATATTATAATAAGGAAAAGACTAATGGTTTGGGTATGAGAAACCCTAAGTAAAAATTCCAGGTCTGTCACTTACTGTCTGTGAGACCCTAGGCCAATCATATAGTCTTCCTGGGTCTGTTTTCTCATCCTCAGAATGATATTGGCTTAAAGACTTCTGAGGTTCCTTTCAGTACTAAATAGATGATCCTTTGTTCTTTCATTCTTTGACTTTCTGTTTCCCCTCCTCCCCCATATCCAAGTGGTTGCCAAGTCTTATTCTGTCTCCACATCTCTTGCATCTGTTCCCTTCTCTTCTTCACTCATTCAGCTACCACTCCTCTCTCCATGGACTCCTAATCGATCTTCCTGTCTCCATTTTCACTACCTTCTCCCTTAAAACCACCACCTACCCTGGGAGGAGACGTGGTAGGGAGAAGTTACAGGGAACAATGGCCCAAGAGGAACAGTACCAAGAAAATCCCAATCAGAGGTAGTGAAGAGGAACGAAGAGTTTCTGACCATTAGGCTACCTGGTGGTTGCCATATGTAAGCCTCATATTTAAGTCAGGAACTGTCTAAATACTTCAAGGAGATAAATTTTTCTGACTGTGGCATTATTTCTTCTAGGATGACACATCAGGAGATTACAGGAAAGTTCTACTCATACTCTGTGGAGGCGATGACTAAAATTCAGTCTACGCTGGACTGAAGCAAGTCAAGAGCCTGAGATTTGGGCTGGTTTTATTATTATTTGGCTTCATTTTTCTATAAGGCTGTTTAGAGTTTCCTAAAAATGCTTATTGTCAATTAAAAACACTGTAGTTATCTTTTAATATAAATTATCAGCTACTGCTCAGTTTTTTTGATGCATTTAGAGCTAGATTTTCTTATTTTTAAATTCATACTCAAAGAACTTTCAAAAGATTTTTTTCTCAATGCTATTTCTAGAGAAATGAGAACATTCAATATTACTTTTATTAAAAAAATGTTTCTTCGATGACTTTTTTGTTTTTTACATACCCAATTGAATGGTGACGAAATTGTTTGAAATTTTCCCGCGGGTGGTGGTTGTCCATACAAAAGAAGATTGGGGGCTTGATAGACCATCAGTTTTTCTGCAACTTCACATCACCTCCCACGTCCTCAGCCCCATCCCTAAACCCTACTGCTTTGTCTGTCTTTTTGATCTGAGGGTTGTGCTATCATCTTGGCAAGAAAACTCATCATTTTATCTCTTCACATAACTACAGAAAGAAAATATCCACACTTCTGCTCCTGTTTTTATGGTGGGGTTGGATCTAGCAATAACAGATCTGAGGGTCAGGAATGCTGGCTACCACCTGTAATCCCTGATACGAGGGGAGGCTGAGGCTGGTGGAGCTGTCGAGCAAGGGGGTTTTCAGCTACAGTAGAGCTAAAGCTGATTAGGTGTCTGCATTAAGTCTGGCAACAGTATGGAAGGTAGGGAGAAGAGGATCAAACCAGGTCAGAAGCATCAGGTAAAAGCTTCCCTGCCAGTCAGCAGTGGGGCTGGCCCCATGAGTGGCCATTGTAGTTCCAACCTGGGCAAGACAGGAAAAGATATTTAAAAAAAAAAAAAGATCTGATCTATTGTGTTTAGTTTCAAAAGCTCAATTTCAGATGTGTTTAGTTTGGGAAACTTACAATCCAGCAACATTATCACAAATAAAAATCATTTACCTCTAGATTCGTCCACAATTAAAAAAAAAAAAAAGCTGCTTGTCTCTGAGGATACCCTGAATAACCCAAATTCTGAGTGTGCTTCTGTCTATCACTTCATTCTGGAATTAGAAACAAATGACTAATCTTCTGCAGGATGATGACTTTATTGTTTTGTGCCTTGACTAATCCAATGAGGGATGAAGACATTTTGCAAATGTCAACCTCAGAGCCATAATCCATGATTTCTTTTTTCTGAAATGTAAAAATTTGGTGGCACTGGTGGTACAGGGGACCATCTACCCACAAATGCAGTCTGCACCTTTTTTCCCATAAGGGCTGGGGAGGAAAGTGGGCCCAGGGGACAGCCAACCCAGTAAGGGAATCATGGAGTAGTAGTGCTACTGCAGACCAAGAGGTGCAACACAGGGACCATAGTTTCTACTGGGGAAGAGGCCGTGCTCTCCTAGATATTAATGTCCTGGGGCCAAACCCCATTTTCCTCACACTAATTGCAACTCTGATCAAACAAAATGTGCAGAGATGGCCCTATACCTGACTAATGAGCTAAATTCTGTTGACAGAGCTGCCTTATTCTCCCTTTTTATAATCTATAAAATAATTCTCTTTTACATAGTGCCTTTGGACTCTAGAACCAGTGCAAATGTCTAGCTTAGTAATACATTTATGCTTTGATATTTTAGTATAAAAATGATTTTCATTTAAATGTAGTATATGGCTTTCCTATCTAAATTTAATAAAGCATGGTACCTTTATAACTGAGAGTAATCTTTTTCTTCCTGGGTTACAGTTTTCTGTTTCTGAATTAAATTTCTGATCCTGGCAAAAATATATATATATTTTTGGAGCTCCTGTGCCATGTTCAGCTACCATTAGAGCATTAGCATACTAGATAACTAGTTAGAATCAGACAGATTTTTTTAGATGTCCATGAAAACAAATTCTCAGGGGCATTAAATAATCCCCAAATGATCTGAAAGAAATAACACACCTACTAAAGCATTTGATTACTCTTTGAACAATAATTATTGGAGAATCTATTAATCACATTTGCTTTTTTTGTCCACTCTGTAACACCTATTATGCTTTAGATAGGTGGAAACCAATGATTTTTTTAAATTTGGTGATAGAAACTATGAAAAGTGTCTAAACTGCTGATGTATTTATAGTAAATTGTTCATCATTTTGGCTAATAATAAAGACTAGTGGTACAGAAACTCCAAAAGAGTATATATTGCTAAGCCAGTTATATGTGGGTGCAGCATATACAGCTAGAGGTGGCAAGCTCTCCCTTCCATCTCTACTGCCAAGGTGCAAAATAGTGGGGGGGAACTGGCAAGAGTTGGTTCCAATGCCCCAGATGGCTTGTTAGCTGCCTGGTGCTCAGCTGAGGTGGGGACCCCTAGGGCATTAATGTCAAGCTCACTGCATATTGACTTAGTTTTAAAATATATTATTATCTACATTTTATTGTATTTATATTTTTATTTTGTTAAGTATTTCTCAATTACATTTTAATTTGGTTCCAGCCTCAGGTTGCCTGTGACACCTTTGACTTAGGGCAGCAAAAGTTACAGAACTAAGTTGGCTACAACACCCCAGAGTCCTAAGTCACCACAAAAATTGATGACTTCCTCCCCTGCCACAATTTTTCAAATGTTAGCCCTTTGTCAGGAGCACTCACAGAAAGAAGTGGACCTGGGTTCATTTTGGGATATTTCTCCCTATGCTTGCTTATAGCCCCACTCAGAACATCTGGAAAAATCACTACCTAATAGTAAGGGGTCAGTATAAGTACAGCAAAAAATTGAAGGGGTTCTAGTGTCAAAGGATCTGAGTTCAAATCCCATTTCTGACAGTATCTGTGTGAATTTGGACAAATATGTTTAACCTCTATGTGCTTCAGTTCTCATCTATAAAATAAGAAGGCTTTAAGTTTCCTTCCAGGTTGATGATCCTATTTCCATTTCTACAACATCTCTCATGGATGTCCCCTACTCTCCAGGCCCTCATCACCTGGCTATTGCAAAAACTTCCTTATTGGTCTCCCTAAAGTCCCTCCACATAGTCACTAGGTTGACTTTTCTAAATTGTCACTCCGTTGCTCAACAAACTCCAGTGATTCCCTATTGCTTCCAAGATAACTACAAAAATCTCTTCTCAGCCTGCACCCTTACTACCTTTCAAGTCTTTTTATACTTTATTCATTCTTGCACTTGGTTATCTCACCAAACAGGCTTACTGGTTGCTCCTTAAACACAATACTTCATATCTCTGACTTTGCATTGACTGTCCCCCATGCCTAGAAAACTCTTCCTCCTCACTTCTTTTTCCTGGAGTCTAGATTTCCTTCAGGACTCAGTTCCAGCATCACCTTGGATCAGAGCCTCACCTGATCCCCACTTTCCCTCACTCCTTTTCCAAACCACCTTGTCTTCAATTTGTACCTGGTCTTTACATTCTCATAGGTATATATAGGCTCCCCCATTAGAATGTAAGCTCCTGGAGGAAAGGCAACCGTTTCACTTTTGTCTTTTTATCCTCAGGGCTTAATGTAGTGCCAGTATGGTATGTGAAAGATAAAATGACTGAAGAAACAAAGGTTTGATCTTCTGAGCATATCAGTTTATTAAGCAATGCATGGCAATTGCCCAACAAATCTGGACCAGTCGCCTTCCTCCCCTTTGGTACTGAGTCCTGAATACAAGGGGAAACAAACTCATACCTTAAAAACAATGAAAGCCAATTAATTGAAAGAAAATTATATAATATTAGGTAATCTGATTTCTAATTGTATGAAAGATTAGGGATTTTCCATGTTGAGGGGGGAGAGTGAACAGGTACAATTCACTGAATTCAGAAAAAGAGATTTCCCACTCCCCTGTGTCTGAACAATCAAAGAAACACAAACAATAACTGATTGATCAGTAAGGAGTTAGTTTTCAGAAAAGACATGAATTGCTTGAGATGTAAAGTTGTGAGCAAACTCTTTGTATCAGTCTTTGGATCCGCCTGGGTTTCTGATCGGTATAACCTAAATCTTTGGATAAGGGTCTCTAAGCAGCTGAGAAGTGGTCTAGCTTCCCAGCCACACAACACAGGGCTAGGTTCAAACAATAAAATAAGGTTTTCTCTCAATTCCCACAATTGAATAAAATTTTCTCATAAGACAGAAGTAGAACTATTGAGTAGAAAGGAAACAGAGCTAGCTCCAGAACTGAGTTACAAGATGGGAGTCAGTGGGGTTCACTCAATTCCCATAATTAACCACTTGCAGTCCTCATACCCCCCAATTCCCTCACTAGGTACATAGTGCTGTGGCATTTAAAAAATTAAAGAGACATAATTTCTGGGTAATTAGTCATTTTATTAATAATGCTGAAAATTAGGAGTTAGGGGTGCTTGAGACCCCAAAATACCAACACGCTGGGTCCTGTCAAATGAATTGGACTCAAGCCATCTCTCAGCCAAAGAAAAGCAAAGTTTGTTAAAAGTTCACCATAATGGGTAGACTCTTAAGGAGCCTCAGTATCTGTGACACTTGCATTGGGCAAACAGGCCAGAACCATCTGACACAGAGCAAGTCTATGCTAAGAAGTTCTATGGTGCTCTCACACCACATGGAGGCAAGATGGGGGTCTTATATAAAGAAAGATTGTGGGAGGAATCTAGGGGTGGTCTAGAGAAGGAGTTTGGGGAGGGTCTTCAGGAGGAGTCAAATGAGGTCAGACTCCAGTAATGAGTTTGGGAAGGGTCTTAGGATCAAGGGTGGGGGCTAGCTGGATAATGGAGGGCTAAGCTAGTAACAGAGGTTTGGGCCAACAACGAAAGGCTTATGGCCTCATGCAAATGCCTCATGAAATGGGAAGATTCAATCAGAGTTCAAGGGGGTTCCCAGAGCCTGTACCTCAGCAATGCTAGCACTTTAATAAAAGGTCAGTGGTAATCTTGAATGCCAAAGATAATCATAGCTGTGAGCTCAAGGCTTACGTGCCCTTGGAAGAGGGGTATTCCTGAGGATGGAAAGCAGCTCTGCTTGGTTAACAATTAATGAGAGAAAGAATATTACAATGAGAGGAAGGACCTAATGAACTTTGATTATATAATTTCCTTTTAAGTAACCCCCGGTCTTAGACAATCTATTCAAAGAATTTATCCCTCCCAAACCTGAGTAGAGCACCACACTTCTCCACCTGGGTGGGGTCTGAATAAGATTATTAAGAAAGTTAATCCAGTTTCATTATCAACAATCTCTAACAGAGACTAAACTTTCTGAAATAATGACTTTAGAGAAAGGGGGAACTCTAGATCTCTCCAAATCATTAGTTACTAATAATCATTTCTCTCTGTACTTACTTAATAAATGCTTGTTGGTTAATGGAAACCAACATCCTTTTCTAACACATTTCACAAAATTATTGGAAAATTATAAAAATTAAAAGGAGCCCAATGCAGAACTCCCAAGACCATAGAGACCATCCAGTGAGCACCCTCTCTGTATAAATCCACATTTATATTACATAATGAAGAGGTTTACTCAAAGAGGGTTAGGGTTGCCTGAGACCCCAAAATACCAACACCCCGGGTCCTGCTGAAAGAATTTGACTCAAGTCTTCTCAGCCAAAGCAAGTTTATTAATAGTTCGCCATATTGGGTAGACTCTTAAGGAGCCTAGGTATCTGTGATGCTTGCATTGGGCAAGCAGGACAGAGTAAGTCTGTGCTAGGGCATTCTGTGGTGCTCTCACATCACATGGAAG
>CM053585.1:95567761-95586727 GCA_028646515.1 Pseudochirops corinnae | reverse complement strand
GGGAGGGTCTTCAGGAGGAGTTAATGAGGTCAATGCAAGAGTGGATTGATATTTTGATAGGCTCAAGGGTGGGAAGCAGATGGACAATGGAGGGCCAGGCTAGTAACAGAGGTTTGGGCCCAGCCACAATGAAATACTGATGGCCTCTGAAAATGCCTCATCAAGTGGGAAGATTCAATCAGACTTCAAGGGGGTTCCCAGAACCTGTACCTCAAAGATTCAAAGACAACTCAAGGGGGGTCCCAGAGCCTATACCTCATCATTAATAGACAAATAGTCTACTGGGCTCTCCTTTCTCCTATCTGCACTAGCTTCCTGCTACAATTTTGTATGGCTCCCATAGAGCAATTCCAGGTATTATTTTTAGACAATGGCAGAATTCTATACAGATCTTTCTATGTTGTTGGGTGCAGCCTGTTGCCCCCACAGTGGGAAAGGCCTCCAAGAACTCTATGTGGCAAAAATGTTAAGGAGATTTAAATATGGTGATTTACAAAGTTGTGCTGGAGCAAGCTCTAACCCACTGGGTTGTTAAAATTTCAGTGTTAGGGTTGGAACCTCAGAAAGCAATCACCACAAATCTGCCAGGTGGTGCAGTGGACTGACTGCCAGGCTTGGAGTCAGGAAGTCTTATTTAATTTCCTGAGTTCAAATATGGCCTCAGATACTTCCTAGATCCGGGCAAGTCACTTAACCCTGTTTGGCTCAATTTCCTCATCTGTAAAATGAGCTGGAGAAGGAAATGGCAAACCAAGTCCAGTATGGTTGCCAAGAAAACCCCAAATGGGGTCCTGAAGAGTCAGACACTACAGAAAAGACCAAACAACAACAAATCTGGGCTTGATTTGTTTTGGTGATTGTCTAGGACTTAAATGCTAATAATGCAGATTAAACTTAAAAGTTTATGTGCATACATTTCCCGATTCTCTTACCTGTAAGAGGGCAGGTTCTATCACATTACATCTCTGTATTGGTCTATAAACACGGCTTGTGTTTATAGTAGAAGTCTAGTAGAAGACCCAGAGAACAAAGACATCACCAGACTGGAGACTGATAATAACACATGTATATAGCTCTTTTAAAGTTTGTGAAGTGCTTTACGTCCATCATCTCATTTGAGCCTCATGACACCTCTGGGTCACTACAAACCTTGATGTCTTCTTTCCTTCCTCTGAGATCTGGAAGTGGTGTCCCTCCAGCAAAAGGTTCATCCTCCATTTGTTTAGGAGTAAAAACACATTCCAATTTAGGATGGAAGGAGCCTCAGAGGCCCATATGATTGGACAGAGTGCTGCATTTGGAGTGACAAGACACCTGAGCTGGACACCCACCTCAGGCACTTGGGTGCTTTGTGACCCTAGGCATGTCACCTGATTTCTCTAGGCATCAGCTCCTTCTGTAAAATAAGAGGGCTGGAATCTGTGACTCCTAAAATCCTGATTCTAAATCTATGATTCAATCCTGCATTTCACTGATAAGGAAGTTGATGCCTGGGGAGGTTTTTGTCTAGTCTCTCTTCCCAGAGGCAGTCTTTTCTTAAATATTTAAGTATTTCTCTTCAGCAATTGAATGTGATTTTTCAGATCACCCTCGAGGTGGGGGTGAGGATGAGAAGTAGGAAGGGAAGCAGATTTTTCTCTAAGGCCTAAACATGTATTCTCTTAGGGGATATCATTTTGCAGAAGTGGAAAGGAAGGACAAAAATATTTCCACTATATAGTTATAGAATATCATCTCTCCTAAAAGACCACTGTAGATGAGATAGGAAGTGGTTCACAACATAGCTAGTTAGTGGCAGGAGTTGGATTTGAACCTGTTTCCTGATGCCAATCTGGTGTTCTTTCTACAATATCACACTGCCTGCCACTGAGGGCTACAGTGTAGACGTGTCCAGCCAAGTTAAGAAAGGCCCTTCACCAGAAGGTTGGTCTCCAGGGCATGAAAACTGGGGGATTACAGCAACTCATGAGGCAATTTACCAAAGCTTAATTTACTAAAGAATTGTGATCTCAGCTCATGGGAGGAACATCCATACCTATAAAGATTACGGATCCTTTATTTATGTAAAGGTACCAGGGGTAGGGACAAATCCCCTGTTCTGTGAAGTTTGGATTCAGTCAAAAAGGGGCTAGACTTGAGGACCTAGAGAGCCACAAGTGTCCTGGAGGCTGCAGGTTCCCCACCCCTGGTAGACATATAACATTTTACCCAACCAACAAATACTATGTGCCAGTACACTTACTTTATGTAAGTCATTGAACCTCTCTCAGCTTTGGTTTCCTTTTTCATTAAATGATGTAATTGGATTAAATGATCACTAAGGTTCCTTTTCATGCTAAAGCCTATGATCCCAGCACATAGGGCTAGTCAAGAAAGGCACTGTATTATAAAGAGAAGTGGGAAACCTGGAAACCAGGAAAAGGTTCTGTCATTTAATAGCCAAGAAAACCCCAAGTGGGCTCACAAAGAGTTGGACACCACTGACAGAACTCAACAAAATGACTTCAGACAAGTCACTTCACAGGATTACTGGCATATCTCTAGGACTCAGTAAAATGAAGAGCTGGATAATATTTAAAGTCCTTTCCATCTTGAAATCCCAGGATCTCAAGTCTCTTTTCGTTTTGGGGTCTTAATTTCTCTATCTGTAAAATCAAGAGATCTTCAGAAAAAAAGCACTGATTTTGAAGTTGTGAGGATATGGATTCAAATCTGACCCCACTGCTTACCTCCACTGTTACTTTTTGGTAACAAAAACCAAATCTTGACTCTACTTCACCTGTTTTCTCTTAAAATAAAGCAAGTTGGATGTTACTAGACTGACCTTTAAAGTCCTTTCCAAGTGTAAAAGCCACAACTATAATAAATTGATGACTATACATTTCCAGCCTCTAAATCCTATGATCTCCTTACTTCGTCTCTCGAGGCCTCATTTTCTTCACCTATAAAGGGAAGAGGCTCTTCTCCAAGGTCCCCTGTCCAGATCTGCATCATCCCGAGGATTTTGAGTTGATCGGAACAGGTAGACTGGCATGAGTGGCAGAGGACCACTAAGTCGGGAGTCCTGGGCTCAAACCTCTGTCACGCACCAGCTGTGTGACTTTGGCCAAGTCATCCTAGAGGTTCATCGGAACTTCTGGGAGACTCAGTTTCCTCCTCTGTTAAATGAGAGCCCTGGGCTTGATGACTCTAAGAGCAAAAAAGTCAATTCTCAGAGGCTCCAGAATGCGCCCTGGGTCTCCTACCCGAGGTTCCCCGTTGCGGGACGGAGAAGGAGTTCCTGCTTCCCCTCCTTTCTTCCCTTCTCTCCGAAGTCATTCTTTCTCCCTCTCTCATCTCCTCTTTCCCTCCCTCTATTCCTCCCTCCTCCCTCCCTAGATACTCTTCCTCCTCTTCCCCTCCCTCTTCTCTGCCCTCCCCTTGCTCTCTCCCTCCCTTCTCGCTCCTCCCTATCTCTTCCTCCAAGACTGGGCGATCTTTTTCTCCTTCTTGCTCCCCCCCCTTTTCCCTCCTTCCTCTTTCTCCCCCCTCCCCTTGCTCTCGCCCCGCCCCTCCCCTCCCTCTCGCTTCTTCCTTCCTCCTTCCCTTCTCCTCCAGGCCCAGGGCGCGCTCCTCCCCCGCCCAACCTCTCCTACTACTCATCCTGCCCAGGCCCGCCCGAGCCCGTGGCTGTGCACAGAGGTAAGGCAGCGCACGCATGCGCGGGGGCCCGTTGTAGGGGGGCGGGGCGAGGCCGGGCGGGGCGGGGCGGGCGGGAGGCGGGCCGAGCTGAGCGCTGCGGGGCGACAATGGACGCGGCGGTTGTGGCGGAGGAGGAGTCTCTGTGAAAGCGCGGTGGTCGGCGCGGTGGGGGCCGGACCATGTCGGGGGCGCCGCTGGGCCGCGCTCCCTGAAGTGGGTTGCCAGCGCTGGAGCCGGCGGAGTTCCCGGGCTTCCCATGGGCTCGCTGAGCAGCCGGGTGCTGCGCCGAGCCGGGAGCCGGGCCGTTCAGGAGCGGGGCTCCGAGGCAGGGAGCGCGGCGGGGCCGGGCGGCGGGGGCGCCCCCCGGGGGAGCGCCTGCTACTGCCGGGGCGGCCGCAAGCGCAAGCGCAGCAGCGGCTCCTTCTGCTACTGCGAGCCCGGCTCGGAGGACGAGGACGAAGACGACGACGAGGGGGACGAGCAGGAGCGGCTCCTCAACACCCCCCGCAGGTGCGCCCCCGAGCTCCCCTTCCCCTCCCTCGAGGCTCCTTCCCCCGCGGTCCGTGAGGTTGACCTTGTCAGAAGCGTTGACACCTGTATTTGAAGAGAATCGGTGTCTTCGGTAACCCGGTGTATTTTATTTGACTCGTTATTGGGAGGTGGGGTCCCCCGGGCCTCCCCAGGTGTTTAGGATTCCCCCTCCCCCAACGCTTCCAACTTCCTCATTTCACAGAAACTGAGGCCCAGAGAGGAAATGACTTGCTTAAGATCTCATGGGTCAGTGCCGACTGTCCTAGTTTGGTGAAAGCAGACGGAATCGGGACCTTCTGGGTGCCAGCCTTGCCTCCATAGACAGACAAGTCATTGACTTTCTCTGGGCCTCGGTTTCCCTATCTGCAAAAAGACGATAGGTCTTATGTCTTACCTGGACTTCCTACCTCAAAGAGCTGTTAGGAGGAAAAGCTCTTTGTAAGTCTTAAAGCTTTACTCTACGTTATCTTGTTCTCATTCTACAGATGAAGAATTGAGATCTCCGCAGGGAAAATACTTGTGCTCGAGGTTACAGAATTTGAACCCAAATCTCCTGACTCAAAAGACGGTGTTCTTTGCTCTCTGGAGAAAGGAAGGGTTGCAGTGCATGGGGAAAATCGCCGAGTTCTGAGTCAGAAGACCAGGGCTTGCATTCTGTCTGGCTAGTTACTTAATTGGACAAGGTCCCTGACTTCTCTGCTCTGGGCCTCAACTTCCTCATCTGTAAAATGAGTGGGTTAGGCTATCATTCGGGTCCCTTTCAGCTTTGAATCCTATAATTTCATGAATCTGATTGTGTTTGTATATTACAGAGGAAAGAGCTGCCAGGCTGTTATTATAGTGTGCCAGTAATTGCCCCTAGCTGAGGGAAACGCCAAGTCAATGCATGGATCTCCTTCATAAAACACTTTTAACACCAACCTTGTTTAATCACCATGTAATGTATTTTTGTCTTCCGGGAGTGGGTGTCTGTAGAATAACCAGCCGTTCATCCGGTTGCCTTTAATAGTTCACAAATATAATTTTAGATATCTAACCATGCAACCCTGTCGCCCCCTCATTGGAAGAGGAAAATCTGGAACAATTATCCTTTACCAAGGTGCTGTGCTTATGTTGCTAACAACAATTTGTTAGTGGAGTCTCTGAAACATTAGTTTATTTCAAAGCCTCTGCTATTTTTAAGTTGACTTTAAAATATAGATACTTTAGGTGTTTACTTCCTGCTTAGTTATTTTGAAAACAAATATATTTATGTTTAACAGCTTAAGGTTCCAGAAGCTTCTGAATTCGTTGAATGATTGGTTGCTGACAAGTAAAAAATACAATGTAAAACAAATAGAAGGGTACAGGCTCATCCAACTTTTAGAACTGGAAGGGAAGCTGTGTAACCCAACCTCTTTATATATAGCTAAAGCTCAAAGAAGTACTAAAGCTAGTTAGTAGCAGAACTGATGGGGCCACTGTCACAAAGTGGTTTTTGAAAAACTAAACTCTCCTGGTTTAATTTTGTTTGCTTGTTTTAACTTCTCAAGAAAGGAAATACCACATGAGTGATCTGAAAGTGATGGATAGACCTCTGCCAAGGCCTCTCACCTGTTGATTGCATTTTGAGGCAGCAACCTTTATGGCCCTTTGGTCTTTTTTTCCTTCAAGAAAGGAACATGTTTTTTTACTAAAAGTCATTTTAAGTACTATCTCCTTTTTATTGCAGAAGTAAAATACAGCATAAATATCAGTCAGCAAGCCTGTGATATGATAGGCACTGGGAATATAAATCATAATCAGTATTGAAAGAATTAAGTGATGGTCCCCAAGTGAATTAAAGTTGTTGATACATCTTGATCTTTTGTACATATTATTCTCAGAATTTCAGATTAGAACTGTTCAAAAAAGGAATGAGCTTCTTCAGTAATTCTTGGGTTTTCAGTTACTGGAGGTCTTCAAAGAAAGGCTCAATGACTACATGTTGGACATAGGTCATAAGGCTCTTATTTATAGAGGACTAGATAATCTTTTGAGGTTGTTAGATGCACAAAAAAAGTTATAAAATTTTGAGACATAAGTGAGCATGTCTGAAGTTTGCACTTAAGTGTTATATCTATATGTAACTTTGTGTTGTTTTTGTTTTTGCTTCCCCAGAAAAAAATTAAAAAGCACGTCCAAGTATATTTATCAGACGTTATTTTTGAATGGGGAGAATAGTGATATTAAGATTTGTGCTCTAGGAGAAGAATGGAGCTTACACAAAATATACTTGTGTCAGGTAAGTATTCTGTTTATCCAGATGATCTAGAGTTGCTCAAATTTAGTTTGTTCTAAAGGGTATTACTTCTCATTGTCCTTTATAGTAATCATCTATTTTCACGAGTAATAATTATTTATTGAACCCAGTAGTCTAATTGAAAAGCTATCTTCCAATTTAGTTACTTATGCAGAGCCTTCAAAAAAAAGTCTGTTTTAGCTTAACCATAAGCTAGAAAAGATTTGGATATTTTCTTCATTGTTAAACTAGTTCTGCCTCTATTGTTATCTCAATAATTTATTTACTAGAAATTCCTTCAATAAGAAGGGGAAGGTATAGAATAGAAGAGAAGAAAGAAAAGTGTTAGTACTAATTAAAGGTAGGGTTGCAAAATATGTGTATGTTTGGTTTGTTAGAATTCTTGTTGACTCAGCATATTGCCTCCTTCCCAACATGTATCAGGTAGCATAAATTTGTTGTAAAATATAGGAAGCTACACCAGTAATAATCAATTTGTATAATGCAATAAGGTTAGCAAAATACTCTTCTTAAAAGGTAAATAATTCTAATCTTATCCCTATTTTAAAGGTGAGTAAACCAAATTTCAAGTTAAATTATTTTCCAGGGTTCCCATAAGCATTAAGTGTTCAAAGCAGCATTTGAACCCAGGTCTTCCTCAACTCTCAGTCCACACATTATTTAAATTGAATCAAACTGCCATTGGCCATGGCATTTTAATAACCTAAGTTACTTAGCTTTACATGATAGTAGTTTACATTTATATAGTACTTTTCATAGCTCATTTTATCCTGAAGAGTATCCAGTGAAAAGGACATCCAAGGATTCCTGGTGAAGGTTGACTTGAGTGCTTGACTTATGAAGATAAGTTGAGGGAACTGGGCATATTTACTTGGAGAAGAGATGACCTGGGAGGTGGAACATCTGAAGTTTAAATATTAGAAGCGCTCTTGTGGAGAAGGGATTAAATTTGTTCTTTTTTGGCTCCAGAGTCAAGAACAGTGGATGCAAAGAAGCAAATTGAGGCTAGGAAAAATTTCCCAAACATTAGAACTGTACAAAAGTGCATTGGGTCTGGGAGGTACTGGCTTTCCCCTCCTTGCAGGTCTTCAAGCAGAGGTTGGATGGTCACTTCTCAAGTATGTTACAAAGGGGGTTCTTTTTGTGTATTAGTTGTATTAGATGGGCCTTGAGGTTCCCTCCAGTCTTCAAATCCTGTGATTCTTTGATCTTCCTAATATTTCTGCAAAATAGGTAGTGAAAATCCCATATTGGCCTGAATGAATGAATGAAAAAAGCATTTCTTAAGTTCTTATACTGCGCTAAATTCTGGGGATACAAATAGACAAGACAGTCCCAGCTCTCAAGGAGCTCACCTTCTATTGGAAGAGAGAAGACATCAAAAAGTTTTCAGCAATTAGATGGGAGGGTCCTGTGGGTCTTAGAATACAACAGCAAAAGCCTCTTTTTTAATACCATTCTACTGATAAAATCATGTGCATTTCTGATGTTGAGACATTTGACAGTGCCAAGGACTTTGCTGACAAAAACTGTTCTTTTCTAGGTCTTTAGTAGCTATGGCTGCAACACCTTGGAGGAGCAGTCACCAGGCTGCTTGTCCACAGAGAATTACTGTCCAGGATAATGGCTAAGGACACTGGGCTGGAAGTATTGATCTTCCCAAGGCTCTTGGGTTTAGGGTTCTGGGCTGTCTCCATGAGGGTCTGAGGGGAGATGGGGATGATAATGGTTTGACTTGTCTGGGACATGTTGCCTCCTATCTCTCAGGTTGCCTTGCCACTTGAACTAGAATGTTTACCTGCTCTGTGAGTGGCAGTTGGTAGGAATATCTGGTCCCTTCCACACAGGAGCTACTTTCTTGAATGATGGCTGGGAGCACTGGTCTGAAAGCAGGACCCAGTGGTATGGGAGTGGGTGGGGAGGTGGGAAGAGATGTTATGCTGCTTTCAGGGCTCTTGTGTTTAGCTGGCTATTGATGGCAGTTAGTTGATGGTGGTGGTGACAAGGAGTGGGCCCTATCTCCATGGCAACCTTTTCCCCTAGGCATTTAGGGTCGCCTAGCTTTCCAGTGATAGAGTTAGGAAGACCTGAGTTCAAATTCAGCCTCAGATACTTCATAGCTCTGTGACTCTGGGCAAATCACTTAACTTCTGTCTACTTCAAGTTTCCTCAACTGTAAAGTGAGAATAATAACAGCACCTCTCCCCCCAGGGTTATTATGGAGATTAAATGAGATAATATTTGCAAAAGATTTAGTGCAATGCCTGGCACATCTAAGACACTTTTTAAAAATACTTATCCCTCTCTTTTCCTCCCCTATCCTTCAGTTATATAGGGATTATATGGACCTGGTACCCCCAGAATGAGATCTCTTATGGAAAAAAAAAATAAAGATTTGTACTACAAGTTAATGTATTTATGAGTTGCATTTAAGTTTTATGTAAACCAGAAATTCATTCCACATTTGGATGCATTATTTATCTTCCCTATTTTGCAGATGAGGAAATTAAGACTCAGAGAGATAACAAGATTTACCCAAGGTCATAGAGAGTCAAGACTCTAACCCAGAACTCAACTGCTGATCCAGTGTTCTTTCAATATACTATACCTTGTTTATCTATACCTAACTATATGTTGTTTATCATTGAGATCTAATTTGAATGTTTTATATTTTCTAGTCTGGCTACTTTTCCAGTATGTTTAGTGGATCTTGGAAAGAATCAAGCATGAATACTATTGAACTGGAGATTCCTGACCAAAATATCGATGTAGAAGGTAAAGAATTTTTTCCTCCTAAATATGATTAATTTATTTGAAGCCAGTAAGTAGTTTTAAAAATCTTTTATCTTCTATGCCTAGCTTATAGTCAGCATTTAATAAAAGTTTTAATAACTTTTGTTAAACCCTGAGCATTCTTTGAGAATAAGGACAGATAATTTAATATAAATCTGTTACCATGAATTATAATTACATTTTCACTATATGGTTAGTTTGCTGGTATGTCTCCTTTTTATCCTTTAATTATATGCTTATTTACTCTCCTTTCTAAAGTGTTGTTTAGATGCCTCTCTTCTACCTTTCCACTTCTGTCTTTACATCTCGCTTGCTTGCTCCCATCTAATCCAGTTATTCATTAGTGGAGCGAGTTAGGATGAGGTGGTGATTAGCCCTTTGTGGATGTCTTGAATCCAGACTCCTTAATATGTTAATCTTAGCTGGTTAAGTTTGACCTATGCTGGAGAGGTTCAACTAATTTGTGCCACATAGTAACTTGCTAATTCATTGGTTCCATCTTTAAATTATCACCGCTAAAGATAACAAATTATTAGCATTTTGGATTGTTGCACTTGTTTTAGATGCTTTGTTATAATAGAATGATAATAGTTAACGTTTTAATGTTTACAAACTGCTTTGGTATAGTCTCCTTTGATATTACCCAGCTGTGAGGTAGATGCTGTTTTTATCCCTGTTTTACAGATAAGGAAACTCTATTTGAGAGGGTTTAAGTCACTTGCCCAGGGTCTCACAGCAAGTAAGTGACTGAAGTGGAATTTGAATCCAGGTCTTCCTTAGCCTCCAGTCTAGCCTTCTGTTCTGTTGTGTCAAGATATTCTCCAGTCCTGACTTTGGTTGTGACGTTTAGTCTTTAGTTGTTTTCAGTGTTACAAAACAGACTGTGGAATTTATAATTAATAGCTCATTCGCATTTTTTAATATGTACATTTACTTTCAGCACTGCAGGTGGCATTTGGCTCTTTATATCGAGATGATGTCTTAATAAAGCCCAGCCGAGTTATTGCCATTTTGGCAGCAGCTTGTATGCTGCAGCTGGTAAGTGCCCTGCCCCAACGCAGGTTCAGTTATGATATCCTTCTGTGGTTCAGTGTGTATGTTCTGACATAAAAATGTGTGAATGCACTGTCAAAATCTTGTGGTTTAACTGAAAATAAATAATAACTTGTTCATATCAGAAGTGAGCATATTTTTTTGGCATGAACACTAGCTATAGTTAGTTGTATTATGGAAAAAATTGTTTACCTAGGTTCAAAAGATTTTTTATTTCTGATTTGTCTGATAACTGTCAAGCATATAACTTGTGGTTACCTGCTTATAACCACAAGTCATTTATTCTTTGCAAACCTTTTTTTAACTGCTGATAACATCATTTATATTGAAATTTCTTACGTATATCATACATAATTATGTCTAGTTGTACAATTACTACTGAGTTTGAAATTCTGGTAGTTTCTGCATTTTGTTTTTTAACTTTAATATCTTAGTTAATTGTTATAAATGACATTAATTTCTACATTAAGTTAACTTCTCTTCAATATTAGTTGTTTTCAAAATATACTTTACACAGAGGTTCTTTGATTAGAAAAAAAGTTTTGTACTTAGTAATCCAACTTCTTATTTCAAAGAAAAGTATACCTTTTTGTGCTTCTGTCCTTCTGTGATATCTGTTCTAAATTTGCTTTCTACATTTAAAAAATATTATTTGTTAACTACTTAGACCATGCATTTAAGGTTATTTCAGAAGTTTTTAATTTGAGTGAAAAGTGACAGTAGTATTTTGATATATTGAAGAAAGTTAATAAGCAGTTTATATTAATTTTTTACTGAGAAGGAATGTATTTTAAACTAATTAAAACAGTAATACTGTGGCTTCAAATACTTAAAAAAAGATAGGTCAGTGTACATACTCTTTTTATTAACGTGGATTAAAAATGCTTTATAATGGATTTCATGGGTTGTGGGAGGCAAAAAAAAATTACCTAATAGCCAATGCTCTTGAAATTGGCTTCTCTGAACTTAACTAGGCTGGTCCTTAGGTTTGTCTTGATACAGCCAAATGTGTTGGGCTCTTAGCCTGAGAGTCATCTCTAAGACCTGCCAAGCTTGTACCTTGCCAGAATAGCTTCAAAGAGTCACGGTTATTTCCATGCCAGGGTTAAGGAATCAGAGGAGGACTTTAGTATTGAAGGTTTTATAAAAATGCATCTTTCAAATATTGATAGGAATTATAAATTCCAACCTCTAGCCTCCCACGTTATCAGCTATCACATGGGGAAGAGCCCAAATTTTAGTAGGACAGTTATGAGAATAGATTTGTGGAGTTGGAAAAGACTTAGGGAGGTGAAGGTTAAGAGTCACTGTGGTCACCTCCTGCTTATTGCTGCTTCTTCCTCCCTTGCTTCCCTTCTAATACTTGAAGTATTAAAAGGAATATTTGCTGGATATTTTAGATAGTTTGAAAGTAGCATAATGAAGTATTTGCATTAATCTTATGCCTACTGTTGTTCTTAATAGATTTTTTTTCCTTTTAGTGGTTTAAGTGTGCTAATGTTTAAGAGCAGCACATATTTAAGCTTGTTTTCCCATGTGAAATGGGCATTTCCAGTGCTTATTTATGTTTACAGGATGGTTTAATACAACAGTGTGGTGAGACAATGAAGGAAACAATTAATGTGAAAACTGTATGTGGCTATTACACATCAGCAGGGACCTATGGATTAGATTCTGTAAAGAAAAAGTGAGTTGTCTTCTCTCCTCCAATCCCCCACCCCCTTTGGGATATCAGCTGCTTTGATCTCTTTAAAGGATGCTTAGTTGGTAAAAGAATAAGGAATTGACAGAATGATAGGAATATGGAATCACCTCATATCTAAGAAAGTGATGCTTAACACATGCTCCTCAAAGTGTCATCTTTTTATTTTTTAGTTTGAAATAAAGTGACCTACTTTTTGTAAAAACATTTGTGTATATTCAAAGTTATAGTTGGTCTTTAAGACACAGTTACTAAAATTTGTAAATGATGAGATAAAGGAGCTAATGTATATTGTGAAACTTTTGACAATCCATGCTTTTTAACCCTTCAAAATTGAAATACTATATTCACATTCAGTTTTTAATGGAAGCAATGGAAATGTGTGAGTCATAACTGATATGCTCTTAAGTAATTTTTAACATAAGAAAAAATGATAGGAATGGAATTTTCTCACTCAGTGAAAAATGCTACTATTAATTGAGTCAAGGAAAACTCCCTTAAAAACTTCTGAGAGTAACTACTAAATTTCTAGGCGTTAGACTAAATGATAATATTGTGTCCTATAAAAAGTACTATTTTCTGTTTATATAATTTTAGATTATATTTATCACAACTAATAACCTTTGATGAGATATTTACTATAAAAATAAATATGAAACAGTGTACTGATTACAGATTTTAAATAATTTCAGGTGCCTTGAATGGCTTCTAAATAACTTGATGACTCATCAGAGTGTTGATCTTTTCAAAGAACTCAGGTATTTGAATTTTAATTAACTTATAGGTTAAGGATCCAAAAGCATGAATTTAAATTAATATATAGGATTTTTTATTTAAGCATAAAGACATGTTGTTTGTGAACAAATATAATATTTTAAGGTAATAAATCTTAACTTCTTTCCTGAACCATGTAATTGGCATGGAAATTCTTTTTTATACCCCTGTAAGCCCACCAAAGCTGCAAAAGAACTTTAGGGACTCTTCATCCAGCTTTCCCATCTCCTCCCTACATTGCCCAACTCTGGCAGGTATTTTGAGTCTATCTCTTGAAACTTTTTCCATTGAAATTTTGTTAAATGACTTGAAAACTTTTGTTAAAGTTTTTAACAGGTTAGAGTTTGGGGGCTTAATTTAATACTTTTCTATTTTAGTGCCTGTGAAAAAATTTCTAAATTAAAAACATTAGAAAATCTAAGATTTAGATTCATAACAGCTTTAAAAAGCTGGTGAGGATGACAATAACCTGAATGACAAGGTTCAGAAGATTTCAACAGAGAAGAGTATTGGGTTGAATCTAAAGAGATAAATATCACATCTTTAACTTGGGTTAAAAAAAAAAATCAACCACACAAATAATAGATGTATTGAAGAAGAGAAGCAAAGTAGCATTTTGAAGATTTGAGATTTTAGTGAACTGGCAGCTTAAGACACATCAACAACATGTTAACGTCTATTAAAAAAGCTAATGAAGTCTCAGCCTGCATAAAAAGATGTATAATGTCTAGGATTAGGGAGTTATAATAGTACTACTGTATTGTATCCTAGTGAGATCACTTCCAGAGAATTGTGTTTACTTCTGGGTGACATATTCTAAAAAGGGCATTGATAAACTAGGGAAGGTCTAGACCAGGCCTGCAAACCTGCAGCCCACAGGCCTCTTGTGGCACACCCAAGGATTTGGCGTGACCTGCTAAAAATATAGAGGAAATCTTTTGGTGGGGCTGCAGATTATGCAGGCCTGGTCTAGACTCTAGATAAATGACCTTAATAAAAGGATTTGTTCTGTGAAGTTTGGATTCAATCAAAGGACTGCATTTGAGGACCTAGAAGACCACATGTGACCTTGAGACCGCAGGTTCCCCACCCCTAGTCTAGAGAAATAAGATCAGGATGGTGAAGGGCCTGGAAATCATGTCACATGAGGGTTGGTTAAAGGAGCTGAGAGTGTTCAGCTTGGAGGAGAGAAGACTTGGGGACATCTTGTTGTTAAGTGTGTGAAGGCCAATCACAGGGTAGAAGAATTAAGTTTATCTTGTCCAAGGGTAGACCTTGAGGCAAGGAGTTGGCATGGAATAGAGGTGAATAAAATTTTCCAGTAATTAGAGCTATTCAGAAATTGGATGATGTATCTCAGGGAGTAGCATATAGGTAGGAAGAGCACTGGCTGTGGTGTCAGAAGAGCTGGATTCAGTTCTCACCTGGGTCTCACCACTTTTGTGACCTTGGACAAGTCATTTAATGTTCCTGAGCGTCAGTTTCCTAATCTGTAAAATAAGAGGGTTGGAATAGACAGACTCTGAGGTACCTTCCAGTGTCAGTAATAATCTAGCTAATATTTGCATAGCATTTAAAGCTTGCGAAGTGCTTTATACACATATCATCCCATGATTTAGGCCTTCTAGCAAAAGCCCAATGACCCCTTTCCTCTTATATGGAAAAGAGCAGATTATTCAGGTTTAGGTTGTACTGGATAGCCTCTGAGGTCCTTTCCCTTGTGATTCTGTGAAAAGAGCTTTCAAATCACAGATGAAGAACCTAAGCCCCAGAGAAGTGCCACCCGGCTGCGGGAAAGGAAGTGCAAAGGAAAAGTGAGACTGGGCTTGGCCTCTAGGAGCTTGCGTTCTGGGGAAGGGAGTGATTTTCTCAGGGTCTCACTGTTCGTAAGTTTATAAATAGGCTGAGATTTGAACCCAGGTTTCCTAAGTCCAAGTCCTTCACCCCTCTCTCTGTTATTCTATGCTATTAAAACTTCTTCCTAAGATTTGGTGGGAAAGCAGTTTTGTCAGAGCTGGCATAATATTAAATGCTGGTTGAAAATTGGTTTTATTTCATTGATCACTCCATTATTATAAAGTAAAAATAGAAAAATTTTTCCTTCATCTTTTTTATATACCTTCTGTTCTGCAACTCTCTATTTTTTGAGTGGTTTGATACGGTATTTTGTCTTTTCCAGTATAAGCCTCATGAAACAGCTGATCTGTTCTTCTAATCTATTTGTAATGCAAGTGGAAATGGATGTATACACTGCTCTTAAGAAGGTACTGGCCTACTTAGGTATTTCAGGGATTTGTTATTTTGTCAGTTTAGGTACTTTGTCCACCCATTACAGCCCCTGACTTAGATCAAAATGAGGTAATGTTTGTAAAGTGCTTTGGAAAGCGGCACTATATAAATATAAACTATTATTAATTATTATTAAATATGATCTATTATTATAGTGGTCTAGATGGCATTAAAGAGTTATTTTTTCTTTCACACCTACTCTGTGATTTTCATCTCACAGGTATTAGGAACTTCTGGAGGGGAAATTCCTTCTAGTTTTGGAGGCCAGCACCTGTTCTGCATTTTACAGGGTTGCCTCTGGTAGTGAAAGGTTGAGTGATTTGCCCTGGGTCCCGTAGCCAGTATGTGTCAGGAGTAAGATTTGAATTCAGGCTTTCCTGACTCTAAGGCTGGCTCTCATTACACTGCCTTTCTCAAGTTATTGTGCCCAAAAAATTGATTACTTTATCCAACATGGTGATGAGTTTCTCCAGAGTTACTTAGCTAATTTGGACATCAGATATACAGTCTTTCATCAATTTTACATTTGAAGACTTTTTAGTGTAATAGGACTATTACCTGGTGCTTCACTGGCATCACCCTTGAGAATGTGGGGTCATTTCCATGCCATGTTTGAAGCATTTTAAGGGGAACCTTTAGTGTAAGACTAAATATGTAAATATAAAATAAAGCATAATATTATTTTTCCTCCAGTTTTTTGACATCTTTGTTTTAAATGTTAAGTTCCAAATTCTGTCTTTCCCTGCCATCTTCCATCCCTGAGATGGTAAGCAATCAGATATAGGTTATACATGTGCAACATAAATATGTATTTAAAAGGTAGAATGCAATGTGTTATGTAATTCTAGCACTAAAATAGTGTATGTAACTTTTAAGAACTTCATTGTAATTTTCTAGGAAGTGCCTTTTTGAGTTGTAGACATATCTTGATAGGGATATCATCTTATATTTACATGGTGTATTAATTTGCAGAGTACTTTCCTCATGGCATTCCATTTGGTCTTCACAGTAACCCTATGAGGTATACAAGGTCGATATTATTTTCATTTTGCTGATGAGGAAATTGGCTTATGAGAGAACCAAAATAGTCAGCCAGAATATATTAAACACCTACTCTGTGTCAGGCAGCTAGGTGGTGCAGTAGATAAGAGTGCTGGCCCAGGAGTAAGGAGGACCCAAGTTCAAATTGGCCTCAGAAACTTGCAAGTTGTCCCTGGGCAAGTCATGTTACTCTGTTTGCCTCAGTTTCCTCATCTGTAAAATGATCTGGAGAAGGAAATGGTAAACCACTCCAGTATCTTTACCACGAAAACTCCAAATGGGGTCATGAGGAGCTGGACATGACTGAACAACAACTGTGTCAGGTATTGTGTGTCCCTGCCTCTGGGAGTTTAGATTCCATCAGTTTAAGTGGCTTCTTGGCCACTAAGTGGCCAAAAACCCAAGTCTTTGTTCTTCATTCAGGTTTTCTCCAGGACTTTTCCCTTGGAAAGGAAGTGTACTACATTTAAAATGTTATAAAATGTCCTAGGAGTGAAATGTAGGTCCTTTGGACATGGCTGGCATTGTTTTTCCTGACCTTGAAGGGTTATATATCTATCATCTAAGCAATGAGTTCTTGGTTCTCTTGCCACAATAGTTATATCAGATTTTCTGTCAGTATTGAAGATCCCTGTGCTGTCATGAGGGAAAAAATTGCCTTAGTAATGGTATCAGACCAGAGTCCCATGGTTTTTTCCCTCTTGTCAAAATATTTCTCATACAATATAGAGAATACTAATTTAATTAATTGGTGATTAGTTAAAAATGAAAGGGCAGTGGATAGAGTACTGGGCCTGAAGTCAGGAGGACCTGACTTCAAATCTGTCCCCAGACACTTACTAGCTGTGTGACTCTGGGCAAGTCTCTTAACCCTATTTGCCTCAGTTTCCTCATCTGGAAAAGGAAATGGCAAACTATTCCAGTATCTTTGCCAAGAAAACCCCAAATTGGGTCACAGAAAGTTGGACATGTCTGAAATGGCTCCACAAGAAGAAGTTAAAATGAATAAGATTTCCAATTTTAAAATTGTTTATAAAATTTTTTAAAAGCTTATGCCAGAATCAAACACTTCTAGGAAGTCAGAAATTCTGTTGGATGAAGTCCAAGGTTAAGAATCAGTGACTTATGGTTTTAATGTTGATTTTCTGAACACTGTAGCTTTGAATATAGTTCAGTCTTTCCCAGCAGCTGTTACAGCAAATCAGATTTTCTCAGGAGTGACAGCTATATTACACACTCTTATCTCTGGGATACATATGCTCAGTGTATCTTGCACAATTTTTCCCTTCTCCCTCTCCATTATTCTAGTTCCTTCCCTTGAATTAGAACACCTCACTAAAGATTTTTGCCTTTGTGAATATGATCTGTGTATCTAACCTGAAGCCACTCTGCCAATTAGGTATCTATTACCTGTTTTCTTCCCATTTTGAAATAAGGCTGATTTTTTTCAAAGGCCTAACGTTATCTCTAACATGGCCTCCACACCTATTTGTATTAGCAGACATTCAGAATAACCTTAACCTGGTCAAATCTTTTTTAGAAATTTCTAGTTATATCACAGATGAATGGAGTTGAGGAACAATAATTTGTTTCATTTGTAAAATGCTGACTAGTTTAATGATTGGTAAGTACTCTTTATAATAGAGTATATATATATAATATATATATTATATTTTATTTTTTTATTATTATATATTTTTATTTATATATTATTATATATTATTATATAATTTTATTAATTATATATATATAATATATAAGAACACTAAATATGTTGAATTCTTATGACTGAATTTGTCTTGTAAATTTTTTTTTTTTAATCTAGTGGATGTTTCTTCAGTTAGTGCCTTCTTGGAACGGATCATTAAAACAACTTTTACCTGAAGCAGATACATGGTTTTCCAAGCGTAGGAAAGGTATGCTTGTCCTGTTTTGTATGAATTTACTTTTTATCATGCATACCAGACTGAAGATAAAACAGTACATTTATTTTTAGAACAAGAGAATATCTTTTTCCTTTTATTGCTTAACCATCTTTATTTTTCCCCAAAATAAACTCTACCCAGCTGAGGTGTAATGGTAGGAGGAGTATACAAGGATCAGCTTACCTTGAGCAAAAACAGCATGAAAGTTCAAATTTACAGAAATATTAACCATTTTTATAGAAGGATTGACTCTGGGTTTATTTTATAGAGCAAGTAGTACTTTTAATATATAATGCAATTTACACACTGCTTTTTAAGAATCTTAAGGTGTATTGATACATCCTCTTAATTTCCGTATTTGTTTCTCCAAATATGAATGAATCAAACAAACATTTATTAAGTGCTTACCATGTGTAAAGCAGTGTGCTAAGTTCCAGGAATATACACGGAGAAGTAAGAGTCCCTGCCCTCATTTTGCTGGGCGAGAACGAACATATGGAGGGTTTCAGTTGCAAGTCAGTGAAAAAAGTCCCATGGTCCTTAGGGTGTAATAGTAAAGCGAATGTTAATGCTTCTTCTTTAGTGTCTTTATTTAATGTTACTATTCCCAATCAGTGCTACTCCCTTGTATTTTATACCATTGAGATTTTGGATTTTTCTAAGTGATTTAAGGTCAGTTTTATAGATATTGAACTTGACTGTCACAGTGGCAAATATCAGCACTTTTACCTCAAGGTAAAATTAAGGTTTTGGAATCCTAAAATTCTTTAAAAATAATAAATAAAAATAAATTCTTGCAAAACTATAAAACTTGTTTTTGATGATGGGAAAAATACAACCATAATGGAATTACTATTTACCTTATGACAGTCTAGGAAGAAGATTCCTAACCTGGG
>CM053585.1:95538332-95567261 GCA_028646515.1 Pseudochirops corinnae | reverse complement strand
CATAGGGACAACCTAAGACAGGCATAGATCCGGGAGCATGTATCGCCCCTCTTTAATTAATAAAGAAGGGGGACCTGTTGGGGGCCAGTGGGAAATTCTAGTATTTTGTGATAACACCTGGTCATGTTTTGCAACATCTTATTGGAACATTTCGTGGCTGGCCAACTTCCTTGCATACCGTTTCCTGGAATGTTTTATCTCACTGGAATATCCTGCGGCCTATCTACCTGTGGAAATCCTCTACTTCCTTATATACTCATGCCCTTGCATACAATAAATGAGACTTGATCAGAAAGCCTGTCTTGTCTCCATTCTTCGTGTTTCTTGTCCCCTGTCCCTCTTTCTCTTCTAGGGTCCACGTTGTGCCCCGCAGGCCGGGGCACTCTTAGAGCTTGGTTAGACATCAAAGGTGCCGAGGTCATCCACTGCATCCTGAGCCATCACCAGTTATTGACTTGACTTTTGTTTTGCCACTGAGACTCTGATGACTTTGGAAGAGAAAGTTAGAACAAAAAAACCAAACACTTATATTGGGGGCAACTAGGTATTGAAGTGAATAGAGCTCTGGCCCTGGAGTCAGGAGGACCTGAGTTCAAATGCGGCCTCAGACACTTGACACACTTATTAGTTGTGTGACCTTGGGTAAGTCACTTAACCCTCTTTGCCTTGCCTTCTCCTTCTCAAGAAAAAAAAAAGAGGCTGATGACCTTGCACAGCTCTGACTCACTTAAATTCAACTTATGTTCAAGTCAAAACACATCACGCATACCATTTCATCACTTTTACCTATGTCAAAAGTCCTATGGTGACAGGCAAGAGACCAAGAAGCAAGTGCCAATACACTGGTTGCTATAGTCACAGCCCTGCTCATAGGTGGTCCAGGCCATAGGGTTATCTTCTCACTGGACTGAAGCAGCCCCCTGAGTATCTGAGCAACCTTAATTTTAAGGACCTCACTGCTCACCTACTGGCAGGAAAAGGGGGCTAGAAAAAGTGCCTTAAAAAATTGTCTGCTTTACCTAAACCAACCCTGGTCTGTTTCCTGCAGCAGGTGAAGATCCTACTTTGCAGTTGAAACACAAAAAACATACAAAATTTTTGTGAAGATGATTCCACTTACAATTGGTACACAGAATGTACATGTGCTTACGGACAGCATTAAATCCAGTAGACCTGAAAGATGAACAGCTTTTGTTGTGAGAGAACTCAGCAGGTATTACATCCAAATAGCATCCCTGAGTGAAACAAGATGGGTGAATAAAGGCCAGCTTGCCAAAGTCAGAGCTGTTTACGTGTTTTTTCTGGAGTGGCTGTCATGATGAGGAGCACTACGAAGCTGGTGTAGGTTTCACAACCAAATCTAATGTAGTCAACAAGTCTGTATGCTTCCCCAAAGGAGTGATTGCCACTTGTAGTTAAGTGCCTTGCCACTATCATCAGTATATATCTGACCCAAAATGATGAAAACTGATGAGGTCAAAGAAAAGTTTTATGAAGACCTGGAGACCCTTATCATCATTGTGCCAAAAGAGGACAAGCTTGTAATTCTCAGTAACTTTAACACCAGAGCAGGCACAGACTATCAGACATGGCAGAGAGTCCCTGGGAAGAATGGAGTCAGAAACAGCAAGAGCAGCAGTCACTTACTACCAAAGACTTGTGAAGGTCTCAGGACTTTCTCATCACCAACACTGTCTTCTCTTTACCTAAACACAATAAAACTTCTTGGATGCACCCTTGCAGCAAACACTGACATTTAAGAGACTATGTCATTTTAAGGAGAACAGACAGGAGATATGAGAGTGATGAAAGTGATTTTTGATACAGAGATCATAGACTTATCTTCTCCAAGCTAAACATTTGCATTCAAGAAAAGGAATGGTCCCAAAGCAAGAGAACTCCCAGAAGACTTATTATCAACAGATTAGAGCACTTCTCTGTGTGTGAACAGTTTGTTGCTAACTTGGAGGGAAAGCTGAGCCACAGCACAGCTGGCAACAGTGGAACAGAAGAAGAATAAGCAGCTTTGAGCAGTTTGGTGTACAGCACTGTATTTACTCATCTGGGTCAGAACACTCACAAATATCAATACTGGTTTGATGAATACAATGGGGAAATTCAGAAGCTGGTAAATGGAAAAAACAAAAACTCTATAGGCTCTACAAGTTCATTCATCTCTAAGGCAGCATTTAATTCTATCAAAAGTAAAGTGCAAGAGAAGCTTGGTTGGAGAGATGCAGGATTCTTGGCTCAGTAAGAAGGCAGATGAAATTCAGTTTTATGCTGATGTAACAATCCAAACTGCTTTTATAATGCCCTGAAGGCTATTAATGTGTCAAAGACCTATAGAATATCTCAGCTACTCAGTGCTGATGAAACCTCATTGATTAGTAATAAGGATATGATCCTGGAGTGATGGGTTGAACACTTCTATAGTGTTCTCAACAGACCATCCTCAACCAACACTGATGCTATTGATCATATAGCTCTGGTTCAAGTCAGTTCCTCTCTAGCTAAACTTCCCTTTTTTTTCTTTTTCTTTTTTGGAGGGGAGAGGGCAGGGCAATTGGGGTTAAGTGACTTGCCCGAGGTCACATGGTTAGTAAGTGTTAAGTGTCTGAGGTCAAATTTGAACTCAGGTCCTCCTGACTCTAGGGCCAGTGCTTTATTCCCTGTGCCACCTAGCTGCCCATTAAACTTCCAAATGAAGAAAAAGTCTTGAATGCCATTGGTGTCCTCTCATGTGACTAAATGCCTGGTGTCAATTCTCTTCCAGCAGAGAATCACAAGGCAAGGGGTCCACTGCTCATGCAAAAGCTAACTGAAATCTTCTAGGTTGTATAGCAAGAGGAGGTTATTCCACAGGAGTTCAAGGATACCCTCATTGTTTCTATAAAGGAAAAGGAAATAGGTTAGCCTGCAACAACTGGGGTGAGAGGGTGTGTGTGTGTGTGTGTGTGTGTGTGTCTTAGTCGTTGCTGGCAAGATTCTTGCCTGGGTCCTTCTTAATAGTCTTATCCTTCATACTTATCTACCTGAAAGACAATGTGGCTTCAGAGAGGGCAGAGAAATGGTCAAAATGGTATTTGCTTGCAACAACTACAGGAGAAATGCCCGGGAGCAGAATAGAGGTTCTATTTGCTCATAGAGCACAGTGCCTTCTCTGATGCAGGCACACCATGCTGGGCAGTCCTGTGCACATAACATAAGTTGATTGGACCAAGGCTTTTGATACTGTCAGTCCTGAGGGCCTGAGGGAAATCTTGGAAAAATTTGGTTGCCTGGAGAAATTCATCAGTATTATATACCAGTTTCATGATGGCATGCTTGCATAGGTTCTGGAAAATGGATGATGCTCTCCATTTTCCCATTCACAAGCAGAGTGAAGCATGTTCTCATGCTTTTTAGCATGCCATTTTCAGTGATGTTGTCATAACACTTTCAACAAGGACAAAAAACAGCATCAAGGTCAACTATCACACTGATGGTAAATTATTTAACTTGAAAAGGCTACAAGCCAAGACTAAAGTGGAGGGAGAGTTGGTGCATGACTTTTTATTCACAGGTGATTGTGCACTCAATGCAGTTTATGAGGCTAAGATGCAACAGAATATGGATGGATTATCTGCCACTTGTGCTAATTTTGTCTTGACAATCAACACCAAGAAAAGAAAGCTTCTCTTTTTCTTTTTTTAGAGGGAGGAAGGCAAGGCAATTGGGGTTAAATGACTTTCCCAAGGTAACACAGCTAGCTAAATGTCAAGTGTCTGAGGCTGGATTTGAACTCAGGTCCTCTTGAGGTACTCTAGGGTCGGTGCTCCATACATGAAACCATCAGTTACGACAAGTGGAAAAAAATTTCAAATGCTGTGGATAAGTTCATTTATCTTGGCAGTATAGTTTCCAGGGATGTACATATAGATGATGACATTGATGTACACATTGCCAGAGCTAGGGAAGCTCTGGAGGAAAATGTGGGAGAGAACAGGTATTAGGCTGCCTACCAAACTGAAGGTCCACAGAGTTGTTGTGCTGACCTCATTGTTGTATGTCTGTGAAACCTAAAAAATATGCCACGGCCATGCCAGGAAGATTCTGAAGATCATCTGCCAAGATAAAGTACTGGACAGCAAGGTCCTTTCCCAAGCTGAACTGCCAACTATTCAAACTCTACAGCAGAGAGCAACTCCAATGTTCTGGCCACATTGTTTGAATGCCAAACATACATGTGCCTAAAAGACTATTCTACAAAGAACTTACACAAGGTAAGTGTTCACACAGAGGTCAAAAGAAGCAATACAAGGACATTCTTAAGGTAGTTCTGAAGAACTTTGGAATTAATCATGAGACATGGGAGACACAGGACTGCCCAGCATGGTGTGCCTGCATCAAAGAAGGAACTGTGCTCTATGAGCAAAGCAGAATTGCAGTAGCTCAAAAGAAATGTGAGACACAGAAGAAATTTAGTCATCTCCATTCCGTACATTCATATGGACTACTTGTGCCTGACCTGTGGTAAAAGCCTTCTGAGCTCATATTGGTCTAATCAGCCACAGTTGGACACACTGTATACCCTGACATAGGGGTATCATTTTGGTCTTCTTCTAGTACAAAGGACAACCAAATGATCCCTAAATGTTCCAGAGAAATTTACCAGTCAATATGCTGATTTACTATTGTTCAGCTAAAACTATTTATGGAATGGATATCTGTCACAATGATTCAGCCAAGGTGTAGTCTTCCTGGTTTCCTGTGTGGGAAAACCACCCATAAAGCCATATCCTTACAGGAGACCACCTGCTACTTATCGCTTTGGAAGGGTTTCCCTTAAGAATTGATAGACATGAGGTAGCTAGATGGTGCAGGGCCCTGCATTGGCCCTGGAGTCAAGAGAACTTGAGTTCAAATCTGGCCTCAGAACACTTAACACTTACTAGCTGTGTGACCTTGGGCAAGTCACTTAACTCCAATTGCCCTGCTTTCCCTCCTCCAAAAAGACAAAAAAAAAAAAAAAGAATTGATAGATACTTCCAAAGGTCTACATCCAGATCCATGGACTTCAGCAAAGGAGAGGGTTGATGTTCCAGGATTTACTTTGGAATCAGCCAACAGTGATGGACCAGTTTGTTAAAGTATTGTTATATCTCGTAAAAGATGAATTGGTTTGAGTAGAGGCGTCAGAGAGACTGCCCAGCCTCGTTAAATAGTGTATCTGCTTCAACTCACAGCCAGATTAATTACAGTTTTACCTGGGATTTTGCCTGACCTATATCCCAACTGTAAATTCAATAATACTTTGTGAAGAGGAGTTCAGGTAACTAGGAGATGCTTGGCTCAAGTTACCACCTTCTAAAACAGTTTGATTCTTCATCAAAAGGGCATGGTTTTTATGCTGAGCTGCCCTGGGCACAACTCAACTGTCTTCATGGAAAAAGGGTTTTGTAGTGAGAGTGCCCCCCCCCCCCCCCAGCAAAACCAACTGAGAAAAATAATTATTTTCTTCTTATATTAATAACCAATTTTATATATAGGACCCAAATATCCTCTTTTGATATAATAATTATATTTATTATATATATGAATATAACCAATTATTCATAGGCTAGTCATTAGTAGGGTTTTTTTCTCTTTTTATTTCCTCATTCAAAGCCCAGTCCTTGTGAAGAACGGGGCTGACAATGAGGCATTCTCCTCAATCTTGGGTGTGACCCCACCCAACTGGGAGAGCTTGTTTCTGATTAAAGGGTAAAGAGAATCTAATCTAGGTGAATTGAGCCGTTTGTGTTCAACTTAAATGGTCTGGGTGGAGATGAGTCTCTTTGTCCAAGATCTCTGATGTGAGCAAGGTCTCATACCCAGCCCTAGTTAGAAAAAACCCACCTCTCATTATAATATTCATTCTCTCATAAATTGTTAACTAATCAGAATTGATTTTCACCCTCAGGGACACCTCTTTCTCCAAAGGTGTTTAAACATTCATGACCTCCATGTGGGGTCTTTGGTTACTAAGAGAACCACTGACATTAATTTATTGATTATCTGCTAGCCTAATTAATAAATTGATTATTAATTACCCAGAAACTATGTCTCTCAGGCTTTTCATTCATTTCAAAACCCAGACCTCCTGGTTACCTACTTCCTAGTCTCAGCCTAGAATTTCCAAAGAGATCAAGCGCTCAGAGTACAGGCCTTGGTGGACTCACCAAGGCTTGGCTAATTTTCTGGTTACAGAACTGACAAAGAGATGGGGTGCTATAAACTTGCTAGAGCCCTGCTGATTGACCTGTACTGACAGATGACTTCTACTGTAGGGACCAAAAACTTATAAAACCAAATTGCTATGGGTGTAGATAGGAGTGAATATCTAATTTTTATATATCCTGCCTTCCATATTTCTTGTAGTCTTGGAAATCAGGTGATTATACTGCCCAGTAATTTGGACATTGCTCAAAACTTGTCACATTCAGACTATAACTAAGAATTTTTAAAGGTAGGGTAGGTAGTAAAAGCCTGTGCTCTCATTTAGGAATGGGAGGAGTAGGAAAGGTACCTACGGATACAGACCACTTCTGCAGAGACCACCATTTTGCTACAGACAGGAAGCAGAGACTCAAGATACTGACTTCTGCTGAGGAGACTGACTCCTCTGTGTGTGTGTGTGTGTGTGTGTGTGTGTGTGTGTGTGTGTGTTTGCTAAATAAGCTACAAAAAGATTGCCACAGAGGTCCACAGCTTCTAAATTCATTAACCTGTGGCAAAGGCTTAGTCAACCTTCCCCAGGTGTAGATCTGAAGTGTTGCTGCTAGAATTACATGGGGAAAAAGGCACAGGGTACTTGCCAATAATCCCACTGAAGCCAGAAGAATTACGAGCCCTATAATATGCAGCAATACCAGGATTACCCAGTGCCATGGAAGTAGAACTATTAATCCCACATAGATCATACATTGATGCTGTTACCTGGTTCTCATCCCTCACTCCATGTGCTTTAACTATATTTAGTCACTGAATGGTCCCAGCCAAAGGTATTCTGGGAGTTAATCATGTGCATCTGCATAGGTACACACACACATAAAGGGAAACCTTTGTAAGGCACCAATATTATTTGTGAGAAGGAAAAATGGGGAAGTGTAGCTTCCCCACTGTTATAAAGCACTTAACACCAGCTCCCAATTTGGTGCTGTCACCCCTGCAGCCCAAGTTTGATTCCCGGTCAGGGAACCATAAAAATGAATATGTTTCCCAAAGAGGGTTAGGGTTGCCTGAGACCCCAAAATACCAACATGCTGGGTCCTGCCAAAAGAATTTGACTCGTCTTTTCAGCCAAAGAAAAGTAAAGTTTATTAATAATTCGCCTGTATTGGACACAGAGCAAGTCTGTGCTAAGCTATTCTATGGTGCTCTCACAACCACATGGAGTGAAGATGGGGTCTTATATACAGAGGAATCTAGGACTGGTTTAGAGGAGGAGTTTGGGGAGGGTCTTCAGGAGGAGTAAATGAGGTCAGACTCCAGTAATGAGTTTGGGGAGGTTCTTCAGGAGGAGTTAATGAGGTCAATGCAAGAGTGGATTGATATTTTGATAGGCTCAAGGGTGGGAAGCAGATGGACAATGGAGGGCCAGGCTAGTAACAGAGGTTTGGGCCCAGCCACAGTGAAATACTTATGGCCTCTGCAAATGCCTCATTAAGTGGGAAGATTCAATCAGACTTCAAGGGGTATCCCAGAGCCTGTACCTCAAAGATTCAAGGAGAACTCAAGGGGGGGTCCCAGAGCCTACATCTCATCATTACCTGCTGAACTCCTGGAAAGCCTAGGAATCCATCCAGAGCATGGCATGTCAGAAGAGTCCTTAACAACTCAAATATCATGTAGGCCCCAGATGGCTCTTCAGGTCTTCCAAAGTTTTGCAAAACCATGTTCCATGACCTGTTAGACCAAACGGTCCAGCAGTCTACCTAGATAACATTTTAATTTATTCCTAGGACCATGCCCTGCCTATTAACATGGATCAAAACTGTTCTGTAGTACCTGTACTAGAATCAGCTATTCCTAAAATTGGAGCAGTTAATTAGGGCAGAAATAGGCTGGGTCAGTGAGATATGTATGGATCTAAGGAAGGCAAAGGCAATTTGTTATTCAGTTGTGTACAACTCTCTGTGACCCCTTTTGGGATTTTCTAGGCAAAGATACTGGAATGGTTTACCATTCCTTCTCTTGCTCATTTTATAGATGAAGAAATTGAGGCAAACAGGGTTAAGTGATTTGCCCAGGGTCACACAGCTAGTAAGTGTCTAAGGCCAGATTTGAACTCAGGAAGAAGAGTTTTACTGACTCCAGGCCTGGCATTCTATCCACTGTGCCACCTACTTGCCCCAAAGGCAATGGTTGGTACACAAATAGCCAAGATCTATAGCATTATTGAAGAGTCATAGACTCCTCTTCTGCTTTATTCCATTTCTTGGATCTGAATGTGCCCTTTACATAGACTTATTCAAACATTCTAGAGCAGAGATTCTTAACTTGGGCTCTGTGGATTTGTATGGGGGAGAAAAAAGGTCTATCTTTATCTTTACTAACCTTCAAATAAAATTTAGCATTTTCTTCAATTATGAATTTTTTAAAAATACACCTTATTCTGAGCAGGGGTCCATGACCCAATAAATAAGGTTAAGGACTCTTGCTCAAGAGCATTCTGGTGGACACCTCCCACAAAGACTCACTTTGATAAAGCTCATTTCCATAGCACTTTAAGGTTTGTGAATAAGGTTATTTGCAACAATCCTATGAGGATCCTATTAGTGCCTCCATTTTATGGTGCAAGAAACAGAAACTTGAAGAGATTAGGGGACTTGTCAAAAGTCACAGGTCTAGTAAGCATTGGAACTGGTTCTCCAAGCCATTGTACCTTACCACCACACCTTTAACTAGTGATTTGCTTCGGTGCCCATGCTGAGGTAAGAAAAGATAGGTGGGATCACCTGAAAATTGGGTCAAAATCAGCCCAGGTAAGATGAAAAACCCTCAAGAATTACATAGATAGATAGACAGACAGGCAGACAGACAGATAGATAGATAGATAGATAGATAGATAGATAGATAGATAGATAGATAGATTTGTGTGTAATGGAGACCATAAGTAGGGCAAGGTGGGGAAGAAAAAAGGAAAAAAAAAGAAAAAAGAAATTCACATGATAATTTTATTATGTATCTAAAAAGGATAGCAAGTTATACATAATAATTTTCAGTTTCATGTACAATAATTTTTTATTATACATATTATATTTTATTATACATATATTATGGAAATGCTTGCTTTATTCCATAAATAAAAAAATAAACAGATTAACAAATTTTTAAAAAGAAGAAAATTCTGAATATACAAAGAGAAACAATTCCATTGAGGAAGAAAAGGGGGGCATTATCTAAAGAGACTACTATGAATACACAGGAAACCCACCAACCAATTTAGATTTTAAAAAGACCTATCAGTCAATGAACATTTTTAAGTGTCTACTGTGTGCCAAGCACTCTGCTAAGTACTGGGGATGTAAAGAAAGACAAAAGTAGTTCCTACCCTCAAGGTGCTTACAATCTAATAGGGGAAGACAAACTATAAAAAGAAGTTGAAAAGCTGAGGAGGTGGGGGCTAAAGGGAGATATCCTATATAAGGGGGGAGGGAAGGGACAATGACGTTTAAAGGAGTAGACCAAAGTGGGAAGAGATGGCTAGCCTGGGCACCCTCCTTAAATGGAGAATCTGGGAGGCACTCTTTGCTTTGCTTTTCACTGTTACCCTCTATCCTTTCCAATGGGGCTTAAGGGTAGGGGTGGGGAGCCAAGGACAGGTGTGAATTTCAAGGCTGATACGGTCTTGTGGGAAGATAAGTTTCCTTAGCTTAGAGGGTCTTATAAAGTCAGAAAGATGTAACCAGAAGGGAAATAAAGAGAAAGCTGGGCTGGGCACCTTGAATGAAAGAGATGTACCAGGTGAGATCTCTACAAGAAAATCAGAGATAATCAAAAGAGCAGAGAGGAAAAAGGGAAGAAAGAAGGGAAGGGAGGAAAGGAGAAGGGAGAGTAGAAACAAACTGGTAAAAAGATGAATACAAAGGGTGGTATGGTGCTTTAAAAATAGTGTCAGGTCTTTGTGATGAGAAGCATTCATTCAGCATGCTGTGAATAGCTAAAATTGTTTCTATCAGGCTACAGATTTCTTGACTTATTTTTAAGAGGAGCACTTTTTTATTAAACACTGTAAAATAAGTTTATGAGTTGAAAAGATGCTTTCAGCCTATTTATTTAAAAAAAACCAACAACCCACCCATCTATTATGATTACTTAACACTTGCACTGAACATGAGTGTAATTCAAATCACATGTTTCTAATCCATTGACTCTGGATCAAAGATTTATATTTATATTTATATTTAATTTCACTATAGAATTGTAAACAAATAAATTGTATTCTGAAATAGTGCATTATGTCACTGCCATATTGTATCTCTATCACTAGGAGGCATATTTTTTCTGTTCTGACAACCATTAGAACTAAGTATTAGAATTAAAAAGAAAATAAACTTAGAACCAGACCTTTGAATTACTACATCACAAAGGGTTAAAATGGGATTTTCCAAAACAGTGAAGCAAATTCAATCACATTTCTCGCCCTAAAAAATATCATTATGAACAACATTTTTAGTGACAGAAAAAATGTTTATGCCATTAATAAAACATTATTTTCAAAATGTCATTTCATCATTTTCATTTTTATTTTGTGTAACTTTTACAATGTACCTAATTATTAGTACATGTATGTAATTTAAATAAGTAAATTACATATTTGGGAGAATGTACATAGGTTTGTTAGTTGTAGTCTAGGAATCAGGGCTGTGCTGGTAAATGTTTAATAACCAGATCTCTCCTTCACCCCCCAAAATACACATATTGGCTCATTTTTCAATTCCATTTACCAATTATGAAAAGGTTTATATGGATATGCATCTCATAAATTTCTATCTTCTATGCCAGTCAGTTCTTGCAAATTCATCAGATGGCAATACATTTTTACCTTTTAACAAATGTATTCAAAACTCACCAAAGGTATTTGGAAAATTTTTAAACAGGCTGGAAAATTCTGTTCCCAAATTTTTTCATTGTACAGATAGAAGATTTTTAAATAGGTGACATACTTTTTAAGATTATAGTTACTCTTTCCACGTAGTGATTTTTCCCGTCATGGTTTTGATATATCTTGGGTTGGCAAGAAATTATGGAATTTTTTAAGAGTTTTGCAGAAGCCATAGATGATATGTGAAGGCCAGCAGATGATGCACAAAAAGTTTAGAAACTCAGAAATGCATAAAATACATGTATAGCATTGTATAATATCAACCCAAATTTTACAATAAGGTACTGTAAACATCCCCCAAAAGAAAAAATTCAGACTTCTTCTCTGGCACAAAGGGAGGGCCAAAGTATTTCACATAGATTTTCCAGATTGCGGGGTGCCACCCCTCAACCCCTGAAATATGGAAGGCATAAATGTACAGAATTAGGGCTGGAAGGTTACAACCTCCCTGAGAGGCCCACACTTGAAAGTTAGGAGCTTACATAGCCATGGAAATCCAGGTACAGCAGATCAGGAAAAACTTCCTAACAGTCATCTCAAAGTAGAAAGGAATGACTTCCCCCTCATTGAAGGTCTTTAAGGAAATACTAGATGACCACATGTTGGATGTATTGTAGAAAGGATTCTTTTTCAGGTAGGGGTTGAACTAGACAGTTACTGAAGATGCCTCCCAAAGTCTGCAATCCTGTGCTTCATATATTTAGGCTTGACCCTTCTGAAGATAATTTGGAAGTATATAAGGAAGAGTTACTAAGTCATTAATATTTTGTATTCAGAGATTCCACTATTAGGACTATATTTCAAGAAGTCATTGAAAGCTGGAAAAGAGCCATATGTACACAAATGTGGTTGGCAGCATTATTTGTGGTAATAAAAAGCTAGAAACAAAAACATATGCCCGGTAAGTGAGGAGTTGCTCAACAATTTATGGTACGTGAAGGTAATGGGATACAATTATACTGTATGGAATGATGAACTTGCAGAATTCATGGAAACATGGGAAAGGCTTGAATGGTGTGATGCAGAGGAGTCAAAGTATAAGATACACAATGACCACAGTGTAAATAAATAAATAGTACTTCAACATCAAGAGATAACAAAACTCAGGCCAAATGCAGCAGTCAATGTCAGTACAAAATGGTCTTGTACTTGAGGTGTGTCTGTTGTTCCTGTTAACAATAAGCAGAATATTTGGGTGGAATATGTGTAGGAGGGTGGTGTTTGGGTGTTCGTTGGGAAATGTCAAAACAAAATGATTCAGCAAGTCTCTCCACTCCCCCACAGCTGTGGCTGTAGCCATGGTAGACTACCTGGGAACTAAAAACATCATAAGACAAACTGTATTGCCAGTTCTGTAAGGGCTGCATATAAACATGGGACTGACAGCCAGGGACACCCTGGCTTCCCAAGCCCTACGTGGAGGAGATTGAGTATGGCAACACACAGAACCTCCCCATGGAGACATCCTTAAAGAAGCTAGCAGACCAATGAGCCCCTTCTCCATTCCAACATCTTTCAGACCAGTCTGTCTTTTCTTTTGTATTGTTATCACCAAAGCTCCACACATGCTTGCACATAGGCTTAATAAATGCTTTTTTATTCATTCACTCCATTCATTCATTCTACAGGGTGCCTAGTGTTCTATGTCCAACTTCTCATATGCGCTCACATTTAATGCCTTCTGGTTGCAGATAACTTCACATACATTATCTCAATTGACTTTCACAAAAATCTGTGTAAGGAAGGTATTAAAAGTATTACCACCACATTTTTCAGATGAAGAAGGGGGTAGGAGGCAATATGGTAGGGTGGAAAGAGTGATGAACTTAAGAATCACAGGACCTGAGTTCAAATCCTAGCACTGCTACCTCACCTGTAAAATGAGGAGGGTGGGCTAGGTGATGGCTAAAGTCTCCCAGAGCCCTAGACATATAGTCCTATCATCCTTTGACTCCAATGAAAAGTAATGACTTGCTCAAAGTCAAAGGACTAATATGGAGATAGAATGCCTGGTCTTCTGGTCTAAAAGTCCAATCTTTCACTGTACCATAATTATTACATTTTGAACAAGCAAGTTCCCCTGACAAATCCTCAAATTGTTAAGGTACTCTATTCTAGGACTCAAAGTTTCTTATCTCTAATGGTCAGGAAGAAAAAAAGATCTGGTAGGATTTTTCTCCTCTCTAGTAGAAGTAGGAGCTTGAAGGCCTGACCAGTCTCATTGTTGTTCCACAATCTTGATTTCATCTTCATTTACTGATTTCTATCTCATTCCCCAAGGGGCAGTTACATAGTGCAGTGGATAGAGTGCCAGACCTGGAATCAGGAAGACCCATATACCCGAGTTCAAATTTGACCTCGGACACTTACTAGGAGTGTGACCGTAGGCAAGTCACTTAACCTGTTTCCTCAGTCTTCTAACTTGTAAAATAATAGCATCTACCCTGTCGGGAGAATCAAATGACAAGATATTTTATCTTAATATAATAGGTACTATGTAAATGCTTATTTTCCCCTCTCCCCATATATGGATATTTTTATGTGGACACTTTTCAAAAAAGTTTAGTTGTAAATGTAAGTTTAATTGGTTGTTACTGCTTAGAACTAAATTGATTACTTTAAGAAAAGAGAAAAGATGGGGTGATAAAATACTGTTTAGAATCATAGGACTTGACAGCTGGTTGAGTGCAGGAGATGAAGATGGGCTAAGAGAGATAAAATTGAGGTTTTCCATATGGAAAAGTGGGTAAACGGTGGTAACATGGAGAGAAATAAAAATCAGTATTAGAAGGAGATGGTTTGGAGCAACAGATTACAAACTGGGTTTGGTCCATGTTGAGTTTGAGATGCTGGTTCCATATTGAACTGGAAATGCCCTCTCTGAAGTTGGATTTGTTGGTCAAGAGCTCATTGAGAGAAGTAAGGTCTAGAGATAGAATTTGGAGAGTAATGAACATACTCCTGTGGGAGGTTGAGAGATCATAGGTTTAGAGTTAGATGGGACATTAGAGGTCAACTCTTCCCATGGCGTAAATTTACAGATGAAGGCACCAAAGTCTACAAAGAGTAAGTGACTTGCCCAAGGTCACACAGGTCTAGATTTTGAACTCTGACCCTGTGACTCCCAATCCAGTGTTCTAGTATACCCCACTGTAGCTTCCCCATGTGATAGTGCATGAAATCAAGGAAAGAAGAGGGATTAGCAAATGCCATTTGTGTTTCAGGACACTTGAGATAGGAGGGAAGAAGGAACTGTTGATGCTAGGGAATTCTGAGGAATGAAGGGCAAGTAAAGGGAGTTTACATTGGATGGTCTGTCTTCTTGGTGGAGGAGCTTCTACTGTGTTAAGTAGGAGTGTGGGGTGTGCTATTAGGGCTTAAAAAGAAAAGAAAAATGTGGAACAGTTGCTTTGAGGAATAAGATTGTTGTTGAGTTGCGTCCAATTCTGTGATCCCATTTGGGGTTTTCTTGGCAAAGATAATGGAGTGATTTGCCATCTCCTTCTCTGGCCCATTTTGCAGATGAGGAAACTGAGGCAAACTAAGGTTAAATGACTTGCCCAGGGTCACACATTTTGTGAGTGGCTGAATGCATGTCTTCCTGAATCTAGGCCCAGTGTTCCATCCCCCGTTCCATCAGTTTCCTTTCATCATCAATCATTCCATTAATTAAAAAGATTGTTACTATGAACTAGTAAACAAACAAATAAAACAAATGAAAAACAGTCCCTGTCCTTAGGGTGTTTAAATTTGAATGGGGGAGACAACATTTATGTCAGTACAGACGAGTTAAATACAGATAAATTGTAAGATAACCTTAGAGGAGATGGCACTAGCAGCTAGGGAGATGAGGAAAGGTCTTCTGGAGGTGGTGGTAGCCAAACTGAGTCTCAGAAGGAACTAGGCATTTTAAGAATGGAGGTTAAGAGGCAGAGCACTCTAGCCAAGGGAAACAGCAGATGTGAAAAGCTATAGAGACAAGAAATGGCCTGCTTCCTGTTAGGCCAGCAATGAGTGGTTCAGGTTTAGAATGTAAATTCTTTGACAGGGATTATTTCATTTCAAAAATTTTGTATCCTCAGTGCCCCATACAGCGCCTGGCACAGACAGTAATAAGCACTAAATAAATGCTTGTTAATTGATTGATCTTCCTATATCTTCGTATTTTTTACTTTTTCCCCTTGTATTTTGACTTTCCATAGTATACTTATCTTTTGTTTCTTCCCATAATTTCATGTCTTAATATATTTCTCTTCACATTTCTTATATTAACATCCTTCACTGAATTATAGAATGTGATTGCATTGAGACTGAATATTTGTTCTGACATTCCCCAGACAGTCTAAGTTGCTTGCAGTTTTTTGCAATGACAAATTAAACTGCTATAAATATCACTGAACAGATGGCTCTTTTTTATGATAAATAACATTTGGAGGGTAATGTCTCTAAAATGGGATTTTTGAGTCAAAGGGTAGGATTATTTTTTTATAGAGTGTCCTGTCAGATTGCTCTCCAAAAAGATTCCATCAATTTGCCATTCTATGACAGAATACCTATTATAGTACCTAGTTTTCTACAATCCCGTCATCATTCAATTTTGTCCTTTTTCTGCTAATTTGGTGGGTATGAGGTATAAAATTTGCATCTTTGGTAATTAAATGACTAAATATTTTTAGTATAATCACTAGGCATTTGAATTTGTTCACCCTCTTTTGTAAATTTTATAAATTGAGTGTTCATTTATTCATTAGGGAATGGATGGATTGGGGAAGAAACAGAGATTGTGGAAATAAGGAGATTGGTTAAAAGACTTGTAATTGTCTAGCTAGAAGGTAATGATCTGAATTAGGGAGGTTACTGATAAGGGAAAGAATGCAGATGTAGAATCCATAGGACTTGTCAAATAAATAGAAGAGGAGATATTCAAGTTATCTTGCCACTGAATATTTGAATCAGTTCCCATAAATATTATCAGTGGCTAATATTTATTAGGCAGGTAGGTGGCACACTGGATAGATCATTGGGCCTGGAGTCAGGAGGACCCAAGTTCAAATGCAGCCTCAGACAGTGGGCAAGTCACTTAACCTGTTTCTTCATCTGTAAAATCCACTGGAAAAGGAAATGGTAAGCCACTCCAGTATCTCTGCCAAATAAAATTCCAAATGGGGTCACAAAGTCAGACACGACTAAATTGACATAACAAAATATTTGGCATAAATGTTCTTGCGTAAGCCCTTTTTAAAATCTTCAGTATATTTTTACTTGTGCAGAATCTTTTAAATTAAAAGATTAAAAAAAATTTGATGTAAATGGATCCATCTAATTTGTTTAAGAGACAAATATGTCACCCATCCACAGCTGATCCATTTTTACTTTTCTTCTAATTTTTTGTGGAGATGAGGGTGGGGAAAGGGACAGGAATAAGCCTGGTTTCTATGGTGCCTACTATGTGCCAGTCACCAACTATGTCAAGCCCTTTACAAAAACCTCATTTGATCCTTGAAATAACACTGTGAAAGAGGTGCTATTGTTATCCCCATCTTATACTTGAGGAAACAGGTAGAGTTTAAGTTAAATGCCCAGGGTCACATAGCTACTAACTAATTTGAACTCAGATCTTCTTGACTTCAGGCCCTAGATGCCTCTAATCAACTGATGTTTAGTCTACATTCCTACCAGAATTCATTATAAGATGAAGTTCTAAATCTATTTTCCTCTGTATTTTTCCAACCTAGTTTTCCCAGCAACACTAAAAATAAAACCTTTATGCAGTTTGTAGTCCATCGAATACTAATTATACCCATGCATTTTGCAATTTATTCATGTATATATATTTGTGTATGCATACACATTTATGTATACATTTGTATTCATGTATATAATTTATGTATATGAACGCTTCTGCTCGGTCCTATTAGCCCATTTTCTTCCCCCCACCCCAGCCTAATCTCATATAGTTTGATTCTACCCCTACCCTTCAACCCCCCATAAGTCACTTTCTAATAAACAAGGTGATGTTAGGAAAGGTACAACTGCAAGGAAAATGTAACTTCTTTCAACTTGAATTTATGGATTCAAATGTGAAAATGAAAATAGTCTTTGCCCATGGGGGAAAACCATGGATCCAGTTGGGAAATACAAAATATAAACAATATAATTCTGCAGTTGGAGAGGAAGTGCTACCAATTTGAGATCAGGGAAAGTTTCAGGTAGGAGGTGGCACTCTGAATGAGTCCTGAAGACATCAGCAAGAGAACTCGTAGAGAAAGCAGTTAGGTGGCCTAGGGCAGAATTCTGAGAAACACTCAAAGTTAGGGGCTCTGATCTGTGTGATGAAGCTGAAATGAGATTGAGAAGGGGAGGACAAGTAAGAGAACCAGGAGAGAGTAGCGCGGCATGAGACTCTCTGAGAGGAGACAGTGTTCGGGAAGACAGGGTGATCAGCACCCCATAAGGTGGCAGGGCAAGAAGGGTTAAGAACTGAAAAATGACTGTCAAGATTAGTAAATGGTAATTAGTAAATGATCATTGGTAATTCTGGAAAGAATAGTTTCAGTTAATGTGATGAGGATGGAAGCCAGATTTCAAAGGGTTGAGGAGAGGAAATAGAAGCAGTGAGGAGAACTAGTTTTTTATAGAAAAGAAGAGCAGTATCTTAAAAAGGTGGTAGAGCCTAGTAAAGGTTTTTTTTGTTTTTGTCTTCAAGGATTCCTACTAAATCCTCAGATTATAGTGATTTGTGTACATCTAAATTCCTTGAGATCAGGCACTTTTTTCATATTTGAAAGACCAGTACCTAGCAGGTGTCTTGCAAAATTTCCACAATTGTAAAGATCCATGGCTTTGGTAGTATGGTTAATGCCTCCAACACAAGTCCTACATCTCTACAACTTGGTAGGTGTTCTTCAAGAGTTGCTGTGGCTGAAAAATTCACCATCCTGCAGCCAAACTCACGATCAAACTCTCCATACTGAGCGAGGCTATTCCTTAGATAGCAGAAAATCCGTCACAAGTTTATATTTGGGAGCTTTTCCAGCACAGTAAGAGTTTGTGTTTTGCTGGAATGACTTTCAAAAATCCAGGGTCACTTCTACCATGATAAGGTATTAGAGGAACTTACCAGTGCAAGTGTTCCACAGAGGAAGCACTTAACATTTCTTGAATGTTAACTGAATATTCCTAGTGTTGGTTAACTAAATAGAAATTTCTATAATAGCTTTCCCAAAACATGTATTGTCTCACAAACAGGATGGCAAAGGCAAAATGGGGAAATATGGAATTAAGTTTAATACTCATTTAACTATGTATATGTTAACAACAAATTTTACTTCCCTTTTTTGGTGACAAATATTGCACTGAACAAAATATGTAAATGCCCTTTGGTACCTTCCTTTCTTCCTCATTTTTGTTTTCCCTTTTGAAGAACTTTGAACAACTTTCAGCTATGATCTCCTTTTCTCTGGGACCCACTCTACCTTTCCTTATCTATCCCCCCACATAGGGGATGAGAGTTATAGGGGAAAGAAAGGCATATTTGGCTCATTCCTAGGAATAGGCCTTTGGACACCTTTTCAGCCCACTAAATTCTACAATGTTAACTGCCAGATCTGAGAATTCAAGATGTTCCAGGCTTATTCCATACTCAAAGAATATTTGAGTAACTACTCAGCAATACGATATGAACAATGGCAACAGGACGGACCTAAAAAGAGATGTTTAACTTTCAGGGACAAGAAATGAGTTAGCCATGGAATTCTGCCATCTTATTACCTACAAAGTAGTTATTGATGGGGATTCTGCATCCTTGAGGATTGTTTGCAGGGAGCTTGAGTTTATGACCTTATTGGAGTTAATTAGTTGGTCATCAAGCCTCTCAGAGGGCCAAATTATGTTAAATCTACATTGTCACACCTGATCATAAATACCTACAATAACTTTCCTAGTATGTACTGCTTATTTGTATTTCTAATCATAATACATAGGATTATGTAATTATATATATAATTATGTAATTATATATAATTATAATCCTATGTATTACATAGGATTTGATCCCTTACACAGAGTAGTTGGTAGCTTGTGGTTCAGAAAGGTAGTTATTCACTGTGAGGTTGTATATGAAGAGAATGAAGGCCAGGAAGCAAGAGTGATAAAATCACACAATATAGGACATTAAGGTTTATTGAAGTGCTTTGCTCACAACAGTCTTGTGAGATAGATATTGCCCTCATTTTTATGAAGAAACTGAGTGAAGTGACTTGCTTAGTGTCACACAACTAGTCCAAAGGTGTTAATGGTATCCATACTTAATGAATGAAAGTGGCATAACTGTATGTGGATTTTAGTCCAATTCCATTTCTAGCAGTTAGGAGCCAGAAACTTACAGGTCAAACCTACAGATGAGAAGACACAGAGAAGTGTCACTACCCACTGTCTTCCTCATCCCTAATTTGCTAGACCAATTTTGTTTAGCAATGGGATAAACACAAAACTTGCCCTCTCAAGGACATACAAAAAGATCTTTATCTGTATGTAAGAAGATGCAACAAGGGATATGATAGTCGTGTTCAAGTATTTGAAGAGCTGCCTCATGTTAGAAGGAATTAAGACTTGTCTGCTAGGGTCCCAGAGAGTAAAGCCAAAAACAACTGGTGGCAGTAACTTTAGGCTTGGTATTGGGGGAAAAAAAGTGAACAGGCTACCCTGGGAAGTAGTGTAATCCCTTCTCAACGGAGGGCAAGCAGAAGCCGAGTGACCGTTTGTTGTGCACCTTAGGGGAAAGATTCCTTTTCTGGGTATAAAATTGACTAGATGGCTGCTGAGATCCTGTCCAACAAACTGTGTGACAATTTTATCAACCTCCTGTTAATGTGGAAAATACTACGCTATGCACAAGGTGGGAAAAAAAGACAACAATGAAATCATCCCATTTCTCAAGGATCATACTTATACCGGGAGACATACATATACATAAATAAGTAAAGAAAAAAAACCAAACAAGGTAAATGGAAGGGGTGAACAAATAGGGGGTAGAGAAGACTTCACAGAGATATTGTCATCTGAAATGAGTTTTAAAATAAATTAGGGATTTTGAGAAGTAAAAATGAGAAAAGATGGGGGATGGAGGCGAAAAAAGTAATTGTCAAATCTGGGCAGCAGCAGTTCAGCTTAGCTACAACACAACAAAAAGTACATTTTTCACACTTAGTTGTCCAAAATGTACACACAGAATGTATGCACGATCCAATAAAAGAACAAGAACTCTCAACCAAGTATGCTTGCACATATGATACGGAGCTTTCACAGAAACAGCAGCTGTGTTGTAACGAAAAGAACACTGAATGTTTAAGTTAGAACACTTGAAGTCCCAAATGTAACATCTAATAGCTGTTTAACTCTGTAGCAAGTCATTTAAACTTCCTGATCCTTTACTCATCTACAAAATATGGGTGACGTCTGCACCACCAACTTCATGGGGTTGTCAAATCACTCCTCTGTACCCTACACACACACTGTGTTGAACCAGCCTGTGTATGTTATAAGCCTCAACTGGCTTGAAGGTGGAATCAGTCTTATTTCACCCCTGTATAACCTTCTCACAAGGAGCATCTAGTATGAATTTAATGTTGTATATGGCTCAGATGACAAGGACAAAGACCCAGATGCAAAACCTAAAAATCCCATCAGCTACTAGCTTCTTGTCTGTTACTACCTCTGTTCACCTCTTTATTTTCTTCATTTCAGAGACGCTCATCAAGCTGGGAAGACCAAAGACTGGCTCATGAACGCCAAACCATTTGATCATGTGCGTGAAAGAATCCTGACCCCATCATGACATCAATAGTTATGGGTCACAAAGCCAAAACAGATGATAGTGGGGGAAAAAAAAAACTCTTCTAAGGCTCCATTCACACTTGCCATTAAATATATGGTTGAAAGTAGTAAACTTCAATATATTCATGATGATTCATAGACTGGCACTTCCACTGACTCTACTAGCACCTTATTGAAAAATCTTTATTATAAAAAACAAAGTTGCATAGGGTGATAAAATCAAAAGCATATCTTTACAGTCAATGTGAAGAAAAAATTCTCAATTTCTCAAGAGAATCTATTCTTATTAGAAGTCAGTCTAATTTTATATCTGGAAAGAACAAATTTACTGTGAACTTATTCTATGAAACAAACACTATACACAATGCATATAATAGAAATGGAATGTTAAAGAAGCTTATTCTTAATTCATTTCCTCCTCCAACCTTTATTATCCTAAATTCAATACTTTTTGCTTATTATTCAATGAATTAAATTAGGAAGTAGCTGAGAAACTCACTGGAAGTTAAATTAAAGTTATAGGAAAAATATGCAGAATCTCTTTTCAGACATCCTACAATCAAGCTTGAAACTAGGAAACTTTTTAGTTTTATTTTATTAAATGAAAAATATTAAACAGTGAAAAAATAAAGAACTTTCAGAATGACTTTTAAGAGAGTATTTTAAGTGGTAAAAATAAACTTCTAAACCTACCAAAGAATTGGATAACAAATGCTAAAAGTTTTTTCCTGAAGAAGGCCCAGATGGATAATAAAATTACTTATAGTTGGAAGGGAAAATCTCTGGTTTCATTAAGTGAAACAATTTATTCCTTTGAAAGGATTTATCTACTGCATCAACTCGTTTAATCTCTTACTAAATAGGTGTTTCTTACTTGTACATCAAACAGAATACAAATCAAAGTTTGCTAATCTGTCAACATATTAAAAATATAAGTTGATCGAAGTACTTGCTCTGCCTGAAAAAAAAAATCAGAATAATTTTCAAGATACTAATAAACATAGAAAACCAACATATACAAACTACTGACAGTATACATCTTAGTTTTGACTGAAAATACTCTTCTATTTTTATTTTTACAGTGACCCTTAGTTATCAACTCCTATCTTGGGTCCTGTGAATCCATCAGAGTTTACTAAGAAATTTTATTTGAATATGTAACTCAAAGGCACTCAACTCAGTGGTCACAAGTTCCTGAGCTTAAGTAGGAAATAGAATCCTTTAAAAAATTATTTTTTAAAAAAATACATAGATAGATGAGCATGGAATAAAAAAATGCTTCAAAAGTAATACTCAGTACACAAATATCATGAATAATAATTTAAGACTATACAGGATGCTAAAGAAAGACTATGGAAGGAAAAGGAACTGCCTATAAAAGCAAAACAAGATGCATAAAAATTCCTTTTCCTCCCAAAATAAGCTTCTTTGAAAGTGAAACTGATGATTTTAAAACCTAAAAAAAATTTAAAGGCAAAACAACATGAAAAATATTATCTTAAATTGAAAAATATAAATACAGTCCTCAGGTTAGTCTTTCAATTCCCCAAAGTATACAGAGGATGTGAAACCATTCAAATCAAGTATAAACTGAAGGGACACAGATAAGAATTGAGAAAAGCAGAATCATTAGAGACTGAATGATAAAACTGAAGGGCAACTTTAAAGATACATCAACAAATCTGCAGGCAGATGTTCAAATAATTTCCTAGTTATTTTTCATCCAAACAATAGAAAATTTGTGTATATATATAACCAAAGTTCATCAACATTAGGTTGGGGTCAAACTTTATCTAAAAAAGCACATATGTATTTCATTTGATAGAAAAATGTCAAACGTCCCGTTAATCTTCAGTTTCTGTCTGCTGACACTAAACAAAAAGCACAAGTTGACATTTTCATAGCATAATTGAGTTTGGCAGGAATTTTCTTGGCTTCAAAATTTACTTTCTTCACATATGCATAGAATTATACTGAGGATAAAAAGTAAGTTATATGTATCATCTGCCAGAGTTTATAAGGCCTTTCTCATTATTAGTCACCTTATTTGTGTATATCAGTAGGGCCATAATGTTAAAGTAGAAATAAAACATTTTCAAAGTGCAACTGTGTGCCATCTGACCAGACTGCTCAGTTTTCTGTATTCTCTAGTTGACCGCCATTTTCAGGTTTTTTTTCTGGTGATATATACAGGAAGTTACAGCAGATAAACAAAGGAAAGGTGAGAAGTCTGCTATCCAAATTCATCACCACTTGTTCCTATACAAAATAAATTTGAAGACATGTTAAAAAGTAAGCTGGGCAGAAAACAGAGTTAACAGTTTTAAATTTTAAAGGTCAACAACAGGGTGAAGTTAGAAATACAAAGATGAAAACGACAGTGTCTACTCTTTGAAATGAAAAAGCAATAGGAAACAACTGGATATGTTAAAGGAGTGTGAGGGAGATAATGCGCTTTGGGGATTTCATCAAGCTTAGTTAGCAGGGAGAGCTGGGGAAAAAAATCAACAATTTCACTATATTTTGGACCAGTGAGACAACACCTCAAATATCAGGTCTAGTTTTAAGAAACGTGCTTTGAGACACTCAGACAAAACAAAGAGCTTCCAAAAGGGAGCTTGTATGAAGAGGTATCTGGCAATCACATCAACAGGACTGCAATCAAAACACTTCATCAATCACCAAGCACAGGCAAAATAATACGCCGAAGCCACAAATGAAGAAAAAAAAAGCTTCTTCAATGAGTTTAATGTTCTATTGAAGACACAATATGCACCCAGATTAGGTACAGTATTTGGGGGCAAAGAAAAAGGACTAAAAATGATGGGAATGTGTATGTTCATGTGAACACATCATGCACACACTCTGGGGCTTGTATGCACACACATGGAAATTTGGAAAAGTTTCAGAGGAATGGCACCAGAGTTGAGCCCTAAACAAAGAAGATTCCAAGAGTACATGCACTTCAGGCATGGGGAAAGCAGTCATCATGGTGATAATGTACTGCTGAGTTTAGATGTCAGGTCAGTTCACCTGAAAGGAAGCATGTGTTCATGAAGAGCAGTATGAAAAAAGATGGGAGGCACACTATACAAAGTGTTACGTGCCAGGCTGTGAAATTTGTACTTTATCTCAAAGGCAGGAAGGAGTCCCTGAAGGTTTCTCTGAGTAGTGAAGTGATAAGGTCAGACCTGTGCCTTAGAAATATTATATCCAACTACATGGAGGATAGTTTTGAGAGGGAAAACCTTAAAAGCAAGGAGATCAATTAGGAAGCTACAAAAGCCTAGGCAAACAGTTTATGAGGACCTGAATTGGAGTGGTGGCAAATGATAGTAATGAATATGGAGGGTGAACAAGAGTCAACAAGGTCTCAAAGGCTATGAACTTGAGAGGTTGGAAAGACAGTGGCACTCTCAAAAGAAAAAGGAATAAATTTATGAAGGAAGATGGTTTCTGTTCTGGATTAAGTTTGAGCAGCTGATTAATTGGTGATTAATGGTGATATAAGGCAATTAATTGGTATTATAAAAACAGGTTCAGGAAAGAGTTTATGGCTGGACATATAGATCTGTGAGTCACCTCTACAGACATAGTAACTGAATTCATGGGAGTAGATGCTCACTATGGGGAAAGTATAGAGAGATGAGCAGGGAGTCAACAACTTTATACTTCTATTAAAATAACATAAAATAAAATAAACATAGCCCCAGGGCTTTCCCATCTGCCCTGCTACTGCCTCCTGAGTTCTTCCAGGCCTTACCATTAGCACTTTGGGACTTCTGGGACTTTCTATCTGTCCTGAAGCTGAGCCTTTCAATATATGTGGTCTCTTCAGATTAGAATGTGAACTCAGGAGCACTGGGATTATCTTCACTTTAACACTTCAATACAGATCACTTGGAATGTAGCAAACAGAAATGCTTTTTTGTTCAATCTTTTATTCATTCATTCTAGTACCACATTTTAGGATAGATATTATTAAGCTGGAGTGTCTAAAGGAGGGCAAACCAGGGTGATTATGAATCTTCAAGATCATGACATATGAGGAAACTTGGAATGTGTGGCCTGGAGAAAAAACTCAAGGAGAGTCAAAATAGCTATGTTCAAGTGTCTGAAGGGAATGTAAGTGTCATAAAGAAGAGTTATTAGACTTTTCTCCTTCGTTTTAAAGAACAGAACTTAGAGAAATTGGTAGAAGTTACAAAGATAAAGATTTAGGTTTGAGATAAGGAAAAATACCTAGAAACAGTTCAATTATTTTGAGGTACCTTCCCTCTCCATAGACCTAGTTTTTAAGATTCTGTTCCTATAGGAGATATTTTAATTTCTAACTACCTTTTAAAATCTGCACATTGATCATTAGAAAAAACATTACTTGAGTGATACACTTTTTGCACAACAGTAGGAACCAACTTTCTATTAATGTAAAGCATTAAACAAAAGATTATTTTCAAAAGGCCACAAAGTCAACATACCTGGTCCTTTTCAAGAGTAAGTATTTGGTATCCAGTTGTTCTACTACAAATCAGTTTCCCACTACTATCAAGAGAGGCCAAACGTAGTCTAGGATTATAAAGAAAACATCCTTATCAAATAAATTGAAAACTGAGTCCATTAATGAATTATAATTGCAAGTTTCTTTTTGAAATCTCAATTTTACTGCTTTTGCCTTTGTGTCTTTCAAGTAGTGATGCTATAAGCCTTCCTGATAAGACTTTACAGAACCAATTAATCTGATTTTAAAGTACAATCTGATTCCTTAAGTCACTGATATCATACAATTCTTGAGATGTAAGCAAAAGAATTTCTGATGTCCATACAACTTACTTTTTAGAACTTGTACAGACTACGTCTCAATTTGTCTGCCTACATACTTCCTCATCAAATACATACTCCAAGAAAAGATTAGTAATAAAAGTTGGAGGTATAAGCATGGTACAAAGTTGTGGATGTGGCTAGTATATTTACTTGCTCTCATACTGTCATATTTATGGCTTTTGACACTTATGTATTTTAAGTATAGAAGATAGCCCAGTATCAATGCTATTGATAATGAGTTCTCTAGTATACAATGGAAACACCAAACATCATTAACTAGTTCCACAGAAAATAATTTAAGCAAAACAACATTATAAGAGGCAGTCAGCTGCACAGGGATAGAGCTCAGCCAAGCTATGCTTCCTGGGTGGATTACCTTCAGTGAAGCCCCTAGGGACTTGACAGTATAGCTGGGGATCCTGTGGCCATTTGGCTGTACACAATGCTCACCAAGGGAGTGCTAGAAATGGTGCACTTGTATTATACCCCACTGGTGCTTTGTGAAGTCTAATAATCACCGCCCTCTTCCTCTTAGCCTACCTGAATGCTATATTTCTTCGAGGTTGTAAACTGACAGATCCACTGCATGGCTGATTCAGTGTGTTTCGTTTGAAAATAATATAGCGATTGGTGTAAGTGACAAGTAAGTCAAAGCCAAAGTTAAACCCTGTCCACCGCCAGCAGTACTGAAAAAAATACAAAAAATAAAAAAACATTTCAGTTTATATTGGTAAATCAATAATAATTCAAAATTCAGTAAGACTAGCATTGTTGTTATTCCTTTCCTATGACCCTTATACTCTTCTTTTCTTTATGCCACTGTCCACCATTGCCTTCCTACACCCCACCTCCAAATCTCTCCAATCTGTTACCTCAACATAATTATTAACTATCCACAGGTACCGATGACATTCATCTTTGCTGGGCTGCTTTAAAATAAAAAAGAGACTTCTAACCAGAAACCTAAGATAAACTTTCAAAGACCCATTCACTTGGCTCAGGAAGCCAAGAAGCTAGGAGGAAATAACCACCAGGAATCATCAACTATCCCCTGACTGGTTTCTAAGCTCTCTGAAATTCAAATAGTAGAAGACTGGTTAGTTAACAAGCACATAGGTGGTTAAGGAAGGTCTAGTGGGTCAAATAAATTAAAACATGGGTTACCATCATTAAACTCTGATGCCTCTTCTCAATATGGATGACAATGTCCCAACAAAGACTCAGTGATGGTCTGTGTCTACTGTCCAAGGCCCGCCCCTTGCTAAATCTGGAAAGGCTCACTATCACTTTCAAAGACCATTCACTAAGAGAAGGAAAATATCCACAAACCAATGAAATGACAGATTCTTTTTTTTTTTCTTTTTGGAGGGGGGGAAGGCTGGGTAATTGGGGTTAAGTGACTTGCCCAAGGTCACATGGCTAGTAAGTGTTAAAGTGTCTGAGGCTGGATTTGAACTCAGGTTCTCCTCATTCCAGGGCCAGGGCTCTATTCACTGCACCACCTAGCTGCCCCCAGAAATGACAGATTCTTAAAGTACTTTCTAATCATTTGAGAGCTCAAATATAAAGGTGGGAAGCTTAAATTATGGTACACATGCTCACAATTTTTAATTTAAAAACAGTATAAGTATCAAACACAGAGGAAAACAGCAGCTCCATCTCCAAGTGCAGCAAGGCCTATGGGTCAGTAACTTTTTTTCTGAAGTAGAAGAAATACCATATTTCCTATTTTACTGTTAAATAATTGGAATAAGAATGTAAGCAAACCACAACTGGTACTTACTTCACCATCCTTGGCAAGTTTTCTACCACACCTCATGCTATTTCCTTCAAGTTCCTCTTTATTAATTTCCTGAGGTCTAGAAATATATATAATAAATGATTTTGATGATGACAGACAATAGTTCACTGTGAATTCTGAAGTAAAAGAACAGAAAAACATATGCTACTAGATTTAAAGTAAGAATTTTCCCACTGGTGGTATATAAGAGTGATAGGGATACTATGGTTTAATTGTCTGATTTGACATCTTTGTCAAGTAAACAGGTTCAAATTTTACACTGCATTTCTTACTGCCTCTATTTCTATTGTGCATCATTAGGACTTTCATAAATCAGAGAATGTAAGAAACTCCAAACACAAGAGATATTACTAACAATACTACCTTGCAATGATGAGATTCAAAAGAAAACAAAAATGCAATTTTACTCTCCAATGAATAAGAGACGTCCTTTAAAAATCCAGATCATTTAAAATATAATAATAATTATTATAATGGTTGGCATTTATATAGTACTTGCTATGTGCCAAGCAGTATACTAAACACTTTACACATAATCTCATTTGATTAGTAAAACCCTCACAAGTTTTGAATCTATGAATCTAGATGTACTCAAGGAAGGGAAGCATTAGTTTAATCTCCCAGCAAATTTGAAAATTATGCATTAGGGAAACAAAACACAAATTCAAATTATTGTCACATTCAGAAACTTACTATTGTGGCTTTAGCTTTATTATGTCTTTCAGTCTCACAGTCTAGAGTCTTTAGGGAAATCAGTGTAAATTACAATTTAAACAGCAAAGAAAGAGTGGATTAAAAAGAAAAGTCTAACAGCTTATACCTACCCCGTATCACTATCTTGTTCTGCCCTGAGCATGGCAAACCATTGCTGTTTGTAAACAGAGGCCAACCATTCTAAAATTCGAAGATAAAAATGGAAAAAGCAAAGTTTAGAGGATTTACACATTTTTTAAAACATGAGAAAACTAAAGCATAATAATCAATCATCCAGTGGGTTTGCATTTCACAAATTCATTACATTCAAAATAGTAAGCAGTAGGCAATATTTATCTCTAGGTCAAAACAAGAGGGTCAATATTTCTCATATAGAACAAATAACCTGGTTTCTCTTCAAAGAGTTTTACCATTAAACTTTAATCCTTTAGATCAAATGTTGTTGAATTAAGCATACAATTTTCTATTGTGCTTAGCCCCTAGCATCAGTATCTTAATGCGAGTTTTAAATAGCTAGACTAATAGATAATCTAAAGCAAACAAAAAGGTCTTGGAGATATTTCATCTGATATTAAGCTCTCACAGAGATGTATCTTAACTTTATATACTATATTTAGTGGAATAAGTT
>CM053585.1:95497484-95537832 GCA_028646515.1 Pseudochirops corinnae | reverse complement strand
CCACCAAAAAGGTATTACTCTCTCTACTAAGCTTCAGTTTCACATCAGCATCTCCAATAGGATATATCAGATTGCATGTCCCAGAGGCACTTAAAGCTCAACATATCCAAAATAGAATTCTCCCAAACTTTTTTTTTCTTTGCTTTTTGGAGGGCAATTGGGATTAAGTGACTTGCCCAAAGTCACACGGCTAGTAAGTGTGTCAAGTGTCTGACCTTAGATTTGAACTCAGGTCCTCCCGACTCTAGGGCCAGTGCTCTATTCACTGCACCATCTAGCCACCCTGAGTGCACCATGTAGTTGCCCCATCACTGTACCATGTAGTCACCCCCCGCCCCAAACTTTCCTATATCTAAGGGCACCACCATTTTACCAGGCTCTCTGTGTTTTCCTAGATTTCTCACTATAAGTTGTCCAATCTTATCATATCTACCTCTAAAACATCTCTCCTATCTGACTTTCATCATTCATAGCCATCATTTCAGTTCAGAAGCTAATCACTTCTTCACTAGACTATTGTAGTAGTCTCTGAATTGGTGTCCCTGCCTCAAGTCCCTTCCCACTCCAGTTCATTCTCCACAAAGTTATCAAAGTGATTTTCCTTTAACACACCATTTCTCTACTTAATAAACTCCAGTGGCTCCTTAATTGCTTGTAGGGTCAAACATAAACACCTTGATTTGGTTTTTAAATCTTTTTATAACTTGATCCTGACCATTTTTCCACCTTAAATATACATTACTTCCTATCGTGGGCTGATGGATTTATTTAGGACCTAGTTGTGGGCCCCTTGGGCAAAAAGAGTATTAAAATGTCTCCAAGACTATAGAGATGAGCTCTTTAGATCTCAGAGAACTTCCTTGAGAACTACTTTGAAATGGTGTGTGTGTGTGTGTGTGTGTGTACATATATAAATATGTACAATTTGTTTTTAACATTTGTTTTTTAAATTATGAGTTCTGAATTCTCTCTCTCCCTTGAACATTGAGGAGGCAAGCAATATGGAAGTTATATATCTGAAATCATATTTGCATATTAGCCATATTGCAAAAAAAGCAAGGAAAATTTAAAAAAGTGAAAAAATTGTACTTCACTTTGCATAGTTTATCAGTTCTCAAGATGGAGGTAAATGCCATTTTTCATCATGATTCCTTTGGAATTGCCTTGGATCCTTATGGTGATCAGTGTATGCAATTCCTTCACAGGTTATCATCATATAATATTGCTGTGAATGTGTATAATATTCTCTTGGTTCTGCTCACATCATTCTGTATTGGTTCATATAAGTCTTTCCAGGTTTTTCCAAAACCAGGTTGCTCATCATTTCTTATAGTACAATAGTATTCCATCACAGTTATATACCACAACTAGTTCAGCCATTCCCTAATTGATGGGCAGCCCTTTAATATCCAATTCTTTGCTACCACATAAAGAGGTAGTGTATTTTTGTTATATAGAACCTTTTTCTAAAATTTTCCTAGCTCTCTTTGGGATACAGACCTAGTAGTAGTATTACTGAATCAAAAGGTTTGCACAGTTTTATAGGCCTTTGGGCCTAGTTGCAAATTGCTCTCCAGAAGGGTTTGGATCACCTTACAGTTCCACTAACAGTGCTTTAGTGTCTCAGCACTTCCACATCCCCTCCAACATTTGTCGTTTTCCTTTTGTCATATTAGCCAATCTGATAGGTGTGAGGTGGTACTTTCGCATTGTTTTAATTTGCATTTCTCTGCTCTGTAGTGATTTGGAGAATTTTTTCACGTGACTATAAATTGCTTTAATTTCTTCTTCGGAAAACTCCTTTGACCATTTATCAATTGAGTAATGATTTGTATTCTTATTAGTCTCAATTCTGTATATATTTGAAAAATGAAGCCTTTATCAGAAAAAATTTGCTGTTTAAAATGTTTTCTCAGTTTCTTTCCTTCTAATCTTGACTGTATTACTTTTGTTTTTGTACAGTCTTTTTAATTTCATGTAATTAAAATTATCTGTTTTATATCTAGTAATGCTCTTTGTCTCTTGTTTGGTTATAACTTCTTCACTTATCCATAGATCTGACAGGTAAAATTTTCCATGCTTTCCTAATTTGCTTATGATATCATCCTTTACGTCTAAGTCATGTACCTATTTTGACCTTATTTAGGTAAACTGTGTGAAATATTAGTCTATACCGAATTTCTGCCAAACTGCTTTCTAGTTTTCTCAGCAGTTTTTTTCCCCAAATAGTGAGTTCTTGCCCCCAAAGCTTAGATCTTTGGGTTTATCAGACACTGGATTGCTATGGTCATTTACTATTATGTATTATATACCTAATCTATTCCACTGACCCACCATTCTGTTTCTAAGCCAGTACCAGATTGTTTTGATGATTACCACTTCTTTATTTTTTATACTGGTAATTTGGTTTGTTTGTTTTTTTAATCAGATTAACCAATGCTTTATTTATTTGTTTTGGGTTGGTTTTTTTCTTCTTCCATAAAACTAACTCCTGGTTTTATTAATTAAATGGATGTTTTTAATTTGCATTTTATAGTTTTTTAGTTGCATGCTCAGTTCATTGATTTACTCTTTCTTTTATTTACACACACACACACACACACACACAGATAGGTAGATAGACAGACAGACAGACATAGATAGATAGATAGATAGATAGATAGATAGATAGATAGATAGATATAAATTTCCCCCTAAATAATGCTTTGACTGCATTCCACAAATTTTGAATGTTGTCTCATTGTTGTCATTTTCTTTAATAAAATAATTCATTGTTTTTATGATTTGTTCTTTGATCTACCCTATAGTATTATTTAGGTTCCAATTAACTTTTAATCTGTGCTCCACAACTCTTTATTAACTGTGATTTTCATTGCAGTATGGTCTAAAAAAACCCTACATTTAATATTTCTACTTTTCTGCTATTTGGTTGTGAGGTTTTTATGGTCATTTTTTGTGAAGGTACCATGTCCAGCTGAGAAAAAATGTACTCTTTGTTGATGCAACACTCCCTTACAATAACTAGTTCATTTTAGCCATTATATATTCCCTAAATATTCCTCCTTTGTGGCTTTAAGGAATCTATTTTAGATAAAAAGTTATGAGTTCAATAACAATTACCATAAGCCCCCAGATGATGAAATTCTTTTAGGCCTTTGGAAAGAGCTTAAGCTCTCTGTCTAAATTTACATTGATATATGATCTCTAGCTAACCCCTTCCCACTTTGTGGTAAAGCAAAATTTAGTTACTAAAATATTTGACTAATAAAACCACTGATTACATAGGCATCAGGAGGGGAAATTGGATAAGAAAAAGCATGACTTTTCTTGGAACTTCCTGAAACTGGTGGTGATAACCCTAATCTTCTGCTCCAAGAGCCAGTGGCTTTCCTTGATGGTTCTCTTATCTGTCAGAGAAGAAGAAGATAATAAACTTTATGTTCCAGGCACTGTGCTTAGCACTTCTTACAAATATTATCTCGCACAGAATGCATTTTGTACAGTACCTGTCATATAGAAAGCACTTAATAAGTGCTTTTTTGTGTATGGACTTATATAATTTCAGAAGTTTTTTCTCTTTTAAAAAGCCACTTCCTAAAGGGCATGACCCCATGCCAGTTTAATTTCTCCTCATGTAAATGTGAATTATATCAGTCGACATTAGCTCACTATATTTTAAGCTGAATTTAACTTTTCTTTGAGCCATGTCATTTACTTGTTCTCTTTATCCAGACAGGCATGGTACGTTGTGATACAGCAGTTGGAACACCTGATTACATATCACCTGAAGTTTTGAAGTCACAGGGTGGTGATGGCTGCTATGGACGAGAGTGTGATTGGTGGTCTGTAGGTGTTTTTCTTTTTGAGATGCTGGTTGGTGAGTAAACACATTCTCCTGACTGTCTTCCCTTCTCTCCTCCCACTCCACAGTGTTTTACTTGAGAGCTCGAGTAGACAAAATTATGTGTGTGCAAGTCAAGTCAACAGTCATTTATTAAATGCCAGGCACTGTGTTAAGTTCTTGGGATGAAAAGATAGGCAAAAACCAGTCCTTCCTCTCAAGGAGCTCACAGACCAATGAAGTAGACAACATGAAAAGAACTATGTACCTATAAGATATCTGTAGGATAAATTGGAGATGACCCCAAAAGGAAAGCACTAGCATTAAGGTGGATCAAGAAGGGCTTCATGCAGAAGCTGAGATTTGAGCTGGGACTGGAGGGAATCCACGAGGCAGAGATGTGGACAAATTATGGGCATAGGGAAGTAAAATGTGTGGAATTAGGTGATGGAATGTCTTATTCAAGGAATAGCAAGGAGGCCAGTGTCACTGAATTATAGAATGTGTTGGGGGGCAGACTGGAGGGGTTAAAGTGTAAGAAGACTAGATAGGGTCCAGGTTTTGAAAGGCTTTAAAAGCCAAACAGAAGAGTTTATACTTGGTCCTGGAGGCAATATGAAGTCACTGGAATGTATTGACTATGGGATGATTTGGTGAGACCTGCACTTTAGGAAGATCAATTAGGAATTTAGGAGGATCAATTTAGGAAGTCTGGGAGTCATCTCACAGGTGATAATTGAATTCATGAGAGATGGTGAGATCACCAAGAGAGATATTATAAAGGAAGAAGTGGAGAGGTCCCAGGACAAACCCCGGGGGGCACCCAGTGTGCAACTTGGACAAAATTCCCTAAAAGGAGACTTGAGAAGTAGTGATCAGAGGAGAAACCATTGGGAAAACCTAGAGAGTAGAGAGTGTCAAAGAGAAGAGAGTAATTAACAGTGTCAAAGGTTGCAGAAAGGTCAAGAAGGATAAGGATTGAGGAAAAGCAATTAGATTTTGCAATTAAGAGGTCATTGGTAGCTGCAGAGAGCTCTTTCAGTTTCATGAGATCAGAAGGCAAGAGAGTTAGGAAGAGTGAGGGAAAGGTAGTAGAGGCACTGATTGTTGTCCTTGCCTGTGCTCACCTCATAGCAGGTTTATCTTTAAGTAAGGCAGTAATCAGAAGGACTCTGGTACTTCCTTATAATTAAGAAATATGGAAGATGAAGCAAAATTTTAGGAGAATTTGATTAAGTTGTGGTTTGGATATATCCTTTCTTGTTAGCATAGTGGGAAACTATCTCAAGATTTATTTCCAGGATTTAATTTGAGTAGAATGAAGTATGGAAAGAATCCTACTAGGAAGGAAGATTCTTAATTTTCTCATAAAAGCCTTTTGTGCTAAGGTCAGATTGACCAAAGAAATATAACTATAACTGAAGTAGTTTCTATTCTGGTGTTTCATAGATCAAGGATATTGGTTGAAAACATCTTATTCCTCAGAGAATCATGAAATTTTAGAAGTAGAAAGGATCTGATAGTTAATTTACTCAAATCTATACATTTTAAAGATGAAGAAACAGAGACCCAGCAAGTTTGATATGTCCAAGATCATGTAGTGGCAGTGTTAGGACTAGAGCTCAGGTCTCTTGATTCTCACTTCATAGTGGTTTCATTGTGATCTTTGATACTCATTTTAGTAGGAAATCAAAGCACTTAAAAGTCGACATTTGACCAGGTGTGATTGTATTGCTTTTTTAAGTAACCAAGTATAGTTCTATTCAGGGTCAGGGGAACAAATTTTATAAAGGGTCAGGGACATGAATTAGATTGAATTTTAAATAGCTAAAGTAATATGACACATTATTATAATAAGCATTTATACTTCAGGTTTCTAGTTACTGGACACCAGATGTAATTAACTTCTCATCATATGGAACTGATCTTATCTAAAATGTTGCTCATTCTACTTAAATTATTTGTGTGGTGCATTTTTTTATTTTTTAGCCCAAGGAAAGTAGACTTTATTAGAAAAATGAACCTTTTTGGTATTAGAGAGATTCATCCTTTATCTGGTGTTTTTAATAGTTAAACTTTAATAACATAAAATTTTAGAATTGGATCCATTAATATTTCCCTTCTCATTCTGACCAAATCAAGATTTGACCAATTTTAAGGATATTTCTTTTTCACTTTCTGTCTCAGTATCTCTCCATTTTCTCCCTTGTTTTCCCCTACTTCTCTCCCCATCCCCCCTTCTTGCTTCATTCCTCCTTCCCATAGTGCCTCCTCCCTTTTCCCTCCTCTCCACCCCCCTGCCTCCCCACTTCCCATGATCAGAGTAGGCAACAAGGCACCTTCAGGGAGAGATAGGAAGAAGCATGTCCCAGGCAAATCAACCCCCCACCTACCTTGATCATCATCTCCTCTCATACGCTGAAGATAGCTTAGGACCCTGAATCCAGAAGGATTGGGAATAGCCATGCTTACAACCCAGTGCCCTCAACCACTATCCTGGGAAGCAACCCCTGTGGACCTTTAGCCTGCTGATGACTTCTGCACATGCTATAGTCACAGCTAATGAAAACCGAAAAAAGAAAGTTCTTGCCAACAAAACCCTTAGCACTGTCAAATGATTTAGTATCAGAAACTGATGAGATTTTTTTTATCAGTGGAAATGACAGTAAAGATGAAGCATTACTATCTGCTTTGCCACTGTACCCTAAGTACCGTGGGGCCTTTCTGTATTAATTGCAGCCAAAACTTTCCCTATCTGTTGTCTCCCTCAATAGAATGCAAGGTCCCTGAGAGTAGAAGCTGTCTTACATTTTCTGCTTGTATCTTCAGTGCTTAGCACAATGCTTCCCACATAGGAAGCACATAATAAATGCTTTATTCATTAATTTTCCTTGTTTTTAAATAGGAAGATCGGGCTAAGGTTATAAGAGACTAAATTAGATGGCTTCATCGGGACTACTTCTCATGATAAAAATATGTTAAAACTAGTACTTGTGTAACACTTAACTTGGGAAACTTAATAGGGGAGTGCACTGTTTTATTAGATAAAATGGTTTCTAGAGAAGATGAGCCTGAAAAAAAAAAATTCAGTAGCTAGGAATCATTGTTAAAACAGACAAAATAACAGGAGAATTAGGACTTTTTTCTTGTGGTTTGAAGTGGCTTCCTCAGCTGCAAGTTATTTTCTTTGATCTCTTAGACTACTGTAAATAGGTATGCAGGACAGATCATTTTACCTTTCTTCTCAAGACGTCAGAGTGTGACCCAGTCAGAGAATGGCCTTCTTCATTTGATGGCTTTGTTTTATAGTCTTTGTACTTGTTCTCTTTGTTAATATTCTCTTTTCCCAGCTAACTGGTTCTCCCTCTTCCCTCTTTCATCTGCTGATGCATTGGAGTGAATCCAGTACCCTTTTGTTATATATCACCATACCCAAATTCTACTTCAGTAATTAAAAAAGTATTTTTTGGAAGTAGTAATTTTACCTATTTGGAGAAGGCAGCTATCTTTCTTTTACATTTTGTTTAAGACATAATGTATTGTTTCTCATAACTTCCCCATAACCCCACTTAGAATTGTCACATTTCACTTGATTCAGTTTAGTTTAGTGATAGGAATTTGTTGTATTTCTGAGATCTGTTTCTCACTCAGTTTTTTGGATTTAAATTGTTACTTTGGACTCTATAAGGAGGATCCACCATAGATTTTATTTATAATATATAAATATAATATATTAAAAAAATTATCCTTTCTGGGGTTTGGGGGGTGGAAGGTGAGTTGGGGGTGAGGTGGGTGGAGGATGGGGACTACTGTTCAGGGGTAGAGAACCTGTAGCCTCAAGGCCACATGTGGCCCTCTAGGTTGTCAAGTGCTATTCTTTGACTGAATCCAAACTTCACAGAACAAATTCCCTTAATAAAAGAATTTGTTCTGTAAAACTTGAACTCAGTCAAAAAGCCTCACCCAAGGATGTAGGAGACCATGGATTCCCCGACCCTGCTGATCTGAGCATTTAGTTTAATTCAGGACTAACAGAATTACAATCAAGAACATTCATGGAACAAGAGACTCAGTCATTGTTAAGGCAGTAGAAGGGCTGTTAGCTCTAGTAGTTTGAAGGTGAATCCTTAAAAAAATTAGCCGTAATATCATATCCTCATAATTCAGGGAAGGAAAGTTAGAATGGAATAGGACACAGACAGAAGTTTAAGCAAAGAGGAACCAGTTCTTTTTCATGAACTCAGAATATATTTTTGGTTCTATTAAAATTCTTGACACTTTAAAAACTGAAAACTTAGTTAGAATTGAACAGAATTTAATTTAACCCGATCCAATGATGTTCGTCAAATTAAGGGGTTGTTTTTTTTTTTTTTCTGATTTAGCTGTCACTGTATCTTTTATATCATCATTATCCACATCCATATGAGAAATAAATGCATTTGAATTTTGTATCTAACATGCTTATTTGGCATTTATTTAGTATTTAATTTTTCCCCAGTTACATGTAAAAACAGTTTTTAAAATTTTGAGTTCCAAATTTTAAATATGTTTTGGATCAATTTACTTTTCATTATTTTGTTGCTTTGAATTTTAGGGGACACTCCATTTTATGCAGATTCACTTGTGGGAACATACAGTAAAATTATGGATCACAAAAATTCACTAAATTTCCCAGAAGATGCAGAAATATCCAAGCATGCAAAGAATCTCATATGTGCTTTCTTGACCGACAGGTAGGTGTACATTTAAATTTCTTTGCAAATAAATTCTTTGAAATTTGTAATAAATGAATATTTAGTAAATTCCGAATTATTAGCATGTAAAATCATGTAGACTGAATCCACACTTCACCAAACAAATTCCCTTAATAAAGGATTTGTTCTGTAATACTTGAACTCAGTCAAAGGGTCCAACCTGAGGGCCTAGAGGGCCACATGTGACCTCGAGGCTGCAGGTTCCACACCCCATGATAGGGATCCTACCTTGGAGTCAAGATGATGACTTGAATTGAGATCTTTTCTGTGACTTACACTCACTCTGGGATTTGCCCGTGACAGATTGCTGAACCAGCCTGCCATAGAGACTTTTCCAGGGTCTCTTCACTTGATACCAGGCAGTGCTTTTTGAGGTATGGAATATAGAGCAGGTGCTGACCTACATTGAAAGGGGGATTTTCTTTTAAAAAAAAAAAAAAAAAAGTATATGCAGAATAAAATAATAAAATAAGTATAAGCATATACATAAAAACATAAAATTAGTAAATAAAGTACAAATTAATACAAAGTAGTTTCATTACAAGGTAGTTTAAGAAATAGGACACACTAACACCTAGGAAAAATGTTCTTCAGTTTGTTTCCTCATCTGTAAAATTGGCCTGAAAATATCTCTGTCACTTGCCAGGTTGTTGTAAGGATCAGATAAGATGATATACATAAAGTTTTTTGCAAACCTTCTTTGTTTTGCAAATAGGAATGTTATAGAAATGCTTGTTGTTATTATATGTTGACTTTGAGGATAATCTGAATTACTTAAAAATATTGGGTTAGCCTTTTCCAGATGCTCTGAATGCTATTGAGTTATGCCTTATTAGTCCACCAGAACAAAATTTATTTTAAAATAAACCTAAACGAATAAATTAAGGTCGTAAACCTTCTGAAAAACTAATCATATAATGCATTCTAAAGACAGTTATTCTTTTAAATGAATGATTAGTACTTTGCCTCCTTTAATAGGATTAATTGTACCTTCTTAGTTGAAGAGAGCTGTTTGTGTGGCAAAATGCCCCCAACACACCTAGACTTTAAAACTATTTCTATTTGTCTTTAGAATGCTTTTTAATTTACATTTGAATATGAGACATTGTGAGCTGCAAATTCATAAACCTTTGAAGTTCTGTAATTGATCCATGCTCTGAAGACCAGTGATAGAGCTAAAATGCTGTCTGCTCAACTCTTTCCCGGATGTCATCCTTTATTAATAAACACATAGCATATCCTTTTAGATGAAGGTAGAATCCTACCTTCAACCAGGAGAACTAATATACCAACTTTTGCTCTCTTACTTCAGCAACTCAGTTACTTTCTCAAGCTTCAGCCTCTTTTTTTGTAAAATGAAAAGCTTAGATTCAACTTTCCTATCTATAAAATTTCATGATTTAGTCATTCTTTACTCCATGCATTCACTGTCTGTCCCCTTGGAATGGGTGAAGTATTTAGATTCAAAATGACTTTTTTAGTAGCTGAGTTTTAGATTTAGCCCAAATCATAAGTACCTCAAAGTAAATTACAATAGAGCTATTTTTTGGGGGGGGGGGAGGGGGAAGAAATTGAAAGTGTGATTTTAAATTATTAAATTTTTAATTTTTAAATTGTTGAACAATTCTAGTGAAAGTTTTGTGAGAAACAGAATAGAATGTTAGAGGAATAAACTGCATTTACAGTCACGGGACTTTGTTTCTTGCCCCAATCACTTATACTTTGTATATCTGTGAGCAGTTTATCTCTCTGGACCAGAAGTTTTTCATTTGTAACAGGAAATCATTGGTTTAAATGACTTCTAAGGTACCTTACAGGATGATATATTCTTTATAGTCTCTTCCTGCTCTGAAATCCATTGAGACTCTAAGATAAAATGAACTTTATAGAAAATCTTTAGGTGACATATTTTTTCTACTGGCTAGTAAAGAAATGACCCAGCAGTTATTTGGACAGTGTCTTAATTTTTATTCCTTATATTGTTGAAAAATACTGGTATTTAAATTGACTCAATCGTGTAAATGCAATATAAATATGTTTTATCAATGCTTTTCATAACATCTCTGCCACTTTCCAGTGATCCCTCCCTTTACCAAAGAAGTACTGTTAAGCAAAACAAAATGACACACGTGCCTCATTCAGCGCCTACAGCCTATCACTTTTTCTTTTTTCTTTCTTTTTGCCAAGAAGAGGAAGGCATAATTTGTTACCAGTCTTCTGAAGGGGAAAAAAGAATAAAATTTTAACATCTAAATTATTTATATATCTTTGAGTCTCACTTTATTCAATTCTAGCTTCCTTTCCTCATATAATTTTTTAGTAAATTTAAATGAGTAACTTAATTGCTCTAAATTGTAGAAGTCTAAACATGTTAGCAGCATGTTGGGAAGAAACAATTAAATTTCTAACTACTGATAAGCAAGCTTAGCTGTTATAAATGTGGAATGACTAATACTTTTCCTGTAGAATGCTATCTCTCTTTTTGGGAAAGAACATTTATTTTTATTGATGCCTTTTGCTCTTAAACCACAGTCATTTCTGGATATAATATCACTCACTTGCCCAATGTTCTCTTCCTGCAGTTGCAACAGAGAAAAATAATTATGTAAAATTACAGTGCCAGAGTTTATATTCAGTATGTTGTACCTGTAATTCTCTACCTCTCAATTTAATGAAGAAGTTGAAATGCTGTATTTTAGGTTTTTTAAAAATCTGATGGAGTGTACTTTGTTCCCAAAAACAACAAAAAAAGATTGTATAAGCATGTTGCGTGAAGCTTCTGTCATGAAAGGGCTTCTTTCCTCCTACTTCTATAGTTGAAGGAATGATTAGCTGTAGAGAAGAGATACTTAAGTACAGTTTAATGCCATAAATGTGGCCAGGAGTACTTCCCCAAAATGTGTACAAGTTTTCCTGTTTATATTAAACATAATGAAATTTATTAAAAACAGGCACTCTCTATAGCTGCATGATTACAATTGAGGCACTTAAAGTAAAAAGGAAGAATGAAATTATTTGCACAATTTATCCCTGTCATACCCAGGGCCATAGCTTTTACATATAAATTAGACGATAGTCATATGTAAAATTTTCCATTTTTTAATTACTTCAAATATTTTCACAAAAATACTGAGAGTTCTTTTTTTAACAGAAAGGGGTGGTGGAGTTTTAAAAAATATAAATATTAGAAAAATTTTGAATAACTCTGTGTTCCAAGCCAGACCTCCCTTCATGTACCTTTTATAATTTGTAAATGTGGTTTGGCAGCCTCTAAATTTATGGTTTAATTTTTTTTTTTAATTTCCAAACTCTGTACTGTGTGTGCTCTCTTTCTACATGGAATTGAGATGGAAAAATGTTTCCCTCATGTGGCACATTTACCTTCCAGCCATTTTGGTATATCTTTTGTGTGCTGATAAAGTAACTTTTATAAAATTAGTTCCTAACTCTTTTCTCTCTTTTGGATTTAATAATGAAAGAGCTATCAGATTATTGCAGAAAAGAATCTATTTTTATTTTAATACTTCCAGAGACTTTTTTTCTCCTTTTCATAATGTAACTTTGAATCACTTGGTATGTTTAGGGAAGTGCGACTTGGGAGAAATGGGGTGGAAGAAATCAAACAGCATTCTTTCTTTAAAAGTGATCAGTGGAATTGGGATAACATAAGAGAGAGTAAGTATTTCATTTAAAATGTGTGTCATGTCATTTTAAAATTCACAAGTTGATTCCTGTTTTGGATTAATAAGGATATTAATTTCTAAATTAAAAGATTTCTGTGTATACTTTTTCTATACAGCATTTTTCATAATTATATGTAATATTTTTCTATAGCTTTAAAGATATTAGAATTGTAGTTCTGTAGCATCAAAAGAAGCCTTTAAAATTTAGTCTAGTTTAAAGAATCATGGGAATTTTATTATGGAATAAGGAAAATAGTCTCTTAATTAAAATGTAAATATATTAGTCAAGTATTATTTATTAAAAGACCCTCTGTGTGACAAGCATTGCTAGGCACATTGAATTTATTTTAACCTAATTCTAGTTTTCTATGAAAAATTTTTTTTACTGATAAAATTATAATGTAGAAATGGAAAGATTTTATTTTTCTACTTTAGACTGATTTTTTTAAAAAAGCCCTGATAATTGTAAAAACATTCTTTCTGTGTTAACTATTTGCTTCAGAAAAGAGGTGCTTTTTATGTGATATCAAACTTTTCTTGAGGTTTATGCAAAATCAATGTATTATTTTGGCATCAGATTTTTATCCTAAAGCAAGTGCTTTCTTAATACTGTTATACTAAAGTGACAAATACATGATAAAGAGAATGTTTAGCAGCTTAAGGTTACAATTGGAGTATTTATTAAAGTTAGATTATTCATTCCCCTTTTTTAGTTTCAGGTAAAAATCAGTTTGCTTCCTGGTATGTCTCTTGGTTCATTATGTGATATTGCCAAATCTATAAAAAAAGTTTTCTTGAGAAGTAGTAAAATCAATATTTTATTTTTTCCTTTTAGCCGCAGCTCCAGTAGTACCTGAGCTCAGCAGTGACATAGATAGCAGCAATTTTGATGACATTGAAGATGATAAAGGAGATGTGGAAACCTTTCCAATTCCTAAAGCCTTTGTGGGAAACCAGCTGCCTTTTATAGGTTTTACCTACTATAGCGAAAATTTGTATGTGATTCATTGAAAATAGTGTTTTCTTAACTTACTAAAATTTTTACTGTCTTTTAAAGGTTCAGCAGATTGATTTTAGTTTATATTGTTCAGATTTAGAATGTGAAATAATTAATTTTATAATATTGAAACATGCTTTGTTAGTATTTTTAAGCCTAGAGACATCTAATATATGTAATTAGAAGTCTTATATCCTTATTCTGCACAACTTATACAAAAGTTTTGTTCACTTGCTTTTATTATTTGCCTTATGAGTCATTCATTGTACAAATATATGTTAAATGCAAGACTCTACAAGGTATTCTGGAGCATACAAAGACAAATGGTAGGCCCTGGTCTCAGGAAGCTTTAAATTGAGTAGGTAAAATAGGACACGTGCACGAGTAATCCTAAGTAATGTTCTTAGTGCAATGCAGGTTCATCAGAGCTCTGGTTAGACCCAGAGCAGAGAGATCTTCATGGAGAAGATGGTATTTGAACTGAGCTTATGAAAGATGAGTAGGATTTAGGGCAAATGGTATTCTAGGTCAAAGAAATGGTATGAATGGAAATGCAAAGGTAGAACTTTTGCAGGAATTCAGGTAGAGTGCAGAGTGTGAGAAGGGAAAGTTTTGAAGAGATATAGTGGAAAATGAATGTCGATACTAGCTCATGAAGGGCTTTGAATATCAAGCAAGGGTGGGTGAGATGTAATTTGGCAGATAGTGTGGGAAGCCCCTAACATTTTCCAGATGAAAGTAACATGTATTTATGAAGATTATTCTGGCGCTGATGTGATAGATTAGGCAAGGGATGTCCTGTTCCTTTAGATATGAAACGATTGAAACTAGCTTATCCCAGAGGTCAGTAAGCATTTATTAAGTGCCTACCAATGTGCAAGGCATTGGCCATAAAAGAGTCCATTCCTTCTCAATGACTGAAAAAAAGGATTGTTGAATTTTTCTAATAGAAGACTAGTGATAGTCTTGAAAAGAACAAAATTGACGAAATAATTAAAGATGGGAATCCAAGTTGTAGAGAATTAAGTGCTAAGGAAATAAATGACATTAGTATATACCATTTTCCAGTGTGTTTGGCAGTAAAGAAATAGAAGAGAAGATAATTTTTCAGCATCATCAGTAAACATTTTTCAAGCACCTACTCTGTGCCAGGTACTGTGCTAAGTGCTTGAGATAAAAAAAAAAAAAAAAGAGGCAAAAGAGAGTCCCTGCCCTCAAAGAGCAAGCATTCTAATGGGGGATACTACAAGCAAACAGATGTATGCAAACAAGATGTATGCAGCATAAGGAGGAAATAATAAAGAGAGAGGCATTAGAATTAAGAGGGCTTGGGAAGGGTTTTCTGTAGAACATGAGTCATTGTAGGAGAAGGCTTTACATAGAAGATTTTTATCTCAATTTTTAATTGGGACTTAAAGGAAGCCAGTAGGCAGAGATGAAGAGGGAGAGCATTCCATTCCTAGGCTACAATCAGAGAAAGTACTTGGAGCTGAGAGGAAAAAGGTCTTGTTTGTGAAATAGCAAAGGGGCCAATATGATTGGATCAGAGTATATTGCAGATAGTAATGTTTAAGAGGCCTGGAAAGATAAGAGGAAGGTTAGATTATGAAGAACTTTGAAAAGTCAGACAGAACATTTTGTATTTGATGTTAGGATCAGTAGGGAGCCACTGGAGTTCATTGACTAGTGGAGGTAACATGATCATCTTTGGGTTTGAGGAGAATTAGTTTCATGGCCAAATGGAAAAGATGGCTTGTAGTGAGGAGAAACTTGAGACAGGCAGACCCATCAGCAGGATGAAAGATAATTGATGAAACAAGGTCTCCAAGAGATAGGAATTAGGATGAGTGATTCTATGGATTTTGAAGTAGAGAGTGAGGGAAGTTGAAGGAGTAACCACTGTGTTGCCCTCAACTTAGTTAAGTAAATAAGAGTGCTATGCTCACACCCTGGAAGACTTACATACAGAGTCAACCTCTGACATTTGTTAGCTATACAACTTTAGACAAGTCATTTAATCTGTTGTGCCTCAGGCAACTTCCTAGGACTTATCTCCTACTTTTTTGGTGGTTGTGATCTGTAGGCTGCAATTCTGTTGATGGATAGAGTTTCTACCCTTGGATAGGTGGTTCCTTACTCTGACAAATCAAAATACTTAACACGGTTGATAGCATGTAAACTCTTTGGGGGAAGGGACTGTTCCATTTTTATTATTGTATTCCTAGAACTTAGAAGTTTGCTTGGAAAGTAATAAGCACTTTGAAAAATGATTGTTGATTGATCAGCATAAAGTAATATGGTCAAGTGTAGGTGGCACAGTGGATGGCGTGCCAGGCTTGGAGTTAGGAAGACTTCTCTTCCTGAGTTCAAATCTGACTTACAACACTTAGTAGCTGTGTGACTATGGGCAAGTCTCTTAACCCTGTCTGCCTCAGTTTCCTCATCTGTAAAATGAGCTGGAGAAGGAAATGGCAAACCTCTCTGGTATCTTTGCCAAGAAAACCTCAAGTGGGGTCAAGAAGAGTCAGAAATGACTGAAAAATGACTGAACAGAAAAAATGCTTTAGGAATAGAACTTTAGTGGCTGGCTGGAGGATAGATTGCATAGAAATGAGACTATAAGTATATCAGTTAATTAGGAGGCTTTTGTAATAGCCCAAATGAGAAATAAAGGTTCTGAATTAGTGATTTCTTTTCTTTTCTTTTTTTTTGGAGGGCAATTGGGATAAAGTGACTTGCCCAAAATCACATGACTAGTAAGTGTGTCAAGTGTCTGAGGCTGGATTTGAACTCAGGTCCTCCTGACTCCAGGGCTGGTGCTCTATTCACTGCACCACCTAGCCACCCCCAGAGTGATTTCTTATGTGAGTAGAGAGGAAGCAGTTGTGAGAGATTAATGAGGTGGAACCCACAAGTCTTGGCAACTGCTGCCTGTGGAGATGAATGCAGGTGAAAAGTAGAGGATGACTCCTAGGTGTGAACTTTAATAACCTGGAAAATGGTGGAACTGTAACAGGAATAGGCCAGTCAGTAGAGGGGCAGCATTAAGGGGGTAGTAATTGAATCTCAGATACTATGAATTTGAGATGTGTACAGACATCAGTTAACAAATCAACCAGTTATTCAATGCTTGATATATGCCAAGTAGTATGCTAAGCACTATGAATGCAGAAACAAAAATGAAACTGTAATTTCCAAGCATTTAATATTCTAATAGGGTAGTCACCATGTATACATATAAGTGTGTGTAGAGTATATATACAAAATAAATAAAAGGAAATTTTGGAAAGATTGTGCCATCAGTTATGAGTTGAATAAAGACTTCATGAAGAATGTGGCACTTGAGCTTAGTCAAGAAGAAAACTAAAGAATCCAAGAAGCAAAGATGAGGAGGGAGTGCATTCAAGACCTGGGGTTCAGCCAGTTCTATACTTCAGTATAGAAGTAGGAAGTGGGAGATGGCACTTGTAGTATTTAGAAAAGCTAGTATTCTAGAATGACTGAATCACAAAGTGAAGAAGAAGGAGTAAAGGAGAAGGACGGAAAGACAAAGAGTCCAGTTTGTGAAGAACTTTAAATGCCAAATAAAGTAGCTTATATTTGATCCTGGAGTTTGCTAAGTAGAGGGGTAAAATGTTTAGACTGTACTTTAGGAGATTCATTTTATTATCTATGTGATAAATTGGAATGGAGAGAGACTTTGAGGCAGGCTATTGCAGTAGGTCAAATCAGAGGTGATGGGGGCCTGAACTAGGGTGGTGAATCTTTAAGTAGAGAAGAGAGGATATATAAGCTAGAGGTATTTTGGAGATAGAGAAGACCGTGATTTGGCAGCTTAATTATGTGGAGTAAACATCAGTGAGAAGTTGAGGATGAGAAGATTGTGATTCTGGGTGACTGGAAGGAAAGTAGTACGTTCGAAAGTAATTGGGAAATTCAGAAGAATACTGGGCTTTAGGGGGAAAGTATAAAGATAGATTTTGGACCTCTTGAATTTAAAATGCTTCTGGGACATCGAGTTTGACATGTCTAGTAGGCAGTTGGTGAAGGGAAACTAGGACTAAAAATGTAGATCTAAGAGTCATTATAGAGATGATAATTGAACCTGTTGGGGGTGACAAGATCATCAAATGAGAGAGTAGAAAGAGAAAAAGTATCCAAGACATTCATAGTTAGTGGGCATCATATGGATAGTAACAAAAGAAACTAAGAAGGAGCAGCCACATGGGTAGGAGAAGGACCAGGAATGAGCAATGTCCGAAAAAAACCAAAGAGAAGAGAGTATTGGAGAGGAAAGAAAGGTAATTCACAGTATTAAATGTAGTAGTTAGATCAAGGAGGATAAAGATTGATAAAATGCTATTAGGCATGGTAGTTAGGAGATTGGCAACATCCTGGTAGTATTTAAATTAAGGGGAACTTAACTTGCCTTTTAAAAAAATTTTCAGGTTGTTAGGTGACTCTCCTTCATCCTGTACAGAAAATGATTCAGTACAGCCAAGGAAAAATGAGGTCAGTATATTTTTAAGTGTTCTGTAAATTATGTATTTAAGTATTTTATAGTATTTGCATAAAAAGAAGCTCCCTCATAACTGCCTTTAACATTCACTTCTGAACTACTGAGTGACTGTATTAGGGGCTGATGAAATTGTCATCACCCCATTCCCCCTCATCTCCCACTCCCACCCAACAGCACTGACATAATTTTTATTGAGTTATCCAAATGCTAAAGCACCTCGAATTACATCCCATATTTATGATAGTTACTTTTGAGAAAACAGTTTGTTTATAGTTAGTCATATTCTATTTCTATAGTTAGTGAATTAATGGAAAGTTGTATTATGTATAATAATAAATAGTAATCACTTTATCTAATCCCTTTAAGATTTGAAAGATACTTTATATATATTTTCTCATTTGACCCTCACAACAGCCTGTGAGGTCAGTGCTATTATTACCTTCCTCACCCCTTTTACAGATGAGGAAATGGAGGCTGAGAGAAATTAAGTGACTTATTCAGGGTCACATAACTCACGTACCTGAGTCAAGATTCCAAGTCACGTCTTCTTGACTCCAAGTTTGTCACTCTATCCCTACCCCACCGAGCTGCCCAATATATAAGAATTAAGTATATAATAAAATAAGAATAAGTAAATAATGTTAAAATATTTTTTTATGTTTACTCTTTTGTCATTGGAAATTTACAATTCCTTTTTCCCTCTCCCTCAACCTTACTGCCCTCAATCATTTCTTATCTTCTCCCCCCACTTCTCTAGTAAATCATACATACATGGTTTTTTTCATGTTGTAGAAATGACCTTGGGTTCCCAAAGGCTAAGTAGCTTAACTTGTGACATGTTCCTACAAATTAAAAAATTAAAATAACAGGCCTGGTAATAGACTTTACATTTGTTTTTTCAAGGACATGCCTAGGTAATTGGAAAGGATCCTCATTAGGTTGGCTCTGAAAGCACTCTATTGAGGGTTTACCATGTATGTTAGGAGAGGGAATGAAATTACAGATCCTTGAAGTTTGGAAGTGGTTTTAAAACACATAAAACCTCCAAATAAATATAAAGAAAGGAATTTTGTGGATGCGTTCAGTGAGGTTATTTAGTAATAGTAATAATAATAATAATAATAGTTAGCATTTGCATAGTATGCTATTGGACACTGTGCTAAATGTTTCACAAATATTATCTTATTAAATTCTCCCAATAACTCTGGGAGGTTGGTGTTATTTTTTATCCTCATTATACATTTGAAGAAACTGAGGCAAACAGATTGAGTGACTTGCTACAGATCATATAGCTAGTGCATATCTAAGGCTGTATTTAAACTCAAATTTTTCTGACTCCAGAGCCAGTACTCTTATTTCCTGGGCCACTTAGCTACAAATAAACATGGGGGTAGGGGACTGTTTTATCATTTTGCATATGTGTGTTACTTATGGAAAAAATCAGAAGATAAGTTTGTGTTTTAAAATTAGAAAATATTTTACATAACTGCCAATTAAGTCATACTTTATACAGTCACGGTGTCACAGCTATCCATAATTATGATAGAAACATGTATCAACATACAAAAGGATGCATAGTATACCACTTTATTTGATGGTAGCAATAATAATAATAATAATAAGAAGAAGAAGAAGAAGAAGAAGAAATTTTAACGTGGCATCTAAAAATGCTAAAAGCTAAAATATTTCATACCATTTAGATTGTTATAAAAGGCATTCTTTTTATGTGGTTTATCAGTCAGTTAGCAAGCATTTATTACCCTAGGCATTGTACTTGATGCTGGGGATACAAGAACTGTAGCATAAAACAATCTCTACTCACAAGAAGTAGATGACTATGATGACTGCTAGAACATCTAGGATATTTGATGACCCTTGAGATCTCTTTCAGCCATGTGTAGGTGGTGCAGTGGATAGAGCTCTGAGTCAAGAGTCAAGAAGACTCTTCTTCTACTGTAACTTTGGTCAAGTCACTTAACCCTGTTTGCCTTGGTTCCTTGTATATAAAATGAGCTGGAGAAAGAAGTGGCAAACCACTCCAGTATCTTTGCCAAGAAAACCACAAAAAGGATTAAAGATTTGAACACAACTGAAAAATGACTAAACAAAAACAAAACAATGAGATCTCTTTCAGCTAAATGCTAAGGGTACACCAAACATTTTTTCTAATTTTTATTTGTCTGAAGACTTTAATAGTAGCTATATGTATATATTCAGTAGTCAGTAAACGCTTATTAAGTGCCTACTTTGTGTCAGGCACTGTGCCTAAGCACTGAGGAAATAAGTAAGGAAAAGAAAAAAGAAAGACAGTCCCTGCTCTCAAGGAGTTTACAATCTAATGGGGAGAGGGAGGGGAGAACAATAATACAGTAGGAGGCTAAAGGGGTGAGTATGGGACATGATGTTCACAGAGGGAAACCCAGCAAGAACAGCTGTTGGAAAATGAATTGATTGGAAATTCTGAGCCATTCATAAAGGAGCCCTGGGGAGAGTTTTTTGCTCACTTTTCAGCCCTCTGATTAGTGGAGAAAGGCAGCTGAGGCACTGAGTTGGTGTTCAGGACCAAAGGTAAAAGCAATCTTCATGAAGAGATTTCTGGTAATGAATTTATTCTGGGGGAGTCATGATGTTACTGGAGTCCAAGCAGAGCAGTTAGTGAGAGATGGAATATATAGCATATGATTCATAGTTATTCGGATTCAATCCTAACCCTTTCTTTAAAAATAAAGAAAATATTCAAAAAAATTTACACTTCGTTTATTTGCATGCATTTATTTTCTCTCCTCCCTCCTCCCACTCCCTCCCCACTGAACAATAACATAATGCTTTGTTTTACTATCATTTCACCACTACTGCAAGAGGCTGTCACTCAACTTTTAAAGTTCAGATTTTTAAAAAATGTAGCCTGTATTAAAACTAATACAATATATATCATTTTGAAAAAGTGTCATTAAGAAGAATCTTTTAAAAATGTTTTATTTTAAAGGTATCTTATTTTGTAAGAACATTTTAGTACAAATGATACTGTCTTGCTTTTGACCTTAAAGATTAATCATTGATTTACTTTGTTATATGCCTTTTACCTTTCTATATGACTAGAAATTATACTTGTACTTTGCTTTGTTTCCTAGCAATCTGTACAGATTCAAAAAAACCTGTACTTACTAGAAGAACACCTCAAAAATGAGATACAAGCTAAAGAGGACCTGGACCAGAAGTGCAAGTATGTTTTTTAAATAACTAAACTTTGGATTTTTGTGGGAAGGAGAGTTATTTTAAAGTAATGATATAAATATAAGAAATGTTATTTAGTCTTTGTTTTTATTTTTATTTCTTTTGAAATTCTTCAGATTGGTTACTACTCGACTAGAGAAGATAACAAAAGAACTAGAAGAGGAGGTAAATTTTTATCAAATTGACTTTTAAAATGTTTTCCTCTAAAATATTTTCCCCAAAGTTGCCTGTAATGAAAATGTATTAGTAAAGTTGTATCATATATTATGGGATATGGTGATTAATGTCTTAATAGCACTCATTTGTGAGACAGGACCAGTTCACATTATAGAATATCCATATTATTTTAGACTTTCATTGAATAATTTACTAATTATGTGAAATGTAATTGCCAGTTATATTATAATGATATTCTGTTGGTAATATATATATTAGGCTGTAGTCCCAAAGCAGTCTCTTCCTAATTTCATAATGTGATGTGAGCTCATTAGGCAAATATTAATAATAGTTTAGTAATAGTAAAATAAGTTATAATAAAAATACCTTTTGTAGTAAATGAAATGTTATAGCCTTTGTCATTTAGTTGTATCTGTAACTATTAACAAATGCATTAAAATTTTTATAGAATTAGTTTCTTTGACCAAAGCTTTATGATAATTCCAGGTTACCTCAAGAAAGAATGTTGAATCTACATTAAGACAATTAGAAAGAGAGAAGGCTCTTCTTCAACACAAAAATACAGAATACCAGCGGAAAGTAGAACATGAAGCAGACAAAAAACGGAGTCTGGAAAATGATGGTTTGTGATATAGCCTATTAAATGTGAAATGCTTTTAAAAAATTAAGTTAACTTTAATATTCCTCTGCCGTCAGTAAACATTTAGAGAGGTGTGTTAAACTTTCCCATTGAAACGCCTTTTTATTTTAGTTAACAGCTTGAAAGATCAGCTTGAAGATTTGAAAAAAAGAAATCAAAACTCCCAAATATCTAATGAACAAGTCAGTCAGCTCCAGAGACAAGTAAGCTATCAATGAATTCATGGTAATGATATTAAATTAGAATGTATTGATTCAGCACATACTTATAGCATACTTATGTAAGGTATTGTTCTGTGCCCTGGAAGATAGAAAGATGAGTAACATTGTCCTTACCTTCAAGGATGTTAAAATCTACTAGAGGAAATGAACGATATATAAAAATAACCATCATATAGCGTAATAAATTTGAGAAATATTTTGGGAACTGAAAAAAAGTCTAGTCTTAATATATGACTGGGAAGTTAAGCTGTTGCCATATTTTTTTATTGATAACTTTAACTAGTAGGCTGAAGAATGTGTCATTTATCTTATTGGAAGTGGAAGTTTGTGCTCAATAGGGTGATATGATCAAAATAAAATTACTTTGCCAGTGATTTATATGGTGAATTGGAGTAGAAAGTGATTGAAGGTAAAGAATGTAGTTAGACTATTTTGATAAGCGCAGGCCTAATGTTAGATTCATATATGTCTGTTGCTTGGAGGAGTAATCTAAATGTGTTCAGAAATGGTAACTCACAAATATTGTCTATCAAGCTGTGACAGAATTTTCATGTTCCTGGCTAGGAGCTGTAACCTATGCTAAATAAAATCATAGGCTCTTAGCATAGGGTACACAGCTCGTATGCTTAGATATTTGTTTTACATGCCTTTTAGAAGTTTCTAGCAAATGTTTTCCAATATTATACTTTTAATTTAGATCCATATGTTGTTTTTTTTTTCCAATGGACATGATGTGTTTGTTTTTGTTTTCTGAATCAATAGTTGGATGAAGCCAATGCTTTGCTGCGAACTGAGTCTGATACTGCGGCCAGGTTACGGAAAAACCAGACAGAAAGTTCAAAACAAATTCAGCAGCTGGAATCTAATAATAGGGAACTACAAGACAAAAACTGCATGCTAGAGAATGCTAAACTGAAACTTGAAAAGGACTTCATCAATCTTCAGTCAGCTCTAGAATCTGAAAGGAGAGATAGGACCCATGGGTCCGAGATGATCAATGATTTACAAGGTATGATGATGTATTGAATTGAAATGTAGTGATTCAAGTTTTATTGATAGTTTTAGATAAATCTTTTTTGGCCAGTTTTAAAAATAATTTCTTCTTTAAATTACTATTGCATCAAATTTAAAATATAGAATGTATGCCTTATTTAAGATACTCCAGAAGAAAAATTTAATTCTTCAGTAGTTTGAAGTATTTTTAATAGATTATGGAGCCTACCTAGTTCAATCCAGAGCTCTGTTCATAGTTTGAGAATTCATATTCTGTAAGTGCACATAGACACACAAACAAGTTTTAAGATAACAAATTATAAGTATAATATATTTTATATTCTCATACTTGCTACTTGGTTGAATATTACCTCATGGGATCATTTATTTAAGCAAGTAATTTTTCCTTTTTAGGTAGAATATCTGGTTTGGAAGAAGATATTAAAAATGGTAAAGTTTCATTAGCAAAAATGGAGTTAGAGAAGAGACAACTACAGGAGAGATTTACAGATTTAGAAAAGGTAAATGTGTTTTAAAATAGAACAAATTTTATCTTTCATGGAATCTTCTAAGGTTTGAGATGGATGAGATTGTGAACATTTTTTAATAAGAATGTAGTGAAGAAGATGAAAGTGAAGGATATTTACCCAAAGTACAGGGAAAAAAAATACCTGATTGTGTGAATGAATGGTTGAGGTGTCTCCTGTAATAATTGTATTGCTCAAACAGCCTTTACAGTTATTAGAATCCTCCCAAAATAGCGAATTTCACAGGGAATGAAAAATGAAGGTGTTTTAAGGAATACTCTTTATTTGATGAAAGGACTCTATGGAAATCTTTAAATATTTGTCATGTTTAGGGGATGGAGTTTAAAACTGGAAGGTACTCTAGAGTTATTCATTCTATACAGGTGAAAACTGAGACTTAGGTTAGATAACTTGCCCACAGTCACACAAGTGAAGTTTGTAGAGCCAGCGTTTGTACCTAGGTCCTTTGACTCCTACATAGAGCTTCTTGCTTACACAAGTTATGAAAGTAGACCTTTTGGGGATATTTTCATAGGTTAAAGGAAAAATAACATCTAGAATTACAACTTTTCTCATCATTTAAATTGGCCTTTAAAGTGATATTCTGATTCAGTGAAAAGAGTGCTGAGGAATCAAGAGAGACCATAGTTCTTCTGACTATGCCCCTGTTTTATTTAGATAATTCGCTTAAACTCCTTGGGCCTCAGTTTTATCATTTGTAACATGGAGATCATATCCTTCCTACTTCACAGTGTTGTTGGGAGATCAGATAAGATAACTTTATGGAAACACTCTGAAAACTGTTAAGTTATTATTCATTGTTTGAAGTGATGAAACATGACAAAGCAGTAAATCATTCCTGTGATATATAGGAGCTGGATAATTAAACTTATATTTTGTTCTACATTAAATCTAGTTCACTTTTATCTTACTTAAAAAAATACCCTGCTTCAAAGAACCTGTTTGTAAACTATAGGTCCCTGAATTATCTTGAGTGAAATAGTTATCGCAAGTAAGACATTTGTCTTCATACTTGTCTTACTTGCCTGGCACATAGTAGGCACTTAATAAATGCTTATTCTCTTCCTTTCCCCCTTCACATTAATTTTTTATTTGAATGTTTATTTGAAATGTTCTTTAATAGGAAAAAAGTAACATGGAAATAGACATGACATACAAACTGAAAGTTATACAGCAGAGTTTGGAACAGGAAGAAGCAGAACATAAAGCTACAAAAGCACGGTTAGCAGATAAGAATAAGATATATGAATCTATTGAGGAGGCCAAGTCTGAAGCTATGAAAGGTAAGTATTTTATTCCAGGATGCCTTCCAACTTTGCCCCTCTCCTCTCAAAAAAAGAAAGAACGGAAGAAAAGAAAAAGTCAGGTTTTGTGATCTGAAGATATTTCAGTATTTTATAACAGTATACTAGTTTATATGCTGAAAAAAAATCTATTTACAACAGCTTTTTTTCTTTTTAAAATGTGTATTAATAACAAGTTTTAATGATTTCTTAGGATTATGAATTTACAGAATGTGAATTGCTAGACCATAGATCTGTATACTTTACATTCATTGTTAATTCTGTCTCAGCAGAATCGAGGTATCATATTATTTATTATTTACTTATTTTACTTAAAGTTATTATGAGCCATACTGTTTTGATTTATAATTCTTACTGTGGGATTAAAGTTCAGTGACTTCTGGAGTTTCCTTCTAGCAATGTAATTCAGATATTTTAGAGTAATTTTAAAAGTCTAGAGTCATTTTAAAATTAAAAGCAACACATCTATCCACTTGTAATTGCTAGATCTTGTGTCATGCTTGAAGTTCAGCAGATTCCACCTTTGCCTTACCACAGAGAGAAAAAAATAGAGAATTGGGAAAGCTATGTCTAGTTCTTTGGAATCCAGATTTGGATGTTTGTTCTTAGCAGTGTTCAATATGCCCTTCACAGCTTCTTCCAGTTCAGTAAATATACCTTGCTATTCTATCCAGTTGAACCTTAGAAAACATAGTATGAGATGAAACAAAGTTACATGATATATTTTGTTCCACAGAAACCATGTCTATGCGTATACAATTACCATATGGTATTGATGTGGCTATTTTTGCTTAGGAGAATTTATACTCCTGACATATAGGCATTGGTTGAGTTCATTGCCAGCCATTATATTTTGGACAAATGGCTAAATGACATAGTGCAGTTCATTTATAATGTATTATAATGTATTATCTTCTCTCTCTTCCCCTCCCAGCTATTAAGAATATAAATTGCAAAAATAATTTCTGATCTATGTTGGTAGAGGAATTTTCCTCACCTGGCACTCCTTACATTGATGCAATCCTAGATCTAGACAAAAACACTTGTGAATCATTTTTGAGTAGGGATAGTGTTGTGTTGGGTATCCTTGTCTTTTGGACAAGGATTTGGGTATCTGAAATTCTGACATTTGTTGAATTGTAAATATATATTTAAATAATTAGCATATTTAACTAGCTCTAGGTAAGGTTGTATTTTGGAGTGACAGTTGAAACATTCCACATTTTTTCTTCATTTGGATAACTTCTGTGATTATGTTTGGATGTTATAATTCAGTATGTCAGAAGATAGTAAGCTCAGATATATTGATATTATTATGATCTTTCTACTATTTTACTGCATCTGGGGAGGCTCTTGTATAAAAATTACATCTTGGTGTAAAAAAAAAAACTAACTGAAGAATTCACAAATAAATAGGAGATGATTTTAAGAGGAGCCTGTGAGTAAGGGATTAAGTAGACACATTGGAGAAGTTTAGAAGAGTCGTTGGTTAAAATAAGACAAACCTTCATAGGCAAAATTAGTAATGAATGGAACTACAAACTAGACCTTTTCAAGTTATCATTGAAACTATGTTTGTAGTTCCTATAATCAGTATTATGAAGAGGACTAAATATAATTCATTTTCATTTAGAATAGTTTAATGTTTTGTTAGGATCATTGAAAAATATTGAACCATAGGATTCTAGGATTATATAAAAGAAAGATTAAAAATAACAAGCCCATCTAGCATACCAGTTCTCACTTTATAATTTAAATTTTGGCATGACAAAGATTTCAGCCTTGTCTAGTCACAGAACAACTTATACTCAGTGCTGAATATCACACAAAATTAACTTCTTTATTAATATCTCTGACCAAGATAAGACAGCAAACAAGCCCCAGTATATTAACTAAAGCCAGAATTTTGAAGGCAAAAAAGTGAGCATTGAGAAAACATTTTCAGAATGACTATGGATAATTCTTCCTCTCTGATTATCATATTTGCAGTTTTGGTATTTCATATTAAAGTGCATCATTTGGGTTTGATAGGCACAATGTCTTTTGTGTATATAACTAAAGATAATTTCCACTTAAATCTAGTTTAAAACCTGGGGATTCAGAAATGAAAGGTGGACTGACATCATATACATCACCATTTTGATTTTAATATTGCATTTTGTTATAAAATATGTAATCCAAAAGAATGTAAACGTAGCTGTCCAAGGAAGAAGTCACCATGCCTGTCCTAAGTACCAGGTAGACATGATAAATGAAAAAATTTCTAATTAATATCTCTGTGTATCCCTGTTCTGACCCAGGAGAAGGTGATGAAACAAACTTCTGCATTGTTAGGTTTAGATGAAGATCAAGTTTTCTCAAAAGTAGTGGATATGATGGGTATGGATTTCTATATACACATCCAGAGTAGAATTAAGCTCAGTCTAGAAAAACACAACTTAATCTGCCCTCATTTTGACTTGAATCATGAATCAGATGAGGTACAGTTCCGTCCTCTAACACTACCAAAGACAAACATATAATTGTAGTAAGTAGGAACTATCTTGTTTAAGGTAGTCTTCCAGCAATCTCATGTTTCATGTTATATATCACACATAAAGGATCAATGTGTTTATAAGTCGGGGCAGACAAGTTATAGTCAAGATAAACATCAAAAGATAACCTCATTTATGTTGTTAATGCTATATGCAAGCCATAAAAGATTTTTAGGTTAAAATAATTTTTGAGTAGTAGGAAAGAGCTCTCTGTACAAGGAGGTAATAGAAATTGTATAACAGGCGTAGAGGTTCTTTAAGACCAAAAAGGGGGATTGGGAGCTACCAGAAAATAGTCTCTACTTTTTTCCCAGCAATTGGGCATGTCAGAATATTGGAACCTGTGTTTAAAGAATTGTTTAAATCATCTTATAAAAGTGTAGCCTTAGATAAACAGAATTCTTAGTAGCTTGTTCCTGCTAAATTGAATGATTACTGGAATATACCAAAACTTTTATGATTTCAGATTATATGAACTAGAAAGTCAATGAGAATTTTAAATATTTGGAAATCGAGTAGCCAGATAGGAATACCTTTTGAATAGTGGAAATTAATAATATTTTGGACTATTGCCTTTATACAAAATTAAAGTAAAATCTCTGTGCTGGGTATGGTGCTGCATGTGTGTAATCTCTGCTACAAGGAGGGTGGGACTGGCAGATCTCTGAAGTTTTGGAGTTCTGAGCTACAGTGAGCCAATAAACCACTCGGGTGTCTGCACTTGATACAGTGGCCTTCAGGAGCGGGGGACTAGCATGCTGGCTAGGCAGAGGAGAACCAACTCCAGTCAGAAACAGAGCAGGTGGGAGCTCAGGCCTGTGAACAACCCCTGCAAACCTAAGTGAATTAGGGAGGCCTACTCTTCTTTTTTTCTTTTAGGTTCTCTTTGATATCCTTCCATTTTGCTCAAATTGATTAATTATTTTAACATTTTTCCCCTGTTCTTCCCCCTTCCCATGCTCCAATAGAAATGGAGAAGAAACTCCTAGAAGAAAGAACTTTAAAACAAAAAGTGGAAAACCTTCTGTTGGAAGCTGAAAAAAGATGTTCAATGTTAGACTGTGACCTCAAACAGTCCCAACAGAAAGTCAACGAACTCTTGAAACAGAAGGACAAACTAAATGAGGATGTAAGAAGGATTTTTATAAATGATCAGTGTTAAAATTACTTATAGATTTGGAATAATCCCTCTGATTGTATATGCTTTACAGGTGTATAATAGTGTATCGTGGTATAATACTGTACATCTTATATATTGTTGTATGTTGAGAAGCTGCATGGTAGAATGGAAAGCAAGTGGGTCAGAAGACCCAGGTTTACATCTTGCCTTTGTCACTTATTAGTTCTCTGGCTTCAAGCAAGCCATTTTTACCTTTCTTAGTCTGTTTCCTATTTGCAAAATCATTATGATAATATACTATCTACCTAATGGGATTACTATAAAGAAAATGCTTTATGAGCCTTAAAGGTCTCTTTAGATGTCATTTCTTATCCACTAGTCGTTATCATTTTCAGTTTCTTTTTAAATCGGTAATTGATTATACGACTTTCCATTTGGGGAAGAAAAACTTTTTTTCCCCAAATGCTCATAAATATAAAAATAATTTTAACATTGAATATGTAGTGAAAAACAATCTGACAGGAAAATCTTTGTTCTTTGTCATGTATCATCTTTATTTAGCAAGGAAATTATTTACATTTATCTAATATACCAAGGTGGGGAAAATGTGTTTTTTAGGTCAGGAACTTAACCTTAAAAATAGAGCAAGAAACACAAAAGCGCTGCCTCACACAAAATGACCTGAAGATGCAAACACAACAAGTCAACACACTGAAAATGTCTGAAAAACAAATGAAACAAGAAAATAATCATCTTATGGAAATCAAAATGAGTCTGGAAAAGCAAAATATTGAACTTCGGAAGTAAGTAAATTTTGACACCCCTTAAATAACCAATGCCCAATTTTCCATTCATGGATTATCCTTAAAATACAGGATATTCTGCACTAGTAGAATTAGTGAGGGAGAAGATTATCGTGATTGTAGAATACTTTATGCAGACCATTTAAATAGACCAAATTTGAAAATCCTATTTTATATAGGCTTCACAAAAATGAATAGAAATTAAGTTCCTAGATTCCTAAGAATTTTCTGTGTACTATAAATGGGGATTATATCACCAGTTTAACTCTTATGTGACTCAACAATGATTGGCCAGTTTTTTATTTTCAAAATATTCTTTCAGTAATTTTTACTAAAATAACAAATTCATTGTTATTGTGGTTTGTCAGTTTCATTTGGAAAAAATTACTGGGGTTTCTTCCTCTAGTCATCAGTAATAGCTCAATCAGTCTGATTAGTTAGGTTTTAAAAGTAATACAAATTGGGGCAGATGGGGTGCAATGGATAGAGAACTGGCACTAGATTCAGGAGGACTGGAGTTCAAGTGTGACCTCAGAGACTTGGCACTGGCCAGCTGTATGACCCTGGAGAAGTCACTTAACCCCAATTATGTCGCCTCCCCTTTTCTCCCCAAAAAAGTAATACTAAAGCATACATAATATTTTAAAATTTCATACAGAAAAGTTCTATTGGTCTATTGGTATGGTCTATGGTATGTTGGTCTAAATTACACTTAGGAAGTCTCATTGCTTTTCATTAATTTAGTGCTTTAGGATTTATGAAGTTTTATTCCTTATGACCCTTTCAGGTATATGTAATGCAAGTATATGGTGTGTTTTTTAAATAGACTTTAGATTTTATCAGTATAGTAAGTACTTTTTGCCAATACAACTCTGTACCTTCTCAGCAACTTAGAATCTTAAAAAGTTACCCAAGGCACCAAGAAATGAGTGATTAAACATGACCTCAGAGTTATGTGGCAGAGTAGGACTTGAACCTACATCTCCTAACCAAGAACTGCCTCATTGTCCACCACCTCATGCCGCCTCTAGAAGTAGAATCGCCGGGCTGTGTTGGGGGGAGCTGAGCTAAAGCTTCTCTAAAGTCACCTGGCCAGTGAGTGGCAGAACTGGCACTCTCTGTAATGTTAGGTTCTTCACTGCTTCATCAGAATGAGAGTGGGTCAATGACTGCATCATTTTCTTCTAGCTTTTCATTTTGACTGTTAAAACTAGATTATTAGATTATAGTTTATTTTTCACGTGATTGACCTCCTATAGCTACTACCACTGATTGTGTGGCCCAAGTTAATTCATTTCACCTCTCTAGATCTGTTTGTCTTCTAAAGGAGTTAAAGAGCTAAACTAGTTAATCTCTCCTACAACCGCATGGCTATGTTTTGTGGATATGTGTTAAATTAAATAAAGATAACCTAAATTTATGTTCTAATAGAGAACGACAAGATGCAGATGGACAAATGAAAGAGCTCCAAGATCAGCTTGAAGCAGAACAATATTTCTCAGTAGGTACCAAATATTTTCATTGAAAAGCTAACTCATTTTTTTGGTTGGTAGGACTTTTTACCCTTTTCTATGAAACTAGAGGATACAGTTTTTACCTAGAATGAGTCATTTCCTTAGATATGATTAAAAAAATTTTACCAAACCAAAATTTTATTTTATATAGCTTATTATTCCCACAAGTTAAGGGGGGTGGGGAAATCACTATTATTAACATAGGATTAATGTAATTTTTGAATTTTTTTAATTAAACGTTTACAATATTATTTAATCTTCTATGTTTTGAAGTCAAGACCTTTATGGGTGTATAGCCAAATCCTAACAAAGAATACTAGACCAAAGAGTACAGATGTGCTAGTGCAAATATACTGCTCTTCCTTGGTGGAGAAAGGTATTAAAGAGGTGTAGGCACAATATCCTATTGGTAATGGGCCAGTAATGATATTTTTGTAGAGTATGAAGAGTATATTTTTATAATGAAGGAATGGATATTTAACAAGAAAAGTTAATTGTGTTATGTAATTTTTCCATCTGTTTCCAAATTATAAATAAAAGTATCAGTAGTATAAATATACCACTAACTAGCAAAATTTTGGTTCTAAATTGTTGGTTTTTCCTCTTCATGATATGACTTTCCCCAAAATACTCATCTCTGCAGTGGAGACCTCTTTGAAACTTCCCCAAGACACTCAGATGTAGTCACATCTCAAGCTTAATGAAGGGTAATAAAATCAAACAATTGACCTTTAGTAAGAAGAAAAAACTAATGAAAATTTCACATAGGACCAGATAACTTTAAAAGGACTTCCCAGTTTTTAAGATCTTGTAACTACTTATTATTTGAAGTTATTTCTTTAGGGAAAATCAAGATCAATAAAATGCTTTATGTGTACATTGAATTTTTGTTTGAATAAATATTTAATTCAGAAACCATAAAAATAGTATTTTAGAATTGGAAAGAAATTCAAGTCAGTCCAAACCATACCTGAACAGGAATTTCTTCTGTAGCAATTATAACAAGTGGTCATCTAGTCTTTACTTCAAAACTTTCATGTTGTAGGGAACCCACTGATTCCATGTTCAACCTATTTTACTTTTAGACAGGTTTAATGTTACAAAATTTTTCCTAATATCAAGCTACAGTCTGCTCCTGCAATCCATTGTTACTAATTCTACTCTTTAGTACTTCAGAACATCTCCATTAGACAAGACCCATCTAACCACATTCACTGATCACCATCCATTCTCAGTCAAGTACCCAGAAATACAAACATAAAATAAATAAATATGAAATGACTCTTTTGTTCACCAGAAGTTTTCTGCTGTGATCCTTGAACCATGTGACATTGGTATTTCCTGACGGACTATTTTCTAAAATCATGATTCTGTAGATTATTTTTAAGTCCCTAGAAAAGATGCTGTGTTTTAGCCAGGGTTTTTTTTTTTGCCCACAGGGAGAACAGGGACATCTTGAGTCATCTTAAAAATGGAAACCTAAGTCCCATTCTTTGTGGCAGTAATAATGGTTTTTTACATTTTGTTCTTATATTTTGGAATTCAGACTCTCTATAAAACACAAGTTCGAGAGCTTAAAGAAGAATGTCAGGAGAAGACCAAGCTTTGCAAAGAAATGCAGCAGAAGAGCCAGGAATTACAGGATGAGAGGTGAGGGTTAAATTCTGTTCTCCAGTAAGACAAGGAGCAGCACAAAAGAAAACTAAGCCAAAGAATTCACAGTCACCCAGCCAGCATTTATTACACACCTACTGAGTGCCAGGCATGATGCTAGGCAGAAGCAATAGACATATTTGTACTAAATTGCTATATCTCTGAAAATGCAGGGACTCCCTGGCTGCACAGCTTGAGATCACCTTGACGAAGGCTGATTCAGAGCAGCTAGCCCGTTCTATTGCGGAAGAACAGTACTCTGATTTGGAAAAAGAGAAGATCATGAAAGAGCTGGAAATTAAAGAGATGATGGCTCGACACAAACAGGAACTTGCAGAAAAAGATGCTACAATAGCATCTGTAAGTAAATTATCTCTTTTACAATTTTAATTTAGTAAAATTTATATTCTTCTATGATAAATCTTTTCCAGAGAAATAATAAAAATTTCACAGTTCTAAGCAAATACTAGTATTAAAATTTTGAACTTATTTAACTCTCAGCTCCCTCGTGACAATTCAAGAAAAATTCCAGGAGAAACCTAAACAAATACAGTGAAGGTGCAGAAGAAGATGGGAATTAACTGAACACTTATCTTGGAATTAGGAGACCTGAATTTGAGAACTAGTTTTGATATTTACTAGCAGTGTGGTCCCAAGCAGTTAACTTATGTGAGCCTCACTTGTCTTATCTTCGAAATGGGGCTTCTAGTATTTGTACTGTCTCCCTTAAAACACAGAGAGAAAAGCACTGTGTAAATCATAAAGTATTATGTAAGTGAAGTATATTATCTTATATATATTATATATAAAATATATATATTATATGATATTTAATGTATATAATATATTATAGAGAAATTTATATATAGAGAAATATATAGAGAATAGAGAGAAAATAGAGAAATATATTATATATACATAAAATATGTAATATATATATATATATTATATCATAGAGAAATTTCTATGCTTATTTTTTTTAAAAAAGCACATTTCAAAAGGTACCCTTAAACGAGTTATACTAAGGTAGGAATGTTAGGGGAAAAAAAACTAAGTAAAATTGAACCACCTTATACGTAGATCAAAATATTTTTTCCTCCTTCCTTTCTTAGGGCTTTGGTATTACTAGAGTGAAAATAAAGGCAAATTATTCATTAAAGCAATGTAGCTATTTTTGTTAATGTTTAGTGAAGTTTAGGACTCAGTCTATCAAATTCTTCCTAATCATATTTGTTTACTGCCCTTGTGCTGCTTGCTATAAAATGGAAACATTTCCATATGTACACCAATTTGTTTTTTTTAATATTATTGCTACTAAATCACATATCATTGACAATGTATTGGACATTGAATATCACAAAAGAGAGAGACTTTGATATCTCATGTGTTTATTAAAAATGTAAGGAAGCATGGATGGAAAAGGATAGAAGATTAAGGGGTAAAATATTTTTGTTGTTTGTTTAGTCATTTTCAATTGTGTCATCTCTTTGTGATCCCATAAAATATTTTAAGACCATGTATGAAAAAAAAAAGCAAATAATTACTAACAGGAGAAATTTTAAGCTTATAATCTGAATAGTACTATACTTAAAAGATAAAGTTAGAATTTTTATTTGGTGCCTAAGTTGTAGAGGATTATGCTTCTTAATACTTATATTTTTCAAAATGCTTCTGAGATCTGAGAAAATTATCTAACTCATATGGCTGCTGCTTTCCCCCTCCTCTAGGAAGCCTATTTGAAGTCAGAAGTTACATAATTTCATTTCCAAAACCTGTATAATTCTGATATGTGAGTGAATCTTCTTTAGTTTATAACATGCATATTAATAAGAAAAAGAAATCATTTGGGTAGTAGCATTTTCAGGGAAAACAGACCACTGAGAGAATTGTAAATGAGTTTCTAGAAGGTAGTACTAAAGACAGAAAAGTTTTAGCAGTTAACCAGAACTTAAGGGATTTTGCTTTATTTTTCTTTTCATTTCCTAGCTTGAGGAGGCTAATAGGACACTAACTAGTGATGTGGCTAATCTCGCAAATGAGAAAGAAGAACTGAATAATAAAGTCAAGGAAGTCCAAGAGCGTATGTATTGACTAGGAATAAAATATGTGTTTAGTTTGCTTAAGAGTTCATTTTAAATTTTATTTTTATAAGCAAACTACATTTTTTAAAATTTCAGAAATGTCAAGGTTGAAAGATGAAGAAACAAATGTATCAGTTATTAAAGCACAATTTGAGAAACAACTATTAAATGAGAGAACACTAAAAACTCAGGTAAGTGTAGTAGAAAATACAAGTATGTTCTGGACTTGTCCATTTTATGTTAAGTTTTTATATTTATATCCTGCATATTGCATATTGAACTTATTTAACTCTTATGGTCCATTATGGATTAGGTTCATTCAAGCTTAAGGTTCTGAAGGGTTTTTTTTTTTTGTGGGGGATGAAGGTTCTATTCCTACTTTTTGTAAGCTTTTAATTAATAAAGGCTCAGTTTGGTGTAGAGGTTATTTCCAGTATGCTGTTTATGACATAGCTGTATTTAATTTGTTGCTCTCCTCTTCCTATGCCTAAGTTTTTTATTGCAAACTCATATTTAACTTTTTCTGTTTTATGAGAATTTATGTAATGACTTCAGCCAGCTTGTAAGAATTGTGTTAGTATTTCAAAGAAAGTGTTTTTCACAGAAAACTTAAATCTGGAATTTTAGAGATCATCTTAACTGTCATCTTCATTTTTTAGAGGAGAAAAACTAAGTCTCGAGTTGTCAAGTGACTTGCTTCAGGGCAGTTCAGTTGTTGAGTGACTTAATTTACATAATCAAACGTATCTCACTTAGTTTTTTTTAAACTATTGATAGTGCTAATAGATTTCAGACAAAACTTCCTCTTTCGTGAACAATAGTGGGGATTTTTCTGTTGTATAACTATTTGAGAGCTTAAGAATTGAAAATGGCAAGAAGGCAAATGAAACCCAGTCGTGTCTTCAGACAGTTAACTCTGCAACTCTTAGAAAACTCTAAGGGACAGCAACAGGGTTTTGGTTGGAGGTAATAGAGAGTAAATGAATGTGACTGGTCTTTACAAGTTCCTGTACTTAAAGTGACCAAAGAACAGGAGCATCTTATTAAAAAGTTGTAGATAGTATTTTGTGACCTATTATGTGATTACAGGTATTTGCATCATGGCAAATGGTGGGATGTAGGGAAAACAATAGTCAGTAAACAGTTTTATTATTTTGTTTCTTCTAGGCCGTGAATAAATTGGCTGAGATTATGAATCGAAAAGAACCTCCCAGGCGTGGTGCTGACACAGACGTAAGGAGGAAAGAGAAAGAAAACAGAAAGCTACATATGGAACTTAAATCAGAACGTGAAAAGTTAACTCAACAGATGATCAAATATCAAAAAGAATTGAATGAAATGCAAGCTGTAAGAATCCTTTCTTTGGGGGGGGGGGGGAGAGGGGAGACTTTCATGGTGACTAGATGGCACTTTAAAATTTTTGTGTATTTTGTTTTTCATTGCTAACTTGTTTCATAAAAATATTACTTGAAGAATAAGTAGACTAATTGACGAGTTACATATCATACCTAGAGGCAGGTGAATCATAGTGAATAGAATACTGAGTTCAGATCTGATTTTCTTCCCCTTCTCTATTTACTTGCTCTAAGATACTGGCCAGGTCACTTAACCTGTGTACTGCAGGCATTCTCTTGTTGCTTGTCCGTTGTTGTCAAAGAGGACCATGAAATCAGGGAAGTGATGCCATGGGAGGGTTGTGCAGAGTCTTCAGCCTCAGTTTCTCCTCTGGAGCCATTATTTACTAAGTTAGGGACAAGTTGTTATTTTATATTGGTGGAGTGAGTCCACACACACACACACACACACACTCACACTCACACTCTTTTTGCATGTACCACATTTAACTTTAAGCCAAAAAATTTTTTTCCTTTTACAGCAAATAGCTGAAGAAAGCCAAATTCGAATTGAACTGCAAATGACGCTAGACAGTAAAGACAGTGATATCGAACAGCTTCGATCACAGCTCCAAGCTTTACACATTGGTATGGATAGTTCCAGTATAGGCAGTGGACCAGGGGATGCTGAGACAGATGATGGTTTCCCAGGTACAGGTTTGTTTTCAGCACTTATAATTATTTTTTATAAAAAAGCTTCTGACCCAGAATCAAAATCATATAAATGATTATCTCAAGACCTGTGACAGATTTTCTTTTTTGTAGATAGATACAAATGCCAGTAAATTTATATATGGGAAAACATGTATCTTGGGTCTACCATTCTTCATCTTGTATTTTTTTTACTTCTGATAATGCTTTAAAAAGGAAAACTAATTTACGTTTACATTTATTTTAATAGCTTATCATGTAATGTAATAACTAATTTTTTTAAAAAGCTGTTCTATATCTAATTTTTCTGTTAACCTTTTCTTTTGCACTTTCCATTCCTTTATGTTGGGTATTTAGTCCATATCACTCAGTCACGTACTATGGAATCCATGTCTTTCACCTATCAACATTCTTCTACCTCTCTCAATATTGCTACTAAGCCTTCCAGTTCTCACATGCTTCTCGACTCTGATTCTGACTCAGAGGAAGAATCCTTATCTTGTGCACCCATTTCTTCGGAACCTGATAGTGCAGGTGACATCCTGAAAACCATTTCACTCATGGATTGTTTTTCCCCCTCTTCTAACTGCTCTCCTTTTGAAAAGTTTTCGTAACATTATATTGCTATATCCACTAACTCTTATGCCTTTCATTACACCTAGTAAAAATACTACATGCACAGAGAATTGTTATCTAAATATTTTTCTAACCCATTAATTATAAAATAAATTTTAAAACTTGATTTTTTTGCCAACTTGCTACAATGCAGAAATTGAATTATCTTGATTATGCAAGAGAAGTAGGGAAATTGGCATGGCTTCAGAGCTCCTAGAATTTCTCTGCTGTGAGCTATTTTCAGGCAAATGAATGTGAATGTTAAAGTTTGATCGTGGTTTAAAGATAGAGAATTTTTTTTTTCATTTTCTCATCAACAAAAGTACATAATAAGCATATTCAGTGTGCTTATACTCTCAGCACAGTGGAACTGGGTACTATGAGGAATCTGAAAGAATTAATATGTAGTCTGTGTTCTAAAATAGCTTACAACCTCAGTGAGGGGATAATAGGTAAACATTTTTGTATTTTAAGATTCCATAATTAGATCCCTGTGTATATTCTATCCATACATGCATTATATCTTGGTAGTTAGTTTTATGAGTTGCTCTGGTGAAGAAAAACATTCCTCACCTAATGGTTTTAATCATCTGATCATCAGACTTTCTCAACATAGCTGTGCTGGTCCTTAGATAAAAGACACACATTCTATCACTAGGCTATACTAAGAAACCTTTCCAGATTGCTTGGTAGGACTTCCTGAAGCTTATATGTCATTTTAAATGAAGATTATAAAGTGAAATAAGTGCAGTGGAACATATTTATTCTTTCATTTTCTTATAGTAGGTTAATTCTTTGTCTTCATCCCATACTAAGATAATCACCAGGATAAAACATAAGAAAATGTCATTAAAGTACCAGCTTTGATTTTAAGTAAGATATTATTAATCTTACATTAAATCCTAGAATCATAAGGTTATCTGGTGAGGTAGCCTCTTTGTCTCAGTAAATGACCAGGTTTTAGTAATATCAGATAATTAAAGCTATATCTTGATTTTTATGATAGTAGTTCCTCTTAGAACTGCATATAGATCAGTGGTTCTCAACCTGTGGGTCGCGACCCCTTTGGGGTAGAATGACCCTTTCACAGGGGTCCCAGGGGTCACCTAAGACCATCTGAAAACATATATTTACGATGGTCTTAGGAACAACCTCCTCTATCCGTCTCCAGGTGGGTCTGCCCACATGCAGACACACCCACATAAGACTATTAAAGGGTCGCAGGAAGGATGAGAACCACTGATCTAGGTGCTATATTCTATGAAATCTCTATGCTAATATCATTTCCCATTAAATAACAAAAAGGATTATAAATGACACCCTTGGAAATATAGACCAAATCCAGTGAATCACAAGGTATTATCCAGATTCTGCTATTGAACTGGAATTTTGTCTGTTATTAAGTATTATTTAAGATAAGTATGTCTGCTTGATTTATAATGAGATTTTTGTCCTTGTTGTAGCAGCATTTGATTTGTAATTTGTATCTTTCCTTTTTAATTTTCATGTAAACTTTATTCTAAAAGTCCAGTGTTTTCTACCTTTCTGCTCATAAATGTTTCAACTTTAAAAGGTGCATTGTCTTCAGAGGAAATTTCAATTATAATTGAAGTCAACTATTTCCAATATGATAGGTATTTCTTAAGGAGATATGCCATCAAAATACGACTAGAGTAGCTAGTTCACCGCTGCTTTCCAAGATCACAAATGCATGTTTTAGATAAGTCCTAGCAATGGGAATTTTTGCCTGAGTAAAAGAACTATAAGATGCAAGTCTATTTTAATTGTAATACTCCTTTTGAAAAAATGGCATTTGCTTACTATAGTATTTGTGGATTGTAGATAACCACAGTGATAAACATTGAGGAACAGATTAATATGCTTTATATATCTTGATGAAAATCATGTACTTACAAAACCTAGAAAATATTTGTTGTTTGAGGTATAATCCTTTGCTTGTGTGCAGAATCAAGATTAGAGGGATGGCTTTCATTGCCTGTACGAAACAACACTAAGAAGTTTGGATGGGTTAAAAAGGTAATTTAGTACTATATGGTTAAGTTGTAGCATTATTTTCCCAGAAATGGTATTGATCTTTTGCACATTTTACTTAATCTTTGGATCCTGCCTTAAATACAGTCCTTTTTTGGTCCAAATCTTGGAAGTGACAAATCTGGTCCATAGTACTTACACAGATATGTAAGAAACTTAATATATTAGCTGCTAATCAGAAAAAATATTTGTGTTGATTGCAGAATGGGGTTGTAACGAATGGGGATTGTACAGTGACTGCTTCAAAAAAGGGACCACAGTTATTGAACATACCAAATTAGCTTAAATCCTTTTAGATTAGAAGATCATTGAATAAAATCCTCCATATGACCCTTAGATGGGCTTTTATTTGAGAATGTGGCTTTTTTTGCCCTCTCCTAAGGATATACCTTGCAACATGCCTATTTTCAAACTTTTTACTGTCTTTGCTTTTTCTGCTTCCGACTTGGAGAGATAGCCATTTTCAGAGATGTTCTCAGATTCTTCAGACATACTAGAATTTGTTACTCATTGACAGCTAATTTTAATATCTTTTTCATTTCTAATGGGAATTTGGAATTTCAATTTTATTTTGTTATTTTATTTGGTAGAACAAGAAAATAAAATGTTAGCAAAAGCTTAACTTTATTTCTTTCTCATGTCATATTTACCTCTGTTAGATTTGATTATGACATGTTTATAGGTTCTCATTATTTGAAACAACAGTGCTGTTTAGTCAATTTCAGATAGAAAGCATATCTGAAGGTTATCAAACATTCCCTTCATTTTCATCTTAGTTTCAGTGATTTGGAATTAATGTTCAACTCTAGGACCCCATCTTACTTTAGAAGCATCTTTATCATGCTATGAGATTATGTCCTTTTTAAAAGTATTTCAAGTAAAAATAATTAACTATTGCTTTAAATAACATTTTTACTAAATTCCCTTAAGTACATCCTTTTAATTCCATTTTATTTTGTGTGCTAGCATTGATTTTTATTACTGTAAAAGAATTTTGTATACTTGCAAAAAAAAAAAAAA
>CM053585.1:95457845-95497384 GCA_028646515.1 Pseudochirops corinnae | reverse complement strand
GTTAATAAATATAAATTTTCTTACTTTACATATTAAGTTAAGGTGTTTTTTTTTGAGTAGTTGATATATATTTTCCTTTTCATTGAAGAAATTGATGCCAGTATCACATTTAGGAATGTGCCTTGCAGAATGTAGCCATTGTTGTTTTTTTTATACCTTTGGGACATTATTCAAACAAGTGATAGTACCTAGTCTAAGGCTTTATTAATTTATTTTATTTCATTTATTAATCTATTAGGCTTTATTTAGTTTTTAAAAATTGTTGAAGATTTATCTTTATTTTATCTTTTTAAAAAATTATTTTATTTGAAGCTAAACTGTGAATTATCAAGGAAGTATAGAAATTTAACATTTGGAAGTATAATTTCTAAAAATCTCAAGCAGTGTGAAGTACTATATATTCTAGTCTTGTACAGTATATGAAGTTAATTTAATTTAATATGCCTCTTGAAATAACTGACACAATTTTATCCTTTTCTGACATTTTATTCCTTTACTTAACATCTATTACAGCAAGTTGTTCCATGTCCGGCCAGTCACACAGACAGATGTATATAGAGCTGATTCCAAAGAGATTCCAAGGATATTCCAGGTAACATGTAGCCTCTTTTGCCCTCTCCTCCTTAGGATGTACCATGGAAGGTGCCTGTAATCAAAGCTTTCACTGTCTTTGTTTTTTCTGCTTCCTACTTAGAGAGTTTGTGAGCCATTTTCAGAGATGTTCTTAGGTGCTTCAGACATACTAGAATCTGTTATTCATTGGCAACAGATTTTAAAACTTTTGCTTTTTCCTTTCTAATGAGAGTTTGGAATTTCAAGATATATTCTTTACTGTAAAGGAACTTGCTGTTTCTTATCTCTTTTAAGAATATTGCCTGTTCGATTGTCATGTTTTTGTTTTTCTTTATCAGTAGATTTATTTTTACCTACATTTCTGTTTGTAAACCCAGTTTATAGCATAATTACGGTAACATTTAAGAATGAAACAAGTAGCACCAGTGAATGTTTGTTGATCATCATTTCCCCAAAACTTAAAACTTTCTATCAGTGGAGCAGTGAGCTTTTTAGAGGTTTTGATTGAAATACCTCTGTTCCCTCATCTGCTATTGAAATTTCTATGACATAATTTTTTAAGAATCCAAAATGAAAGACAAGGGGAAAACAGGGAGCTGCTGAAGTGTCAGGACTCCTTTTATTGAGGTTTAAACAGATTAAAGACTGGTAAAAGTTTAACGATTTTCCCTCCCCTGAGTAGCGTTCACTGTGATGTGACAGAAACACATGTTTTGGCTTTAAGTTGTAGTTTCTCATCCCATGCTTTGTGCTGACATGATTTTTGCTTGGCCCGCCCAGAGGCGGCTCTTTACTGTGGTCACTTCTACCTGGAAGTGACGCGTGGCTCTCTTTCGGTCGCCTAGATCCTGTACGCTAATGAAGGCGAAAGCAAAAAAGAACCGGAATTTCCTGTGGAGCCCGTTGGAGAGAAGTCAAACTGCATCTGCCACAAAGGACATGAATTTATCCCCACTCTTTATCATTTCCCAACTAACTGTGAGGCTTGTATGAAGCCACTTTGGCACATGTTTAAGCCTCCACCTGCTCTCGAGTGCCGCCGCTGCCATATCAAATGCCATAAAGACCACATGGACAAAAAGGAGGAAATCATAGCGCCTTGCAAAGGTAAACAGTGAAGCTAAACATACTCACGCCACCTCTCTCCGAGAAACAAATTGTATTCTGTAGAAATTAGGTATAAATCATGGATGGGTTTTTAATGAGAATACGGATAAACAGAAACATCCATTCCCCCTGAATATTTGTTGTAGTGAATATTTACTATCTTTAGAGTGATATTTTAGGCTCTGAGGGAGATAAAAAGTTGGATAATCCTTCCTAGAGCTTAGAGACTAGTAAGGGGAAAAGACATTAAAAATAACGGTACGACACAATATTGCATACAAAGTGTATTAGAGAGGTACAAAACAGGGTTATCTGTCCCCCAGAGTAAAGGCCATTGCTAACCAAAGGAATCAGGGAAGGCTTCCCAAAGAAGTGGCATTTAGGTGTACAGTTAGGCTGTTGGAAATTCAACAGGAAATAGAAGGAAAGTTTTCCAGAGGTAGCACTAGCATAAACAAAGAAAGTCATGAAGACTGGAGATCATAGTGCATTTGAGGAGAGAGGGAATGCAGAAAATCAGTTTGACTAGAGCATAGAGAACATGGCTGGGGGTGGGAATGGGGGTGGGTAGGGTTTTGGGGGGGGGTGGTACAAAGAAGAGGGTAAGTAATGAAAAGGTATTGTAACTGCCTGTTATGTGCAGGACTTTAAATATCAGGGAAAGGAACTTCAGCTGTGCCCAGAAAACAGTTAAAAAAAAAAAAGAAGGGGGGGGGTAATGATTTTTTAATTAGTAGAATAACATAATCAGATTTATGTATTTAAAAGACTTTCATGGCAGTAGTATGAAAGATACTTTAAGAAGGAGAGAGTAGAGAAGCCACCTGTTAGATTATTAGAATAAATCTAGGTATGTGGGAGTGGCATGTACCATTCATGATTAAAAATACTGTTATTGTTTGAAATATTTCATTTCAGTATACTATGACATTTCATCGGCAAAGAATCTGCTGTTATTAGCTAATTCTACAGAAGACCAGCAGAAGTGGGTCAGTCGGTTGGTAAAAAAGATACCCAAAAAACCCCCAGCACCAGACCCTTTTGCTCGGTCATCTCCTAGAACTTCTATGAAGGTACAGCCCAACCAGTCTATAAGACGGCCAAGTCGACAGCTTCCTCCAAGCAAACCAAGGTAAATTTTAAAAAGTCCAACAACATCAAAACTAATTTTCTCAAATGACTTAATGGAATTTTATATAATACCATTATTAAAATTAATCCTGTCACATCCCATTTTTCTCCTTGTGTTCAGAATTCTAATGAAACCTTGAATATCAAATCCTAGAAACTTGTCAGCCTTATATCACATATATTGATTTGTATGAACATGCTATACATTTATTTAACAAATTTGAGCCATGTATTCAAATATATTTGTATGGTAGGAAATGTGAATAGAAGTGAGGTTTTTCAGTCAGTTCTTATAATTTGATGTTTAAATTGTTGAAGACAGAATTTATAAGTATTATTTTCACTATTTTTAGAAAACAGGATCCATTTAATTATTCAGTGAGGTAATGATCAACTTAGATCACCTATATTTTGTAACCTATTTTGTATTTCGTAAGCTCTAAAGTACTATATATAAGTACCAGCAATTATCACTGTGTAAGCTAAAGTGTTCTCCCCATTTATCATAAAAGAAGGAGCTATCTGGAGCAAAGGAACCAATCAATCTGATATCAAGTTTCTATACAGATTATGCAACAGAGTTCCTAATTTAAATATAATAGAACATAGATCTTTTTATGTGAATTAATGTGTGAAGGTCATCAAATAAACAGTCGTGCACAAGAAAAGCCTGCTGTTACATGTAACTTTTGAGGACAGTGAGAATAGTTTTGTCTCAACAAAGATTCCAGTGGCAGCAGCATTTAGAATGAATCATTGTGTCAACATGAACTGTGCTTTTTTTCTTGCTATGTAGTACTCTTTTGGGGTTTATTAATTGATGGATGCTTTCTTTGGAAGACAAAACCTACAGAAGCTATGTAATATTTAAAAATTTTGTTAATTTTTTTTTTAGTTCTGGCCCTCCCCTTCGAATTATTCTTCATTGACTTTTTTTTGTACATTTTGTCATAACAGTAAGTAGTAGGGATCTTTTTGTACAGTGCTGCATGTAGATTAAAACTAACCATCAAAACTTACCCATAAAATTAATAGATAGGTTATGAAAATTTCTGGAAATACAGAAAAGATCTTTCATTTAGAATTCTTCATATATTCAAAAAATATTATTTTGGACTTTATGGAACTTATGTACTATTGTTTTTATTTATAGCATCTGAGTCTTTATCACTTTAATTCAGTTATATTTGTAGGTAATCTCACTCTGATACATCTCTGAGTAAAAGGATTTATTTATTAGAGAATCAATTGTCATGACAGAGATAAGAAGAAAAATATATCTTAGGAGGCATAACTCTGGGCTTACTTGTCAAGTGGAGAGAGATGGCATCCAGAATCAATACTGTTCTAGAATATAAATTCATCTATCAAGATATTATGAAGAAGAATAGTGCAAGATTATAAACAATATTTCCTATTGAAAAGCAAGAAGCAGGGTAGAAAAGAAAAAGTTCGGTGAAGATTCAGCTAATCAAAATATTCTCAAAGGTATTTAGCTTAAGGAAGTAGGACAACAGAAAAAAACATGGAAAATGTTAGGAGAAATTTTTGTAACAAACTTTGTACCATCAAGTTCAAGTATGATGAACTACCACATTCAGACTCTAATCTCACGTTCCCAGATGTGCTTATAGAAGAACTGGCAATTGCACTGAAGAAAATGAAAATGGGAAAAGCACTTGGACTAAGCAAACTATCCACAGAAGAGATGCATGCTGACATTGACATAGTTTTGAGGGTATTTAGTGATCAAGGTATTTAAAAGCAGGAAAAATTCAAAAGATATGGGGGGAAGACACCTCTGTCCATAGTACAAAAAGAAACAACAAAGGAAACAAAAATAACTGTCGACCTATATGCCTGCATAAAATTGAGAATAATGTATACACACATTAAGGACGTTCTTGAATATAAGTATTAGGAGGGAACGAGCAGCCTTTCTTAATCAATATTTTACTAGTAGATTATGTCTTTCCATCACATAGTTGAGGGGAAGGTATAGAGAATACAAGAATCAACTGTACTTGTTTGTTGACTATAAAAGAGCATTTGAGTCCTTGGGGGGCGTTAAATCTCACTTCAAGGTGTCTTCCATGCATGTGTCACAATTATGTAAGATTCCTTGAAAGATACATAAGAACAGAGATAACCTCATTCAACATTCTGATCAATAATTTCAAGCGAGGGATAACAGAGCAAATATATGTTCACCATTGTCAGGAATGACATTCAGAGCCGATGCTGAGTTGAAGAGGGATTCCTATGGATCAAGAAGTCAGGAAGTTCCTGTTTGTTAGTGACAGTGTATGGATTGTATCAACACCCAGAATGCTGCATAATCTCTAAAGTGAGACCGGGAATCATCCTGAAGAGTCTGGCACACAAGTGGGAAAAACAACAAAACAAAACAGTGGTAGTTATAGAGTGCTTGAAGGCTTTCAGAAGTTTACATGTGTTGTGTCGTTTGATTTGATTGGTAAACAGCTCCTATCCAAAATCTGTTGGTCAGTAAATATTTATTAAGTACCTACTAGATAAAAACAGAGACAAAAGACAGTATCTGTTACAAAGGATGTCATAATGTAATGGAGGAGTCAATAAGCAATATGCATAAACATTAATAATTAAAAGAGAGAAGGCACTAGAATTAAGGGAGATTAAGAAAGGCTTCCTATAGAAAAATGGAATTTTAGTTGGAATGTAAAGGAATCCAGTTAGCAGATGAGGAGGGAGAGTATTCCAGGCATGGGGAATAGCCAGAGAAGATGCCTGGAACCAAGAGGTGAAGTGTCTTCTTTGTGGAACAGTCAGGAGGCCAATGTAACTGGATCAAAGAGCATGTGGCAGGAAAAGGTCATCGAACACTAAATAGAGGATTTTGTATTTGATCCTGGAGGCAATAGGGAGACCCTGGAGTTTCCTCCAGATCAGACCTGTGCTTTAGTAAAATCACTCTAGTGACTGAATGGAAGATGGATTAGAATGAGGGGAGACTTGAGTAAGGCAGACCCACCAGCAGGCTATTGCAGTAGTTCAGGTGTGAGGGGCTGAGGGCTTGTACCAGAGTGTTAGCAGTGTCCGAGGAGAGAAGGGGTTGTATTTGAGAGATGTTGCAAAGGTGAAATCTGTAGCAGACCTTGGCAACAGATTAGATATTGGAGGGTGAGAGAGAGTGAAGTCAAGAATGGTCCAGTTTGGAGCCTGGGGGACTGGGAGGATGGTGTTACCATCTACAGGAATGGGGAAGTTAAAGGGAAAGATAATGAGTTCCCTTTTGGATGTATTGAGTTTGAAATATCTTACCAGAAATCCAGTTTGAGATGTCCGAAAAGCAGGTAGAGATTCAAGATTGCAGGTCTACAGAGAGATTATGGTGCGATAGGTTGATTTGAGAATTGTCAACATAGATTTGATAATTAATATATGGTTGCTGATGAGATTACCAAAGGAAGTAGTAAAGAAGGAGACTGCATGAGGTGGATGAAGATCCAGCAGAGAAGACTGAAGAGGAGCCATCTGATAAAGGGAAAACCAGAAGTCTGAAAACCTAAAGGGAAGAGAGTATTGTGGAGAAGAGAGTGATCAACAGTGCCAAAGGTTGCAGAGTTCAAGAAGAATGAAGATTGAGAAAAGGCAATTGCATTTGACAAGAGATCAGTGGTAACTTTGGTGGAATGATAAAGTTAGAAGCCAGATTGTAAGAGCTTAAGAAAAGTCTAAGGAGAGAGTGGAGATATCTACTGTAGATGGCCTTTACAAGAGCTTAGAATGGAAGGATCAAATGAGACTTTTGAGAATAAGGGAGACATGGGCATGTTTGTAGGCAGTAGGGAAAGAGACAATAGGGAGATTGAAAATAAGTGATATAGTGGGGAAGACAGAGGGAACACTTTGTTGAAGGAGACATTATGGACTGTGGTATGCAGTTGAATGGACAAATCATAGAGCCCATCCATCAGAATATGTATCTGTACCTTGGGCAGATACTGCAAATGAACAATGAATTGGGCCCAGAATTGTACATAAAGACTAATTGCCTCTTGGAAAGTTGCAGTTTGTTTTTTTAATAACCAAAGATTTCTACCTAATATCTCTATAAATTATATCCATATTTTAAATGGTGATTGATAAGGAAGTTAAGTGTTAAAGAAAATGTTTACAAGAGTGCCATATATGATGATTATATAACAGGGTCGTTAAAATGCAGAGTATAGCCAAGTGTAAATATGTAAACCTCCTATTGCAGATTGCTTGATTTGGCATTTAAGGACTGGGATTGGTCATTTGATGATATTGATGATGGTGATGATGATGATGACGATGTTTTTGATTTCTGAAGAAATGAATGGGGTAATTCAAATGAGAAATGGATGCTTTCCTTTTCTGCCTAGAGCATGTGGTTTGGATTTGGGCTTTTATGTTCCCTAGTCTTTTTTTCCCATGTATTTTAAAATACTCTTAGTTTTTAGAAGTTAAATTTAAGAAAACATTCCAGTTGAACTTTTAAAAAGTCAAGTAATGTGTACAAATGCATTTGACAAATTTTAGTGTACTTGGAATGGCAACTTGGAGGACAGTCTCTAAAAGATTATAATTAAAGGTAATTTGAGAACTGTCCATTTCAAGTTGCTTTGAAGGGGAAATTAAAATTGTTTTCTTCTATTTGCTGTCAAGTTCATCCGTGAAAATAGCATGTTCTCCCTGTCCCCTTTTCTTCAGACTTGCAAAGTTGAAACTGCAAGAGCTTTCCATTTCTTGACAGTGCTGTGAAATACCCTTTTCTGACTTGGCTTATTGTAGTGGTGTGAAGTGTTTGCTGGCTTGTTTATAATTGTGTACTTGGAGAATAATTCAAGCAATAATGCTGATTGTCCTGATTGCTGACATGTAAATATAAAGTAATTCAAATAATCACTGCTATGTTTGTCTAAGAGATAATAACCTGAATATGTTACCTTTTCAGCTGCAACCCAGTTGGGAAGAATTAGTGCTTATTTCACGGTAGCCACATAATTGTCAAAACTGTGCTGGGTAAAATTGGGATATGCCTTTGTTTATTTTGAAGTATATTTTTATATTTATTAGTTAACATCAATACAGCTTGTGTTGCCAGAATAGATTTAATTTTGCAAGCCCTCAAATTGTTGCTACCACATCAGTCATGGCAGTACTCTACTGTCTAACTTGTAACTTTACCATTAAGTGGGGTTTATGAAAATTATAGTACCACTAGGGCTTAATAACTATGCCCACTGATGATAAGGTATGATTTTTTTTTGAAGGTATACATACAGTGATGTGTCATAATATCTTTTAAATTAATTTGGCTTGGAAAGAATTTGGAGATAACTCTAGTTTGATAAGGCAGCTCCTGACAATGACAATTTTTTTTTTCCCTCAGCTAACTGCCTTCTGTGAATGCAGTCACTATCCATGGTGATCATTTTCTGCCTGTTACAAACAAGACTGAAATGTGATATCCCCAAATTTATTAAATGAAAGAAAGAAGCTATATTTTCTTGAAAGATCGATATATATATATATATATATGTATATATATACACACACACAAACACACACATAATATATACATACATATACATATGTATGTATAAATCAGTGGTTTACTTTGGGGGGGGTGCTGCAGTATAAATCAGTAATCTTGGAGAGGTTTCCTCAGATCTTTTAATGTGACTGATTAAACCAAGAGTCATTGGTAACAGAATAAAGATACTGTTAGGGATACCCTTCTTCAAAGTCTTGTTCTACAAAACTCTGTTGGACGACACTACATTTCACAAGAGGACTGAGAAGAATTGAAATAAAAGCGATCTTTCAGCTTCACTGGAGAGATTTCACCAGCATATTAAGGTTACCAGAAGAATTGAGGATTGGGAAAGATTCTACCATAGTGGTATAGACTGAATCCTTAAGAAGTAACCATTATACTGTGTGTGTATATATATAGTACTGTGATACTGCAAGAGGATTTTTAAGACTTTCCACTTTATTTTTTATACACATTGATTAGATACCATTATTTACTGCAGTTGCAACTATGCACTTGTATAAAGCCATAATGTTGAAGTTGATATTCATTCATATATATCCAAAAAAGCTGCATGTCAATGTGTTTGAGCAGTTAATGTAATGAAAACTTTGAAGTTAATCATATCAGTTTAATATTGCTTCATGATGGACAACCCTACTTTGCCATTTGAATGCCTTAATTTAAGTCCTTTATTTCCACTTCCCTTCCCCTACTCCTGAGTCTCAGCCCACTTTATGTATTTAAAATGATAAAGGAAAAAAAAAATGTTTACCAGCTCTTAGAATACAAATTTGCTTTGTGGAAGAAAAATAGAGCACTATTTTTACACATAATAGTTATAGCAATGTCAGCCTATTTTGAATGTATAGTGAATGGGTTTTGTTTTGGCAGGAAAGCATTGATTACCAGAAACAATAATTGATAGTATGAGAACTAAGATAACTTCAATGTGTACTGGTAATTTTTCATCCAGCCCTTTTTACAAACCTCAGTATTATTCAGTGACTTCGTATTACTCTCATTAAGTGCTATGAAGCTTTGTTTTGCCTTGTTTGTATCCTGGCTCAGTTTTGTTTTGTTTTTGTTGGGGGGGGGGGGGGGGTCATCTCTATCTTTTACATTTTCACACAATACAAGTATTCAAGCATTATCACAAACTTTGAAAAGAACTAAATCATACTGTAGATATATCTTAAATTTTTCTATACTGTTCTCAAGGATATGGCTGTGTGTATTATTTCAGTTATGTGCTAATGAGAACTGATAACCTGGGAAGAAGGGGCCTAGAAGTACTAAATTGGATTTATTTTTTAAATTCAATCTTGTATAAAAGTAGAATTTTGTGGGCTCATTCAAGTTGTATTCATCACCATCCCAGAAAATTGCATGTTTTATCAACTACAGTATACTACAATGTTAAAGATATTGAGAGTAAAGAAATTATGTAACCTCTAACTGGTCAGTCTCTATATCTATAGATATATATAGATTGTATATCTATATCTATAGAGAGTGTGTGATAATTAAAATATGTCATCTAACATTTCAATGAAGGAAGCAGACATTTCATTGTTCCTTTCCCCAGGGACAACATAGAAATGTTTGGAAAATTAGGACCACAATTATAAAACACTATCATGGGTAGCTGAAGAGTAGACTTTGGCCCATCAGTGTATGAAAATTAAATTCTCTCTCTCTTCTCTCCTCCCGCCCCCTTCCTCTCACCTTTAACAAAATTGATTTATTGAATCTGCACTCTTTCATGTTGGCTGTGTGGACCCTTAAAACTAGAATGTGCATGCCACTTCATTTTCAAATATTGGTTTGTTGCAATCTAGTTTTAAAGCACAGCATGTTTTTTAAAGTGTGAAAAAAATATATAAAATTTATATAAGAGTAACTATTTCCATTCATTAGACTTGTTTAAATGAGACTGAATGCATAAATATTTTATATAAAGATTTTGTTACATTGTGGGAAGTTCTATCCTATTATTCTGAATTGGAGAGAATATATAAATATATATATTTTTAAATAAACTGTTTTAAGGTGAAATAGTTTTAAGTTTACACATGGTAATTGAAATATTTGAATATAGAAGGCAAAAGTGGGTGGTAAAAAGCAAATTTTGGAAGATGTAAATAATTGAGAGTATGAAGAATCATAGCATCTCTTCTATGTGGGGGAAAATGTGAAGTTTCTCAAAATTAGATAATTTGCTAAGGAAAAAAAATTCTCTCCCATGGAGATTTTCTACATTTCATTTTATTGACATAGTCAAGATTTATAAAGTTGGTTTCCCATTTCAAACAGTGATAATTTTCCCACCTCATTGTTATTCCAGCTTCAGGTAAGAATTTTGCCATTTCCCCTTTTGTAACCTTAAATCATGCTCTGTGCATGCACATACCTATCCAAATGCAATCTCTTCAGCATATGACATTCCTTTGGCATGGATACCTAATTGTGCCAATCTCCATTTTCCTACTGTCTTGGCAAAGTCCTCAAATTAAACATTCTATGGATTATTCCATTTTACACTATTCAGATTAAAATTTTTTTAAGTTCAAAAATAGCTTATCCATAATGCCTGTTGTATTTCCTCAGGCAGAACCTCTATTACAGACACAAATATTTCCTATGGACATAGGAATAAGGAAATGCCAGATGGAAGAGGAATCATACCATTATCTTTATCTGAAATGTAAATGATTTTAGTGCAAATTTAAAGTACACATCAAATAAGCATTTCTTTTATCCATCTGAAAGTAAAGAGACCTGGGGTCAACTGATGAATATGTGTATAGGTATATCAATAAAAATAAAATAAAGGGTAGCCTATATATAAAAGCTGAGCCATAGTAATCTTCAGTGACTTAATTTTTATGACCCTATACCTCACTGAAAATCCTTAACAGTAAATAAAATGGATACAAATTACATTTTAAGAAAGAATACTGCTATTGATAATCAAGTCTTTTGCTGTCCTTTGTAGGAAAATGGAGATAATTATAAAGAGTGCATTGACTTACTGTTGATACTTGCTTAAACATTAGATTCTATAAACATTTCTCATGCCCAAGGTGCACTAGTCCAGTGATCAGAGCAGAGCCAGTTATATCTGAATTTATAAACCAGCATTTGGCTCCTTCCTCTTGCCCTGGAATTTTTGCAGAGTTTTCAGGCCTCCCTAAATCCCCCAGCTGTGTTGTGAGGATACTGTAGAACGTTTTGTAAAGCACTCTGGAGAAGCACTGAGATGTTATGCCAGGAAGTTTAGACTTGTCTTCCTTCTTCCCCTCATCTATAAATTTTATTTGGAGTGGTTTTGAATGAATGATGAAATGCACAGGTTACATAATCATTACACCGATATTTGATCAGATGCCTTTTTTCCCCTCTTTTAAACGTCAAACCAAAAAAAAAAAAAAACACCAAAAAAGAATCACAGCCCTTGGATTTAACTTTTGGAAACTTTTGTCGCATCTTTGTAGCATTGTGATTGTATCCTATGCCTGCTTTTGAAAAGAAAATTAAATAAAAGGAATTGAGAAGTATGCATTTTCATACTTTTCCTGTGAAAATACAATTCTGGAATGCTTCAACTTCTTAAAGCTTACCACAGGAATTTTCCTTCAGTGAAAGATGGGTGTAGCAGACATGCTTCTGCCTTAGGTAATCAAATTTGGGACTGCTGCTTGGGAGTCATAGAAAAATATAAAACAGAATTTCAGTCAAGAGCTCCTCTTCATGACCAAGCATTTTGGTGGGGTTTCTTTATCTTGTCTTCTCTGATAAATTTAAGATACTAGAAATAGTTCATACATAAAATTAATGGGGATGGGGGAAAGGAGCTTGATCAGAAACTAATACAGGGATCCCATTAATTTCTTAATTTGGATTCAAGTGGTTCTTTTCTTAAAATTACAAAGGCAGCAATGACAGATCTCCACAGGCATCAATTCTGTAGTTACTAAATTTAGGCCTGCACCCTAACTATGCCTCCTTCCAATTGTTTGAGCATAAGCAAATCATTTCTCCTCTGGACCCTGGGTTCCTCACTTAGATCACAGAATTCACAGAGTGATTTAGATGAAAGTATTTACTTGCTTTGCAAACCATGATAGGTTAAAAATACACTAAGACTTTTGGAACACTGCATTTTGGTTTATTTATCACTGTGTCTTCATAGTATGCTGGAAAGCACTGCCTTTGGAGCTAATAGGACCCAAGTTCTGCCTCTGACACTTTACTCATCTGACCCTGAGCAAATCACAACTTGTGGATCTCAGTTCCTCAACTGTAAAATGAAGGAACACTGAGATCTTTTCAAGTTCCAGATCTGAGATTCCATAATTTTCAGTGTTTTTTTCTCCTATCCATTTTTGGTCAGCATTTGGGGGGCTGGATATGTCTCTGTTATTTAAGTTTTGTTTGATAGTTGCCTAAGCTCCTCCTTATGCTCCCACCCCACCGTTTTACCACACTAGACCAGCTGTTTATTCCTTTTGCTGGCTAAAGTAACCTTTGACTTTTACTATGGAAATCTAGCTAGAAAGAACTCACTCATTTACTACTCTGTGATTACAAAATATGTACAATTTGCCTGCATGGGAGAAGTGGTTTTTAATACAAGTAGTAATAACATCATGATTTAATTAGCAACAGAATAAGAATGCCATTTCACAAATGTCTATTGAGATATAGAGTATTTTCTCTTTTTGGTCCCATCATACTATTCTGAAAGAGCTGACAACTATTTAAGCAGTTTAAAAGCTACCAGGTATATAATTCCACTTGAGTCTTCCTGAAGTGCTTCACCATGACTAGGGTTCCCAAAGATTTGCCAACAATAAGCAAGCTTTGGCATGCCCTGCTACACTGGAAAACCTCAAGTATAGGTCACTTGATTAACTGTCTTAAGGAGACAGGCTATCTAAGGGCAGAAGACTTGACCCACTGAGTGATAAAATTTTGTCACAAAATCTCTTAATGTCCATTAAGTTATAGAGATAGTACCCATGCAGATTTTTGAAATCTATGTCCTTACCCTTCCCTAGAAATTTATGAAAGTTTTAAACCAGCCAGTGTTCAAAGTATGAATGTTTATTTTACATGCTAATAAACCTTTTTAAACCGAATTTGCATGCAAACAAGCAATGAGAAAAGTTCACACTACATTCTCAAATATTTTACTAAATTATAGGGTCAAATAAGAAGGAAAAGTATACAGAACATATGGGAATTATGCCAAAATGGCAGCAGTGGATATAGTAGAAAGCTCATATTCAAAATCCTTGAACCAGTCATTAACCTCCTGTGATTTAGTATGACCTGTGTTCTAATACTGATTCTACCTCTTGGGCCAATTATTTATCCTCCCCTGAGCTAGTTATACTACAGAATCAACAAATTCCTTATTTTTTATCTTTGGTTATATCAGTGCCCTTTTTTAGATTGTAAAATGAAAAGTCCCTTCTGCCTAAATCTTATGAACATGTATTTGTTTTCAGAAAACAAAAATTGGTATTGCCCAGCTAGATTAAGTTTCAAAATTCAGTTAAGATAACCGTCCAAGTGTTCTTTCAAATATGAAACCAGGCATCATAATGGAATTGCCACATGTAATTTCAAGTATAATCTCATCATCCTTTAAGAAATGACCAAGGCACAGTGAGATTTTTAATGACAGAATTTGAGGCTAAGTGCTTATGATGGAAAGAACACTAGCTGAGGAGTCAAATCACTATCTTAGGTCTGAGGCTCTGTGGCTCAGTTTCTCTGTAAAAGTCAGATTTGGACTAGCTGACCAATAAGATCCCTTCTGGCTCTTAACAATCTGAAATCTGAGATACATCTCAGCTCACCCACAGGAAAAATGGGAACAGTACATACTTCCTCGCTTCAAGCTGAAAGGTTGAAAAATGTGCTTAGATAGTAAGGTTGCCACACTGATTTTAATATCCAAATGACCTTGCTTCAGTCATGTTGGAGAAAATAAGTTAATTCTCTTTTGGTCCAGTTGAAGTTATGTTTCATTCTGGGGATGCTCTGTTATTCATCCTTTCCAGGTGTTTTCCGATAGTGAAGTACTGTAGCTGTTACCCATATGTTTAAAGCCAGCATAGTCAGGAAACGGACAAGAACTGAAATACAAAAATAATGTTAAATATTAACAGAAATGAAATTTTTAACAATGTTAAATATGAACAGTTCTCTTTTATATGGAAGACAAAATCACTTATTAGACCAAATTTGCACATACCCAGGGAAATGAAGTCATGCTGTGATGGTTGAGTCATCATAAAATCGGCTACTCTAGTTGAAATAGCCCCCCAGACCCAACCTGGATACAATTCATGACCACAAATTTTCAGAACAAATATGGCAATATCTTAAGCTGAAAACATTTCTGTTTTCAAATGTGGAAGCTTAAGGAATATTCAGTTACTCTGATTGTTTATGCTAGAGGGTGCAAGTGCCTTTAAAACCTTTATCTCAGGTGAAGAAGTTATGTTACTTAGGTTAAAGTAAGGAACAGAGATCTAAGAGTCACATCTAGGTTCTCTGATCTTAAAGCCAGCAAGCACATCACCATACTGCTGATTCTTCTCTACAGGCTAGAGAATACACATTCCACACACCCAGGGTGAGGAGGAGGAGGAAAGACTAGATGGCCTACCATTCGCTTCTTTTCCCCCTAAGGAGGAGGATACCTATGAGATTTACCAGAGCTGGAATGGACCTGGGAGATAATCTAGGAAATCCTTTCATTTTATAAATGGTTTTATCTATAGCTGTGGGCATAAAGTCTTGCCTTTTAATACATGAACTGATCAAAATTCACAGCACCAGTAGCAACTGCTTAAGACCAGGGAAAAGCTATCCTTGTTTACTAATTTCTAAAGCATACAACAAACTCAAAAGAGCTAATGAGCACCTGAGATTGAGTTGTTCACATGCAGTCAAAACAAACACCACCCCCCTCACCGCTCCCTAGCCCCCAGTCTGGATTACAGAGTAATTACAGATAAAAGAGTATGTGTGATTATCTTATGGAATAAAAGGTTAAGTGTGTATTGGGGAAAGGCAAAAGGCGAGTGCTTGCCTATAAGATTACTTACCCATAAGATCCTGTGTGGTCATTAAAGTTGTTATTACTCTTGCTATAAGTTAAAAATAACCAAAGTTACTATTCCACCTTTGCAATAATTTTTATAATAATGTACAAATTCCATTAAAATGCCAAAAACAACTTGGTTAAAATTCATAATTCACAGTTGTAGAATGTTAAATCTGGAAAGGATCTCAGAGATCATGTAAGCTGAGCTGTTTTCCCACCTCCCTCATCCCTGCCAGTTTTTCAGGAGATAAAACAGGCTAAAGTTTCAACAGCAGCTGACACTGCAAAGCTGACTCCAGCCTCACAACAGCCTGGAGAGTTAATGTAATGGTATTATCCCTGTTTTACAGATGCGGATACTAAGGTTCAGATGTGTTCTGTGATTTGCCCAGTTACAAAGCTAAAAAGTGGCAGAAATGGGATTTGAATATAGGGCTTCCTGATTCCCAGTCCCACACTATACACTGCAAGATGTTCTAAACCAAACTGAGAAGGGGCTTTCCTCATATACCCACATGCATGAAGTGCAATCACAGAACATTGGAAATGAGCTCTTCCACGTAATCTTTGAACATCCAATAGCAGATCACAAATCTCTCTAAAGATCAATGATCTAGCAGGAGTAATTTCTGGGCAGTTATTTACAGAGCACTTGACAATCTGTAGAATGTTTTAACAACATGTTCACTCAGTTCAACAATCTTCTAATGTACAAGCAGTACAAATATTACCGCTAATGATGGCTATAAGGGACTAGCCTAAGGTCACCGAGGTTAGGACAAGGGTGAGGAGCCTGTGGCCTTCTAGGTCCTCAAGCACTGCCTTTTGACCAAATCCAAACTTCACAGAACAAATCCCCTTACTAAAAGGATTTGACTTGGTCAAAAGGCCACACCCAAGGACCTAGAAGGCCACAGGTTGCCCACCCCTGCGTTAGGATCACAGTCTTGAACTAATCCCAAGCTCTCTAACTCTTGAATCTCTAAAGAAAATCAATTATTTAAACTGAATTTCATGAAGAAATTTTAATGACATCATTCAGAGAAAAAGCACAGGATAATTAATATTGGGCCAGATCTTTGTTTTTAAACCATTTTATCTTTTTGTTGCCAGAAAACAGCAAAATCCTGCATATTAGAATTTCCCAAACTATTCTGGCCTTCAAACATTTTTGTACTTGGTCTATATAGAGGAGATTCCTAAGTGATGGGACCTCTGTGGGGGTACTCATTACTTCTTCAGAGAAAAAGTTGAGCTGAGGAACTTTTTAGAACCAAAGAGGCCTATTTTCAGAAGGAAAAACTATGCCTTTAAAGAGTAATTTTTTATGTTGACATAATCAGTTAAGGAGGGGCAGCTAGGGAGCATGGTGGATAGAGCACAGGGCCTGAAGTCAGGAAGATATGAGTTCAAATCCAGTCTCTGAACACTTCCTAGCTGAGCTGTGTGACCCTGGGCAAGTCACCCTGTTTGCCTCAGTTTCCTCATCTATAAAATGAGGAGAAGTAAATGGCAAAACACTTCAGTATTTCTGTCAAGAAAGCCCCAAATGGGATCACAAAGAGCTGGGCACAACTAAATAACAACAATCACATTTAATATTCTAGAGGGAGGAAATATTGCTAGAGCCTCAATACTGTCTCCAAGAGTACCTACTGCATCTTGCAAAACACCAGAGTTCCTATTTTAGTACATTAACCTTCTAAATATATAATAATGTTTTTTTCTACCTGTGGAGCATAACCATTGCATGCCTTGAGCATGGAGCTCTCATATAGCTGGATTTTACTTCCAGACAGATGCATGAGCGCATAGACAGGGAGGCTGGTGTAGTGCTGGACCTTGAGTCTAGAAGACCTGGGTTCAAATCCTGCCTCAGCTACTACTTACTAGCTTTATGTCCCTGGATAAGTCACTTAACCCCTCTCAATTTTCTGATTCTTGGTTTTTCTGATCTACAAAACAGGTAATAATGGCAACTACTTCCCAGAGTTGTTGTGAGGATCAAATAAGTTATGTAAAGTGCTTTGCAAATCTTACAGTGTTATATCCATATATATTATACATATTATTATAGGTTATATCATATGTTACATGCATATTATACACTACATTACTATGATATTAATAGTGCATTTTATTATTTCTAAAATTTTACCACATTCAGCAATACCCTGCTCTTCCCACCTCCGCCCCTCCTTCCTTACTTGCACAGGTATAAGCAGACAGGCTCCAGGTCAGGGCACTCACTGCACCAGAATCCTTTGCCTCCCACAAGTACTGGAGCTGGGCAAACTTGCTGGCAGCACTAATGAAGGTGCATAAATTCTGTTCCAGAGAAAAGGGGAAAGAGTCACAGCCAAGATCTACTTGGTTACTAACAGCTGACCAAACGTGAGAGCCTAAGTTTCTTTTTAAATGATAGGCAAACTGTGAGGTCAGAACCTCTGCATGGTTTAATCTCAAATATTTGGAAATAAAAACTTCAGAAGAGAGATTGTTTCATTTTTTGTGTTTGTTTCCCCAATGTCTAGCACAGGATCTGGCCCATGGCAGGCACTTAATATATGCAAAGGACTGAAGGATTAAATGGATACTTTTTAAAACTTAGTTGCTGAATGGTACCTGAATTATAGAAATCAAGAAGTGGCCAGAGTCAACTTTTTAAAGCCAGGTATTCTGCAATCAGGTGATATAGATTCAAATCTCAGCTCTACTTGTTCCCTGCATAACCACTGACAAGTCATTCCTCCCATTAGGTTCCACCTCACTTTTTTTTAATGTGCAAAAGGAGAAAGAAAAGGCGCTTAATGTTAGAAATGAGAATGAAATAGCCTCAATGTTAGCCCCAATGCCCTATAGCTAAATCCAGTGCCCTTCATCCTACACCACAATTTTCTTCCCCAACCATTTCATCGTGCCAGTGAGGCCCAGAGTCCTGAACTTGCCTATATTCACAGGGTGGAACCCAGAATGGAAACAAACCTAGGTCTCCTGCCATTGGGAATAAGTGTACATGATAAGCACTGTTTAAAAAGTGATACTTTTAAGTACTCTGCATAGGCAGAGATACACACCTAACCAGCCAAGGCAACTAAGGGTCTTTTTTTTTTTTTAGCAGGACATGAAAATTTAGACAGCATAAGGCATAGTTACTGTAATAATGAATTCTCCCTCTGGCTCAACTGGGTATCTTAATTACATCTGGTATTCTTTTCACCTCATGAATTATAAAGTTAATCTGAAAGTACTTTCACTTTGCTTATCCCAGGCATACTGCTATCCTGGTACCAAAATTACTAATTACAGCTCTGATAATTAATATTATTGATATGAAGCACTTAAAATAACTTATTGATGCCCCGTTGTGACATGGAAGTGACCCTGGGTTCTCAAAGGCCACCATGCCAGCAAAACACAAAGTGTGGCAGGTCTTAACCAACTAGAAGAGCTTCAGATGCACACTGTGCAAAGCCTAGCACCCTAGCAAGGTTTGGAGATGTTCATTACCAGAAAGAAGGTTGGCCAGCAGAGGGTCTTTGGGGAGGACTGGTGGATGGGGGACAATAACTCACAGGGATGGTCTGCTAACACCTGAAGTGGTGTTATGGAAGAAGTACCAACATCCCTGTAGTAATTACAGAAGCACTTAAAACAGTAATAACAGCTCATATTTTACACAACACTTCTTAAATTGCATTGCATACATTACCTATAGGATTCTTCCAACAAGCCAAGAAGGTTGATTATATCCTTACTATTCAATCAGTTAACACCAACTTTGCCAAATACAGTGCTAGGCACTTGGGATACAAACACACAAGTTTGTATGTGACCTCAATAGGGATGACAGCATGTACCTAAGTAGATATATGTATACAAAATAGATTCAAGGTGAGTTAGGGGGAAGGGAGGGCACTAGCAGCCTTGAGGATCAGGAAAGGCATCCACCCAGCAGAAGGTGGCAATTGAACTGAGTTTTGAAGTCTAAAAATTTTAAAACTATGGAGGTGAGGAAGGAGTATTTGTTTTCCAGGCAAGGAGTAAAGCCAGTGCATGGGATGGGAAATGAAATACCATTGCCTATGAGGAGAGTGATTTGGCCAGGAAGACCCAACAAATGACAGAGTAAGGCCTGGAAACCAAGTCTCCTGACTACAAGTCTAGTATTTTTTCCACAGTCAAGTGCTACTAAGCCAAATAAGGTGCTCAGGTGCATCATTAATTCCCAAATCACTTAGTTGAAATAACTGACATTTTTCTGAAACTTATCATGGAATGTTAGACCAGAGTGGGACCTTTTAAGATCAGCCAATCAAAATCCTGCATATTATCTTAATGAAAATCAAGAAATGAGAAGGTAGAAATAGAAAAGAAAGAACAAAGTCGACCTTTCAAGGGGTTCCAAAGTCTGAGTCTACCCAATTATGTGCAAATATTGTCACCAAACAGCCCAAGAGTCTTGGATGTGGTAAGCAGAGGGTAGGAGTATCTTATCAGTTTAGGGTCCCTTTTCTTTTAGGGTTGGGTCAAAGTGTTTAAGGACAATTTTCCTAACGATCAGTAAAGTCACACTCCCTTTTGCCAAAAGTAAATTGCCAGACCATCCCAAGGGAAGAAAATGTTTTTTGCTGTTCGTTGTTCACCTATAGGTCCTATCTATGAAATCTAGCATGGTCTAGTGGACAGAATGCTAGGTTCAGAACTGGAAGACATGGGTTAGTGACTTGCTCTGACACTTCCTAGTTTTATGACTCTCAGCAAGTCATGGAGCCCCAGTTGTCTTATCTGCTAAATAGGGATAATAATATTTGCACTACCAACTCACAAAAGTTGTGAGGAAAACAAATTTAAATTTATAAAGCTGAAATTATTTATAATGGCCAAAAAACTAGAAACAAACCGTGTTCCTTGATTGGGGAACCATGGAATAAACTGTGGTAAATAAATATAATGAGATATTATTACACTATAAGAAATGGGAGAAGACTTGGGAGGTGCAACGACAAATACAGTTATCCCTTCCACACTGCAGGTGAGGGGTGTGGTGCCCTGCAATCTGAAGAAACCACGTAAAATTTTTGAGCCCTTCTTTATACCAGAGAAGTCTGAATTATGATAGTAAAAGATAAAACATGTTGATGTACAATACTATAGGTATACTTTATGCATTTCTGAGTCTCTAAACTTTTTCTGTGTCATCTGCTGGCCTTTTGTGCTACCTGTGGCTTCCACAAAACTCCCCCCAAATTCCCATTTAATTTCTTATACCAACCCATGAAACCACAATGGGGAAGGCTGTGATGTGGAGGGGATAACTAACAGATAAAGCCCCAGCCTCGGTGTCTGAAAGACTTGGCTTCAAGTCCTGCTTTAGACAAATACTAAGTGTGACAATGCCTGGATTGTACTTATTTTGAGAACTAGTTTCCTTCAGCTGCCCCCTATTAAGGCATGTCCTCATTCCCTCTAGCTGACAGTGCCTCCCCTCAAAAGAATTAGTGTGTGTGTGTGCACGTGTGTACATATATGCATATACTGTTGTCCTACACAGAAAGCTCAAAAGGGACTGTTTGGATTACTGATTTTGTAATCCCTAGAGCCCACCATAGTAGGTACTTTAATAAATGCTGATTAATTACCTTCTCGTTGCCCTTTGGCAGTTCTCAAAGGACTCATAGGCAAGTTGCTAATATTGAAGAAATCACAGGTTTAAACCAAAAAGGGGAGGGAAGACTTGATGTAAAGTGAAGAAAGCACACTAAAAACAATATCCATACCAGTTACAAATATAGGAAGAACAGCAAAGCTCATCAGCTAAATACACAGAAAGGAAGTCCATAAGGATATTACTATTTAATTTATATACATTTTTTAAAAAACTGAAAAAAATTGACAGAATATATAAAGAAAATAAAAATTTCAATTTCATATAAAATGACTTAAAATCTTACTCCTGTTTTCTTTTGCTCTTGTTTGTGTATTTCAATATTTGTGCTCATTGATAGATCTTAAGTATAATTTTTTTTAAATTTTTTTTTTGAGGGTGAAAGGCAGGGCAATTGGGATTAAGTGACTTGCCCACAGTCACACAGCTAGAAAGTGTTAAGTGTCTGAAGTGGATCTGAACTCGGTCCTCCTGACTCCAGGGCCAGTGCTCTATTCACCACGCCACCTAGCTGCCCCTTAAGTATAATTTTTAAAAATTAATTTTAGCAGTTAACATTTTAGAACCGTTGCTAAAAACCTGCAAACCTTTGGCCCATAAGAGGAAGTGTGAAGCTATATACTTACAGCTATTTACTGGCTCCATTACATGTTCTGTATATTATTTAATCTCTGCCAATAAGCACTAAGGCTTCAAAGACCAGAATCCACTCCAGGTCAGGGCCTTCTTAGAAGACATGCATCTGGGTTACCGTGAGACCTATTATGATGACAATGTCCAATCCATATCTACTTAGAATAAATTATTCTAAGAATCTGTGAAATTTAAAATGCATTATCTGAAAACAATGTTTTGAAATGGTGACTAGTTCCTAGAATGATCCATAAAAACATAACAAGTTCTCATAACACTGTTTCTATTAAAAATGAATTATGTAATGCTTAGCACCATGTTTAAAAAAAAAGGAAGTGGGAGTATTTGGCAAAGATATGTATATGACAAGAATAATAACTCATAGCATCTATATAGAACTTGTTTTTTTAAAAGAACTTTTGCGTCCATTACTTTATAGTAAAATGCTCAATAAATGTTGATTATGACAATGAAAGTTTGAGATACACATTTTCACTGAAAGATGAAAAACTTACCATTGCCAAGTCTATTATCCACTTTTGAAGAGTCAGGAGGTACCATCCACCCAGAAATCTGTCAGTGTTAAATCACACAACAGCAGCATATGGTTTGTGACAGCATCAGAACAACCGCTCGATCAACAGTAATGGAATCACAACGTTGCTGCTGGAAAAAGCATGATGATGTAGTGTCCAATAGCTCTGCACAGTCTTTGTGGCTGCCTTGATAAAGCTCCTGTTTTTTCTAGGCCACCCCTTCCCAATATGTATTCTATTCTCATCAGAATGTCAACTGCTTGAGTGAATAAATGGGGGGGAGGCTGAGGGAAAAACATTTATTAAGCCCCTACTATTTTTCAAGCAGTGTGCTAAGGGACTTTTGCATTTGTATCCTCAGCCGATCCTTTCCCCTTGAAGATTACCTTTTATCTACTTTGTAGCCGTCCTATCCATACCTATTTATGTGCTTCCCCCTTAAAAGTATAAGCTTTGACTTTGTATCCCTGGGGCTTAGCACTGTGCCAGGCACATAATAAATACTTGATAAACCAATTCAAAATTTTTGCCTTTCAAAAACAAAATAAAGCACAAATTATGTATTATGGTTATCTGTTTCTAATCTTTTCCTGGAATAGAAGCTCCATGTGGGGACCAGGAAGGCAATATAGGACAGTGGAAAGAGCATCTGCTCTGGAGTCTTTGGTCAAATCCTGCCTCTGATTATCACCACCTGTGTACCCTTACTTGGGCGAGTAAATCAACCTTCCTGAGCCTCAGGCTTCATAACTGGGAAATGGGGAATGACAGTGAACTAATGGTCTCTCAAGTCCCTTCCAGCTCCACAGTTATAATCCTATGATCCTTGGCTAGATTATAAACTCCATGTGGGGAAGTAAAATAGCCTTAGAGAATGGAAAGAGTGCCAGCTCATTCTCCAATAAGATAAATGATCAAAGGGTAGGACAAACAGTTCTCAGAAGAATTACAAACATAAAAGCCACATGAAAGAATGTTTCAAAAGCAGTAAGGATAAGAGAAACAAAAAACTGTGACAACTCTTGAGGTTTTACATCACACCCAGAAAACTGGCAAAGATAATAAGCTGGGAATAGTTGATGCTGGGGGTGGGGGTGGGAGTGGGTTGTGGAAAGATAGGTGCACCAATCTAATGTTTTGTTGGTGGAGCTGTGAGCTGGTAGAGCCATTCTGGCAAATTCTTCTTCATTTTTTTTTCTTTTTGCTTTTTGGAGAGCAACTGGGTTTAAGTGACTTGCCCAAGGTCACACGGCTACTTTTTGGTGTTAAGTGTCTGAGGCTGGATTTGAATTCAGGTCATCCTGACTCCAGGGCCAGTGCTCTATTCACTGCGCCACCTAGCCACCCCATTCTGGCAAATTCTTAACCATGCAAAAGAAGTAACTACTATGTCCATGTCCTTTGACCCTGAGATTCCACTGTTGAACATATACTCCATAGAAGTCAATTGGCAAAAAGGTCTCATATAACACTAAAATATTTACTGTGGTTCTTTTTATAGTAGCAAAGAACTAGGAACAAAGTAGATGCCCAAACTCATACATGAATGTAATGGAATATTACTGTGTTATAAGAAATATTAATATAGAGAAACATGGAAAAAAGACTTAAATATACTAATACAAAGAGAATAAGCACAACCAGGAAAAGCACACATTTTATCAAGACTAGGTCTTCCCTATCTTGCTCAGACTGGAAATGCAGCAGCCACTCAGGCCCAATCCCACTGCTGATCAATAATAATAATGGCTAATACCTAGCATCTGAATAGTGCCTACTATATGCAGACACTACACTAAGTGCTTTACAATTATTATCTCATTTGATCCTCACAACAATCCCAGGATAAGTGCTATTATTATCCCCATTTTGCAGATAAGGAAACTGAGGCAAACAGGTTAAGTGACTTGCCTAGGGTAACACAGCTGGGAAGTATTAGATGCCATATTTAAACTGGGTCTTCCTGACTCCAGGCCCAATACTTTGTCCACTGTGCTGTCTAACTGCCCTAAGGCACAGAGAAGTTGACCTGATCCATTTTCCTGACCTGGGCTGGTTTGCCCCTCCTATATGGTGGCCTTCCCCAGGGGCATTCACACATTAAGACTTAGTATGGACACCCCACTGAAGTTAGCCCTCTTGCAGCTCAGAAATACAGAACTCAAATGAGTTCTCCAGCATTATCCTCTCCCAGAAGCAAGGATTAGATTAAGATGTGCCCCATCACAATTGGCAGGAAAAATAATGTATACAATGACTACAAAAATGTGGATGGAAAGACCACCACCAAAACAATTGAAACTAATGTTGTGAAATTATAAGGGCAAGCTTGGCCCAAAGAAGTGATATGAGGAGGCACCCTTCCCCTCCCATTTACACATGTCTGGGTACGCAGGCATGGAGGGCTACAAAGGATGTCAGATTTTTTTGATGTTAAATTTTTTCTACCTTACTCTTAAACTTTTTACTATAGGGGATGTTTCTCTAAGAGGGGGCAGAGGGAGAGATACAGTGGGAAATTTAAGTGGTATCGAAACAAATGTTATCAATAATTTTTTTTTAAGAGTACCAGCTCTAGAGTCAGAGAATCTGGGTTTAAATTCCACCTTTGATGCTGACAACCTGTGAAGCCTAGGGGAGATTTGCTTAACAACTCTGAATCTCTTTCCTTATTTGTCAAATGATGGGGTTGGATCAGATGGCCTGTGGGGTCTCTTCTAACCCTAAATCTGTGATTTGATAACAATGTCTTATCTACACTTTGTATCTTTCCCACTACCTAGAAAAGCAGGTGCTTAACAAATGTTTTGGAATGAATCAATGAAATAATTTAAGAAATAAAATGCCTCCTCCTCCTCCTCCTCTCACTATGGGCAGGGCACTATGTTTTGGTGCCCAGAGAGATGGAGTAATTTGCCCAGGGTTGCACAGAATCTAGTTGATAACAGAATCCTCACTAAACTCTTCCTTACTCTCAACCCAGTTTTCTCTCCATTATCTCAGGTTGTGTCTTCATTTTGTGCTACATTTGGGAAGACATTCATTTAGCTTTTCTCCTTTAGAAAAGACAATGGATGATTTTAGTAAACACCTACTCAGCACTCAATAGGACAGAAACAAGAACCTTTTATGTATGCAATATTTTCCTACTGCTAAGTACATTATCAGGGGTAATTGGAATGGAGAGGGGGGTGGAAATATAGAGTTAAGAGTTTATAAAGTGCCCACTATGTGGCAGTTACTGTGCAAAAGGATACACGACAATATATGGGATGGCCTGCTTCATGCTTCCATTATAATGAAAAACACACAGCAAGAGGACGACATCTGAAAGAGAAAAAAGTTGATAGTTAGAGGTGAGAGAGAGGAGACAAAAGAACATTGCAAATAGAAGGCAACAATGACAGAGGCAGACTCAGGAGGGCTGGGTTCGAGTGTCACTTCTAACACACACTAGCTGTGTGACTCAGGATAAGACACCTAAGATTCCAGTGTCCCCAGGAATTCTTTAGGACTAAAGTTTGCAGAGTTTGCCCTTCTGAATTTCAGAGGAAGTCTCCTCCCAGGGAATTCCTTTTACCAATGAAAACACAGGACTGGTCCAAACTCCCTCCCATCCCCCCCAAGGCAATGATTACCTTGTGCAATGAGGATTGGATTCTCCAGGTAGGTCAGCAGAGGATACCCGTAATAACTCTGGTAGCGTAAAAATACAAGGAATCTGGATGGGAAAAAAATGGATTCTGCTCAGAATGGACTTTTTTAGAATTGATCGGCAAAGATAAAACATCATCTGTCGGACTAGCCTCTGAAAAGACTAAGACTAAGAAGAAAGGGAATCACTGAATAGTTTTTAAGTGACTCCTTCAAGGCCCTGAGTTGGTTTTATGTTTATCATATGGATAAACAGAATTCCAAAATTCTCAGCGAAATTTTAAGCTACTTTTGGGATACTTTGTATATACATATATTTGTGTAAGCAATCACCACACGATTCCTGGGGAAAAGAACACATGAATAATGCAATTCTCTTTGGTCCTTTTAAAGCCACAGTCTCTATTTCACCCAGGCTGGAAGTGCGACGACGGCAGCCGCTCACGAACCCAACCCCACTGCTGGGAGGTGCAGAAGTTTTAACCTGCTATATTTCCAACCTGGGTCATTTTGTCCTTCCTTAGGCAGTCTGGTGTGGTCCCCTGATCCCAGGGGCTCATCATATTCATGCCTCATTTAGTATGACTGCAGCTCAGAACCCCCAAGCTCCCGTGGGCCACTAGCCTCAGCCTCCCCTAAACAGGGACTTCAGATAAGCCCTACAAGTCCCCGGCTTATACAATTCAATTCAATTCAATTTACATTTATTAAGCCCCTCTGAGGTGCCAGACCAGGACAGCTAGATGCTGCAGTGGATACAATGCAAGGCTTGGAGCCAGGAAGACTCATCTTTCTGAGTTCCAATCTGGCCACAGACTTAAACTAACTGTGTGACCCTGGGCAAGTCACTAAACCCTATTTGCCTCAGTTTCCTTGTCAGTAAAATGAGCTGGACAAGGAAATGGCAAACCATGTTATCTGTGCCAAGAAAACCTCAAATGGGGTCATGAAGAGTCAGACACTACCAAACTACAACAAGGTGCTGGACTCTGTGTAAGCTCTGGAGACACAAAAACAAGAATAAAAATGTTCCCGACCTCTAGGAGCTTATTCTCCAATGTAGTGCTAATCACTATATCTAAAAGTATCTATCTGGGGTGGCCAAGTGGCTCATTGAATAGAGCACTGGCCCTGAAGTCAGGAGGACCTGAGTTCAAATCCAGCCCTAGATACTGAACACTTACTAGCCATGTGACCTTGGGAGAGTCACTTAACCCCAACTGCCCTGCCTTCCCCCCTCAAAAAGCAAAAAAATAAACAAAGTAAAAGTATCTTTTCACATAAATGTAGCCAAGGAGGCCCTAAGGTTCAAGGAGAGCTTCTGAGATATTACTTTTGCTCATCTTAACCCCAGTAATTTTTAAGAGCATAAAAGGGTTCTGAGACCAAAAATTTTGAGAGCTGTTGTTCACTGGTAACTTTGTTTCTGGTTACAAGTTTTTGTTTTTGTGGTTTTTAAATTCTTATTGTTAAGCCTTTTCAGTCTTGTCTGACTCTTGGTGATCCCATTTGGGGTTTTCTTGGCAAAGACATTTGAGTGGTTTGCTGTTTCTTTCTCCAGTTCATTGTACAGATGAGGAAACTGAGGCAAACAGGGTTAAGTGACTTGCCCAGGGTCACACAGCTAGTAAGTGTCTGAGACCAGATTTGGACTCAGGAAGATGAGCTGTCCTGACTCTAGGCCTGGCACTCTATTTCCTGGACTACCTAGCTTCCCTAGGTTACAAGTTAGAGATCTGCACAGGATCATACACAGGATTTACAAGTAGATGGGACCTTTGAAATAATCTAGTCTAACTTCTTCATTTTACAGAGGAGGAAACCGAGGCTCAGAGTATAGGACTTGCCCAAAGTGGTTTGTTATTTCTAAGTGGCATGAGAAACAAAAGGAGGAATTCTATTTCCACAGGATTAAAACCACTAGCTTTGCGTGATAACAGGATGTAAGTTAGAAGGAACTGGTTCTAATGAGAGCTGTGACCAAGCAGAACTAGGCTTCCAATTAAGTAAAAGGTCAGAAGATTTGTGGGCGTGCTTAAGGAGCTGCTGGAGGGGGAACAAATTCAGGAGTTTGCATCTAGCCAATGGACAGCAGTGGGGGGTGGGGGGGCGGGCAATTCCAATTGGGAACAGACCATAAATAGCTTTGCATTTGTCTAAGCAGGTGTACTCCTTTAGGAACTTAGTTACCCATCCACGATGAGTATTGCTCTTTCTAGAGCAAGGATGCTTCTCACAGCGGCAAAGCTAGGATCTGAACCCATGTCCTGACTCCAGATCCAAGGCTTTTTCTGTAGGACTACAGGCACCACCCTGCCTAAGCTTCACTGAACTCACTGGCTCTTTAGAAAATCAGACTCAAAAATTTCCCTGACGTTTGTCCCTAAGTAATTCAGAGCATCCAGCTCATTACTTTTATAACAACATCTGTAATTTTCCAAACTATGAAGAGGCCATAAGGAAACATGAACTTGTAAAAAGAAAACAAATCTTATTAAGCTGTATCTTCCTGGTATCTTGTTTCTGACTGGCACAGGCTGAGGCCTGGTGGCCCAGCAGCTAGATACCCCTTTACAGGGAGGGTCTCAAGCTTGGCAAGAAGAGAATTTCCTCCTGGCCCTGGACCTCTCATCTCCCAAATCTCTCAGTGCTCTCCATCTGCACTAGCCTCCTGCACGGAAACCAGGGAAGGGACTATATATATAGGCAGGTTCTGGATGGGACATCCTGGGGTATAGCGGGAAGAGTTCAGAAATGAAAATCAGTCACTGTCAGTCAGGCAGCAGAAGGTTAAAACTTACAGGCAGAAGAATCAGAGTTCAAATCCTGCCTCAAATACTTGGGTCACTCTGGGCAAGTTACTTAATCTCCTTCTCAGTCTCAGTTTTTTACAGCTGTACATGCAGTTAATAAGAGCAACTATAATGGAGGAATAGAATTTGAACTCCAAAAACATTTTTTAAAATTTTTAATTGTTTTAACATGCAATTGAGGGGGAATAATATATTTTTATAAAAAATTATAGCAATTACCTCACAGAATTGTTTTGTTTTGTGTTGCTGGAGGTTTTTTTTGCCTTTTTGAAGGTGGGAACAGCAGGGTAATTGGGGTTAAGTGACTTGCCCCCAAGGTCACACAGCTAGTAAGTTTGTCAAGTGTCTGACGTCACATTAGAACTCGGGTCCTCCTAACTCCAGGGCTGGTGCTCTATTCACTGTGCCACCTAGCTGCTCCCTCAGAACTGTTTTAAGGAATGAAGAAGTAACATACAAAAAGAACTTCAGAAACAACAATTATAATAGATAGCATTTACATAGCATCTACTATGTGCCAGGCACTTTATAAATAGCATTTCCTTTGATGCCCATAATAAGCATGAGAGAGAGGCATTATGCCCATTTTGCAGTTGAGGACACTGAGGCAGACAGAGGTTAATACAGGATCATATAATTCAGGCCACTGTACCATGTAACTACCTTAAAGTGCTATATAAAGAGAGCTACATAAAAATCTATCATTATTATTAAGTGTTTATTATATGCCATGTGCTGAGGATAGAAAGAAAAGCCAAAGAAGGAGGTATTCTTAAGGAGTATACGTTTAATGGGGAAACAACACGCGAAGGAATGGGTACATTTAAGAGCTACACAGAGTAGATGGAAGATAACTTGAGAGGAGATGGTATCAGCCTCCTACAGAAGGCAGGATCTGAGTTGCAGAAACCAGAGATACTAAAAGGCAGAGACTCCCAGCATGGGAGACAGTCAGTACAAATGCTTGGAGGTGGGAGATTAAGAAACATGTTCAAAGAACTACAAGTAGGTTAATGTGGCTGGATTCTAAAGTAGATAGAGGAAGGAAAGTATAAGACTGGAACTGTAAGGAGTCAACTTGTGAAGAGCTTTAAATGACTTAACTTTATAACTGGTCCTGAAGTTAACAGGAAATCACCAAAGTTTTGTTTTGTCTTGTTTTGTTTTGAATAGAGGGCTAACACAGGCAGACCTGTACTTTAAGGAAAATAACCTTAGCAATTAAGTGGAGTAAGAATTGGGTAGGGAGAGACTTGAGGATGCAGAGATAGAGCTAGATGGAAAACTTGAGTTCAAATCCTACATCAAACACTGTGTTACCCTGGGCAAGTCACTTGACCTCTTGAGGTAGACCATTTGATCTGTCTTCCTCAATTTTCTCATCTGTAAATGGGGATAATACTAACACACAGGGTTGTTGTGAAGATAGCATTATGTATTTGTCAAGCACACTGCAAGTCTTAAAATGCTATATAAATCCTAGTTAATATTATTTTTACAAGTAGACCGGTTAAATGGCTATTACAATAGGCTCAGTGAGAGGCAACACGGGCCTAAAGAATGATGATGGCAATGTTTGTTGAAAGTAGGGGAGATAAGAATAGAATAAAGAGTTGAAGATGATACTGTGGTTCTGAATTTGGATGACTGGGAAGATGGTGGTGCTCTAGACAAGAATAGGAAAGAGGTAGGATCTGGGGAAAAGATACTGATTTCTCTTTTGGACATTTAAAGCTTGGGATGCCTCTACAACATCCAGTTAGAGATATCCAAAAGGATGGAGGTGATAATGGACTAGGACTCAGGAGAGAGAGTAAGGCTGAATATACAAAGCTGGTAATCATTTGCACAGAGATGATATTTGAACCCATGGGAACTGATGAGATCACCAAGTGACACAGAAGGAAAAAAGAGGTCCCAGTAAAGATTCAGGGTGAGGGGCAATTAGGTGGCGCAGTGAATAGAGCATTGGCCCTGGAGTCAGGAGGACCTGAGTTCAAATGTGACCTCAGCCACTTAACACTTACTAGCTGTGTGACCTTGGGCAAGTCACTTAACTCCAAATGCCCTGCCTTCCCCTCTCCGAAAAAGAAAAGAGGAAGAAGAAAAAAGATTTGGGGTTGGAGGCACCACAGTTAAGAGTGTATGACAAAGATGAAAATCCAGAAAAAGACACTGAGGAGCAGTCAGCCAGGTAGGAAGAGAATGGAGAAGGCAATGGCATAAAAACTTAGAGAGAAAAGATCACTCAAGAAGTCATGAGCAGAGATGTCAAGAAAGAAGACTGAGGAAAGGCTGTGAGCGAGCGTGTGAGAGCATTGCTAAGCAAGAGGGCCTGGGCTGGAGTCTCAGCTCCACAAGTGATCCACAAGGGGGCTTGGAGACCACTGAGTCCAGCATTTCATTTCACAAAGAGTAGAAACATCATGCAACAATGGGAAAAAAGCGTTTAAACTTGGAGTCACCGGACCGGGTTCAAATCCTAGATCGGCCACTTATATAACTACGGGCAAGTCTGTTCTGTGTTCCTCAGAGTCCCCATCGATAAAGTGAGGATATTGGACTGACTGCTAATGTCCCTTACAGTTCTAAATCTATGATCTTAGTAAAATGACGTTCAAAGAGGCAAGTGATTTATTTAGCCATGGTTATAGTAACTGTTGGGATGCAAATCCAAATCTCCTAAACTTCTCCGTTACTTGTTGCTTGTGTGGTCTAGAGCTTAACCTGTCTGGGCCTCCATTTCTTCATCTGAAAAATGAAGGAGCTAGACATGTCTGACTGTGTCCCTTCCTGGCTCCAGAAGATTTAGGGGCTCCCCACTTTTTCCAAGATAAAATACAAACTCCTGTTTCACCCTAAAAGCCCTTCAACTATCTGGCTCCAGCTCTTCTTTCCAGATTCATCTCACATTACTTCCCTCACATACAGCAAGGCTCCAATCCTGTGACTCCTCATACCCAAACTCCCTTTTCTGGATACCATCCCCCCATAGGTGTCGTCTCCACCTCTAAGCTGTTTCTGTTTTGTATTTGTATGCCTAACTCTTAGCGTGGTGCCTGGCACACAGAAAGCACCTAATACATACTTTTTTCATTCATTCATACATGCCTGACTGTCCTTATGACTAAAGTGCTCTCCTTCCTGAGCTGTTTCTTGGAATCCCCCATTCTCTTCAAGACTCAGCCCAGGCACCATATCCTTTAAAGGCTACTCAGGATTCTCTCAGTTGTTAATCAGGTTTCCCCCTCCCCAATTACTTTGTAATTGCTTTTTGAATACTTAGCATACATACTTATCTGTGTGTGTGTGTGTGTGTGTGTGCGCGTGTGCATGTGCACGTGTGTGTGTGTGTGTGTGTGTGTGTGTGTGTGTGTTGTCTTCACAACCTCCAGTAGAATGGACACTCCCAAAGAACAAAAATTAGCTTCATTTTTTGTCTTTTTTTTTTTTTAACTCCCAGTATTTAGTAAGTAGAAGCTTGTAAATGTTTGCTGAATTCAATGCTGATTGGACTACATGATCTCAATCATCCTCTCTAAACCTACAACTTTCAACCTTTAAAGTTGGAAGGAGAGTGAAGATACAGAGATAAAGTAATCTAAAGCATTTGGAAATCCTATTAAAGAATCACACCTGCAATTAGGCAAAGAGCTAGAGAACAGTCTGCATGGCCATTGCCATCCCCATTCCTTTAGCATTTTGAAGAAGTCAATCAATTTCACATATTTTCTTTCTTTCAGAAGAAAAACAGTAGGGACTGTACTATGTTTGCACCTGTAGAAAGGCTTTTCATTCATTTAAGATTTATAGACAGACAGATAATGGACGGCCCAATGGTTACCACATATATAGGATGTCCCCCAAGATCTTAATGAAGTTTAAGCTATTAAAGCCTAATCCTTTTGGAACACCCTTTATTTATTTGTACATGTTTAATGTGCCATTCTAATTATGTTTGTGTGTATATTTGTGTATGCTATGTAAAAACTTAAAAGTGTACTAAGGCTTTCAAAACATCCTGTATATATAAAGTCTTTAAACACACACAATTCTATTCCTCTAATTAGACTGTGAGGAACACAGAATTCTAGTGTTGGAGCCGGGAGGGACCTTAAGAGATTATCTACTTCAGGCTCTTCATTACACAGATGGAGGAAAATAAAACCCAGATGAGGGAAAGGACTTGCCTAAAAATCCAACAGCTAGACTCACAGATGTAGAACTGGACAGGATCTTAGCAGCCATCAAGTCCAGGAAGATCTGAGTTCCATTCCTGTCCCACTTATCTGTGTGCTCCTGGCAAGCCATTTAATGTTTTTATCTGTAAAACGGGAATAATAGCACCTACCACACAAAGATCTCGTGACATATATGTTAATATGACTATGCAATTCTTAAAGCACTTTGGGAATGACAGGTAGTGGTGGTGGTAGTAACAGTAGTAGTAGAATAGTAGTAGCAATGGTGGTAATGCTAGTGTTAGCCATAAGTAGTAGAGTAATAGTAGTAGTAGTAGTAGTAGTAATTGAACCATCTTACTTTATAGATGAGGAAACTAAGGCCAAGGAGATCAATGACTACTCATCATCACATGGATAACAACTGCCAAAGGTAGAATTCGAAGTCGGGTCCTGACTCCAAAGCAATTGCTCTTTCTAGTGTACCCCTGTAGATAACAGCGAATCAGATGTGGACTGCAGGTCTCCTGATGCTCAGTCCACTTCACTGTCTGCAGCCTGGTTCTCAGGCACCTTTCAGGACATGTGGTCCTAGGCAGGTGGGGAGGGGGGAGATACATAAGGATGGGCTCACTTCAGTTGCTGATTCACTGACCCTGCCTCGGTGGGACCGAGAATGCTCCTCTGCATCATTCCTGCCAATGCGCTCATAAGAAGGTAGGGGCAGAGGAACTCTGAAACCTGAGTAGAGAGGAATTAAGTGACTTCACCATGCCAAATCTAAGGCAAGGGCCCAATCCTTTGGCCTACCCTGGTCATTCAAGCTGGAAAAACAGGCTTCAGAAAAGACCACTGTTCAAGAAAACATAAGTCAAAATGGTGGACACTTCATAGGCATAACTTAGAAACTGAATCCAGGGAAGGGAGGGGGAAGAGTGGGAAGGAGAAAGTGGGGAGAGGTAGGCAGGCTGGATGTGCATTTTTATTTATGCAGTTTCTTCCGGTATTAACTCACTAGCTGGGGTTTATTTTTGAGTGTTGTGCTGAAAAAAGCAACTGGTTCTGGAGACAGATCTGGATTTGAGTTGTAACCCAAACATTGGTGCATTGTTTGTCCCCTGGGAAAATCACTTCACCTTCCTCCCTAGCCCTTTCAGGTTCCTCTGTATAATGGGTACAGCAATATTTGTATTGTACTCCTAGCTTGAGTATTGTGAGGAAAGCTTCCTCCAGACCCTCCATTAATGGAGGGGTCCAGGCCAGCTTTCTCATTTTCTCCCACTTGGCTGTACTTCTCTGGTCTTCCCTCCAGCTGACTTCCAACATTCTGTGACTGTTAACCACAAAAGCTATTAGTGTTTTTTTCCCCCTTAATATACAATTTCATTGACACTGGTAGGAACTTTAGCATGCTTTTTATTCTTGGAATTTCATGGTATGATAAATCATAAAAATTTAAAACCCTTCATTTTGCAGATAAAGGAAATGAGGCTCCATTACTGGGATATGCCACAAGGAAACCATCAATAAGGAAAAAAGTCCCTATATACTTCAAAATATTTACAGCAACACCTGCTGTGACAGCTAAGAATCACAAACAAGGTATATGATCATCAAATGAGGAATGGCTAGACAACTTGTAGTTTTATGTCATTTTTCAGTCACATCTGACTCCTAGTGATCTTATTTGGGGTTTCCTTGGCAAAGACACTGGAGTGGTTTGCCGTCTCCTTCTCTAGCTCATTTTATAGATGAGGAAACTGAAGCAAACAGGGTTAAGTGACTTGCCCAGGGTCACACAGGTAATAAGTGTCTGAGGCCAGATTTGAACTCAGAAAGATGAGTCTTCCTGTTTCCAAGCCTAGTGCTATCCCCTCTGTGCTACTTAGCTGCCCCCATCTTTATAATAAAAACCCCATAAAATAAAGGATTTAGACAAGATGAGCTCTTAGGTCCTTTCCAAGATAATTTATGCTCATACAGTCTTAAGGGTCTATTCTGTGTAAGGCACTATGCAATAAGGTGATTCATGGGAGGGAGGGTCCGCTTCCTAGAACAAGGGTTGAAAAATATTCACGGGTGTTCATGATCATCTATCTAGTCCAGGAGTTGGCAAACTATTGCCTGACCAAATTTAGGCCACAGCTGATCCCTGATGTAGTCCATTCTCTACATTCTACAGATTAGGAAATGGAGACCAAGAAAAATAAATAGCAGAAATAGGATTTGAACCCCGGTCCTCTGACTCCAAATTCAATGTTCTTTCCACTTTGTACACTGCCACTTCCATTAGAATGATCAGGAAAAGCTAAATAGAAGAGGTAGCATTTGAGCTCGCTTTTGATGAGGGTAGGAGTTGAATGGAGGGGAAGGGCATTCCTAGTGGAGAAAGGAAAAGAAGGGACAGCTAGGTGGTGCAGTAAATAGAGCACCAGCCCTGGAGTCATTAAGACCTGAGTTCAAATATGATCTCAGACACTTACTAGCTGTGTGACCCCCGGAAATTGACTTTACCTGTACTGCCTTAACAACACACCAAAAAGACAAGGAGACTGGGTTTAGGGATGGATGATGGGAAGGCTGATACTTTTTCCTTCCTTGCCATTTTTCTCGGCTGCCTCCTACAATGGGAAAAGAAAGGGCAGCAGGACAAAGAAGTTGACTGCTGGGTTCTTGGTAGAAGAAGTAAAAAATCTGCAAGGCCTGGAGTACTGCACACCATCCCTCACTCCCAAATCTGACCAAAGGTGAGCAAATACATTTTTGACAAGATAAAATTAGCAATTAAAAGAAAGAAAGAAAAAAAAAAACCTTTCAGTTTAGTGAGCCACTCTCATTCCCAGACAATGATCAGGACATGGCTGGATTTAAAACTGTAATTTTCTAAGCAATCTGTGCAAAGCCATGCCCAAGTTGAACATTTAATGAATCGGGTGACCTACATTTTCCATTTGAAACAGTCTTAAGACAAAAGCACAAACTTCCTGGTCTCATCCCCACTTCTTATCTTCCCTAATGTGTTTATTATGGAGGCCAGCTAATAATTAAGGCAAAGGAGGAGGAGGAAGAGAAAGAGGAGGAAGGAAGGAAAGAAGGAAGGAAGGAAGGAAGGAAGGAAGGAAGGAAGGAAGGAAAGAAGGAAGGAAAGAAGGAAGGAAAGTAGAAGCAGTAGAAGTAAAAGTAATTACACTAGTATTTCTATAGTACTTAAAAGTTTGCAAAGTGCTTTACATGGGTTATCTCATTCAGTTCTCACAAGTCTGTGCTATAGCTGTTTTCAATAAATACTTATTGAAATGAATGTAGCTGGGGAAGAATAACGGGGCTAGAAGAAAGTAAAGTATAGTGATCTTTTCCCATCTTGTCTCCCTGACTCCATTACAAGCCCTTTGACGGAGGAAACCATGTCCTCTACTTCTTTGTACGTTATGCCAACTCCCAATTCCTATCCCTGTTTCACACCCAGCTCAATCAGTACCTGATTTGCTGCAAATTTCTCTCTGGCAAGGGCCAAACCTCCTCTAAAATCTCCCTCCACTGCTGCACTATAGTGTGGATCTGAATTTGGCACTTTGCAGAGCGGCATGTTAGAGGCATCTAACTGGTGCTGAGGATGCTTTGGATTTGGAGTCAAGAAGCCACAAATTGGAATCCTGCCTCAGGTACTCTGTGACTCTGGACAAGTCACTTAACTCTGTTTGCCTCAGTTTCCTCAACTCTAAAATGAACTGGAGAAGGAAATGGCAAACCACTCCAGCATCTCTGCCATGAAAACCCCCACATGGGGTCACAGAGTAGAACACTATTGAAAATGACTCAGCAACAAGACCGCTGGAAAGTTAGATTAGAGACAAACTGAGAAGGGCTTTGAATGCCTGGCTGAGTAAGGAATTTGGAGCCAATGTAACGGAGTGGAAAAAACACGGACTTGGAATTAGAGATATTTCCACTCTGTATTTATTTACTACCAGTGTGACTCTAGGCAAGTCATTTGCTCTCTGGGCTTCAGTTTCCTCATCGGGAAAAGGGGAATACAAATTATTATATTCCTTGGGTGAAAGTTTTATAAAGTACTGAGACTAAGTGATTAGTAAGGTTCCTTCCAGCTCAAAACCTTATCTTCTAATGTCTTTCTTTTATCTCACTCCCACATTCCTGAAAACAGAACTGTTCTCCCTTCTAGGTATCTGGGAAAAATGCTCACCAGAAATGAATGGGATGAAGGAATGACCCTTCCCCCCACCCCCAGTGAGAGAGATCTTAAAAGCAGGGGGAAAGGGAGGGGGAGGAAGGAGGCATTTAAAAGCCAAAGGAACAAACAATTCAGAGGCATAATATAGAAGGATGAGAAAGCAATCTCTACCAGTGGGCATTTAAATTGGTGAGACCACAGATCCAAATAACATTATGTTATTTATTATTAATTTAAAAAAACCTTAACATTTGCAAGGCACTTGAGTCTATGGAGAACTCTCAGATCCCATTATCTCACTGAAATCTCATAACAATTGGGAAAGGCTGGACAAAAGTCCCCTGCCCCCATTCTGCTAATGTTGCAAGAGAGGTACAAATGTTCAAATCAATTCAATTTAACACACATATATTAAGCATCTACTATCTGTCAGGAACTGTGTGTCATCAGAGATCCATTAATGCAGATGAAGCAATGACACCATTAATATTTGCCCAAAGCCACACAACAGGGAAGCAGCTGAGGCAGCCCTCAAACCTAGGTCTCCTCCTGCTACAATCTCGCAGGCTCACCCAGGATCCTCTTGTAGAATAGTGCATAGAAGAATGCCGTACCACAGGAAGTAGGAACTGATGAAAGATTTCCTTGCCTTGGATTATTCTCTGATGCATTTCATGTTTGTGTATTTTGTCCCTTAGACTAAATCATCAGTTATCTCCTATGACATCTAGCCCTAGTAGACACTGTATATTATGTGTACCTGCTGCCTACGGGAACAGATGTTATGGTGAAAAGAGCACTAGCCAGCAGGCCTGAATGTCAGACCTGGTTCTGTCACTAGAGTGACCCTGGGACAAGTTACCATATTTCCACTGCATAAGCATCACAGATTTTATGACACAAAGCGAGGTGTGACCATTATGTGAAGCTTTGGAGAAAAAATGTGCTGGTATTACTTAAAAATCACTTATTACTATAATGGTAATAAAATTTGAAGATCCCTTTGAATTGGAAATCTAACAGGTACTTAGCACTTAGTATCAAGCTAATTATATCAAGCCTCTGTTAAAGAAACAGAAAGTATGAATCCCTGCGCTGACTTAACAAGAAGAGGCTGAACAGGAAGGAACTAATACCTATATAAGGAAGAGCACAAGCTGGACAGTCAGAAGATCTTAGGATAAGCATTGTGGAGGCAGGGCAGCTGCTGCCAGAGGGGAAGGAGAAGGGGGAGAGGGAGAAGGAGAGGGAGAGAGAGGAATAGAGAGAGAGAGTGAGAGAGGGAGGAAGGGAGGGAGGGAGGGGGACAGGAAGGGAGGGGGAGAGAGAGAGAGAGAGAATATTTCTCTCAGTGAGCATCTGGAGGCTGGGCTGCTACTGCTGGACTGAAGATTGAACTGAGAATTGAGAAAAACTGAGAAGATAAATGAGAACTGAGAACGGACACAGAACTAGGACTTGTGTTGGCAAAACTTCAACTTGTGGTAACAAGACTTCAAGGGCCAGCTGGAGCTGCTGAGTGAGGAAGAACGACTGTGGTGCCAGTACTTTGTACAAATGCTGTTATGACTTTGTTAATGTGCATGAATGTTATTGTGGCTTTGTTAAGTCTTATTTTCCCAGGAACAGAGACTGTGAGAGATCTGAGGTGGACTGGACACTGTGGGCTTCAATATGGAGTGAGAACTGCATGGAGAGCTGGACAAGGAGTTGAGAGCTGTCTCCCTTTGAACTCAGGTGGCAGTTGGTTAGATTTAGGTGGGAGCTGGGACCATGGAAGAGGAACCGTGGAAGCTGTTCCTGCTTGGAAGTAATTTATGACAGAAGGCATTAGCAATTGGTGAAGAGTGAAGAGGGGTAAAGCCTCTTGCAGAGGTAGGATAGAGTTTAGAAAGAAGTCAGGGAAGCCAGAAGGCAGAAGTGTGGAGCGAGGGTATTCCAGACAAAGGGCAAAAGGCCATGTTAAAAGGCATAGTCAGGAGGTGAAGTGTTTTGTGAAAGAAACGGTACAGAGGCAAATGTCCCTGTGCAAGAGGGCTAGGAAGTTTTAAGGAAGAAAGAAACCAGGACTGGAAAGGGAAGAGACTTGAGCCAGGTATATCAGCCCAAAGGCTATTGCAATAATCCAAGCATGAGGTGATGAAGGCCTTCACCAGGGTAGTGGCAGTCAGAGGAGAGAAGGGGGCATATTCAAGAGATGTTACAAAGGTAAAAATCAACAAGCTTTGGCAAGAGACTGGTTATGGAGGGTAAGAAACAATGAGGATTCAAGTATGACACCCAGGTTGTGAGGCTTGGCAACTGTGAAGACAGTGGTACCGTCAACAGTAAGAGGGAAGTATGGAGGGAGGTGACATGCTGAAGTTAAGATGTCTAT
>CM053585.1:95415743-95457345 GCA_028646515.1 Pseudochirops corinnae | reverse complement strand
TTCCATTACATTCATATACCATAGCTTGTTCAGCCATTCCCCAATTGATGGGCATCCCCTATATTTCCAGTTTTTTGCAACCACAAAGAGAGCTGCAATGAATATTTTTGCACATATGGGACCTTTTCCCACTTCTGTAATCTCTTTGGGATATAATATCTTTTTAATAGACTAGAGCAGTGGTTCTCAACCTGTGGGTTATGTTCAATTTGTAACAATGAAAATACATCCTGCATATCAGATATTTACATTACGATTCATAACAGCAGCAAAATTACAGTTATGAAGTAGCAATGAAAATAATTGTGTGGTTGGGGGTCACCACAACATGAGGAACTGTATTAAGGGGTCACAGAGGAAGGTTGAGAACCACTGGACTAGAGGAAGTAAAAATCCAGAAAAACAAAGTTATAAAATAAAGGGGGAGAGGGGTGGCAGCTAGGTGGTACAGTGAATAGAGTACTGGCCATGGAGTCAGGAGAACCTGAGTTCAAATGTGACCTCAGACACTTGATACATTTACTAGCCTGTGACCTTGGGCAAGTCGCTTAACCTCAATTGCCCAGCCTTCCACCCTCCAAAAAGCAAACACACACACACACACACACACACACACACACACACACACACACACACACACACACACACAGGAAGGGGAAGAGTCCAGAGACCCATAGCTCTGTCCCAGAGATGATAGCTTTAATAGTTACTAGAATGTGTGCTTAGGCTTTCATAGCATCCAGCATTTGGGCCATATAAGGAGGGGTGAGTGATAAGGGGACATTGATTTTCTGACCTGGTGAAGTGGGACCTAAGATCAGCCTCTGTGAAGGATTGAGAGGTATGGGAAGCCACATTTGACTTTTCATCTTTGTAAAGCTATGATTAGCACTTTTGTAGTCCAAGAGTATTCATTCCAGCTGAATCTTGAACCTGAGGTCCCAAATACAACTCTGGACTCTTGATATCTTCTTATTGTAAGACAGAATATTATGGTATCTTGATTTGCTCCCACAGATGTTATTGGGAGATAATTAACACTCACAACTGTGGGGGAAGCTTTATTTTACCAAGACAATGACCATTCTGGTGCCAGGGGGACTAGAAAGGTTGGGTTGGGACAACTGGTTCAAACCTGAGGGGTCATGCCCTGGTCACTCCTCACTACCATGCCTACATAATCTGCATAAGGAGGGAATGTAGGGTAAGGAAGCATGCAAACAACCCTAATTTAGGTGGAATGATAGGACTGTTTAACCTCATTCCTGTTTCTGTATCAGTGTGGGTGTTCCTAGTGAGCACCACACCTGTTTCTTCTAGAGAAGTGCAATAAACACCTTCCTCTGCACACTCTGTTTCTGAGTTCTTTCAGTGAAAATGGGTCTATCATGTGGATCTTCCTGAGAGTACATGATCTGGGAAGCTATAAACAGCAGAAGCTTGTTTGGGCTAACTCCCTGACTTTGCCTAGGAATTCCTGTGATCCACCCAGGCGAGTTTCTCACATCATGATGACCACATCCTATTCCTCCCTGGAAAAGACATTTTGGTTGGGCTCTTTACATTGCTAAATTCACTGGGTCTACCCCTCTGCAGGACACAGTGCTCCAAATTTGTCTCTATTCTCTGCTGCCTTGTGTCTAACATTGGCTACACTCTTCCAGAAAGAACTTCACAAAGAACCATCCTAGGACCAGCAGGAAGCTTCCTTGGTTCTGTTCCTAAGGAGTCTCAGCTATGGGGCCTGACATTTCAGAACTCTAGGCACCAAACTCTCTTCTCAACTGTCTTGACTAAAGTTCATTTGCTGTTTTTAAAACTTTAAATCTAAATCTCTCCAGTTAGTTCACATAAAGAGTGGATAGATAAAATACATTGAGGCAATCTATTCATGGAAGGCAAGTAAACTGTTTCTGTCAGCATTTTCATGTCAATAGGGCCACCCTAAGTCTGATATCCTTACAAGCTACAAATAGCTTTATTTATTATTTAGCATCAGACCTAAGGCCCTACATCCATTTCTACAACTTCTATATGAAATTCTGTGTTTGTTGTATAATACAATAGTCCATATTTTGAAATTAAAATGAATGTATTATATGGTTAAATTAAAACTCAAAGGGATGATGAGCCATGACGATAGAGTAGTAGGAAGCAGTATGGCCAAGCTCCCTTAACAGCTACTCAAAGAAACCAGAGGAGTGCCAGACCAGTTAGTGGTCAGAAATCTAAGAACAAACCACAGTGGGTCATCTTTGCAATACAAGATCACAACTTCGAAACCACAGGCAAGTGACTAGGACAGGAAATGTGGAAAAGAGATGAGCTGGGATGACAGAGCCAAATTCTGGAAACATTAACAGGGAGAATGGGATCTTGGACTCAGACACTGGGCAAAGGGCCCACAGCTCTGATGTGCTACATTCAGCCCCAGGCACAGGCTCCACAGCTTTGTCTTTGGGACTCAGCCTCCAGATGAAGAATAAAACCTCAGTGAGGATTGCTCAAATATCTGGAAGGAGAATTGAAAATTCAGCTCCTAAGCTGTCCTCTACCCAAGAAAGGGTATCTCAGAGCCAAATCCCTGAAGCAGAAGATGACCTCAACTCTGTTTCTTTAATCCAGGAGAGATGATAATGGAACCAGACCCTGCAAGAAAAACACTCCATTCACTATACCGTCACACTCTCTCTGGCAGTAGGTCAAGAGATAAGACAGGCCAAGAGCATGTAAGGCCCTGACAGTCCCAATCTGGGAAGTAAGACTGGAGGAATGAATAAACAAACAAGAAAAGAAAAAGATAAAGAGTTATTATGATGCCAGGGATACCCAGGACACAAATCCAAAAAGAGGAAATGACTCTAAAAGAACAGAAAGCAAAGCCTCAAAGAAAAATGTAGTGTGGTTTACAAGATCAGTTAGAATTCCTAAAATATGTAACAGGAATTTTTTTAACAAGTTAAAATGATTTTGTAAATGAGATGTGAGCTCCTTGAGGGCAGGGACTGTCTTTTGTTTTTCTTGGTAATCCCAACACTTAGTACAGCACTTGGAACAAAGTAGGCCCTGAATAAATATTTATTGGCTATCTTAAGTATCTCATATCAAAATCAACTGATCTGGAAAAAAAGGTCTAGGAGAGATACTTCGAGAATCTTTGAATAGTATCTGGAACTAAAGAAGAGCCTGGATATCATTTTAATGAAAGCAAAGAAGAAAACTACCCACATATATTGTAGAATAAGCAAGGAAAATGAAAATAGAAAGAATCTACTGTGAAAACTCCAAAACGAAAATTCCTGAACCAAAATCCAGAGCTTCCACATCAAATGAGATCTACTGAAAGCAGGCAGAAAGAACTCAGATACTGAAGAAGCACAGTCAGGATTTTGCAAGATTTACAATCTACCACTCACTCTAAAGAAGTAGAGAATGTGGAATGCAATATTCCAAAAGGCGAAAAATCTAAAGTCCCACAACCAAAAATTACTTACTCATATAATCTGAGTAAAATCCTACAGCGGGGGGCGGGGGGAGGGGGTAGATGGATCTTTAATGAAATAGAGGCCTTCTAAGCATTCCTAATGAGTAGACCAGAGCTGAATAGAAACTCTGACATACAAATACAGTAGTCAAGAGAAACATAAAAAGGTAAATATAATTTAGCAATTGGAAGAGAATTTATACATATGAACTGTTTGCATTCTAAGGGATGGGGAGAATGATTTAAAGATTCCTAATGAATCCTTAGAAACTTAATGTTATTAAGGATCATAAAGGTAGTTAAATAAGATGAAACATGGAAATAAGACATGGGAATGGTTTACTATATATTGATAATCTAAAAAAAAGGAAAAGGGGGGATAAACTAAGAGAAAAGGGGGAGAAAGTTGAGAGAATTTATAATTATAAATATATTAGCTTTACTTATTATCCCATAATCAAGGTGCACAAGCAGTAGCCCATAAAAAAGTGGAAGGGATGGGGCTAACACTTGAACCTCACTTTAATCTGAAATGCTGGAAGGAGAGTAGAACACATACACATATAAAAAGTTTAGTGTAGAAATACTTTCATGTTAACAAGAAGCAAGAGGAAATAAGGAGAGAGAAATCATTGGGAATTAAGAGAAAGAGTAAATTAAGAGAAACAAGAAGGAGAGATTATGAAAAGGGGCTCAAAAGAGAATGGGGAAAGAAAGGATAAGAACCTGTGATAAAGAGGGGTTGGGAAGCAAAGAGAAAAAAAATAAAAGAATAGGCTGGAAGGAAATACATAATTATTAAATGACCATAACTCTAAATGTGAATGAGATAAATTCTCATAAAATGGAAGAGGGGAATGGGTTAGAAAGCAAAATCCAACAATATGCTGGTTGCAGGAAAACCATTTGAAACATAAGTACTTAGAATTAAAATAAGGGATTGCATCAAAATCTATTATGCCTCAACTCAACTAGAAAAAGCAGTAGTAGTAATCATGGTAATCATGATTTCATACAAGGCAACAGGAAAAAAAGACAAAAGAGATAAACAGAGAAATTGCATTTTGCAGAAAGGTTCAATAGACAATGAATAAATTTCAATACTTTATATGTACAATAAATTGCATAGCATCTAAATATATAAATTAACACCCCAAAGGAAGAGATAGAAAATGAAATTTCATTTAAATTAATTATAGAATATATTAGGTAGTTTACTTACCAAGATACATATGGGAACTAGATATCTGAGTGGTGCAATGTATAGAATGCTGAATATGGAGTCAGGAAAACCTGAGTTCAAATTCTATCTCAGATACTTAGTAGGTAGGTGATGCTAGGCAAATCAATCTCTATTTATCTCAGTTTTCTCATCTGTAAAATGGGGATAATAATAATACCTCCTTAGGGTTGTTGTGAGGATAAAATAAGATATTTGTAAAGTGCTTTGCAAACCTTAAAAGATTATGTAAATAATAGTTAAGATTAATGTTATTATTATTACTGTCTCCATGAATACGACCACCAAATACTGTTTATGGAAATGTTGTTTGTTGTTGTTCAGTCATTATTCAGTAGTGTATAACTCTTTATGAATCCATTTGGGATTTTTTTGACAAAAGATACTAGAGTAGTTTACCATTTCTTTCTCTAGCTCCTTTAACAGATGAGGAAACTGAGGCAAACAGGGTTAAGTGATTTGCCCAGGGTCACACAACTTAACTTTGAGACCAATTAAGTTGTTTAATCTTTAAACCTCAGTTTCCACATTTTTAAGATGGGAAGAAGAGTAATAATACCTTCCTTACAGAATTGTTATGAGGATTAATTGAGAAAAATGCCTGCAAATCACTTTATGCCTTGAAGGCATTGTATAAATGTACAGTTCTTCCCCAAACTGATGTCTATCCTAGTTTGTTTTTCAATCTCTTTGACTGTTTTGGCTTTCTTAAAATGAGAAGGGATCTCAGAAGGACGTGCCTAGAAGCAATCTAAATTAACCCATAAACCTCAGAAGCCATCTAGACAAACCTGTTGTTGTTCAGTCATTTTCAGTCATGTCTGCCTCTTCATTTGGGGTTTTCTTGACAAAGATACTGGAGTGGTTTGCTATTTCCTTCTCCAGCTCATTTTACAGAAAAGGAAACTGAGGCAAATGGTTAAGTGATATTTCCTTCTCCAGCTCATTTTACAGAAAAGGAAACTGAGGCAAATGGTTAAGTGACTTGTCCAGAGTCACACAGCTGGTAAATATCAGAGGCAGGATTTGAATTCAGGTCTTCCTGACTCTAGACCCAGCACTCTATCCACCATGCCATGAGTAGCTGCCCTAGACAAACGTATACCAAGCTGAGAATGCTGTCTCCAGGAGATATTTGTCTTTAGGATACTTGGGAAACTTCCCTGACAAAGGTACATCTCTTTTCTAGGACATTGGCTCTCGGGATAGCACCCAGTGAAACAATATGTGAGTGTTGGTTTCCCTTCCCACTGGGTGTGTCTATGCCTTGGCCACATTGAGTATCTCCCTGTTGGCTGGGAATCAGTCTCCAGGTTTTAGGTGAGCTTGTGATGATAAGGCATCTCTGAGACAAGACTCCACTTCATCACACACAGAGGGTGGTTTGAGATCCCCAGACATGACCAACAGCTCCCCTGTGCTTTGTCCTGACACCCGGGCCCTGTGGGAGCTCCTTGTGGTTAGCCTCGATGGGAGATTATCTATTATTAGCACTCGACTTCCTTGGCACCTTATATTTCTTCTTTAAAAAGAGACAGGGGAACTCTGCTTGATCAATGATTGTGAGTGATTGAATGCCTTTTCCGTCCAGAACTATTCCCTTGGCCATCAATTTTAGACCAACTGCACCAATTAGGAGAAGCCAAAATATCACTAAAATAGTTTTAATGAGAGTCTTCTATGAATAATGGTGTCAAACTCATCTAGGAACAGGGGTCACTAATCGATGCATAAAGACCCTTGCAAGCAGCATATTGACTTAAAGTGTAATATTTTCTGTTTTATCATATTTTTATTTATTTTGTTAAATATTTCCCAATTACATTTAATCTGTTTCTGACTGTACTCAGAGTATTATAGGCTTCATAGGGCCTGGGCTATTCCTTTGACACTTCTGTTCTATGAGCATTGTAATTAGGAGAGAGACCAGTGAAACACTAGGGATCAGATACGGTAAATAATTGCCATGACTTTCTTGCATACAGAGATGACATTTAGCTTGAGATCCTTGCTGGAAGATATTAAACAGAGTTGGTTCAGCAGTGGAGAGAGCAGATGACCCAAGTGAGCATTCAGTGACAGGAGAAGGGGCAGTTGTAGCTAGACTGAGTATGGTAAGGAGTCTTCCCTCACAGGGGTGTTTCTATGTGATCTTACCTGCTAGGAAGGAAGCTGAGTGGGCAGTTGTGGTGTGTTCGTGTCTCCCTTAACAGGTATCTCAACATCCTGTGTGCTCTGTACCCGCTCCTGGGTTCAGTCTGAATACCTTAAAAAGTGATTGACAGAAGGCTCATCCCTCCTGAGAGTTTAGGAGGGAAGGACTAGGTGACACCTTCCTAATGGCACTTAAAAGAGTGCTAACTAAGGTGGGACAACTGAGTTTTGCCCCCAGGGGGAAAGCTTTTACATCCCTGAGTGATTTGAAAAGTGGCCTCATTGTGCTGCCCTGCACTCTGCTGGTCCGCACTTCACAGTGTGGCCACACTCTTTGCCTGGTCCTGGGTCACCCAGGAGCCTAACACAGTGGCACCAGGCTTCATGAGCTCACTCTCCTCTCCTTGCCCTTTAGGGGTAAGAGCCAGACTTTGGGGATGGGTGGGTGTTGGACTGCTTCTGTCAGAGATGATTGGAGGCAGTTACACTTCCCTGTTAAAATCTTTGACCTTCCTTCTCACAGCTCCACTACTACTCCCAGTCAGCAACAGGGGTGACCTCAATTCAGACCACACGGTGTCAGTTTCTACATCACTATGCTGAAGAAAAATGGAGGTAAATGTTTATATTGATTGATTGGAGAGGGAGCAACCTGAGGGGGTGGTGATCCTATACCTAGCCACCAGGTGTCAGCACAAGACCAGCTCATTCCCTATCTTCACAGCCCTAGGATTAGTTGCAGACAGTTAATTTAATAACTTTCTGGGTGGGGAAGAAGCCAACATTTCCAGAGTCTCTCACAAATACTTTTTATTTAAATGGTGTCATCTCCATTTCTTCTAGCATGGACCTGAACACGAGCAACATAAAAGAGAACTCAGATGATCTCACCTTCAGAGTCTTTCATAAACTAATCCCCTCTTACCTGTCCAATCTCCTTACACCTCGCTCCCCAACACGTCCTCTTTGATCCAGTGACATGGGCCTCCTGGCTGTTCCAAGAACAAGACTCTCCATCTCTACGCTCTGGGCGTATTCTCTGGTTGTCCCCCATTCCTGGAATGCTCTCCTTTTTCCACCCTTGACTACTGACCTCCTAGACATTCTTGAAGTCCCAACTAAAGTCTCATCTTTTACTGGAAGCCTTCCCCATCCCCTTTAAAAAACAGTTTTTCTCTATTAATTATTTCCTATTTATCCTGTATATAGCTTGCTTTGCATATATTTGTTTGCATCTCTTCTCCCCCACGAGATTAGATTGTAAGCTCCTTGAAGGCAGGGATAGTCTTTTGTCTCATATTCCTAGCATTTAGCACAGTACTCAGTGGACTGTAGGCTCCTAACAAATATTTATTGATTGTATAATTCCTCAGCTAGATAATGAGTTCAGTTGGAAAAAAATAGTGTCTTCTTAAGGCCTGGTTACAATGGTAAGTCAAGACTCTTTCTGTTCCCGAGGCACCATGACTTTGTTGGCCTTTCCTGATAATTTGTCTTTTGTGGTTTTTTTTTTTTAAAGAAATTTTATTGGTGTTCAATTTAACAGCTATTCAAAAACAAATGCTGAAATACCTTAGCAAAAGGACTATTCTTGTTAAATGGACAAATGCAGAATAGGACTTAAAATTTTTTAAAATTAGGCTATTCAGTCTCAGAGAAATGAGTTTCTCACATCCTAATTTTTTACATGACTGAAGCTCACCATGTAAAGTATCAATTTTAAAAATTTAACCATTTTAGATAGAAGTCTTTTTCGAACTGTATCTTGTATTTCCCCAACCTCTTAAACAGAGTAGATTTAATCCTTTCTGTGACTTAGGGTAATAATGATGCAAATAAATTATTACTCTATTGTATTGTTCTGCGATTAGAGGAAGGATAGAAGCACAATCACTGAGGTTTACAGGATTATTTATCTTTAATTAAATGGTAATGCTTTCCCTCTCCAATTATTCTGCATACTTTCTGTATTATCTTTGTTATACTTTGCTGTCACTTCTTGCTGTTATCAATGTTCCTACCAAAAAGGAGCCCCTTTATAAAACCAGAATTACTAAAAGTGTGTCCCCAGATAAGCAAATTGGAAATGGGTTTTGAATGAGAGTATGAGTATTCCAATGAGTAAAAGGCATGAATCTTATGGACCTTATGATACCTATTTTGGCTGTTCAAAGGTCTCTGTTCTTTTTTTTTTTTCCACTTTACTGCCAGGTTCTTGGTGGTGGTGTGGATAGTTGAGGTTGCCGCATAGGTGGCCTCCGAATAAGTGGGTTATTACTGTATCCACATCAGCAAAGCAATGTTAGTATGAACTGTTGGCTAGGATGTGGCAATATCCTCATTACATAGAAGTGGACATCATAATGGTATTCATTAAGCTGAGATTCTGTGTGCCCATAAAGTCTGTCAGAAAATGTTGGGCTAATACCAACAGGAGCTTCTACTGGCTTCTCTGCTGGTTTCTCTTCCTTAGGAGCACTAGTAGGTACAGGTTCACAAGCTGGTGTTGGAGTGACAGGTGTAGGTGTAGGGGTGGGAGCCAAGGCAGGAGAAGGAGCTGGGGCTTGAGCCACAGATGTTGCTGCAGATGCACTAACTGTAGTAGTGGTAGCAGGATTTGAGTGTTGAGTTGTAGCTGGTGATGGTTTTGAAGTGGCTGCTGCTTTGGGTTTTATCACCATAACCACGGCAAAGTTCTCATCAATTTTGTATTCTTCTAGAGCAGTATCATCGTTAAGGATTTTGCCTGCATAAATTAATTTTTGGCCTGCTACTGGAAAGGAATCCTTTCCCTTTTCAGATTCAGTCTTCTCTTTTAGTGCCTTAACTTTCTCCTCAGGGTTGATGTCGATCTTGAAGGTCTGTTGCTGGAGGGTCTTCAGAGTGATCTGCTTGGTGTCCCTGCAGCCCCTGGACCCCATGGTTGCTGTGGTCTAGGTCGGCTTCTCAGGCCTGTTGGGAGGCAGGTCAAGGTGGCTGGTGGGGTTGGTCACATTCACCCTGCCCGGTGGCCTCTCCCCCGGGCCTGGGCCACTGCCGCTCCTGCTGTCACTTTCTACCGGAGTGATCCACCACGATGGCCTTCTCCCCAAGGCCTAGGGCAAGCGGGGAGTCCATCCTCAGAAGCTGCGGGCTGGTCTGGGAGGGAGTGAGTGAATCTGCTAGTTCATCAGGGCCTGGTTGCCACCATCATCACTCTGTCGTTTTTGTTTTTAAAGAAAATATATTATCATAGATGTAGAGCTGGAGGGGCATCTATTCCATCTGGCCCCTCACTTAAAGTTGAGGAAACTGAGGCCCCCCCGAAGGTTGAGTCACCTGTCCAAATTCATACAGGAGGAAAGAGACAAAGACAATATTTGAATCTATGCCACCTCACTTCAAATTCTTTGCTTTTTCTACTGTGCCATACCATCTCTATCATTATATTTCTATCATGGTATCATGGCAGCATGCTGTGGTAGATAGAGCCCTGGCATCAGAGTCAGGAAGATCTGGGTTTGGGGCTTCTGACACATACAGTACTTGCTAGATGACTTTGCTCTTCATTCATTTATCCACTCAGTGCCCAGGGGCAACTCGAAATCACAGAGCAAGTACCAGCCTTCCTTGGCCAATTCAGAGCCTCACTGGGAGCAGAACCAGGAGAACATTGTGCATAGTCATAGCAACATCGTTTGATGATCACCTATGACTAACTTAGCTCTTCTCAGCAATGCAATGATCCAAGACAACTCCAAAAGACCCATGATGGAAAAAGCTCTCCACATCCAGAGAAAGAACTGTGGAGTCTGAATGCAGATTGAAACATGGTTACTATTTTCACTTTCTTTTATGGTGGCTTTTCCCTTCTGTTCTATTTTTTCTTTCACAACTTGACTTAATGTGGAAATATGTTTACATGATTGCATGTGTATAATGTATATCAGATTTTTTGCCATCTTGGGGAGAGAAGAAAATATTTGAATCTCAGTATCTTATAAAAAATGAATGTTGAAAAACTATCTTTACGTGTAATTAGAAAAAATAAAATGCTATTTACCAAAAAGAGCCCCAATGGGAACTCCCTTCGTTGAGGTTATCCCAGGATCTGTCAATAATAATAAAAAGGAGAATCAGGCTGTTTGTGTTCAAAGAACACTGGGATTGGCATCAGGTGATCATGATTTGAGTCTGGCTGCTGGCACTTCTTAGCAAGTCACTTAATCTTTCTGAGTCTAAGCTTTTTCATCTATAAAAAAGAGAAAATACTGATAATTCCTGTAGTATCTACCCACAGGAATGTTATGAAGATCACCTGACATAAATCACATAAAAACACATTGTAAATCTTAAAGCACTACAAAGTTATCAGTTTGCACACATTGCAACACCAAAAAATGGAAAATGAGGTTAGCCTATCTTTTATTTTTGTTGACTTTAACCATTTAAATTTGTATATTAAAATAAAGTTATATGATTAAGCCATGAATATGCCTCTTTTTAAAATTTTTAGAATGTAATCAGGACCAGAGGATTGACCACTAGGTGGTAAATTTTATTTTTAGCTTCAGAATCTCATGAAGATCCATCTACTAAGGTAGGGATGCTAGGGTGGGAATTGGTCTCTGGCTGGGGTGATGAAAAGGGTACCCAAATTGATGAAATCATAGATCCTTGAAGTTTGAAAGAAGCAACCAAAACTATTCAGATGCTTCCCCCCACCCCGAAATGGGCACCTCAGCATATTACATGAAGGCTTATTGTAGCAAATAAACTGAAGGCTGTACCATTTATGTTCAACTAGATGGTGCAGTTGATAGAGCTCTGGGCCAGGAGTCAGGAAGATCTGAGTTCAAATCTAGCCTCAGACACTTACAAGTCATATGACCTTGGGCAGGTCACTTCACTTCTATCTGCTCTAATGTAAAATGTAGTGTCATGGATAATAATAACACTTACTTCCCATGGATGTGTGATGGTCAAAAGAGATAATATCTGTACAGCATTTAGCGCATAGTAGGCACATAATAAATGCTTGTTTCCTTCTCGGACATGCATCAGATCCTTCTCTCTCATTTGGGAAGAGAATTAAATTTGAAGTCACATAATCTAGGTTCATATCCAGGCTCTGCTAATGGGATTACCTGAATGATCATAGGAAAATTATTCCGCTCTCTGGGCCTGTTTCTTCCTCTGGTTAAACAAGATAATTCTCTCTCTCTCTCTCTCTCTCTCTCTCTCTCTCTCTCTCTCTCTCTCTCTCTCTCTCTCTCTGTCTCTCTTTCTCTCCTTATGATCCTATTATAAAATCATAGATTTAGAGCTGAAGTCAATTAATAAAAATTTATTAAGTTTAGGTGAAAGGGACTGTAGAGGCTGCTGACTCCAACCCCTTTATGTTATTTTATAGTTAAGGAAACTGAATCACAAAAAAGTTAGGTGACTGTCCAGGGTCACACAGCTTGTCCATCTCTAAGAAAGGGCTTAGCCTAGCTGTTCTTGACTCCAAGTCCAGGGCTCTCTCTCCTTACTACACCACACTGCCTCTAGACCTAGGCTACTACTACCATGAGTTCACCTCTTTATTCCATCACTGATTCTAATTTTCTCTTACCAAAGTTCCCCATGTTCTCAGATTGCCTAAAAGAACTTTTTGGAACAAGGGGGAATCATCTTCTTCCATTCACAACAGTACAGACTGCCCAGCAATTTTTTCATTCATTAAGATATTCATATCGCAAAGATATTCAACAAATTCATCACACATTTATTAAGTTCTTACTGTATGTAGAGCATCATGCTAGGCACTGGTAGAGGTACAGAGTTTTGATAAGATGTAGCCCTTTCCTTAATGGAGCCTACATTCAATCGGAGAATAAAACAACCAATATATATAAACTATAATACATCATAATATAATTTAAGAGAGGTATAAAATCAAGTGCTATATGAGGCTTACTGGGAATTCTGGCTAAGGCATTGGAGAGGAGGTAAAACTTCATAGAGGATATTTGGGCTTGAAAAGAGAAATAAGAGTTTTGGGTAGGGAGGACTTTCTTGGCCTAGGGAGCAGCATAGCAAAGGTACATGTACAGAAAACAGAGATCAGTATGATTTGGCTAAAGTATAAAGTCCATAGAAGGCAATTGTATGAGGTAAGGCAGGAAATGTGGGGAGACACCAGGTGGTGGGTGGAGTGGAGGTGAGGAAAAGAAATTGGATTTTCACTCAGTCAATAGAAAGCCTGAAAAATTTGAACAGCAGATAAGCATGATCAGGTTTTTGCATTAGGAAAACTAGCCCATCAGAGATATATAGAATGGAGTAGTAGAGGCAGAAGTGAATGAGAGGTAGTTTAAGTAGGTGATAATGAGGATCTGCCCTTGGGTGGTAGCAGTGGGAACAAGGAAGAGAGAAAGAGAGGAGAGGAGAGAGAGAGAGAGAAAAGGAGAGAGAAAGAGAAAGAGAGAGAGTGGGGGGAGGAGAAAGATTGCTAGGGCGGAATTGAGAAGAATTGCTAAGGAATTATATATGAGTGCTGAGAAAGATAGGAGATTCAAAGATAAAACGTGGGAGACTATATCAAAAATCATGTCACTGGCAAAAAAACAGCAGTTAGAAGCAGGAACAAGCTTAGAGGGAAAGATGTTAAATTCAGTGTGAGGCCTGTTGAGTCGAAAGAGACGGGCAGATATCCAGGTGGGGATCTATCTGGATATCTACAGGCCCATCAGATTTGTATGCCATCCATGTACCATGTCAACAAGCATTTATTATACTCTTACTATGTACAGGGATATAAGCTCTGGAGATACAAAGAAAGGGCAAAAGAAGTCTGTGCCCTGAAGGAGGTCATATTGTAATGGGGAGACAATATGTGAATGACTATGTTCATATAAGATGTATACAATGCAAAAGAAAGGTCATCTCAGAAGGAAGGTGCTAGAATAGTGGTTCTCAACCTTCCTAATGCTGTGACCCTTTAATACTCGTATGTGGGTGTATCTGCATGTGGGCAGACCCACCTGGAGACTGATAGAGGAGCAGTGTCTGGGTTCCTAAGGCCATTGGAAATATGTGTTTTCTGATGGTCTTAGGCAACCCCTGTGACCCCTGTGAAAGGGTCATTCAACCCCTGAAGGGGTCGTGACCCACAGGTTGAGAACCGCTGTGCTAGAAGGATATATATATATATGTGCATATATAGGAGGAGGGCCTCCTGAAGAAGATGAGATTTTAGTTCAGTCATACAGGAAGCCAGGATGAAACCATAGGGAGAGGGAGTATTCCAGGGATGGGGAATAGCTGATGCGAAGGAATGAAGTTGGCAGATGGAGCCACTCATCCATATACTACATGGGTGTAGTAGAACAGCAAACCAAGAACTCTGACCAAGGCAGACACCAGGGAACACCCCGCAGGTACCACAATGCCCACACAGGAGAAGCTGGCTCAAGATGAACATTCTAGCATGGCCACCACGATGCTTCCTAGCCTCTCTTGCTGCTGCATGGTACTTACTCCATTTTTGTTGTTGTTGTTTGTTTTGTGTGCAAAGTAACACCACAGCCACTGACCCTACTACCAATTTCAGATATATAGTCTCTACACCAAAGCTAGTCTCATCCACCCACCATGACATACACCAGCAATCTGCCTATTTCCTGCTGCCCCTATGTATTTTCCATGGAATAATAGTTATTCCTACAGAACTGAAGATTATGAATGGAGCTTTCCTGTGTAGTGAATAATAGCACTTACCTGTCATATACTCCTATACTTTCGACATCCCAGTCTCCTCACACCCAGAAAGACTTATCTCTACTAGTCTTTGTGATGATTGTTGACCAGTTTAACCCCTTACCTCCTGCATCCCTTAGCTAAGATAAGTATGAAGATAGAGAAATAGATAGAAGGACAGAGACAGACAGACATGTTAGATAGATAGACAGATAGCTAGCTAGATAGATAGAATGATGGAGACAGATGTGATGGGTAGATAGATGGTCAGAGAGAGAAAGAAACAAACATAGATTAGAAAGATAGGCAGAAAGACAGAGATAGATTGACATAGATAGGAAGAAAAACAGATGAAGAGACAAATATAGATTAGATAAAAAGATAAATAGATAAAACATTTATTAAATACTTACAAGAGCCTAGGCACTGTGATAAGTACTGGAGTTACAAACACAAGCCAAAAAAAAAAAAAGCCCTGTCCTTAAGGAGCTGATATGTAATAGGAGAGAAAAAAAACCCACATGAAAGTTAGTTGTAGAGCAGGGGAGAGAGTGTGAAGTAATTCTAGCCTGGCCATCTGATGAAACGGTGGTCCAGGCCAGAGACTCAGAATTGAGAAGAGAAGGTTATAGGGAGAACAGGACAATCTATAAGGAAAGAATGAAGCATAGTAGGAGAAAGATTTGTAATCAGAGGATGTGGGTTTGAATCCTACATCCCTCCTCTGACACGAACAATTATATGATCTTGTTTGTTAACTTCTTTGGGTTTTGCTTTCCTTATCTTTAAAATAAGAAGACTGGAACTGTCAAATCCATAAATCTATAATCCCCTGTTTTTTGTAGATGGCCAGTAAAAGTTTGATTTTTAACATAACATTTCAAGACCCACAGCAACACAGAGAACTAAATTTTCTATGGATTTTTTTTTTTTTTAGTACCTTCACTATTCAGGGAAATGGGGGTGGGGCCTAAGTGCAAAGGAAGAGCTATTTCTAGTCTTTCAAATTCCCAAGAGGTCTTATTACCTTGTTTTCCACTGCACTGACTAATCCTGCATGCCAATCAGGCTAGGAGTACAAAAGCATCTCACATGCTGCAACCTGACACATTTTAGTGTCCATCATCCTGTAGATTCCACAGGGGTTAACACGGGCACTAACCTGGGAATCTGAAGACCTGGGTTTGGGTTCCAGCTCCAACCCATACTCAGTACACAATCCATGAACTCTCTCTGAATCTCAATTTCTTCATCTTTAAAATGAAGATCATAATACTTGTACTACTTATTTCTCAGGGTAATTGTGAGGATAGAATTTTGTGAACCTTAAAACATTGTTGAGATGTGGCCACATGAGGAGCTCTCTGACTCATAGGGGTTTGAGACAGTCTCAAGAAGACTCAGCCAGCTCAAGGCAAGGATTAAAACTTGCATGGGCCTGTGAGGTTTCTGAAGATGACAAGCTGAACTTGTGTTCTATGTCTTGCTTGACTCCTTTTTCCCTCACATCTCACTGGATTCATGAGGTTTGAAATCTGTATCTTGCCTCCTTGAAATTCTCGTTTGAGACCTTTTTGTTGTTTGATTGTTTTTCAGTTGAATCTGATTTTTCATGACGCCATTGGGGGTTTTCTTGGCAAAGCTACTGGAGTGGTTTGTCATTTCCTTCTCCAGCTCATTTTACAGATGAGGAAACTGAGGCAAACAGGGTTAAGCGACTTGCCCAGGGTCACACAGCTAATAAGTGTCTGAGACCAGATTTGAACTCAGGAAGATTAATTTTCCTGACTCCAGGCTCAGCACTTTACCCACTGTGCTACTTAGCTATACTAAGAATGTGTATAATCAGAACCAGATATGGAAAAACACAAACATAGAAGCTTTGGCTGGAAAGACAGCATGGTGTGATAAAAGTGCATTGAATTTGGAGTCAAAGGACCTGGGTTTGAATCCCAGCTTTGATAATTTTCTAGCTGGGTGACCTTGAGTAAATTAATATCTCTGAGATTTAAATCCCTCATCTACAAAATGAGGGCATTAGACCAGAGACCTCTAAGACCCTATAATTTTTCTAGGTTGTAAAATCATAAGTTTGGCTTCTCCAAAGAGACATTAGTGAGATTTCCTAGCAACTTTGTTTCTGAGAGTTATTTCATGCAATTTGGGCCAACAATGCTGAGTATTTGCTTCATGGCAAATTTTTTCCCTTCACTTCAACATTTGGACAAAGGGAAAGCAGCATTTAAAGATAAGAAAGACCTTGAACACGAGTATATAGAACGGAGCTTTGTTATATAACAGTCCATTGTGGGCAAGTCCATTTTATATGCATCCAAAGTGACAGAAGATTGGACTCATGCCATGATCTCAGAGTACGAGAGTGACAGAGGAGAAAGGGCTGGAAGCTCAGCTGCCAAGGAGCGATACTGTGTCCCTGGCCACATGTATACTTTATACTGCTAGTCGTTTTAGTATCCGCTCCATGAAAGTGCTAGCGATGCCTGTAACCGGTTATCCAGGACTGAATACTTGGTACTGTGAGGGGCTAAAAATTGCTGCGTGTGCATAGAAGATGCCCATCAGCACCATCCCATCTCTCTCCTCCTAATTAAATCTTAACCTAACCTTCATGGTGTAACTCATCTTACCTCCTCCATGAAGCCTTCTCTGATCACTCTGACCCACACTGATCATTCTTCCTTCCTGATTTCTATAGTAAATGTTGTGGAAAGAGCACTGGACTTGGAATCAGAGGACCTATATGACCTTGAAGGGAAAGAGAATACTCATCTATGAAATGCCCACTATGTAACCAGCACTATGCTAAGTGTTTTACAAATATTCTCTTACTTGAGCCACACAACAGCCCCATGACGTAGGTACTATTATTATTGTCGTTTTATGGTTGAGAGAGACAGAAACCAAACTGATTTGCCCAGGGTCATGCAGCTAAGTGTCTGGGGCCATATTTGAACTCAGGTCTTCCGGATTCCAGGACCATGCTCTATCCACTGTATCTCCTGCCCGCATCTAGACCTTGATCAAGTCTCCTCCCCTCTCCAGGCCATTTGTAAAGTGAGCATGTTGAACACAATGATCTCAAGATTCCTTTCCAACTGTACACATGTTTATATTTATAGTGAACCCTTTCTAATAGATGGGTATGTATGAGTAGCAGTCTGTGGGATAGGAGGTGAAAGGTTGGTGAGCAGGCCAACTGGCTGCTTCCTCTTGGCTGCCCCCACTCCTATGTGGGCTATGCCTTGTGTTCCCAACTCCTCCCCCCACCCTCGAGGTGAGGGGGCTATCTGAGTTGTTTTTTGCTTTTTTGTTTTTAACTTATGATGGAGAACAAAGGGCCCATAGATGCCTGAAGCAACTGGCCTCAGAAAAGCTAACTCCAGCCCTTCCCCCAGGGACTTCTAGAAGGTTCAGTAGAGGCTGTGCTTCTTTTGATATGATTCATTTAGTATTTCTCTGCATTTGGGAAGCCACTAAATATGAATAAATAAAATCTCTTTTCAGGAAATATCCAAGCTTCCATTTTAGGAATGTTCCGAGTATGTATGAAAATCTCTCTCTCTTCCGGATCTGTTCCCCAAGGACATAGATAAATCATTATAGCAGCAATAGCTACATGCTCTTAGAGAAACCCGCTTCTTTAAAAACAAGTGGAAAACAGAAAGCAAGGAGATTGCATAATTAGTATTGGCACATCAGATTCTTTTCTCCACAGAGAATGGGAGGATAGAGAGTATATAGAGGAAAAGGGGAAGAAGCAGAGGATGGGAGTGTGGAATTTTCTGGCTTCTCTCTCCATAGTGCCATGATTACAGGAATCACTGTGTCTGGCTTTCACTCAGCCCCTTTGACATAGACCCAACAGACCCAATATCTGAGTCTCTATATTCTTCTCTCCTGTCTCACCCCAGCATCATTTCTGTTGGAGCTGCTTGGGTAGAGATGTGTGGCAGGGTGGATGGTGGTCCCAGCCTCCCCAAACTATTACAGTCAGAATCTCTCTATAGACATGGTAGTGATACTAAAGCTTCCCAGCACAATGCTTCTACCGCTCTTTATGTTTCCCCCTAGCAATGCTTGGTTATTCCTCTTGAAAGGTTTCAGCTCTCTCCATTCTTTGGAAGGAGGGGAAAAGGAATTTCTCTTTCAAACTTAGTTACAGCCCCCAAGGGCTCAGATAAACAGTCACTGAGGAATTTATCTGCCAATGAATGGAAGAGCATTTATTAAGCTCTCACTGTATGCAGAGCACTATGCCAAGCATTAGGGATACAAATAGAAAAGTAATACAATCCTCTGGAGGAGCTCACATTCTGATGGGAGAGATGACGCATGTATCAAAACTAACCTTCAATGTATAGTCACAAACATACAGGCATGTGAATGTATGTGGGCGGGTATATCTATCTATCTCTCTGTGTATGTATATAAGGCACCTTGGTAGTGCAGTGGAGAAGAACACTGGACTTGGAATCAGGACAACTCATCTTCCTGAATTCAAATCTGGCCTTAGACACTTACCAGCTGTGTGACCCTGGGCAGGTATCTTAACCCTGTTTGCCTCAGTTTCCTCATCTGTCAAATGAACTGGAGAAGGAAATGGCAAAGCTCTCCAGTATCTTTCCCAAGAAAACTCCAAGTGGGGCCACAGAGAGTCATTTCTGACTGACAAATGACTGAACAACAGTGTAGGTGTGTATGTACATATGTGTGCATGTTATGTCTCTTGATATGTACATATGTAGGAATATGTGTATAATCAGAGAGAATAGTTACATTTGGCACCCCCTGAAATACCCCTTCTCAGGTGTGAAGCCCCTAAAATAGGCGCTCCAGATCAAAGTGCTCTGTGGGCAGGGCATCCACTCAAAATCATGGGTCATAAACTCCAACAGAAGTATTTACTTTTCCTCTAATCAAACAAAGAACATGTTTAGTTCAAAGAAAAGGCATCATTAGAATGAAGTGAAGTGCAATGTAATGGAACAGGAAAGAATTCCATAAGAAAACGCCATACAGTATAATACCCCAAGCATTCATTCAGTGCCCACTCTGTGATGTTAGGCACTAGGGAAATAAATAATTGTTATGGAACGTGGCCTATGTCCTCAAGGGGCTGACAATCTAATGTCGGCTAGAATGATAGAGATGGAAGGGACTTTACAAAGCCCTGAGTTGTCAAAAGAGGCTTTTGAATTAAGTCTGCACCTGCTTAGACATCAGGGATAATCTTCAAAGAAAAGAGGACCTCTGCCTTGCCTGTCCCCACCCCTCAACCTGAAGCACTGTTCAAATATGGGCCTTCTACCAGCTCATCAGAACGACGGTTCTTGCTGCACAGTCAAACACATGTCAGTCTTCACTGATGTCACCTGGCCTTGAGCTGTATCATCCTTCATACTCGCTGACAAAGCCTGTCCTTTTCTCAGGAGGATAACGATCCCACATCCTGAGCACTGTCATCACCACACGCACACACTGAGAACGTACTTTGCGTTTAGAGCACAGAGTCAGCTTGACTGGAACATAACCTGCAGAGCCTGGGAGGGACAAAGCGCGGCCTCTACTAAGAGGGACTGAAGCATTGTTCGCTGTCCTATTGTGGTCACTCTGAGGATTTGTCAGAGCCCAGGGGCCCAGCTGGAAAGGCATGTTTATTGCAGATAGACTCAACCCAGAGACTGACTGTTCCCTTTGACAGCTGCAAATCCTCTCCATGCAGGGATAACAGCATTGTCATCCAAGGGCAAAGACTGAGTCACTGCCATTGTGTACTTCAGGGCAGAGGTAGGATTATGATAAGGCCCATGGACAGTAGCAGCCTTTATCAGCTGGGGTCCAAGTTGGGGAAAAATGAGGGAGTGGTGGTTGAATACATGAGAGACTTTTCCATCTCCAAACAGAGGATTTGGCACTAGAAGGGGCTAGAGGTCGTCTACTCCAATGTCCCCATTTTACAAATGAGGAAACTAAGGTCTGCAGAATCACTAGATTTTGAAGTTATGAAGGACCTTAGCGGCTGGGTAGCACAGTGGATGTAGCTAGGTTGCTCAGTGGAAAGAGCATAGAGCATGGAGTCAAGAAGACTTGAGTTCAAATCCAGCCTCAGACACTTGCTACCTGTGTGACCCTGGGCAAGGCACTTAACCCGGCTTGCCTTCGTTTCCTCATCTGGAAAATGAGCTGGAGAAGGAAATGGCAAACCACTCCAGTATCTTTGCCAAGAAGACCCCAAAGGGGTTCACGAAGAGCTGGGCACGACTGGATGACAAAAACAGCATCCAAAAGGCATTCTCACTGCAGCATGCTTGACAAGTGACCCTTCAGCCTTTGTCTGAAGATTTCCTATAGTCTTGCCCCTCCCCCACGATGCAATCCATTCCACTTTTGGGCAACTCTCATTGTTAGGAGATTTTTCCTGACCATGAGGCCTAAATTTGCTTATTCGCAGCTTTCCTAAGAGGGGAAGTGATTTGGCCAGAGGGTGCTTGTGGCCCATATCCTTTCAGCCGTATCAGACGAACTTGGCCCAGGACCAAAAAAAGGAGTGAGGGTCAGACCGTAGGAACCAGGAGCCTCCATTGCCCCTATTACTATTCTGTCTTATTTTTGTGTTGCACTTATTTTCATGTTGTAATAACCTCCTCAGGTTCACTGAGTGCAGAAAATATCATATTTTCATTACTGGAAAAATATTTTTTCATCTGGGAAAGTAGCATGTTACATTTCAGGAGCCCTGGATTTGGGGTCAGAAAACCTAGGTTTGAGTCCCAGCTCTGTCCTAACTAGTCACATGGTCATGTGCAATCTATCCCTCTTGACTCCTCCCTTTTCATTACCCTTTATCCCTCCCCCCTTTCCTTGCCCACTAGATACTAAGTCTTAAGTCTAAGTCCAGCAGCCAATGGTACTGGATACTGGATACAGGAGTGATTTACCATTTCCTTCTCTAGCTCATTTTCCAGATAAGGAAATAAAGGCAAGCAAGGTTAAGCTCAGGGTCACAGGGCTAGTAAATGTCTTAGGCAGATTTGAACTCGTGACTCTAGGCCTAGCACTCTATCTGCTGTGCCACCTAGCTGTCCAAAAAGTAGATGAAGGGAATTATTCTTGCTGTTCAGTCCTGTCCAACTCTTCATGACCCCATTTGGGATTTTCTTGGTAAAGATATTAGAATGGTTTGCCATTTCCTTCTCCAGCTCATTTGACAGATGAGGAAATTGAGGCAAACAAAGTTAAGTGAATTGCACAGGGTCACACAGCTAGTAAGTTTCTGGATTTAAACTCAGGTCTTCCTGACTTCTGACCTGGTATTCTTCTATCTACTGTGCCACCTACCTGAAATGAGCTTCTTATAAAATTTTTAGCGTAAGCATTTATAAGACAAGCTATAATTTGGGGCTTGATTTATTGTTTTGCTGGTTCAGACAAAATACAGAAACCTCAGATTGGCATTTAAAACCTTCCCTCCATGATGTGGCTTCTGCTTACCTTTTCAATATTATTTAGTATTACTTTCATGAATTTTCAATTTTAGTCAAACTGGTCTGCTAGCACAATGTTCTGCCTCCAGCCTCTTTACCTTTGTGTAGATGGTCTCACGTGTCCGAAATGTCCTTCCTCAGCTCTGCTTTTTAGAATGCCCAGTGTCCTTCAGAGCACAATCCAACTCCCACCTCCCTCCTACATGAGGCCTGTCCTGACACTTTGAGTTATTAGGGTTCTTTCTTCTTTTAACTAATTGGTTTAACTCTGCCTATAGTTGTATGTACCAGTCTATATGCTTTGTCCATACACATCACAATTTTTCAATTCACACGCCCACCCTCTGTGGGATAATCTTTACAAAGCAATGTCAAGAAACTCCTTGGGGATAGGTTTCTGATATTCAATTCAGGCAAAGCAATTGTGCTTCATGGAGGTAGGGTACCTTCCCCACCCATCCATCCCCTCCGAACTCAGCTGAGGGGTGGCACATCCAGGGAGCTCCTACATCCAGGGGTGAAGCCGCTGACCTTAAGCTCACACATCTGTTCAATGACAGAGTTCACGTCTAGATATCCTGCTCTCTTGAGTCCCAGGCCAGGGCTCTTTCCATTACTCCCTGCTGAGAAGTGTCCCTGCTGACTTTCAGCATCTGTAAGACATGAAGATTTGGGAATTTCCTTTAGTTTTGACTATTATCAGCTAGCAGAGTGTCCTGAGAAAATAAATTTGGAAAGTTATCCTTTTAAGCTGAATGTTCCCTGGGGACACCATTTCTTTGTCAGGGTTTTGAATATCCCCAAGAATGACTTCATGTTTTTAAATTTAGTGGGAATTTCCTATTTCCGTTGTCCATTACATACTGTCTGGCAGCAGAGGAGACAAGATTCTGAGCCCACATTAGCATGCATCATTTGTATGTAGCTCCACTAACTCACAGATCTTCTCTGTGGATTGGCAGTCTCCATGGCACAGGTGAGCGAGAGATTGTTTCTATGGCAACATCCAAAGAGAGGTTGTCTCCAAGGCAATAGTGAAGGAGAGGCAGATTAATCTGGATGGCTCACACTACCCATCAGCCACCACCCACTGATTGACTCATCTGTTTCCTTGGGACCATCGCCTCAGTCCTGTATGGAAATCTGAAGCTTCACATCACCACGTGTACCCAAACCCCGAGCTGGGCTGTCAGTCAAGTTGGCTGAACACTAATTTCTTGCCTTATTCAGTAGACTATCAAGTCAGGGACTGGGGAGCTCTAGTTTACTTTTCACCGGCAAGTCAGTCAGCCTATAAACACTTTTTTTTTTGAGGGAGAAAGTAGGGCAACTGGGGTTAAGTGACTTGCCCAAGGTCGCACTGCTAGTTTTTTTGTGTTGTGCCTGAGGCTGGATTTGAACTCAGGTCCTCCTGACTCCAGGGCTGGTGCTCTATTCACTGTGCCACCTAGCCACCCTTCTATAAACACTTATTAAGCATCTATTATGCTCCAGGTATCATGCTAAGTGCTAGGTGTACAAAGAAAAGTAAAAATCACCCCTACCTTCAAGGAGCTCTCAGTCTAACACATGAGAAGATACAGCCACAACTATGTACCAATGAGCTAGGCATTAATGTCAAGAGAGATGGGGGAAAGTTTCCTGAAGAATGTAGGATTTTCACAGAACCTGGGAACTAATGCTTCCTTTTCTACCTAATCCCAGTGTGACCTTACACAAGTAATTTTTACTCCCTGGATCTCAGGTTCCTCATATGCAAAATGAAGGAACTGCAATAGCCTTCTTCTGAGGTTACTCCCAGCTCTAAACTGACCACATGCTTCTATGATCTAAATATGACGAACAAACTTTAAATGAGACTACGCATTGTTATCTAAAAAGGAATGGATTGCATGTGACAAGAGAAAAATCTAACCCAAATTAGAAAACAGCCATCACCAAACTGTTGAGGTTTTCAGATGTTTTCTTAAAATGCCATTGAGTGTGAGTAGATTTCGAAATATCAATATAATTGTCATATTCAATTGTGTGTATGTGTTGGGAAATAGATACCTTTCAATAGGAAAAAAAAAAGGTGAGATTTTGCTGGGACTTGAAGGAAGCCAGAGAAGCCAGGAGGCAGAGACAAGGAAGGAGAGCATTTCCGGCATTCAGGGCAGCCAGTGAAAATACTTGGAGTGAAAGATGGAATGTCTTGTTCTTGGAACAGCTAGAAAGCCAGTGTCACTGGATTGCAGAGTATGTGTGGGGGTGGGGTAGGGGATGGGTGGGGAAATCAGGTATAAGAAGACTGTAAGGGGAGGAGGGTTGTTATAAAGGGTTTTTAATGCTAAACCAGTGACTACCCAGAATGCCTAGGCAAGGTCACCTTGACTTTCATATAAGCTCACAGGGTTTATAGCAGGATACCTTAGACATCATCTAGTTCAATGTCCTGATTTTATACAGGAGAAAACTGAGCTGCAAAATCATGCCACTATTTAGTTCAGTAAATTGGGATATAAAGAAAAAGGAATGAATTTCCTGCCCACAAGGAGTTTATATTCTACTGGGAGGCAGGAGGGAGCAACAAAGGTTACCTCCTAATGTCTGGGGGCTGTGATCCCTATTTAGAGAGGAAATACCCACACCAATGAAATCACATATCCTCAAAGAGTTTCTTTATTGTGAGTGGTAATAATAATACTTGGTTCCTGGAGCATTGTATTTGCTTTGATCTAAAAAATCTTCACTTTACAGTGTCTGGGGCTTCAGACCTTTCCCTTACAATCCACCAGATTCCCTGGCAGCAGAGAGCCAAGAGCAGACAGAGCAAGGCCAGTGACCAGGATCAAATGCTGGGAATATGAGAGCTCATCATAATGGATTCCAGAGGATATGGGGCAGGAACCACATGTCAAATAGGACCAGGCACACTGGGATTGGAGACCTCTTGGAGGCCCCCTGTCTCCCTCTTCAACTAACCCTGCCCAATCTTCTGAATTTAGGATGGTACCATAGTGGCACAAATCTTCTCCAGTTCACTTCTTGTCTGTGCAACCTTGGGCAAGTCACCTTCCTTTTCAGGGCCCAAGTTTCTTCGTTTGTAAAATGAGAGTGTTGGACTCATGACCCCAGAAGTCCTTTCCAGCTCAAGCTATGATCCTTTGACCCTACTCCCTTCCATAAATTCTATGCTTTAGTCAAACAGAACTTTTTTCTGGTCTCACTTCTCTAAGATTTTCCTAGTACTCATCCATTCTTGGAGAGGCTTCCCTTTCCCTTTAAAATTTTTTTTGTTCATTTATTATTGTTCCCTTCCCCCACCTTCTTTCCATCTGTTGAATTCCTACCTACCCTTTAAAACCTAACCCAAAGTTACCTGCTCGGACCTCATGGCACACTTCAGACTGTACTTAGGTAATCTACCTGTAGGCACCTCAAAGTCTGGAGGCCTATTGTCAGTCATATGTAACACAATAAATGCAGGAATTTGGAACAAAAGGTCAAAGATTTACAGTTGGGAAGGGCCTTAGAGGCCTTCTAAGCCAATCAGTTCTTTTGTTTTTCTTTTGAGGGGGAAAGGCAAGGCAATTGAGGTTAAGTGACATGCCCCTGGTCACACAATAAGTGTGTCAAGTGTCTGAGGCTGCATTTGAACCCAGGTCCTTCTGACTCCAGGGCCAGTGCTCTGTTCACTGTGCCACCTAGCTACCCCCAGTTCGTTTGATAGATGAAAAATGGAAATTCTCCTAGGTTAAGTGATTTGCTGGAGGTCACACAGCTATAGAGAGTGTGTGGAAGCAGAATTGAACATAAGTCATTGAGCCTCCAAAATGAGTGCCCAATCCATAATGCTAGCTAGACTGAGGGACCAAGTAAACTGTAACCCCTATTTAATAAACTCCTGTGGTTGCCCATTATCTCCAGGAACAAATATAAAATTCCTTGTCTTGTCCTTGAAAACCCTTCATGACCTGACCGCTTCCTACCTTTCCCATCTTCTTACACCTTACTTCCAGCACTTAGCACTGTCCTTGTCACATAATGGATAGGTACTTCATAAATGCTTGTTGACTGAGTAATTGTTGTTAAGAATGGGGAGAACTGCAACCGTTCCTGGATTGGAGAGCTCAAAATACTTTCCAGTCAGCAGAATACTTTCAGAAGGCAAAGCGCCCCATTTGCTGGGGACGGTCCATTTATCAAGAGCTGACAAGGTTACCACACAATGCAGCTATTTTAGAAGGTTTAAAAAAGAAAAGGGGAGGGGCTGGACAGGGAGGGGGAAGACTCAATTTAGACAGCTTATTTTTATAAATAGAATGACAGTTATTCAAATCACAATTTCAAATTTAACAAATATTTATTAAGCACCTACTATGTGTAAAGTACTATGCTAGGCCCTGAGCACTGGACTGGCCATGAAAATATATTTTATGGTTTAGAAAGTCCTTGGAAAGAGATTCTCTGAGCAAGAAAGAGTGAAAAGAGTCCTGAAAAGGGAAATAAATGCTCTTGCCTTTATCAACCATTCCAACATCTCCTGTTGGGCCCTAATCTTTGAGGGATTTTGCATGTTTAACCAGAGGAACAATAAAAAAGAATGGGGGGGTAGAGTGAAGAGGAAGGACCACATCTCACCACAGCATGGGTCACTGTGATGACACCCATCCCAATAAAAACCGTGACAGGGGGTTTTGCACACTTAGGATAGTTAAATGGACCATGAAACTTTGCCACTGGCAGTAAATGCCAAGGGACCAGCAGCAAACTCTGCAAGGAAATTAGCTGCCCTGCTTCTACCAGGAGTGGGGAACCTGTGGTCTCGAGGCCTGAATCTAGTCAAAGGGCTGCGCTTGAGGATCTAGAGGGCCATGTGTGGCCTTGAGGCCACAGGTTCCAAAGTGGGATCTCAGTAGGATAAGGTTTTACACCTTGGCAAGCTTTTAAAATATAATTTGCACTCAACTTTCTTTAGAATTGTCTTTCCATAATCCTCTGACCCAGGAGAAGGGTACCAGGCTGAAGGCACCTGTCTAATCAGAGGGCAAGTCTGTGTGAACTTGGGCAAGTGAGTCACAATCCTTCCAAGCCTCAATTTCCTCCTCTGTAAAAAAGGAAGAGGCTGGACTCCCTAGTATCTAAAGTCCCTTCTGGCTCAAAATCTATTAATATTTTATGATTTCCCCCTTGCCTAAAATGCCTTTTCTTGTCTCTGCCTCTTAATCTCCCTGGCATCCTTCAAGACTCAGTTCAAATACCATCTTCTAAAGGAGGCCTATGCTAGTCCCTATTCCTACCACTCCCGCAGCTGATACCTTTTCCTCTGAGATTACTTTCCATCCATATTACATATATGTGTGTTACATATATGTATGTATATAGATACTCACATATATAGTTATTTACATATTATCTCTCTTATTAGTCAGCCAATATGCATTTATTAAGCATCTGGCATGTTCTAGGCACGGTGCCAAGCACTGGGGATACAAAGGAAGTCAAAAGACAGTCCCTGCTTCAAGGAGCTCAAGAAATATGTATAAACAAGCTATACACAGGATAGGAAATAACAGAGGGAAGGCATTAGAATTAAGGGGGATTGGCATTATTGATTAGAGAATGCAAATTAAAATAACTCTGAGGAACCACCCCACATCTATCAGATTGGCAAACATGAGAGAAAAGAAAAATGATAAAGGTCGGAAGGGATGTGGGAAAATTGAAATGTTGTCAGTGGCGTTGTGAACTGATTCAACCATTCTAGAGAGCAATTTGGAACTATGCCCAAAGTGCTATAAAACCATGCATACCCTTTGATCCAGCAATACCACTAGTAAGTCTGTATCTCAAAGAGATGAAAAAACAAAAAGGGAAAGAACCTGTATGGACACAAATATTTATAGCTCTTTTAGTGGTGGCAAAAAATTGGAAATTGAGGGAATGTCCATCAACTGGGGAATGGCTGAACAAGTTGTGGTATATAGTTTTTGATGGAATATCATCTATTGTACTATAAGAAATGATGAGCAAGATGCTCTCAGAAAGACATGGAAAGACTTACATGAACTGATACAAAGTGAAATAAGCAGAACCAAGAGAACATTGCACATAGTAACAACAATATTATACAATGATCAACTGTGAATGACTTGGTTACTCTCAACAATACAATGATTTAAGACAAATCTGAAGGGCATATGATGAAAATGCTATGTAACTCTAGAGGAAAAAACTAATGGAGTCTGAATGCAGATCAAATCATACTTTTTAAAAAAGTTTTCTTCATTTTTCTTGTTTTCCCCCCCTTGGGTTAGAGGTAGGTTTTTTTGGGGGGGGGGTATATTTCCTTTTGCTATATGACTAATATGGAAATATATTTTACATGACTGCACATGTATAACCTATATCAAATTGCTTACCTTCTCAATGAGAGGGGAAGGGAGGAATTTGGAATTCAAAATTTTAGCAAACGAATGTTAAAAATTGTTTTTACATGTAACTGGGGAAAATACTAAGGAAAAAAGGTATTAAAGGGGATTGGGAAAGTCATTCCACAGAAGGTGAAATTTTAGCTGGAATTTAAAGGAAGCCAGGGAAATGAGGAGGCAGAAGTGAGGAGGGAGATCATTGCAGGCATGGCAGACAGCTAGAGAAAATATCCAGACCCAGAAAGCTGGTGTGGCTTGCTCCTAGAACATCAAGGAGGTGTGTGTTGCTGGATTGAAGAGTATATGTTGGGCAGCAGTGGGGATGGGGTGGAGGGAGGACATGAGGTGAAGATGTAATCTCCTTGAAGGCAGGAACTACTTCTGGCTTTTTAAAAAAAAATAGTATTTTATTTTTTCCCCCAATTACACATAAAGACAATTTTAAACAGTTCTTAAATGAAATTTTGAATTGCAAACGTTCTCCCTTGTTCCCTCCCTTTCCCTCTCCCCAAGATGGTAAGCAATTTGATATAGGTTATATATGTGCAATCATGGAGAACTTATTTCCTTACTTTGACTTTCTTTATATCTCCAGTATTTAGCATAGTGGTTGGCATTTGATAATCACCTGCTTTTAGATTACTTACATATTTCAGAACTGACTGCACCATATGATTGTATCACAATAGTAAAACTTGTACACAAGCCTCAAAGGGCTCTTTGAGGAACCAATGAAATAATTTTCATGTGGGAAAAGGGGGCTCCCTGCTACTCATTCAGTCTAGTAATCAAATCACAGAAGGAGCAGAGAATGAGTTAAACCAAGTACAAAGAAGATTCTGAATCAGAGCTCTTAAACTTCAACATGTGAACTTGCTTTTTTTAAAAAAAATATTTTGATATCTATACTTCACAAGAATTTGTTTCCTTTTAATTTATGCACTTAAAAATATTGAGAAAGGTTCCATCAGACTTCCAAAGAAGTCTATGACCAAATAAGGTTAAGAGCAGAGGGTTTAGGGCTTTAGGCCTTGTGAAGGAGTTCTCCCCATGAAATTATAAGGACAGTTTGCCATTGGCTGGCAGAAGATTCAGTCACTACTGTGATAGTGCTTATAGTCAGGCAAGTCAACAAGCATTTATTAAAGACTTAGTATGTGCCAGATACTGTGTTAAACTCTATGAACACAAATATAAGGAGAAAGATAGCTCTGCTCTTAAGGAATTTAAATTATAGTAGGGGGATATAATAGGGGGCAGGTAGGTGGCACAGTGGATAGAATGCAGAACCTGGAATCCAAAAGACTCATCTTCCTGAGTTCAAATCCAACCTCAGATATTTACTTATCCCTTTTCCCCCTCAGCTTCCTCATCTGTAAAATGAGCTGGAGAAGGAAATGACAAACCAGTATCTTTGCCAAGAAAACCCCAAATGGGGTCATGGAGAATCAGACATGACTGGTACAACTGAACAACAGGGGAAGATAATACATAAAAGGAAGATGAAAGGGAGGGTTGTAATATGATGGAGAGAGAAATCCAGTGAGTCAGGAGTAGAAAATAGAAAGGAATGAAAAATAAAACTTGCTTCCCCCCTCCCCCAAAGCTTGCCAGCTCTGAAAGATACAATCGTAGATTTAAAACTAGAAGGAATTTTTAGAGACCATCAAGTCCTACACTCCTCATTTTGCAGACAAGGAAATGGAGCCATAGAGAGTTCAAATGATTGACTTAGAGTTATCCCAATAGCAAGGGTCTGTCAAGACAGTTGAAGACAGGAAGCAACTTCAAGGAACATGACCCCTGGCAGCAGAGAGAGGAGTCAACTGTGGATTCAAGGGAGAATTAGTCCTAGTGAGTTTTCTGAGAGAAGTAGACAAAAAAACCTAGCTAAGTCACCAACTCAGTAGAACAAACTGGGGGACTAGCAATACAAACGGCAAGGTTGTCCTTGGTTCCAAGGTTCAAGGTTCAAGGTTCTGGCTCCCTATGGGCATGAGTGAATATACTAAGGCAGATCCTCCTGATAGTGGGAAAAGATATGTTGGTAGTGGGGACAGTTTATGCTTCCAGGACATCCCAGGTGGAATACTTCTCTGGCTTTGAAGCTTCTGCTTTAATATTTCCCCACAGGGTTAATGTGTCTCGATAGTCTGCTGATGTTATCTTCTGGATTGCTTTTTTCATTAAACTGCAATCTATTGGTGTCATTGACTGCCCTGTTTTCTACTGAGCAGCTACTTCTGTTTCCTATTTTTCTGATAAATTGCCATTGTTATGTACTCCAGAGTATGACAGCTTCTTTGGAAGGTAAATAGCCCTTGGTATCAGTACTTTATCAAGTGGTGGTTATTGTTGTTGTTGTTGTGTTGTGTGAGTGTATGTGTGTGTGTGACTTAGACTCACAGCTTCATCCAGTGTCTATAATGAGACCCTTAGGGAAAAAGTTTGTATTTTTAAATTCATTCGCTTCTCATTCAGCAGCAACTCTCTCAGGATAGTTAATATCTGGGTTGTGGTTAATTAATTTCTTTCAACTCCCACCATGCCCTTAAGCAACAAGCACTGAATCCATTTAGATGATTGAAAAGCTTCATGGCCTCATGGACTATAAAACACATCAGGCCCTTCTGTCCTCCATAATCTCTTTTTAAGTCTGTCTATGTCATGTGACAGACATGCCACTTCACACAATGGTCATGGCATGTTGTATGACATACATCATATATCATTGATGTACATGCTATGCTGTGTGACAGATACTTTACATTGTGTGGTGGACATGCCATGTCATGCCACAGGTGTGTGATCATATGATGGACATACTATACAGCATGTCATGTCATGGTGTGGGCATGCCACATAGCCCATCACATCGCGTGATGGACATGCCACATCATGTGACACACACTACATTATTGATAGACATACATCATTGACAGGCATCTTGTATCACAGGATGGACTGCCATATCATGTGGTGAATATACCATGTAACATGCCACATCATAAGATGGACACACTATATCATGTGACAGAAACACTCATTTAACTTATGTTTGCCTCAGTTTTCTTTTATGTAAAATGGGAATGATAATAGTACCTCCCTTCCAGGGCTGTTTTTGAGAATCAAATGAGATAATATTTCCAAAGAACTTTGCAAACCTTAAAGCATTATATAAAGCTATTATTATCTGCAAGATTCTTATACACTGCCTTTAAATGACTTCCTGTCTTCTCATTATGTAGACAAAGTACTTAAGCTTCAGCTTCATTATTTGACCTTTCAATAAGTTTGAATTAATTTCTTTAAGTACTGGAAAATCTGATGATGATGATGGTGGTGGTGGTGGAAATTGATAACAATACATTTCTTTGGTAACACTACCTGATTTTCTTTGTTTAGGCTGATTTCTTTAGGGTATATTAACCAAATTAATTTTTCTAAATGCTATAGCATTGGTTTCTATGAAATCCATCTTAATTCTGTCCAATTGGATAATTTTTTTCCTTTTAAATTTATTCATTTTCAGTTTAAAACATTCAGTTCCACAAATTTTTGAATTCCAAATTTTCTCCCCCTCCCTGTCCTCCATCATCCTTCTCAAAGACGGCATGTAATCCAAAATAGGTTCTATATATACCTTCACATTAAACAAATTTTCATAATAGTCAAGTTGTAAAGAAGAAAAATAACGAAGGAGTGAACCATGAGAAAGAAGAAACAAAACAAAACAACAAAAAAAAAGAGAGCAAATAGTTTGCTTCAGTCTGCATTCAGACTCTGTAATTCTTTCTCTGGATGTGGATAGCCATTTCTACCATGAATCTTTTGGAGTTGTCTTAGAACCTTGCAATGCTGGGAAGAGCCAAGTCTATCAAAGTTAGTCATCACAGATAGAATATGTCTGTAATTGTGTACAATGTTCTCCTGGTTCTGCTCTCCTCACTCAGCATCAGTTCATATAAGTCTTTCCAGGTTATTATGAAGTCTGTGTGCTCCTCATTTCTTATAGCACAATAGTATTCCATCATATTCATATACCACAACTTGTTTAGCCATTCCCCAATTGATGGGCATCCCCTTGATGCCCAATTGTTTGCCACAACAAAAAGAGCTGCTATAAATTTTTTTTTTGCATATACGGGTCCTTTTCCCATTTGTACGATTTCTTTGGGATATGGTGCTATAAGAGATGTTGCTGGGTCAAAGAGCATGCACCCTTTTATAGCCCTTTGGGCAGAGTTCCAAATTGCTCTCCAGAATGGTTGGATCAGTTCACAACTCCACCAACAATGCATTAGTGTTGCAATTTTCCTACATCTTTTCCAGCATTTATAATTTTCCTGTTTTGTCATGTTAGCCAATCTGACAGGTGAGATGTGGTACCTAAGAGTTATTTTGATTAGCATTTCTTTAATCAACAGTGATTTAGAGCATTTTTTCATATGATTATAGATATCTTTAATTTCTTCCTCTGAAAACTGCCTATTCGTATCCTTTGACCATTTATCCATTGGGGAATGACTTGTATTCTTATATATGTGTCTCAGTTTTCTGCACATTTTAGAAATGAGACCTTGGTTAATAAAAATCCTTTCTCAATTTTCTGCTTGGATAAATGATTTTTGAGTACCAAGTATATGACAACCACTTTGGGATCACGGTCCCTATCCTCATTTGCACTAGTAAGTTGAATCTGTGGAGGGAGATTGACAACTCTTCTGCTCAGGATTCTAGGGATAACCCTGAATGGTTGAGGTTTCTAGTACTAATTCTCGCAAGCACCTTTTGGAATTCCCTCCAAGATCAATTAACCTCAGTTAAATAGCTTTTGCAAAGTGCTATTTATCAAGCAAGTACAGCAAGGACAATTGTTATAGACCTATTTTCCTGAACAAAAAGGCATACTCCAGTCCTATAAGCACTTATAAACATACACATTCAAAAGGCCCCTGGGGAGAGTGGGCTCAAACCTGAAGTAACGAGGGGATATTCCTTGGCCCTGAGATTCTTTGGTTGCTTGCAGATTTGAAGAATACTGGGTTTTAAAAAATCTGCTCACAACTTTCCACCAAGTTAAAATCTGAGTGCAGTGAAGCCAATGGACGAGTCATTCCCTTGCTTTTAGGAGAAGCTTTCAGGAAACTGTCTTAGCTGCAAGGTCAATTTCCTGCTGGACAGGGTCAAGCAGATTGCTACTTAGAACTGGTTCCTCATTGCACTCAACTGCTGCTGTTCCTGTCTTGGTGGTCTCTGTCTCTGATCCTGGTTGCTGGCCCTCTCGTTACCTTCTGACCTTTGGAAGCTCACAAGGTCATCACCTGCTTTATTCTGTCTCTGGCTATGCAGTCACTTGGAATTGGGAAAGAATAAGCACAAACAGACAAAAGAGACAAAGGCGACCACACTCTCACTCAGCAGCTTGAAGCAATCCTCCACACTTAGAAGCTGCCAGAAAAAACATCAAAAGATCATCTACTGGAATCTTTTGTCCCCACACTTAGTTCAGGCACAGCTTGACTGAGTCACTAGTTCTTCCAGATCCTCAGCCAACCAGAAAATTCTGAACTTAACAAACCCCCCTGCCGACCCTCCCAAAGGCATTTGCAGATGCATGGTAGAACAGAAAAATAGCATTGTATATGCAACTTCAAACTGTAAAGATTAGGTATAGTTTGCTTTTCTTTTTAAAATATCTAATAGATTCAACATGGAATTTTCAAAGTTGTCCTGCTTGAAATCAGAAAACTTTTCATTATTAAGTCAGTGGTTCTCAACCTGTGGGTCACGACCCCTTGGGGGGTCGAACGACCTTTTCACAGGTATCACAGGGGTCGCCTAAGACCATAGGAAAACATATATTTCCGATGGTCTTAGGAACTGGGACATGGCTCCTCTATCATCTCCAGTGGGTCCGCCCACATGCAGATATGCCCACATATGAGTATTAAAGGATCACTGCATTAAAAAGGTTGAAAACCACTGGTCTAAGTCACCCAAGGCCCCTTGGTCATCATGGCCAAGAACTGAGTCTTCAAAGTTCCACCTGTTGGATTGGCTGCAGACAGAAAATATTGCATAGACTCTAACCTGCCAAGAAAGGTAAATCTGAGCATGCTTCAAGGATCTGACCCTCATCTGGCCAGTTTCCCAATATACTGCTATTTTTGAAGTACTATGCTAGGTATTCAGGGTACAGAGATCAAAAAAAGACAGTTCCTCTTCTCAAGGAGCTCTTTGCCCAAAGATGAATACATCGAGTTAAGTCAACAGGCATTTTTTGAGCACCAACTATTTGTCCAGAATTCTATTAAGTATTGTGGGGAACACACACACAAATAGTTTAGTTGGAGAAATAAAACTAGTACCAGTCAAAGATTAAAGGTTAGCTCATACAAGGGAGCATCTCATGAGAAAGGTAGGGCAAGTATTATTTTCCTCATTTTCTGGATGTTGAAGCTGGGGTTCAGAGGTTAACTGCCTTGTCTAGAGTCACACAGACAGTGAGAATAAAAATTTGAACCCAGGTCTAACAATACAATAGCAAATGCTTGTTGGTATGGTGTAGATTATAGAAGTTATATTAGGTGGGGAAGTGGATAAAACATGGATTCTGGAGTCAGGAAGACCATGAGTTCAAATTCAGCATCAGATAATTACTAACTGGGTGACCCACGATTAGTCACTTAACCTCTTGTGTGCTTTAGTTTTCTCATCTGTAAAATGGGAATAATAAATAGCACCCTACCTCCTGGGATTGTTGTGAGGGAAAAATGAGATATTTGTAAAGTGCTTCGCAAACCTTAAAGCACGAATAAATGGTGGCTATTATTATTGTCACTATTATAATAGCTCAGAGGTGAGTGAAATCAATATGGTCTGGAATGATCAGCGAAGTCTTCATGGAAGGGGAAGGATCTGAGCTAGTTCAAGATTTATATGGGATTAGCAAAGGAGAGGGAAGGAGGATACTGCCAATGAGCTAACTCAGAGAGGTAGGAAGGGATTAGATTGTGATCTCCTAGGGGGCAGGGACTGTCTTTCACCTTTCTTTGTATGCCTAGCACTTAGCACCATACCTGGCACATAGTAGGTACTTAATAAATGTTTACTAACTGACAATGAATCTGACGGAGAAAGATTTTGTGAAGTCCAACTCTTTGAGACTCCATTTGGGATTCTCTTGGCAAAGATGCTGGAATTATTTGCCATTTCCTTCTCCAGATTACTTTACAATGAGGAGACTGAGGCAAACAGAGTTAAGTGACTTATCCAGAGTCACAAAGCTAATTAAGTGTCTGAGGCCAGATTAGAACTCAGGAAGATGAGTCTTTCTAATTCCAGGTCCAGCATGCCATCTAGCTGCTCTAGATAAAGATTTATCTGCTGGAGAATCAGAGCAATGTCTGTCACAGACAAAGGGAGTCTTGGTGGTCATTTGTCCTTTGTAGAAGAGATTTCTGCTCTGTTGCATGATAGTCTTCTGAGGTTCCTTCAACTCTGAGATTCTGTGAGACTATAATCCGTTACTATGGGAGAAAAACACATCACAACAAAAATCTACAGACATAAAAGATCAGAAAGGGCCACAGAAGTAAACAGAACATTTTTGTCATTATTTTGTTAAAGCTAATACACACATTTTAGTATAATAATTATAAATAATTTGGAGTTCATGGTTTTATGTATAGTGATTTTTTTTTACTGTTTAGTTTTTGTCAATTGTCTTAAATTTCAGAAAAAAAATATATGAAAACATTTATTTACATTGCAACTCACTAGAATTGACCTCTTAATAATAATTCTAATTTGCAGTTATGGCTCACAAGGTACTTCCCTCACAACAACCCTGTGAGAGAGGTATGAGTAACTTTATCTTCATTTTAAAGATGAAAAAGCCAAGGCTTACTGAGGGGAAGTAACTTACCTGACCCTTAAGCCCAGCCCTTCTCCAATTTTCCTTTCACAGCACCACATTCCATCTTGCCTCTTCCCCTTAAGAAACTGGTTGCATCATCTTTCTGAAGGGATCAGCTGGCTCCATGGAAGGTCCCTGCTATAGAAGACAGACCATTGAGAGGCAAGAACTCCAAGGCAGCAGTGATTCCTTGCATTTTGTTTACCCAAGTTCCAGTAGGCCCTTGAGTTCTTGCTTTGGCCTTACATCCTAATTAGGAAATACTTAGTAAGTGTAGGAGGAGTCCTAGTCATAAGTCTTAAGTATTTTTGTTAATAAAATGAAACTAGCAGTCAAAATACACAGATGGGAATAGTCAATGTTGGAGGGCTTGTGGAAAGATGGGCACGCTAAGGCAGTGTTGGAGGAGTTCTAAATTGTTCAAAATGTTCTGGAAAACAATTTGGAATTTATGCTAGGGAAGTCACTAAAATGTACCAGTGTTTTGACCTAGAGTTCTCACTACTAGGCAAGGAGATCAACGATTAAAAGAACAGGCCCTTGTACACCAAAACATTTGTAACAGTAATTTTGTAATAACAAAGAAGTAGAAACCAAGTATATGTTCAGCAATCAGGAAATGGCTAAACAAATTGTGGCAGATGAATGTAATGGAATATTGCCATGCTATAAGAAACGATGAACAGGATGAATACAGAGAAGCCTTGGGAACATTTATTTAAATTGATACAAATTAATATGTAGTAGAAGCAGAAAAATAATGTAACAATGCCTTACAACAATGTAAAGACTACCATCAACAACAATAACAACAAAAAAACCGATTGAAACTAATGGCTTTGAAATTATAATGACAAACTTTGACCTCACAGGAAAGATATGAGAAGGCACTTCTTGCTTTTCTTTTCAGTGGTGGAGGACTATGGGTATGGAATGATATCATTTGTGACCCCATTTGGGGTTTTCTTGGCAAAGATCCTGGAGTGATTTGCCATTTCCTTTTCTAACTCATTTTATAGATGAGGAAACTGAGGCAAACAAGGTTAAGTGACTTGTCCAGGGTCACACAGCTACTAAATGTCTGAGGCCAGATTTGAGCTCAGGAAAATGAGCCTTGCTGACTTCAGACCTTGTACTCTATCCACCAAACCACCTATTTGCCCCTGATTGAGTACTTACAATGTGCCTATTACTCTGTTAAGTGCTGGGATATGCAAATAAAAAAGTCTCTGTTCTCAAGGAATTCACATTCTAGTAGAGGATGTGTTGTTTTTGCTAGACTGTATTTTTTCCTCTTTTTCTAATGCTTTGTTACAAGTGATTACTATTTTTGGAGAGGGAGGGATACACTGGGAAATGTAGGTGACATAAAAATGAGAGATACCAATAAAATTTGATTTTTGAAATGTCAAAGAACACATTAGAACCTTGACATTTCTACAGCATGTATGTGTAACGTGAGTTTCAGAAGCAGACCCTGCGGACTGAGTTCAGTATTTAAATCTTATCTCTCAAGCCTGTGAGTCCAAACCCCCAGGGTGACCACAGGACTTTTCAGCACCCGAATCCTTTTTCCTGGACAGGATCTTCTAAGTATCTATCAATGCCAGATATGCCTTTACATATACTATAAAGGGCTTTGTAGGGGGGCAGCTAGGTGGTACAGAAAATAGAGCACTGGCCCTGGAGTCAGGAGGACCTTCGTTCAAACAGAGCCTCAGATATTTGACTCAAGTATTGGCTGTGCGACCTTGGGCAAGCCACTTAACCCCAATTTCCCTGCCTTCCCCCTCCAAAAACTAAATAAATAAATAAATGACTGACTGACTGAATGAATGAATAGATAGAGAGATAGGTATATAGATCAATAAAGGGCTTTGTGTATACCCTTGAGGTATGGAAGGAGAGATACCAGTAACAACTCATACCTGGCACATAGTAGGTACTACATACATACATACATACATACATACATACATACATGCATGCATACATCTTCACTGATTGAGATTAGAAACCACCTCGCTTATTTTCTCCTCCTCCCTCCTATTTCAAAGGTGAGGATACTGAGTCCTGGGGAGAGGAAATGTCTACTCCATGGTCAGTCAGTCAGTGAATAAGCATTTATGAAGCATCTACTATGTGCCAGTCACTGTGCTATGCACTGGGGATACAAAGAAAGGCAAAAGGCAGTCAGTCCTTGCCCTCAAGGAGGTTGTAGTCTAGTAGAAGAGACAATATGCAAACAACCGTGTGCAAAAGACCTATAAAGGAAAACTAGAAATAACCAACAGAGGGAAACACTAGAATTAAAAAAGAGCTGTGAAAGTCTGCCTGTAGAAGGTGGGATTTTGTTGGGATTTGAAGAAAGCCGATGAAGCCAAGAGGTGGAAATGAGGAGAAAGAGCATTCCAGACATAGGGGATACTCAGGGGAAATACCTAGAGTGTGGAGATGAAGAATCTTGCTCAAGGAACAGAAAGGAGGGCAGTGTCAGGGGATGAAGGAGAGGGATGAGAAGACTGACTAGAAAGATGGGAGAGGGAGCAGCTGAAGGGGGCTGTGAATGCCAAACAGAGGATTTTATATTTGTTCCTGGAGTGATAAGGAACCGCTGGAGTTTAGTTAAATGGCAGAGCCAAGATTCTAACCCATTACCTTGAACCCTAATTCCAGAGCTACACTGCTACTCTGCCACCTCTTTTTTTTGGAGGGGGGAAGGCAAGACAGTTGGGGTTAAGTGACTTGCCCAAGATCACACAGCTAGTAAATGTGTCAAGTGTCTGAGGCCACATTTGAACTCAGGTCCTCCTGAGTCCAGGGCCTGTGCTCTATTCACTGGGCCACCTAGCTGCCCCTCTGTCACCTCTTTAATCTCAAACCAGAGAAGAGGGTGGGGCCAGAAGAGGTTGGGATAGTTGGGATGTTTATTGGAAATGATTGCTATCATTCTGGACCAGGTTTGTAAATGGGAAGGCTTTATGGTGCTTGGAAACCTTGACTCTCCAGAAACTGATCAGAGAGTAGAGAAGAGCATGCCAGCTTTAAGGGATAAATACATTGGGAGTATTGTTGTAGGTATGAGCAGGGAGAGAGAGATAGATGGTTTCTCCAGGAGTGTGGCAGCTGGTCATGAGGTGGGAATAGGGATAGAGGAGAGACATACTTAAAGAGGGTCTGTAGAACTAGGTGAGGACTGTTTTGTGCTTGATTCTGACCTTGTAATGCTACAGTTTTTTTTTAAATGTCTGTTTTATTTTCCTTTAATTCTTTTGATAGAGAGAATGGTCCAAACCAAAACAATGAATCTTTGACTCCTGTGACACTAACAGTCAAGAGAGTTTGAGGAGAGTCTAGTCCTAGAAGCAAGGATTGGTGCTCACTGTAAAGACTGATCATTAAGGAAAGCTCGAAGGGGGATGGGAGAGGAGGTCTGGGTCTAGGGCACAGCCAAGAGACTGGGGTCCATTCCCAATGGGAGCGCTTTGTGAACATGCTGTTTCCTTCTATCACACCCTCCCCCTGCCCTTAAATCAAGAAGAAAACAGAAGGACATTCCAGAGCTGTCACAAAGTAGCCAGAGTCACTGGCCTTCCGGCAAAGAAAACACTTGGAGAGGCATAGAAATTCATCAAGGGACCTTACGGATTAGCTCTCTCATCTTTAAAAAAAATGTTTTATTGAAGTTTGCATTTGATGCCACTTTCATTTTCCAACACTTCCCCCCCTTAGAACTCTCCTCTATCACAAAGATGTTCAGTTAAGCAAAACAATTAGTCAATAAACAGTCAACAGGCATTTATTATGCACCTACTATGTTCTAGGCATTATATTAAATGATTGAGATACAAAGAAAGGTAAAGCACAGTCCCAGCCCTCAGGGAGCTCACAGTCCAATTGGGGAGACATTATGTAAACTATGCAAAAACAAGCCACAAACTCGATCAGTTGGAGATAATCAAGACACTATTGGCTCTGCCTGACAGTGTGTTCCTCATTCTGAACCTGTAGTTTATTGCCTCTCTAGTCAGGGGAGACCATGATGCATCATCACTCCTCCAGAGTCAGGAGTGCTCATTCCTGGGATCTGACTCTGGATATCTTTCAGGCTTGTTGCCCCTTCCATTACTGTAGTCACTATGTGTATTGTTGTCTTGGTTCTGCTTCTTTCCTACTGTTTCACTTCATGCAAGTTTTTCCAAATGTCTCTCATTTCTTCAGATTCACCCCAAACGTCATCTTACAGAAGAGGAAACTGAATACTAGAGAGGGGAAGTTGTTTGGCCAAGGTCACATATTTTATCAGAGAAAGGTGAGACTAGAACCAAGTTTCCTGGGCTCCTAAGTCTGATCTTTTGCCATTCATTGCCCTATCTCATACTCCCATTTTCAGTTAAAAAAACTGAAATTTAGAAAATTTTTTCCTATATTTAGAAGAGAAAGGAACATTGCCATCATGTCATTCAATCCCAAGGAAGTGCTGGAATTAGTTCTTCTTCTTCTTTTTTTGTCTTTTTGGAGGCGGGAAGGCAGGGCAATTGGGGTTAAGTGAACTTGCCCAAGGTCACACAGCTAGTGTTAAGTGTTTGAGTTCAGATTTGAACTCAGGTCCTCCTGACTCCAGGACCATTGTTCTATTCACTGTGCCACCTAGCTGCCCCATGGAGCTAGTTCTAACACACTCTTGAGGGCTGATTGTTAAATTTTCAGTTTACATCTTGCAAACTGGCAAATGATACAAATTAAGACTTTTATTGATTGTCTAGACTTAAGAAAGGGATGGAGAAAATGTTAATAATAAAGACGAAATTTAAAAATGTATCCTGTAGTACTTTTTTTTTTCTCAGAGAGCAGCTTGTTAAACATTTACTGACATACTCCTATCACTTCCTCATTTTATAGCAAGGGAAAATAAAGTCCAGAGGGGAAAAGTCACATAGTAAGCAGAAGAGTCAGAGTTCAGGTTTATTTAAATTAGGGTCATAGTTTTAGAACTGAAAGGGATGGTGCACATCACCTAGTCCAATGCTCCCAACTAAAAGGTTTGTCTCCAGAATAAAACAACTGTAAAAGTGATATTGTGAAATAGTAAAGAGAACCATAGATCTGGAGTAAGTAGGCCTGGTTTTGAATCCTGACACTTCTAGCTATGTGGCCTTGGGT
>CM053585.1:95365652-95415243 GCA_028646515.1 Pseudochirops corinnae | reverse complement strand
GGGGGGGGGGGAGGGGGAGAGAGAATATTGGATTTGAAATCAGAGGTCCTGGACTCTAATCTCAGTTCTGTCACTTATTACCTCTATGACCTTGGGCAAATCTCACAGCTCCTGTGGGTCTCAGGCTCACCATTTTTAAAACGAAGGGCTTGGGTTAGATGATCTCTAGATTCCTTCAGGCTCCACATCTATGATGCTATGAAAATACTTCCCTAGGGACCCCACAGTCAGCCTGATTATACCCTGAAGCACCATTTTATCTCAACTTGAAGGGAAGCCAATGTTGATGGCGTGACAGTTAACCCTGCTTGAGTCAATCTGGCTGAAGGGTTTATCTTGATAACCTTCTGCAGCTGAGAATTCCAAAGGCTGAGCAAAGATGCATTTGCTATGTTTGTTTTGCATTTAACTTTCTTACTTTACATCTTCAAATTTTGGGAGAAAAGATAAAAAGAAGGGCTGAAGGGTGGTTTTCCCTTAAGCCCTCCCTGCTTAGTGAAAAGTTCAGTTGCACTCCCAATAAAAAACCCTTCATTCCAAGCAAAAGAAACCTTGTATTTGTTAGCTTCTCTCTCACCATATTGTTGACCATTTTTGGTCCCTTTTTGGAGACGTTTCACTCTCTGTTCTTTCTGAAGATGAAAAAGAATATGATATTCTGCATGAAGCTGTTAGTTCTCTCTCTCTCTTTTTTTTTTTTTTAATAAGCCCAGAATAACTTTCATGATGTTTCTTGTCCTTGTGCATTGCTGTTCCATGATGGTAATTTGGTCATTTTAAACCAGAACAATGTTTTCAGCAACTTCCCACATTCCTAATAACCTTGGCTGTAGCTGTCATCTCTACGGTGCAGGAAGCAGGGTAGATGTTCAATAAATTAGTCATCCTTGTTGTAATAAAACAATTGAAATTATTTGGTGTCTATTTAACTTAACCATGGCTGTTGCTCCATTGGCAAAGTTAAATGTAATTTATCTGTTGTTATTCGGTTGTTTTTGACTCTTGGTGATTGCATTTGGGGTTTTCTTGGCAAAGATACCAGAATGGCTTGACATTTTCTGCTCCAGCTCATTTTATAGATGAGGAAACTGAGGTTAAGTGACTTGTCCAGGGTCTCACAGTTAGTCTTCCTGACTCTAGGCCCACCACTCTATCTACTTTGCCACCTAACTGCCCTGTATTTTATCTACATGGGGACAAATAGCTGGATAATTGGATAAACTCCTCATTTTTCATCTAGCATCATGTAGCTCCAGCTAAAGACTATATCAAGAGGCAACAGTGTAATGGAAGAGCTCTAGGTTTGGAGTCAGAAGGCCTGGCTCTGGCACTTACTAGTTGTGTGACCTTATTGTTGGTCAGTCATTTTTCAGTAGTAGCTCACTCTTTGTAACCTCATTTGGGGTTTTCTTGGCAGAGATACTGGAGCGGTTTGTCATTTCCTTCTTCAGCTCATTTTCCAGATGAGGAAACTGAGGCAAACAGGGGTAAGTGACTTGCCAGAGTCACACAAATCTGTCTGAGGCCATATTTGAACTCAGAAAGATGAGCCTTCCTGACTCCAGGCCCAGCACTCTATCCACTGCCCTACCTAGCTGCCCTGTGTGACTTTCAGCAAGTCAATTAAAGTTTCTTCCAAATGTCAGTTTCTTCATCTCTGATATGGAGATGAAAACACTTGCACTCACTGTCATAGGGTTGTTATGGAGCAAATTGTAATGTCAGGAGGAATTAAGCTGCGATATTCTTTTATTCGGCACAATGGTGTTTTATAACAGTGAGGCCATTGGATTTTGATACAAAAGCATAGCTCTCTGACCATGTCCTTCTAGGAGCAGTGTGGTACAATGGAAAGATGAGTGAATACCTCTGATATCAGAGGACTTTAGTTCAAATCTCACCGCCAATTCATGCTACCTGTGTGGCTTTGGGCAAATCACTTATCCTCCCTGGAAATTAGTTTCATCATCTGTAAGATGAAGAGATTGGCCTAGATGGCCTCAGAGGTCCTTGCTAGCTCTAGCTGTCTAATGTTTTCCTCAGTAACTTTCCATAGCTCCCCATGGCTTACCAAGTAAAAGAATCCTCCAGCCTGCTCACCAAAATCTGTCTTCACCTTACTCCTCCAGCTTTATTTTCTACAACTCCCATTTCCAGTGCCGTTTCAGTCAAATGGCCGTATATCATTTCCCAAGCAAGACCTGTCCTTTTATGCTCCCTGTGCCCTTATTTATCAGGATATTCATTTCCTTGGAACAACTTTTCCCCTCACCTCAAACTGTTGAAATCATCTTAAAACTTTAAGGTCCAGCTCATCCTATCTTCCAAGAAGGTTTTTCCTGATCCTCCCAGATGGAAATGAGCCACCCTTTCTCTCAACTCCCAGGACACTTGGCTTGTAATTCCCTTAGACACATACCCACTCTGTGTTGTATTCAGAAGCAATGAGGTACATTGCCCCTACAGTAAGGGGACCTGAGTCTGAGACCTAACTGTTACTTCCTTAATAGCTACTAGGTATAGATGATCTAGAACACATCACTTAACCTCCAGGGTTTAGTTTCCTCTTCTGGAAGGAATAAGAATGGATTAGCCATTTTATGCGTATAGGAAAATCTCTCCACCTAGGCAAGTTAGCACTTTCTCTTCAGCTTCTAGTCTTAGAAAATATCCTAGAGCGTGGAGAGGTCAAATGAGATGTTCGGGTGACACAGTCAATATGTGTCAGAGGTGGGATTGTAACCCAGGTCTCCCTAACTTGGAAGCAGCTCTCCATCCATTATCAATAGTGTCAACCTCACAGCCAGAGGCTGCATGTGGTCTACAAAACTCCTGAGGCCAAATCAGATTAAATTGTAATTAGGAAATGTTTAACGAAATAAATAAAAATAGAATACAACATAGATAATGGTGATTTGTGGTGTCTGATATTTAATTTGTGGCATCAGCATGGCCCCAGGGATCCATTTCTATTTGAGTTCAACACCACTGAACTATGCCAAGCTTCCTCTTCTGTAAACTAGATAAAATTATATTTCCTGAATCTCAAGGTTAAATAGAGTGATATATAAATGTGAGCAATGGTCATATATCTTCTTTCTTTTGTTAGATTAGAGATCCCTGCAGGGCAGGGGTTTGTATCCCCCTTCAGCACTTAGCACAGACCAGTGTACATTGAGATAATCAATTTTGAATGGATTAATTAGAGAGTTAATGATTGTATCATTCCCATCCCCATCCCCCACCTCCATAATGCCCTACATGGAACATTAAAATTGGAAGACCCGAATTCAAATTCCACTTCAAGACACTTGTTAGCAATGTGACCTTAGGAATGCCACTTATTGTTTCTGAGCTTTATTTGCCTCATCTCTAGAATGGGGCAATAGTAATGCATACCTCAAAGGATCATTGAGGCAATCAGATAAGGAAATGTATGTAAAAAGTTTTTTTCAAAACTTAAAGGACTATATAGGGACAGCTAGGTGGCCCAGTGAATTGAGTACTGACCCTGGAGTCAGGAGGACCTGAGTTCAAATAGGACCTTGGACACTTAACACTTAACTAGCTAGGTGACCTTGGGAAAGTCACTGAACCCCAATTGCTCTACCTTCCCCACTCCAAAAAAAAAAGACAAAAAACCCCCCAATAAACTTAAAGGACTATATCATCTCACTTATCATCATTGTCATCACCTATTCTTTCTTCAATGCCCAGCTCAGACTTTTCCTGGGCATTTCTCTCCACGGTGCCCTCTTCTTAACTTTTAATGACACCAAGTTAGTATCACTAATATGGCTTATAATTTATTACCCAATATTGTCCCTTTTCCATTTCTGTATATTTTGTCTCTTCAAGTAAACTGTAAGTTTGATGAATGGAGGGATATTTCTTACATACCTTTATACCTGATCTAGAACAAATATTTGTATTCTATTTGTGTTACGTAATATGAAATATCCTCATATTTATTGAGAATTTAGACTTTCATATGGTAAGCACTTCATTCATTTCTCTATTTCATTCCATTCCATGACTGAAGAAATGAATCCATTCAGATATCAAGTATCTAATACATACAAAGCTCTGTATTAACATTGGGAGATACACAAAGTTTAGAAAAGATAATTCTTGTCTTCATGAAACTCAAAGTCTAGTAGAAAGATAATATACACAGATAAGTTATAATATCTAATACGATATTAATGTACCAGAGAGGCACAAAACAAAACATAGTCCAAAGGAAAAGGCTGTTAAGTAAACAGAGAGCTCAGAGAAGGCCTTAAAGAAAAGTCGGAACTTGAACTAGTCTTTGAGCATTGAGTAGGAATTTAATAGAAACGGAGGAGATGGGAAGACATCCCAGATGGAGCAATCACTATGAGTGAAAGCACAAAAGCAGAAGAGTACAAAGTGTATTTGGGAGCAGAAGACATTCCTCTTAATAATTAGAATCTGGGGGGGGGGGCAGCTAGGTGGCACAGTGAATAGAATACCAACTCTGGAGGAGGTCCTGAGTTCAAATCCAGCCTCCGACACTTGACACTTACTAGCCGTGTGACCTTGGGAAAGTCACTTAAACCTGATTGCCTCACCTCTCCCCTCTACAAAAATTAAAAAAAAAAAGAATTAGAATATGAATATTAGAATTGGGAGGGATTTTAGAAGTCATTTGGTCTATCCACTTCTGGAAGCACTGACACAGGTAAGGTAGTCCCTTCACCCAGAAGAGGTATGTATGTATATATGTATGTATGAAGGAGTTTCAGGTGGAGAAAAGGGTCATGTAAATAGAGACAGTTTGAAATTAACATCCCACTCAGGACTGATGTATGCAAAGGTAGCTAGTGTTTTCTTACCCTCTGTCTACTGTAGCAGAAAACCAAACAGCACCCAACCTCTATAGGCCATCTTATGATAGGGCTATGTTATCCTCCTGGGAGCAGTTCTTCAATGTAGCATCATTTTCCCTGAAGTAGCAAAACCAGAAACCCATGAGGGAGCAGTGAACCAGCATGTACATGTCTTCTTCTACCTTTCTTGTGGTGTGCACATAATTGAATAAATTCTGTAATTAGATTTGCTGAATGTCAGGCTTTGTCTTTCTTCTTTGAAATGCTGAACCCACTTATCTTGAAATAATTGATGATTTAAGCAGCCCTAGAATACTCTGAGGGGAAAGATAAGCATTATATGAATGACATTCTGGTGCACAAAAATCGGAGCTGACATTTGTAACATCTTATCTTAGTCCTATCTCATGGGATTATTATGATAAAGGGGCTTTGAAAAATCTCGAAGTGCTATAGATGATGATGATTATTTCTCATGTTGGGCTGATATAGCTTATGTTTTAGATTTACAAAGTGATTATTTGAACTTATCACATCATACTATTTCTCTTAGGCATTTTCATCTTTATGGGCATCTTAATGAGACCATAATATGACCTTGAAAAGAACCTAACAAATATACCTCTTTTTCTTTGAGTATGTTTTCTGCCATTACATATTTCCCAAATGCACATAAAAAAATTCTAACATTCATTCAAAAATTTTTTGAGTTCCAAATTCTCTCCCTTTCCTCCCTCTCCACTCCTTAATAAGACGAGCAATTTGATATTGATATTGATTGTACATGTAAAGTCATGCAAAACATATTTCCATATTAGTCATGTTGCAAAAGAAAACAGAAAAAAACAAGAAAAATAAAGAAAATAAAAAAGTATACTTTACTCTGTATTTAGATTTCATCTGTTCTCTCTCTGGAGGTGGATAGAATTTTTCATCATGGGTCCCTCAGAATTGTCTTAGATCATTATCTTGATCAGACTAGCTAAGTCCTTTACAACTGATTATCATACAATATTGCTGTTTCTATGTGCAGTATTCTCCTGGTTCTGCTCACTTCACTTTGAATCAGGTCATATAAATCTTCCCAGGTTTTTCTCAAACTATCCTGATCATCGTTTCTTATAGCACAATAGTATTCCATTACAATCACGTACCACAACTCACTCAGCTATTCGCCAATTGATGAGCAGCTCTTCAGTTTCCAATTCTCTGCCACCACAAAAAGAGCTGTTACAAATCTACAAATATTTTTGTACAAATAGGCTTTTCCCTTCCTTTTAAAAAAAATCTCTTTTGTATATAGACCTAGTAGTGGTATTGCTGGGTCAAAGGGTATGCATAGTTTTATAACCTTTTGGCTATAAAGTTCCAAATTGTTTTAATTAGCTAAACAAGCTAATTGTTTAGCTTGGTTAGACTAGTTCACTACTCCACCAACAATGCATTACTGTCCTATTTTTGCCACATTCCCTCTAGTGTTTGTTTGTTCTGTTTTCTGTCATGTTAGTCAATCTAATAGGAATAAGAGGGTATCTTTTGGCCAGCTAGGTGGCTCAGTAGATAGAATGTCAGGCCTGGAGTCAGGAAGACTCATTGTCCTGAGTTCTATTCTGGCTTCAGACACTCAGCTCTCTGACCGTGGGCAAATCACTTAACTCTGTTTGCCTCAGTTCCTCATCTCTAAAATGAGCTGGAGAAGTAAATGGCAAACTACTACAGTATTTTTGCCAAGAAAACCCCAAATAGGGTCACAAAGAGTCAGAATCAACTGAAAAACAACAACAAAAGTGGCCTCTCATAGTTGTTTTGATTTGTACTTCTCTAATAAGCAGTGATTTAGAGCATTTCTTCATGAGACTATTGATAGCTTTGATTTCTTCTTCTGAATACTGCCTGTCCATATTTTTTGACCATTTATCAATTGAAGAATGGCTCTATTTTTATAAATTTAACTCAGTTCCCTATATATCTGAGAAATGAAGATTTGATCAGAGAAAATTGCTTTAAATTTCCCTCCAGTTTCCTGTTTTCCTTTTCCTTTTTGCTGAGCTGGTTTTGTTTATACAAAAGCTTTTTAATTTCATGTAATCAGAATTATCCATTTTACTTTTTATGGTCCCCTCTATCTCTTATCTGGCCTTAAACTCTTCTCTTGTCCATAGATCCAACAGGTCCTTTTCCCCATGCTCCCCTAATTTACTTCTGCCATCAACCTTTACATCTAAATCACTTATCCATTTTGACCTTATCTTGGGATATTACGTGAGATGCTGGTTTATGACTAGTTTCTTTCAAACTGCTTTCTAGTGTTCCCAGCAATTTTTGTCAAATGGTGGATTTGGATCTTTGGATTTATCAAACAAGTTAGCTACAAATTTGGATCCAAAGATCCAAACTTGTATCTTTGGGTTTATCAAACATTAAATTACTTTGGTCCTTTACTACTGTATATTGTGTACATAATCTATTCCGTTGATTTACTCTCTGTTTCTTAACCAGTACCAGATTGTGTTCGTGATTGCTTTTTTGTAATATAGTTTGAAATCTGGTACTGTTAAGCTGCTTTCCTTCACATTTTTTCTTTCATCGATTCCCTTGATATCCTTGACCTTTTGTTCTTCCAGATGAAATTTGTTATTTTCTATAAAATAATTCTTGGGTAGTTTGGTTGGTATGGCACTGACAAGTAAATTAACTTGGATAGAATTGTCATTTTTGTTATATTGGATTGACCTACCCATGAGGAATGACTATATCTCCAATTATTTAGATCTGTCTTTGTGTGAGAAGTGTTTCATAATTGTGTTCATGTAGTCCCTGAGTTTGTTTTGGCGGGTAAGTATTTTATATAGTCTACAGTTTTTTATACTTCTTTTTCTCCAACTTAGTTGTGGCTAGAACCTCTGAAGTGTATTTTCATTGCCTGACATCTGCTATTTTCCTCATCTCTGTACCTCACAGCTAACAAATTGGTACTAAGAAGAAATTACTAGGCCAGCACCCAATATATGATGGAGAACCCTAATCTGACTTATTTTGCTTTCCATTAAAACTTTGTACTTTCCTATAGGTATCTTTAACTTCTTTCATGTTCTAGCTTATAGTTTATATGTTTATATGTTATACCATATAATTTACATGTTGTACCATATGTTTATATGCCTAGTTTATATGTTTTACCTAGAAATATTTCCCCCTTGATTTTAAAGAAGTTTTTTACTCTGGAAGATAAAGTTCAAACACTTTAGGATGAAAATCAAAGTTGTCCCAATCTTGTAGGAGTCAAATCTAATTAAGTTTTTGAGTTTGGTATAATATAGTCACTCTCATCAAATAGTTCTATGAATCTTACCTGTTGTTATCACAGAATGAACACTAGAGCTCTTTATTTAATTCCTGGCTATGCTACTTATTATCTGTATGATCTTGGACAAACAATTTTCCTTCTTTGGATCTCATTTTTTTTCACCTGCAAAATGTGAGAATTGCCCCCTTTTAGCTCTAAATCCTATTTATTTTTCAAGATTGACTAGCCTTTGCAAGTATTGGGCAAAGTTGTTGAGAAGGACTTTTGTTGGTAATGGTTAGAAATGACTCTTTTAAATCCACCCTGATTAGTCTCAACAAACTATTGCAAGAGAGTGAAAATCCAGGGTTTTGTAGCTAACTTCTAACAGATTTTGAGACTTATTGCCTAATCTCTTTAAAGCTTATAAATTGATTCTTTATTGCTTCCCATTTCAAGGAACCAGGCTTAGAAAAGAACTCCCATTTGTGTTTTTATTACTTGTGTCTATAAACAATATGATAATGGAAAAATAAAGTCAATCATTAATGATGAGAGAAAGGGCCTTAGATGCTTAGAGATCTTGCATTGATGTTGCAATGGATTAGAAATCTGAGGGTCTGTAAAAAGGGAGTGAGCATTGCCTCCTACTTTAAATTTTTGAGGCTGGAATAAGTAGCAAGAACAGTGAATTTGGAGTCAAAAGACCAGGGTTAGAATCCTGACTTGCGGATTCAACTTCTGTGACCTTGAACAATTCACTTCCCCAGTCAATCTCACCACATGTAAACTGAGGGGCTCAGACTAGTTGGTCTATAGGTTCCTTTAAGCTCTAGATCCTATTCAAATTCAAATTAGGTTCACTGAAAGCTGCTGAGCTCCATACAGACTTCTGGGAGATATAATTCCAGCATAAACATGGTGCTGTTCATGGCTAAACCTGCCCTCTGTTCATATGATACACCTTTAAGGGCCTGTTCTGTACTGTGCACTATAGATCCTATGATCATCTTTACAAAACCAAGAAAAGTCACTTTGTGAATTGGATTCATGGGTGTGAGCATCTTTGTCAATTATAAAGTACTCTGTGCTATTATTATTAGGCATGCTAGATGTCTCTTATCCCACAAGTATTAACAGAATGGGACATATTTCAGATAAAATACGCAATGTAGGGCCATTACAAGACTTAAAAGCATGTTACTGAGTTTGTAATTTATCTCCCTTTATTCAGTTTTTGTTAAACCAAAACCCAATAGTATATGCCAATGTAGTACCCAGGCACTTACATTAACATGGGTCCGTCGGCTACCTTTATGTTTATAGCACTCAAGGGCAAATCATCTAATAGCTCAAGTCCCCTTTCCAGCTGAATTTCCCTGACCAAGCCAGAATAATTATGTGACATCACATTGAAGCAAAAGACATTTGCTTAAAAGACAATGCAAGATAAATAATGAGTTAAATCAAGAAGGAAGCCCTCTTGCCACCTATGCTCAAAACCATGACTTCCCCATTCATCTCCCAGGGAGAACTGTCATTTGATCACTGGTCTTTTCCTACCATCTTTTTAACACAACTGGGATAGTGTATGAGTTATTCGTGATGGGATATTAGGTTTGGGCCCACAGCAGCAATATGGGGTGACATGGGTTTCTCAACATGGCACTTCAGGCTAGGGGCATTCATGACAGGGTGTCAGCATGGGAAATGAAAATTTTTGTAGTGGGAAGTTTGGATTCTTCCCTCCTCCCCTCCCCTCCCCACCTATTGATGGGAACTGAATGAACAATGACACTAAGAGTCATTCTTTTTGAAAATGCTGTTCATTGGCACAGCAACCAAAGGAAAACTGCTATAAGCCCTGATTACCCTTTCTTTACTTCCATCCTCTGGACTTCTCATTCGTGTATCTTGTCTCCCCACAAGATTCCTTTTGGTCTTTCAAATTAGGTCTCACTGAAAGCTGATAAGTGCAACACAGGCTTCTGAGAGATGTAGTTATAGAGTCAATAGGGTGGTGTCCATGCCTGGACCTGCCCCCTTTACACATGTTACATCTACAAAGACCTATTCTGTATAGCACACATTGTTCAGCATGCCGTGGCAGTTTGTTGAAGACAAATAAGATTGTGCCTGACCTTCAAAAGTTTATAGCTTTGGTGGAAAAGAAGACACACAGACATACAAATGGTAACTTAAAACACTAGCTGTGTATATAGGAAGTGGCAAAGGAGTGGCACCTCTATATAATTAGGGTCACTATTGTCTGAGAGCACACTCGCCTCATGTTTGAAGGCTATAAATGTTCCCGTGAGGAAGTATTACAGTTTCCTGTTTTAATGACTCCTTGGAGTCATTCATGGTTTTATAGGAAGTCAACGTCTAAACTCTGGGTCCAAGATTTGCAGTTTTCAACTGCCTACCAAAAAAAATGTGGATGCATGGGGTCATGGAGAGATTCCTGTGTTTGGAGTTAGAGGACAGATTCAAACCCTGGCACTGCCAGTTACTATACATGTCCTCAGGTAAGTCCTCCAATCTATCTGGATCTCAATTTATGAATCTGCATGAGAAGGTTGGGGTAGATAGCATCCAAAGTGCCCTTTAACTCTAAGTCTGGGATCCTAAATGTAGACTTTTGGACTGGCATTTAAGACCCTCCACAATCTAGTACAAAGATACCTTATCTTATTTTTTTTGTTTGTATTTTTGTTTTTGGAGGGGGGAAAGTAGGGCATTTGGGGTTAAGTGACTTGCCTAAGGTCACATGGCTAGTTTTTTGTGTTAAGTGTCTGAGGCCGGATTTGAGCTCAGGTCCTCCTGACTCCAGGGCAGGTGCTCTATTCACTGCACCACCTAGCTGCCCCTACCTTATCTTATTTTTCACTATGCCTTCACTATATATTCTACTAATCAATCAATCTGGAATGCTCATTCTCCCTAGAACATGCCTTGTGTTTTTGTGCCTTGTAACTTTGGTTATATCATTTCCCAAGTGTAGAATACTTCTCCCTGTTCCACTCCCCCTCCGTTGATGTCACATCATCCATGGAGCTTTCCAGGATCCTAGCCATGGGGCAGCTCGATGGTATAGTGGATATAGCACCAGTCTTGGAGTCAGAAAGACCTGAGTTCAAATCCAGCCTCAGACACTGATTAGCTATATTACCCTGGGCAAGTCACTTTACTTCTGCCTCAGTTTCCTCATCTGTAAAATGGAGAAATAGCACCTACATCCCAGGTTATTGTGAAGATCAAGTGATGTAATAATTGTAAAGCACTTAACACAGCACCTGGTACATAAGTATTATGTAAATGTTGCAATTATTATTAATCTCTGGAAATGGCTTTTTCTTTCCTCAATCTTTAAGATTATAGATTTAGAGCTAAATATGGTGTTTTAGTCTCTTCATTTAACCAGAGAATAAAACTGGGGTCCAGAGAGTGAGTTGCCCATAGTCACATGGGTGTTAAATGGCAGAAACATTTCGGTTTTAGACTTAGGCCCTCAGATCTGAAATGAAGCACCCTTTCTACTACCCCATTCTGCTTCATTTGTTTACATTTCTCTTATGCATTTATCACATGCTAATTTGTATTGTAATTGTGTGTATATGTAAATTATATCTCTGTGCCCCAACAAAATGTAAGTTCCATCAGGGCAAGTATGGTTTCTTAACAGTCATTTTATTTCCCCTAGCACATAGCATATCATAGTGCTTAATAAATGTTTCTTGGATTGAACTGAAACGACCCATGGATTCTGACCCAAGCCAAGTATTGGGATACTCTTCCCAATTTAGAGTCATTCCTATCCTCCCCTTAGAGTCCTAGAAGGTTAGTATAGGAAGGGAATAAACAATCCCTCTCTAGCAGTTTCACTGACTAAATACCTAATGCAGGGGTGGGGAACCTGTGGCCTTGAGGCCAGATGTGGTCCTTTAGGTCCTCAAGAGCACCCATATGACTAAGGGGTCAAAGTCCAGCTCAAAAGACAAGCTTTTCAGAACTCCCTGCTCAGGAATCCCAGAATACTTTCCTCTCTTCCTCAGACCATAGATAGAATCCTAATGTTAGAAATGAAGCATTCATAGTAGCCATCTAGTCCAACCTTCTGTGGACCAGAGAAATTAGTTGATTTGCCCAAAGGCAATCAGTCAGTTGATCGACAAACACTTATTAAGTGCCTGCCCTATATCAGGAACTATTTTTGGGCTGAGGATTCAAAAACAAAAAGGAAACAATCCCAATTTGGGGGAGCTGACATTCTAAGGTCATACCTACTAAATGCCACTTTGCTTTCAACTATTCAACTCATTTGGTAAGTATTTGCATGTATCATTCAATGTTTTGGAGTTGAGTTATCTATGTTTGTGTCTTACCCACTCCCTGCCAACCTATAAGCTCCAGGAGGGGAGAATGTTGTCATATAAATTTTGTAGCAGAGCTCAACACAGGACTCTATAGCCAGTAAGCACTTTATAAATGTATTTTGAATGAACAGAATGAACAAATCTAGTCCAGCCCTTTCATTTTATAAGCAAGGACTGTAAAGATGAGAACAGCAAAATGTCTTATTGAAGGTTATTCAACTACTTAAGGGGCATTTCTGAGACTAAAGCCCAGGTTTTCTGACTGTTGCCATGATTAAAAAAAACCCCAAACCTCATATTTCTATTGCACTGGAAGTTTGACAAAAGCACATTCCTCACAGCACTCCTTCAAGGTAGGTAAGGCAAATGTTATTGTGCCTATTTTACTGCCATGGATACTTGCCCAGGGTCACATAACTCATGAGAAAAGGAGGCTCTGGGTCTCTTGATTCCAAGCCCTGGGTTTGTTCGACTAGACCACATTACTTCCTGTTTTGGAAATAGTCAGCCTTAAGGATGCAGTGACCTGATGCTCTCTAAGATGAAATTAAATGAGAGATTCAAACACTTTGAAAATCACAGTCAGCAAGATTCTAGCATTAAATTGCATTCAAAATACCGTATGGCTTTTCATTCCTAAACATCATGTATTGATTCTGGACTGACTCATAGAAAGATCTCAGTTTCTAATCGATACCATCACTTCCTTTTTCTAAGAATTGCCCCTGCTAAACACAGTTCAGACTTGACTTTGATTTATATGAGAAAGATAAGATCAAAGAAAGACTTAAAGAAAGGGTGGTGTTTAGAATAAGATGAGCTGATTTTCAATCTTTGCTCTGTCACTTTCTAGCTATGGGATCTCAGGAAAATCATCTTTCCTCTCTGAGTATCTTCCTTTTCTGTAAAATGAGGGGACTAGCCTTAGGCCAAGATGATCTCTAAGATCTCCTATAGCACTAAAGATTATGAGCCTCTGTTGAATGAACCTGTGTGTGGTCTGTCTGCGTAAGGAATACATTGGTCTTCAGGGCTACCAGGTAGTGAAGATATGAACAAAACAGGCAACATTAGCAATACACAGTATTTATGATGATAAACAATGTAAATATAGGAGCATTTTACTTATCTGTCTATAAGTGAATTTCCTAAGTAACTGAATCTCTCACCTCTTTTAGCACCAAAACTTTTTCAATTTTAATCATTTTTAGTCATTTTGGCATATGGCAACCCTTCTCTCAAGGGCAGCCAAGTAGTGCAGTGAATAGAGCACTGACCTGGAGTCAGGAAGATCTCACTTCAAACCCAGCCTTAGGCGCTTACTAGCTATGTGATCCCGGCCAAATCACTTAACCCCTATTTGCCTCAGTTTGTCATCTGAAAATGGGGACACGCTAAAACCCCACGAAGAAGAAAGTCCATGGGAGTCACTGAACAAAAACAACCCTTCTCTGCCTTCTTTAAAAGAATATATTTTAAGTGGAAGGAAATGTGGTGGGGTTGCAAGAACATTGAGTTTGGAGTCTGAGTTATTTAAATAAACCTTATGTGTAACTTTTAATCCTAGCTCTACTATTGTGAAGTAGGGAGCATAGCTCTTGCTTTCCTTATCCCAGCCCTTCTCTGGCCAGCATCACCTTGGACAATTTCATTACTTCTCTGGGTCTCATATTTTTTTCCTGCTGTGAATTGAGAGATTGGATTAGAATCCATAAGACCTCTTCCAGTTCTCGAATGTTCTTGGCCCATTCATGCCATTAGATTCTTTAATATAGGACCACAATTACAAATTTTAATTATTATCCTATGTTGTATTCTGGTGAACTTTCTAAGTATTCATTGAAGTGTACAAGGCTATTTACTCCTATGATAAATTAGCCCAGATCTCTCAGTTTTTTGAGTCTCTGAGTTTGCTTTTTACAATTTATTGTTTCCTCTATACAATTCAATTAAACAAGTCTGAAGTGAGACGGGGAGGGCCCGGAAATGTTATTTAAATAAACTTTACCTGTACCCTGTGGTTCTGCAAGTACTCTGAGTTTCTTCCTTCGAAGCAAAAGGTATGGGCAGGGGAAGAGCAAGGCTGGCCACCAGTAAGGAAGCATAAAGGTGGGAGTTTTGTCCCATCCCAATTAATATTATAACAGAAGAATTAGTCCTTTGATTGAATCAACCAATAAAATGTGTGACCTAGATATGTCAATTTGAGTTAACAGAGTTTTCTTTTTTATCCATTGGATGAAATAATCTAACATAACTCTGGACCACAGTATTAAAATCATACAGGTTACAAGAGGGTTCTCAGGTTCTACCTTCAGACTCATAACTTTCCCAGACTATGATTGATTGAATATGAAGAATTAGAGGTGACCAACCAACCAACCAATCAATAAGCATCTCTGAAGGGTCTGTTATGTGTCAGGCACTGCACTAAGCACTGGGGGTACAAAAAGGGACGAAAGACAGCTTCTATTCTCAAGGAGCTTCATGGAGGAGACAACATGAAAAAAATGTATACAAAGTAAACTCTATACAGGATAACCAGGAAATTAACAGAAGGAAGGCATTAGAATTAAGAAGGATTGGGGAGAACTTTTAGTAAAAGATGATATTTAAAGTAAGCCAGAGAAGTCAGTAGTCAGAACGGGAGGAGGGAGAGCATTCCAGGCGTGGTGGACAGCCAGAGAAAATGTCTGAAGCTGAGAACTGGAGTGTCTTGTTCATGCAACAGCCAGGAGGCTACTATTGCTGGATGGAACTTCCCACAAACTGGGAAGTAAGATGGAAAAGTAGATTGAAAATGGAAAAGTGATTGTGATATCTTCAGAAATCCAGGATTGCTTTGACAATTCTTTCTTTTGGTCCTTTCTGGAAGGAAGAGGGGCCTATGGAAATGAAGGAAACTAGAGGGAGATTGCTAGTATTGGTGTGAAATGAGATAATCATGGGCGATTCAACAATGAATAAAAGGAGATTTACTTAGCCTTGTGAGGGATAATTTATAGTGAAGTTTCCCCATTCTGAAAAATCAAATCTAGAATGGCTTTAGTATTCACTAGGCCTAGGGTTAGGTCACCTGTCCTTCAAGCATTAGAGCAATGGAGACCCTCCCCCAGAGCCAACTCAGTAGAAGACATGCCAAATAAGGTGAAGACTGCTTTCATTGGACACCCACATGTTTCCTGGTCCTTTGTCTCAGAGAGATTCCCGAGCTTAGGTTGTGGGACAGCCCCCCTACCAATAAGAGTGAAGGCCAGTTGGGGAGGTTGGGTTTCTGCATTGGAAGATTATATAACCATAGGCTGACTTCTACCTGTTGCTCTCTCCCTGCAGACACCATGTTGGGCAACAGGGGCAGAGTCCTTTCTCATGAGAAAGAATAAAGACCTTTTCTGATCTTAGATTCAGACTCTGAACTCTTTCCTCTCACACAGCCTTAACATAGAAAGGTTAATGTAACAAGAATATAGTAGCATTTAGCTCTGGTACATACCTCACCTACTTATGGAATTTCATCTGGTCAGCAGGGCAAGGTGTGGTGACCTGTATGGCTTCTGGATCTCAGCAGAGTCTGAAGAACCTGAACCACTCCAAGTGACTGGACCTTTTTAAGCTCTTAGAAAAATGGGAATCCATATCAATCTGACCAGAGGCCAGCAGGAAGCTACATCAAAGAGGTATATTTTAGCACCATAGGCCATTTAAGTCCCAGAGGTATCTTTGCTGATTTTTAGGTGAAAAAACAAAAAACAAAACAAAACTAGTTTAACCCAACTGGCAGAGGGAAGCCTAGTGTTTTCTATCAAAAGGCCATAATACTAATTACCCTCTTTACTAGGAAAGGGCTCATTACCTGGTCAGCTTTTTGGTGAGTTGGTCAATGTATAAGTTTAAGATGGCCTGAAACTTTGTCCACAAATTGGTAAGGTCTTTCTGACATTGGGATAAGACATCAGTCTCTTGCTTGTATTCTACCTTGGCCTTTAGAGGGTGGTCTGAAAGCCAGCTTAGGCAGCCTACAATACTACCAAGTAATTGTCCGCTGTGGGGACTATGGCGTAGGACATGGATTTAGGGAAAAATTTCAGGTAAAATTCACATTTTAAGTAAAATGATAGATTTAATTCAACAAACACTTATTAGGGACTACTATGTTCAAAGTACTGTTCCAGGCACTGAAGATAAAAAGACAGGCATTGTAATATAGTGGATACAAAGATCAACTTGGTCTCAGGAACATCTGCAGTCAAAGTCCACCTCTGGTATTTTCTGGCTAGACATGTGATATCTTCATGACTCTGGGCAAGTCACCTAAAGTTTTTGAGCTTCAATCTGTAAAATGGGGATTGTGATATCAGTGACACCTACTTACAGAATTACTGCAGAGGCAAAAATATGATAATGTGCTGTCAAGTTGAATCATCTTCCAAGTTCTGTCTTTTCTATCTTTAGGATCTCTTTGTAAACCCCTGCTTTTCTCCTCTGACACTGCCAACACTTCATGCCTGCCCTATTGCAATAGCCTGCTAATTGGTCTCCCTACCTCCTCTCTCCCAAATCCAATCTGTCCAATACTCAGCTATAAAACTGACCTTAAAGTAAAGTTTGCCCATGCCAACGCTCTCCCTTCCCTCTCTCTCCCAAGTTCAATTAACTTCAGTGACTTCCTGTAGCCTCCAGGATCATATATAAAATCCTGTTCTACGTTCAAACTCAAGCCCTTCACAACTGGCACTCTCCAGTCCATTTACTACTTATATAGTACTTTACTCCTCCCCTTTCTCCCTCTCTCCCCATCACAATCCAGTGACACTGGCCTCCTTGCTGTCCCTGGAACAAAAAGCCCATCTCCCAACTCCATTTTTCACTGGCTATCCCCAGGGACTAGAATGCTGTCTCTCCTTATCTCCACTTCCTAGTTTCACTGAATTCCTTCAGATCTCATCTAACATACCACCTCCTACGAGAAACCTTCCCCAAATTTCCCTTAATGCTCGTTTCTGCCCTCTGAGATTTCTCCAGTTTGATCCTGAATATATCTTTTTTGTACATAGTTGTTTGCATGTTGTCTCTGAATTAGTCTGTGAACTAATGCCTGACCCACAGCAGATGTTTAAAAAGTGCTTGTTGATTGACTGAATAGTGTTTTGCAAACTTTAAAGTATTATTTAATTGTCATTCATGACTAATATAAAGTGTGTGTGGAGAATAAGCATTATTATAGCACCCACAATGACACAGTGCTAAGCACTTTTCCAAATATTATCTCATTTGGTCCTCAAAACAACCTTTCAAGGTAGGTGCTATTATGACCTCTTTTACAAATGACAGAGTGTTAAGTGACTTGCCCTGGGTCACTCAGCTAGTACAGTGAGTAAGGTTCTGAGGATGCATTTGAGGTCTTCCTGATTCTGGGCGCAGTTGTCCCAAAGACAAGAACTGTTTCTTGTCCTCAAGGAGCTTACATTCTATTAAATGTATATGGTAGGTGGAAGCCCACAGAGAGTTGTAGCCAAACGCTTCAGAGTGTAATAAATCCTGCCAAATGTTTCATCATCTATCATTATGACAACTCAGTACTGTTTCAGGGTGTGGTTTGTATATTCAATGATGAATCTAAAGTTCCTAGTTGTCTGCTTAGGGAGTTCTCCATGAAATTCCTAGTTCTAACGTAGGTGGGACAACTTCTGTTGACCTTTGGACTCATATATTGACCTGAGATTGAATTCCAGCATCACAGGTTGTTAAAGATCCTTCAACTGATCTGGCTCTTATTTGTGACATTATATTGTGATTTTATGATTCAACCTGCTTTCCAAACCCTCACCTTATCTGACTGACATCTGTATGTGACTAGGAGGAAGATCTATTTGCAGTGTAAGGAGTTTTTGCTGTGGATTTAGAGGCAGCTAAGTGGAATGATAGATAAACCTGACTTTGAGCTGTATAACCCTGGGTAATGTCTCTCAGCCTCAAGATGGTAATAGCACCTATTTCATAGGCTTGTGGTGAGCATCAAACAAGATAATATTTGTAAAGTACTTTTCAAACCTTAAAATTTTAGGTAAATACTAGCTCTTATTCTTTTGAGTCAGATCTGTATTTGAATCTTGATCGTTTTTAAGTTGTATCTGACTTTTCGTGACCTGCCTATGGGCCCACAGCTAGTAAGTGTCTGAGGCCAAATTTGGACTCAGGAAGATTAGTTTTTCTGACTCCAGGACCAATACTCTATTCAATGCTCTAACTAGCTGCCCTACTCTAGCTGTGTACCTTTGGACACATCACTTAAACTTCCTGGGCTTTGGGTTCCTTTTTTAAATAAATGAGGAGAAACCTACATCTTCAGAAAGACCTGGATTCAAGTCATGCTTCTTATACACATATGTGTGTTTGATTCTTTTCTCTGTGACCCTATGGTTATAATTTAAGCTCTTATTACCCCTAAGGCAATTCTCAAAGGCTATAGATTCCAAACCTGGTGCAGATTTGCATCAGTAAAGGATATTTCCTTAGGCAGAGATCCCCACACTGGTAAAACCACAAATATTGATTAAAAATTAGAACTCTCTTTGGCTTCTTCTTCCCCCACTAGAATGTAATCTCTCTGAAAGCAGGAGATATTTTCATTTTATCTCAGTATCCCTCTGGGGAGCACAGATAACTGGTTGAATTCCCTTGAATTGTGTTGATTCCAGCCTGAGTAGTAGGTAATGACTCTTGATGGTAGGCCAGTCTGATAAACTCTCCTTTGGTGAGCCTAGTCTACTCATTATTGACAGGATAGTACTTGCCACGCATCTTACCTTTGCAGTAGTCCTTCTCCTACCTGAAATGTTCCTCCTCTTCCTTTCTGTGGTCTCTCTAAACCAGAGGTATCAAACACAAGGTCAGTTCACCGGCATTGCCTGAATCAGATTGAAATGTAATTAAGAAATATTTAACAAAATAAAAATATAAGAAAGCATAGATAATGTTAATCTGTGGTTTTCCAAGTCCACACAGAATGGCAAGATCCAGTCTACTTTAATGTCCCAGATTTCTACCTGCATTTGCCACCACTGCTCCAAATCCTACTCATCCTTAAAGGTTCAGTTGAAATTCAGTCTCTTCCATGGGGCCTTCCCCGAGTAGAAAAGCCCAAGTTAATCTTTTCCTTGCTAGCTCCATAACTTGCTAATTGTGTGGTCTTAGATAAGTCACTTCACCTCTCCATTCTTGAATTCCTTAATCCTCAAAATATCATAATGACAGATATCTACCTTCAGTGTTACAGAGATCAATTAAGATAACAACAATAAAAACAACTAGCATTTATATGGCACCTACTATGTGCCAATGACCTACTATGTGTTAGATGCTTTAGATCAGTGGTTCTCAACCTTCCTAATGCCAACCCTTTAATACTTGTATGTGGGCGTATCTTCGTGCGGGCGGACCTGCCTGGAGACAGATAGAGGAGCGGTGTCTCAGTTCCTAAAACCATCGGAAATATGTGTTTTCTGATTGTCTTAGGCAACCCCTGTGTCCACTGTGAAAGAGCTGTTCAACCCCCAAAGGGGTCGTGATCCACAAGTTGAGAACCATTGCTTTAGAAATATTTTATTGGATATTCACAACAACCCTGGAAATCAGGTAATAATAATATCTGTCAGTGCTTTGTAAATTATAAAGTATTATGGGAATGAAAGTTTACTGTTACTATTGTTTTCCCACTCATCTGGTTTATCTCTTTAGTCCTCTTTTTGTGTACTTATCTTCTTTCCCCAATTCTACTATGAAGTCCTTGAGGGCAGGGAATATCTCATCCTTCTTTCAATCTCCATAGCATCTAGAACAATGCCTTGCACAAGATAGGACTTAATAAATGTTTGTGGAATTAATAATTATCACCTAACAATGTCATCATCCTTGTGCCTGAATAATACACTCTACTCTCAATTTTTTTGAGCTGGGGAAAGGAATGTTACTAAACAAATTAAATAAACATTTATTAAGCACCTACTGTACTGCTGAGGTACAAAGCTTAGGTAAGACATGGTACCTGCCCTATAGTCTAGTGAGACTAAGATATCACCATAGATGGCCAAAATAGTCATTTTCACTGGATCACAGCTTTAGAAGAGACCTCAGAAACCCCTCAGGGCCATGCCTTCATCTTACAGATGAGAACCTGAGGCAAGAGGAAATTAAGTGACTTATCCAAGGTGACATGTAGTAAGTATCAGAGGTAGGATTTTAACTCAGAGCCAGTGCTCTTGCTAATGTACCATGCTTTCCTTTCATGTTGTTTGTTGTCCAGGCATTTCAATAGTGTCTGACTCTCAGAGGGTTATGGTGAGGATCAAATGAGCACTTGTAAATATGTAAAGCACTTTTCAGACCTTAAAATTTTAAATAAATATTAGCTCTTATTATTCTTTTGAGTAAGAAGACCTGGGTTTAATCCTGATTCTGGCTTGTACTAACTGTGCTTGTTGTTCAATCATTTTTCAGTTGTATACAATTCTTCATGACCCTATTTAGGGTTTTCTTTGTCAAGATACTGGAGTGCCTTGCCATTTCCTCCTCTAGCTCTTTTTCCAGATAGGGAAACTGAAGTGAACAGAATTAAGTGACTTGCCCAGGGTCACACAGCTAGTAAGTACCTGAGACCAGATTTGATCTCAGGAAGAGTCTTCCTGACTCTAGGCCCAGCACTCTGTCTACTGTACCACCTAGCTGTGTAACTTTCTCTCATAAGTCACAAGACCAAATACTTTGGAAAGCTAGGGGGAGATCTTAATTGATAGGGGAATCAGAGAAGATTTCCTGGAAGAGGTAGCAATTGAGGCACACTTTAAAAAATGGATTTAAATTCAACAGGTGAAGAGGGAGAAACAGGACATTCCAAATAATGTGAAACAGTAAAAGTAAAGGTAGAGAAGTGAAAGCATGCATGATTTTTGCATATGGAGAAAGAGTATTTTTTTGTGGAAGGGAAGAACATGAAACAGACTTGGAAGGGTAAGTGTTGGGACAGATAACCTTCAAATAATTTTATTTAGCCTTGGAATATGACTTTTGTACTTATATTTTAATGAATTTGGTGAAAATTTATACCATCTTAATCAAAAAAATGGGACCATACCGTGAAAGGGGCAGTCTAGAAAAGCTGGAATGCTGTCCAGTTAGTCCCTCCAGACCTTGCTACTTTTCTCAGATCCACAGTCCACTTCCCAGGTGAATGAAAAGCACTAGGTGGGAGCAGAGGTCACCTTTCTCTAACCTTATTTGCTCTCACCTTCTCTGAGTCAGTAGCATAGTTGCTTAAACTCAAAAGATCTCCTCCTGGAGCTGCTACAGCTCAGAGTAAGCAAAGATTCTCTTTCTATAAACCAAGTCCTTCTTTTAAACTGAGTAGGTGACCTATTAAGTGATAAGAATTTGAAAGTAAAATTCCGATGCCATAATCATTAACAAGCAGCAATTTCTGAATGCCTGTCTCAAGGAGTTTCATAGAAGTTTTCTGGAAGACTAGAGGAGTAGGCACATAATAAATGTACCTGGTACAGTGGATAGAACCCTGTGCCTGGAGTCAGGAAGACTCGAGTTCAAATCCAACCTCAGACAGATACTTACTAGCTATAAATTCCTGAACAAGTCACTGAACCTCTATCTACCTCTGTTTTCTTAGCTGTAAAATGGGGATAATAATAGTACCAACCTTCCAGGATAGCTGTGAGGATGAAAAGAGACAATATTTGTAAAGTGTTTATCATAGTAGCTGCTATATAGTAGGGGTATTAGAAGTACTTTATTCATTGTTGTTCAGTCACATCCAAGTCTTCGTACCCCATTTGGGGTTTTCTTGGCAAAGATACTGTACTGGTTTGCCATTCCCTCCCCCGTTCCTTGTACAGATGAGGAAACTGAGGCAAACAGGTTTAAGTGGCTTGCCCAAGGTCGTACAGCTAGTAAGTGTCTGAGGCCAGAATTGAAGTCAGGAAGGTGAGTCTTCCTGATTTTAGGCCCAGTTCTCTATTCATTGCATCACATAGCTACCCCCTCATAAATGCTTAGCCCCTTCTTTATCACCTTCTCCCCCCCCCCTTAATTGTCAGATGATTCATCTGCTCCCCTGCTATCTTTATAATGTCAGGAGGAAGCAAGTAATGCCCCCAGCATATTGGGGAGACTCACTGTGAGGAACTTTTGGATGCACTTGAATGAGTCCCTGCAGGATAGTCAAACCAGCTCAATAATGATGGATACACTCATGACAGACTGACACGGCAACACAAGATTTGGTTTTGAAAAATTACCTTTAGTTCAAGAGGTCATTGTCAGTGTACCTTCCATGACATAAGAGGTGGCAGATATCGCCCTTCTTCCACGAGTAGAAAAACTTAGGGACAAAAAGAAAGCAGTTTGTCCAAATTATTCAGTAAATGAACATTACTCTGACCGCAAGTCAGAATGTAAGCTGCTTTCCACCCAAGCCTGGGGCAGTTTTGCGTGCTGCTGCATACTTGGAAAGAAACAGGGCTTCTCATTTGGTGGATCCTGGTGGAGAGAATGCTGAGCGTGATGCTGTGTACCTGGATAAAGAACAGAAGGAAACAAGCCTTTATTAAATAAGTCACAAAACCAAATGCTTTGGACGATGGCGAGGGGGAGGTGGCGGGAAGGGAGATCTTCATTGATATGGAAATCAGAGATTTCCTGGAAGAGGTAGCAATTGAGGTATGCTTAAAAAAAAGGATTTAAATTCAACAGGTAAAGAGGTACTGTGCCAAGCACTTTACCGATAGTATCAACAATAACCATGTTGTGATCTCACAACAACACTGGGAGACAGGTGTTATCATTCCCATTTTATCATTGAAGAAACTGAGGCACACAAAAGTTAATGACTTAGGCTGAATTTGAACTCAGGTCTTCTTGACTGCAGGCTCAGTGCTCTATCCACTGAGCTACCTACTATGTGTTTAAGAGTTTACTGAGTTTGTTTGAGACCAACTCAGGAGAGACACCAACTCTCAGGAGAGAGAAAGGAGCAGTTCCAGGGAGGTAGAAGAGAAAGAAAAACTTTGAATGGCAGACTAAAGGCCTCAGAGCCATGGACATGTATAGGAGCCAGACTCACATATGTTCCTTGACCTCCAAGGTCTGCAGTTCTAGAGATTGCCAAGACAGGTTCTCCCCTGGATGAGACTGTTCCCTCTCTGTTGTGTTGAGGTGAGAGCTTATCTTACTACAGTCATCTCTTCCCCATCACAACTTTCCCCATTGTGTTTTCAATAGATCACGGGTCAGGTCAGCATAAGAAATTCAATGGGAATTTTGGGGGAGTTTTGTGGAAGTTGTAGATGATACACAAAGGCCAGCAGAGGACATAGAGCTTGTGATCAAACACTTAATCAAAATTTTACAATAAAGTACTGTAAAAACCAAAGAAAAAATACAGACTTCTTCTCTGACATGAAGGTAGGGCCAAAAAATTTTACATGGATTTTTCAGATCTCAAATTTCAAGTGTGCCATTCCCTTCCCCTCTCCCCCCCAGTGCAGAAGGGATAACTGTAGTAGCATTTATTCTTGCAGATTTCCTGGTTTAGTGTAATCTGCAGAACTCCCTCAATTGGGTTTGCCCTTCTGCTTCAATATTCACTTTTTCAAAAATCTTGATGGTCCTTTTGTATAACTAGCATTTGGTGGGGAGGGGATAAGTTGGTGAATGAAAACTAAGGGCTATCTTCTCCCTTAAAGGAGATCAGTGAAATGGATTTTGTTCTGAATTTATCATACTATTAGACCAGAGATATTGATGGAATGACAGATAGATACACTTCTAGTCCAATACCCCTTAAAATTAAGAGAGGTATCGCTCAGTCTTGACTGGCCTGGACTTTACCTGATGGTCCCCTCAGCCAGTGTGTTGGTGGTATTGGTTATACTGTCCTCTAACTGGCAGGTAAGCCAGACCTCAGAGCATATCTAACCATGGCACTTATGAGTTGCATCTATATATTGAGACGATCCACATAGATACAATCTTATGTGGGCCCTTAATTTACCTATCAACCAACAATACGCATTTGTGGTTCCATGTCTGCTGTCCTCCTAATCATTACCTCCACCACCTGGGGATTGTTCTGGCATGAGATATATTAATGAGATCTTTAGTTTGCCACATACCACAGAAAAGAACTGTAGAAGTGGAGGGTTGGAGAATCCTTAGAAGTCATTTAGTTCAAGTTCTTCACTTTGCAATGAGATTGAATTGATGTTAGGAAGTCATATAAGTGAGAAGGACTACCTGTAGTGTTGAGGTCTGATCATACATTAATTTGACAATCATTTATTGAGTATCTACTATATACAAAGTACTGTGCTAAGTGCCTGAAGAGATAATAGACTTTGAGGTACCATTTCACACCTATCAGAAATGACAAATGCTGGAGGGAATGAGGGAAAATAAGTACTCCACTGCTGGTAGAATAGTGAACTGGTTCAATTATTCTTGTCTGATGCTGGATTTGAACTCAGATCCTCCCTATTCCAGGACTGGTGCTCTCTATTCACTGCACCACCTAGCCAGCCGCCCCTGGTCCAACCACTCTAGAGAACAATTCTGAACTAGACCCAAAAGGCTAAAAAATTGAGCATTTCCTTTGACCCAGCAATGCTGCTACTAGGTCTGTATCCCAGAGAGATCAAAGAAAAAGGAAAAGGACCTACATATACAAAAATACTTACAGCAGCTCTTTTTATGTTGGCAAAGAACTGGAAATTGTGGAGACGCTCTTCAGTTGGGGAATGACTGAACACGTAGTGGCATATGATTCTGATGGAATACTATTGTATGGCAAGAAATGACAAGGGGGGGGGTGGTTTCAGAAAAACATGGCAAGACCTATATGACCTGATCAAAGTGAAGTGAGAAGAACTGGGAAATCACTGGGCATAGCAACAGCAATGTTGTTATGATGATCAATTGTGAAAGACTTGGCTTCGCTGATCAAGACAATGATCTAAGACAATTCCAAAAGACTCATAATGAAAAAATGCTATACACCTCCAGAGAGAGAACTGATGAACTCTGAGTACAAAATTTAAGTATAATTTTCTCACTTTCTTTATTTTTCTTGCTTTTAAAAAATATGGTTAATATGGAAAGAATCTTTGCATGATTTCACATGCATAATAATATCATATTGCTTGCCTTCTCAGTAGGTGGGGTAGGAGGTGGGAGGGAGGGAGAGAATTTGGAACTCAAAATTTTAAAATGTTGTTGTTGTTGCTCAATCCTGTCCAACTCTTCATGACCCTATTTTGGAATTTTCTTGGCAAAGATATTGGAGTGATTTGTCATTTCCTTTTTCAGATCATTTTACAGATGAGGAAACTAAGGAAAATATGGTTAAGTGACTTGTCCAGGTTCACATAGCTAATTTGAGATGAGATTTGAACTCAGGTCTCCCTGACTCTGGGCCTACTCATCTATCTACCATGCCTCCTGGCTGCCCTTGATTTAAAAGAATGATAATAATAATAATAATGGTGATGATAATAATAGTAAATTGAAATATTTTTAACAGACCATAAAAGTGAAAAAAGAGAGTTACAAAGATAATTGACAGCTCATATTAGTGCATGACTGCTAGATTTTTGTGGCAAAGATGAGACATTTTATAAAAGCATATAACATTACCTCCCTTCCCTCTTGGATCTTATAGTCTGGTTAGATAAATGTGTACCTGTTCACATGCACAGGTACACACACACACACACACACACACACAAACATATACATAAATCAAATAACAATGTGTCAATTATATTTTCCTTCTCCCTCCCCAAGATGGCATGCAATCTGATATAAGCTCTACACATACATTCCTATTAAACATATTTTCACATTAGTCATGTTCTATAGTAGAATTATAATGAATAGAAGGAACCATGAGAAAGAAAAAACCAAAACAAACAAAGAAGAAAATAAACTACTTTGATCTGCATTTTGATTCCATAGTTCTTTCTCTGGATGTGGATGGCATTTTCTGTCATGAGTCCTTTGGAATGGTTTTAGGTCCTTGCATTGTTGAGAAGGGCTAAGTCTATCAAAGTCAGTCATCACACACTGTAGCTCTTACTGTGTATAATGTTCTCCTGGTTCTGCTCACTTCACTCTGCATCAGTTCATATAAGTCTTTCCAGGTTTTTCTGAAGTCTCCTGTTCATCATTTCTTTTTTTAATTTTTAAAATTCTTTTAAAAACATTTAATTAATTAATTAATTAACTTTCATCTTACAACATTCAGTTCCACAATTGAGTTCCAAATTTTCTCCCCCTCCCTATCCTTCCCCTTCCCCCCATGGCGATATGCAATCTGATATAGGTTCTACATATACCTTCACACTAAACATTAGTCAAGTTGTAAAGAAGAATTATAACTAATGGAATGAACAACGAGAAAAGACGGCTGTTCATCATTTCTTATAGCACGGTAATATTCCATTACATTCATATACTACAACTTGTTCAGCCATTCCCCAATTGATGGGCATCCGCTCAATTTCCAGTTCTTGACAAGTTGTACTTTAACACTAATATTGTAAAAATGAAAAATTCTGAAAGACTTAACTCTTATCAAGTGATTGTCCATAATTCTGGAGGACTGATGATGAAGAATGCTGTCTACCTCATGAGAGAGATGATGAAGTAATATGCAGAATAAAAAACACATTTTTGGACCTGGCTCATGGTTTTACTTGATTGTGTTTATGTGAAACAGGGGTCCTTCCTTCTTTCCTACTTCCTTCCCTCCCTCCTTCCATTCTTTCTTTCCTCCCTGCTTCCTTCCCTCCCCCCTCATTCCTTCCTTTCTTCCCTCTTCTTCTCTCTCTTTCTTTTCCTTCCTTTCCTCTTCTCTTTTTCTCTCTTTCTTTTTTTTTCAGTACATTGAGGGGGTAGAAAGGATGACGAAAGCATACTTGATAATTGAAAAATAAGGATGAGAAATTAAATTGGAATGAGAACAATATACCTGACATTTCATAGATTTTATATGAAGAAAATGGTTAATAAATCCTAAGATGCTATATAAAGGTAAGTTAATATTGTTAACTAATAGAAACTCATCAGTCATAACTGAGAAGAAAAGTTTCCAGGACTTCATTCCCCACAATACTTGGGAGTCTAGAACATTGGTTATTGGGAGAAATTCTTTGGACATGATTTTCTAGGAGGTTGTATGTCTCACCACAGGGCTGTGACATCATCAGGTGGGAACTATGTTTGGTAGAAAATCTGGAAGGTAGAGGTTAAAAAAAAGACCATGGTTAATAGGAGTGATGATGAATGGAGAGGAGGAGGTAACCCTTAGGCTATATTCAGAGAAGGAAGATAGAAAACGAGTATGTGGAGTGAAATTCTCATTACTTCCTCAAATCCTGGAGTCCTAGTATGATCCTGATCACCTCGGATCTGAGGCAAGAGATTTCTAGAGATCTAGAGTCAGCTGTGAGAGGCTTCCACATGTCCTTGAGGCAAAAGGGCACTAAACCTTTATAACCAGTAACCTTTCCTTTAAAGCAGGGTTTGAAGGGTAGAAACTGCCTCTTGCTCCTTTCTCTCATGAGGTAGAAGGGACAGATTATTTCCAAACCATACTTTTCTCTAGGGCAGCAAGGTGGTATGGTGGATAGAGCTCTGTGCCTAGTGTCAGAAAGATCTGAGTGCAAACCCAATCTCAGGCACTTACTAGCTGTGTCACCCTAGGCAAGTCACTCAACCTTTGTTTGCTTCAGTTTCTCCTCTGTCAAATGGGGACACCCTGGAGAAGGAAATGGCAAAACACTCTATTCTCTTTGCCAAGAAAACCTCATGGACAGGGTCACAAAGAGTAGGACAAGATTAAACGAAACACCTTTTTTTGCCCATTGGGTTGCCTCAGGCAGAATGACCTTTTCTTTGTCAGTATCTTCTCTACCCCCTTCACATAAGAAACTGGAGGTTTTATATAAGAGATGCTGGTCCTAAGTCACTTGACTTTGGTAAACAATGCCTCACTTCTGCAAGCTAAGAGAAAAAAAAAACCAACCCTGGATCCAATTAGCTCTGCCATTTGGGAGGTTTAGGAACAATTATCAATAAAATCATAACCAAAATATCTTCTCATATTTACAGCTCATGGAATCCCCCAGGACAGGATGAAATCCTTGCTGGCAGAGCAGAAACCTAATCCTTTGACTTATTTTTTAGCTCTGTATATCCCAGCTAGTCTGACAGTCTACACCTGCCCTCTCCTTGTACATGATTAATATACAGACATGCATCACATTGCTATTATGATTGATCAAAGATATTTTTCTATGAAACAAAATGAAGAAATAGAAACATTTTAGTGAAATGGGCGAAAATAATATATAAAATGCCTTCCCGCAAGGAGGGAGGGAGAGGCATGAGGGACTTCTTTTTGTGATCAACTCAAAGGGACATACACAACTACTAGTTCCAAGCACTACAGAAATTTCTTTCTCCCTCTCTGATCACTCATCATAGTCACTGTCTACCCTTTTCTCTGCTTCTGTCAGTTCTCCTCTATGTACTGATGCAGAATCACTCAAAACTCTCAGTGAAACAGAAGTTTGCCCACTGGCCCAGTGCTCACAGTGGTCCTGGTCTTTCTCTGGGTAGGGGAGAGAATACTGTTTTCCCATGTCTACAATTCCCAGAATTTACAATTAAGTTTCAGACCTTTTTGCTAGCCTAAAGGAAAATCAGACTGATCACATCCAAATACCATTGGGCCACAAGTTCAGAAGAAACTATGCCTTTCCCCCTGATATACTGGGGGGGATTAGTGGGCTTTAAGGGGTGGAGAATCAGAATGTAATCTTTCTGGAGCCTGTTGGAAATTGCATTCATTCAGTCATGGGAATGTGGGGGTGGTGGAGGAACTGATAAGAATGGCTCTATTGAATGATTTTTTTTTTCCTCCTGTGTTATTGACATTTAAAAAAAATCATTTTTACAAAGAATTTGAAACTAAGGGGATACATATCAATTGGCTGAATAAGTTATGGTTATATGAAGGTGATGGACGGCACTATTGTGCTGTAAGAAATGATGATGGTTATACCTTTTTTTTTTTGGGTACACTTTCTGAAAAAACCTGAGAAGACTTATATGAGCAACTGATAAAGAGTGAAGTGAGCAGAACCAGCAGAACAATTTACATAGAAACAGCAATATTGTAAAGATAATGAACTGTGAAAGACTTAGTAACTCTGATCAAGAAAATGACTCACCTTAGTTTTGAAGGACTCATGACAAAAAATGCTTTCTACCTTTAGACAGAGAGCTGATGGACTCAGAATTCAAATGGAAGCATACTTTTTTCTCTTCCTTTCTTTTTCTTGTTGGTTTTTTTTTTCCTGGCTTTTTGGAGGGGGGAAAGCAGGGCAACTGGGGTTAAGTGACTGGTCCGAGGTCACATGGCTAGTAAGTGTCAAGTGACTGAAGCTGAATTTGAACTCAGGTCCTCCTGACTTCAGGTCCAGTGCTGTATTCACTGGGCCACCTAGCTGCCCATCTTGGTTTTTTTTTTTTTAAACATGGATAATACAGTTTCTGCATTACTTCAGATGGGAGAGAATCTGGAACTGAAAATAAAATAAAATTGAATGGAAAGGAGGGAAATGATTTTTTTGATGACTCCCAGATCTCCATATTCAGTTTTATTTTCTTTTCTAAGCCCCAGTTATGCACCAACAGCTGCCTATTACCCACCTACACCTGGATATCCCACAGGCATCTCAAACTCTACCAGGTCAAACTGACTCATAATCTTCCCCTAAACTCCACCTACCTTTCTAATTTACCAATTTCTATTGAAGGTTCCATTCCAATGACTAGATTTGCAACCTTAGCATTATCTTCAATTTTTTCCTCTTCCTCCTTCTTTCCACCTCACCTCTATTCATTCAGTTGTCAAGTCTTGTCAATTCTACTTCCATAGCATCTTTTCTGTTCATTCATTCAACTCATTTAAATATTCAACAAACATTTGTTAAGCTTTATTTTTAGGGGACGTAGGTAATATAGTGGATTGAGTTTGAGGCCTGAATTCAGAAAGATCTGAGTTCAAATCTGCCCTTAGACACTTACTAGCTATGTGATCCTAGGCAAGTCAGATAACCCCTCATCTGTAAAATGGGGACACACTAGAGAAAGAAATGGCAACCCACTTGAGTATCTTTGCCAAGAAATCCACGGGGTCACATAGAGTCGGACACACCTGAACCACAACAAAAGTTTTCCTTTTTCTGTGCCAGACACTATGCTAAGTGTTGAGGATACAAAAATAAAAATGGAAACTGTCATAGCCTATAAAGAGACTACATCTTGGGGAAACTTTTCTCCATTCACATATATGGTCATGATCCTAGTTCAGGCCCTTATCCCTTCTTTCCCGTGCTATTGCAACAACCTTCTAATTGCTCTCTTGGCTTTCAATTTCTCTCTGCTCTAATACATCCCCCACACAGCTGCCAAAACAATTTTCCTGAAGTACAAGCCTGACCTTGTTGTTCTGGAATCAAGGAGCTCTCTCTAGGATAAATGCAAACTGACCTACTTGTTGAACCTCAAACTCTGCATTCCATCCTCTCTTTCTGGGATTTTGCATAGTTTTAACCTCCACACCTGGAATGCATTCCCTCCTTATCTCGGCCTCTTAGAATAATTAGCTTCCTTTACTGCTCAGCATACATCCCACCTCCAATGGAAAGCCTTTCTTGATCTCTCTAACTCTACTGTTTTCTCCACTTCCTCTTCCTCCTCTTCTTCCTGTTCTTCCTCTTCTTATAATTACCATATATACCCTTCCCCTTCCTGCAAAATAACTAGCTTCTTGAACACAGACATTATTTTCTGCTTTTGTCTTTCTCTCACCAGCACCTAGTACAAAGCTTTGCATGTGGGATACGCTTAATAAATATTTGCTGGAATGAAATGCTTCTAGCATTTTAATTTAATTACTAGATCCAGGCAAGCAATATGTCCATCACTGACAGCTGAATGGATGAGCAGTAAAGTCTTCCCATAGGAGATGATGCCTGAACAGATCTTTGAAGAGAACTGAGGATGCTGTTGAGTTGCTCTATCAACACATACACTGGCTCTGGGTGTTCTATGTGTGTGATCTCCACATGTTCTGTTCACTTGGTCTCTGGCCATATGTGTTTGATATCTGCGTTCTCCCATGAATGGAAGTTATGAAGAGAGTAATGTAGGATGGATGTCAAGAAAAACTTTCTTAAAACTAGAACATTCCCAAGAGGAATGGAGTGCCTAATAGGCTCACAAATTTAGACCTGGGAGGGACCTTGCACTCCCTACTGTGTGACCATGGGCAAGTCCCTTCATCCCTGTCTGCCTCAGTTTCCTCAACTGTAAAACAGGGATAACAATAGCACCTACCTCCCCATGTTGTGAGGATCAAATGAAGTATCTGTAAAGCTCTTACCCTAGGTCATGGCACATAGCAGACACTTTAATAAATGCTTGTTCAACCAAGAACCCCTGTGTCTAATTCTAGCTACTCTAACTTAGGAAGTAATAGGTTCCCTCTCACTGGATATGTTTAAGAAAACCCTTGGTGACCGTGTATCAGACATGGTATGATGGGGATTCTTTTATTGGTATGGGTTGGATTACATGGTTGCTGAGATTTTCAGTGATAAAATTCTGTGATTTAGGAAGTTGGAAGGTGAGCTAGAAGGATAAGCTAGCCACAGGGAGCACTAAGTAGGGAGAGTTTCTGTAGAATGTAGGAGTTTATAGAATTAATCATTTGGAAGGTTCTAATTAGGATGTTGGTGGGATGACTACTTGGCAGCCTGTAGACCTCAGATGAATTGCCATTGGCTTGGCTTGTCAAGCTACAATGAGCCTCTGTTCCCTCTTATGGGGAAGAGAAGCTAGACTGGTATTAAGCCTCTAAAGTCCTTGAAGCATGAAAGCTCAACTTTCTGATTATATTTAGAAATGTCTAAAGGAAAATGAAAATCTCATTAGTACCCATTAGCATTCATATTGTGCTTTCTATTAATCTTCCACCAAAGTACTACTGTCATGACTCATTATGGGGTAGAGGTGAGCCTGGGTTCTCAAAGGCTATCCAGGGCTAGGGAACCTGCAGCCACATGTTTGGCATCAAGGCCAAATCCAGGATTTATTCTGTGAAGTTTGGATTCAGTCAAAGGACCGCACCTGAGCATGTAGTCTCCACATGTGGCCTCAAGGTCACAGGTTCCCCACCCCTGGATGCAATAGAGCTCAAGCTCTCTACCATGTTAGAAAGGCTTCAAGTATGGTCCTGGAATTATATTCCGTCTATTTTTGAAAGATCAGCCCATCTAAATATGAAGAAGCTTATCAGCCATAGGTAAGCCACTTGGTGATGGATTCTTTCACCATAGCACCCCATAAGACAAAGAAAGATTAAAAAACAGTCCTTAGTCCTTGATGACCCCCTTCTATTTCTGCAATACTCATAGAAGTGTCACAAGGTGCTAAGAATCAAGTTTATAAGGAGGACAGCTCACTGGATCTTCTTGGAATGAGACACTAGAAATTGATTTTCAAAGACAACATGAAATTTCATTTCCTGGGACATTTGACCAAAAAACCACCATGAAGATAATAGCAGTTAATCTGTTGGTTGTCTGTTAGAGAGACTGAGGAAGTAGAACAATTGCATAAAGATCAAGTTAAAAACATTCCAAATTAAGGAGAAAAGAAGAAGGCAAAAAACATTTATTGAGCACCTTCTATTTTAGTCAAACAGTAAACAGTCAGGCACCGTGTTAAGCACTTTATCAATATTATCTCTTTTAATCCACACAACACACTGGAAGTAGGTGTCATTGTTACCCCCTTTTTATAGTTGAAGAAACTGAGGTAGACAGAGATTAAGAGGCTTGCAAAGTCACATGGCTAGTATGTATTTGAGGCTGAATTTGAGTTCATGTTTTCCTAACTCCATGCCTAGAACACTATTCTATGTGCCACTCCCAATGATTAAATTAAGTTAATATGTACTTTAATACTTGATGACTTTAATGTAAATGTGGTCATAGAGAGGATGGTTAAAAAAAAATCTGTTGAAAAACAGGACTGTGAAATGAGAGAATATGAACATGAAAATAATTTACATGTATATATATAGGACATCCTTGATGGAAATAAGAGGAGGAACAGGCAGGCTTTTACAAACAGAATTCAATTCAACATTTATTATGTACCTACTTTGTACCAATCACCCTACTAAGCACTGTAGCTACAAAGACAAAAATGAGACAATTTGTGCATACAAGGAGGTTACATTCTATTGGAGAGATAACAAAATATTAATGAATAAATGCAAAGCAAAGGAAATGGAGAAAATAGAACAAATAATCAAGGAAATTAGGGAAGGCTTATTGCAGTAGGTGGTACCTTAGCTGAACCATGGACAGAGGACAATGATTCAAAAATTCTATAGGGTGGAGATTATGAGAAAAAAACACTCCTGGAAGGAGAGCAAATTTGCAGCAGTGTGAGATGGAACACAGAATTTGAGGTATGAGGTGTAGGCTGGTTTTACCGGAATATTGTAGGAGGGAGCCAGAACATGGATGGCTTTAACTGCGAGGAGTTTAAATTTTATCCCACAGATAATAGGGAGCCACTGAAGGTGTTTGAGAAGTAGTAACAGATCATATCTTTATTTTCACACAGTTAGTTGACTGAAAGGAGTAGAGAGTACAAGATCCCATTGCTTATTGTTTGTTGACTATAAGAAAGCATTGGATTCAATAGAGCAAAAATGCTCCTCTAGCAAAGTATCTCCCATCCTTACATAAAGATCATAAAACATTCATTGGTGCACATAACAACAGAGGTAATTTTGATCCACTAATCATTATTTAATTACAACTATCAAATGAATTATATAACAAGGATCTATAAGTTTGACAATATTATTTTCCACTGTTAGAGAAGATATCCCATGCAGAGAGATTAAGTGAAAGAGGGATTCCACAGAAATAGTTTTTAGATGTTCTTATTTCCAATAGATACTGCTGATTGAATCAAGTCCTGGAACATTGTAGAGCATACTCAATGACATTTGTAGATCTCGAAAGAGTTTGGTCCAAAGACAAGATTTAAACTCAGGTTCACTAAATATAGACTGTTCTCTTTCTACTGCACCATAAGGTTCATCTTGTAAGAAGCAATAAAAAAAAAAAAAGGGAAAAAAGTAATTTAACAAAATTAGTCTGACAGAAGAGAAACCAAGGAAGAAAAAAAAAATGCACTCTTCTCCTTTCTTTGGAGCCAAATTTGATCGATGCTAATACACTCTCGAATTAGAGACATACATATGGATTCCTTTTTTCCAGTCAGGCATGGGTCTTTTGGTCCAGGTACTGCTTACTGGGTAGTTCTGTATTTTTTTCCATTTACTAGGAATTACAGGGCAGCTAGGTAATCATCTAGTAGATGGAGTGCTGGGCCTGGAGTCAGGTAGACTCATCTTCCTGAGTTCAAATCTGACACCAGGCATTTGCTAGTTGTGTGACCCTGGGCAAGTCACTTTACCCTGTTTGTTTCAGTTTCCCCATCTGTCAAATGAGCTGGAGAAATAAATGGCAAACCACTCCAGTACTCCAAATGGAGTCATGAAGAGTTGGATATGACTGAACAAAACAGGAATTATAGCTGCTAATCTACTGTAATCATCTGATTTTTTCCATGGGCTGACACAAATCTTTTCTGGGATGTTTCCCACCTTCAAGGCATGGAACATGAATGTCTTAAAAAAAATGAAGATGAGGATCACACCCAAAAAGGAAAAGGAGAGGAGGGTGTAAGAGGCAACATGATATATATAAAAAAGGAATTAAGAAAGGGAACTGATATAAAGCATTTCATCAGAGAAATGTATGATCAGGTAAAAATATATGAACCAGTCTATTGAGATCCACAAGATGTCAAGAGATCCTGAGAATAGCCTCTAGCAATCAAGGGTGTTAAGGAGCCACTTTTAACCTGCTCAGAGAGTCCAGCCAATTGTTATCAGAATGAGCATTTATGCCTGGAAATCAGTGAATCTGGGAAACCAGGGTTTGATTTGTTGTTTTGTTGCTTGTATAAACTTAAAATGATCAAGAAAATGTTAATAATGCATATTAAATTTAATTGTGTAAAAAAAAAAAAGAGTTTGGTCCGATTAGTCATGAGGGAAAAAACCAAGTGGCTGAAAAATGTCTTATTGTCCATTTCATGTGAAGTTGGACCAACGACTCATAGATTGTATCCATCTCCATATATCTTGGGGCAATAGCTGCAAATCACTAATGAATTGGGTTCAGAACTCAATAAGAGAAGAAGAATAGGCTGAATTACTTTTAGAAAATTGTGCTATAGTTTTAAGCACCTCAAACTTATTTCTGGGGACACTCTCCACTCCTTGTCTTTCAACATCATTATCTTTCCAGGGATATGCAGTTGTGAATCATGGAACACAACAATCTCTGAGAAATAAAATTTCAGGTAACCCAAAGGGCAATGCGGAGACTCATAGTGGATATAAGTAGGCTGTGGCACATTACTAATGATGGGTTAAGCATACAAAACAATATAAAAGCTATTATCAAAGAGAGGTATCATTGGATAAGGAGATGGGCCAGTTATGTAGAAACAACTGGTGGTACAGTCAATAGGACACCAGACCTGGAGTTAGGAAGCCCTGAGTTCTAATCCAGCCTCAGACACTTACTAGCTGTGTGACCCTCAGTAAATCACCTAATCTCTGTCTGCCTTAGTTTCCTTAACTGCAAAATGGGGATAATAATAACACTTAGCTTTCAGAGTTGTTGTGAGGATCAAATGAGATAATATTTGTAAAAATCACTTAGTATAACTCCTGACACATAATCAACTTTATATAAATGTTTATTCCATCCCACATTTCCCTTCCTTTCACCTTCATGTAGGAAAAGCAAAATATCCTGGATAGTTAGCCAGTGTCCATTATTGCTACTTATGTAACCTCAAGATAAAAAAGATCTAGAGGAAGCCATTCAACACTTTAGAAAGAGGTCCCATGGAAAATTTATAAGGGGACATGGACAGATGTCATACATGATGAGAAGGTGTGGATGGGTTGTACATTGTACCACCGGAAAAAGTACCAATATTAGTTAAATAAAAACTCATTTCATGCTGAAATACTTCTATTACTAAAGACTTTTCTAGTTGTTCATAAATTTTTCTTGGTAGCCTATGACACAAATCAGGGTCAACTCCACTTTACAGATGCAGAAATTGAAAATGATCAACTGAAATATTATCATTTATTAACATTCTCAATCAAATAGAATCAAGATTAAGATCCAAATTTCAGCTCGAGGGTATGCCAGCCTTGGGTGGGGGGGGTGAGGTGGGGTGGAGTTTGCCAAAGAGGAGGATAAGTAAATTATTTATATCAATTTTAAGTTGGCGTTTCTTTAATTTGTTCATTATGCCTATGTAATCTGCTCTTCGTCCTCTGAAATTCCTTCTTAATATAGCAGAGAGGCAGGGCAGCATAATAGAATAAGTAACGAATTAGACATGAGTAAATGTCTGAATCCTGGTAGTTCAAAAAACTCATTACCTACAAGGAGCTCTTGGGCAGGTTTCCTCCCCTCTCTGGGGCCTCAGTTCCTCTATATGTAAAATGAAAGTGTTGGAATAGATGATCTCTACTGTTCCTTCTTGCTTTAAATCCTCTGACCTTTCATCTGAAGATCTTAAAGAGCTCTAATGACAAGAAGCTTCATTATTTCTATTTGCTTATGAGGAAACTGACTCACAGAGGTTAAATGATTTTTTTCAAAGTCAGCTTGAAAGTCATTACTAGAATCATGAATAAAACTGGATGAGACTCCCCTTCATAAACTATTAAACTCCACTCCCTTCACCGTAGTATATTTTGTAAAATAATGACATCATAGTAATGAGGGTTCCCTCCTTGATTCTGCTATTAAATCTTGGTTTATTTGTGTAGCTGAAGCTTCCTCCCTCCCTTGCTGCTTGACCTGTTCTGTACAGTTTTTAGCTTCATAATCAATGTTTCTTAGACCATTTACACAGCTCTGTTCATTCATTCCTTTGTTCATTCAACAAATATTTATTATTATTATTTTCTACATGACATTTTGCCAGGTGCTATGGGGAACAAAGACATATATGACAAAGGCCTTGGTTCTAGTCCTTTCTTAGCCATTTTTGGTTACCTGTGTGACATTGGGTAAATTAATTACTTTCTGAGTGCCCCAGTTCTTTCATCTGTAAGATGGGCGCAATAAAGTGAAGGTAATTGCTAGATTCCTTTTGAGGACCCTTCAAGATCAAAATTCTATGGTCCCATAAGCCTTATAGAATGAGGAGGTCAAAATAGGTGATCATTCAGGTCCCTTCCAACTGTAATACTCAGTTTCTAATACACTCCTTTCCCTCAAGTGCCTTATGCTTTACAGGGTAAGATAACATAGATACCTCAATAACTAAAACACAGGTATAGTACTATTTCTAGGTTCCATCCCAAATTGGCACTGTCAGGTTGTGTGACCAGAGACATGGCTGTTATCTCAGGTTCTAGGGGTACCCTTCAGAGTGGCTGTCCACCTAATACTGAATCATATGAGCTCCCACTGATGTGCTTCCCCTTTATGATCAGCTGATGTGTTCAATAGACTTTTAGAAAAGACATTCACTCAAATGGTATAGTAAGGACAGTAACTATAAAGAATTTTCCCCTCAACTGGGTTTTGGGCTTTCTCATAAATACCCATGAAGTCCAAAGAGAGGAGAGTGGGCATAAACTTAAAAGACAATGGCAACAAATATACATGATTAAGACAACTCACAAGTCTGGGACTTCTGTGCAGGGGTGTAATGGCAAATGACTTTCAGAAAAAAAAAAGTAAGTACGTAAAATATACTTTTAAATTTAATATGCATTAGTAAGATTTTCTCTATCACTTTCCTAAGTCTAGACAATCAAAAAAAAAAAAGCAACAAAACAAGTACTTATCTGTAGTATTTGCTGATTTCTAAGGGATAAATGTACATATTGAAAATTTAATAATGAGCTGGTAAAGGCTGGCTCCAATACTCTCCTGCCTGGATCTCAATATCCTCTTAGTCTCTGGAAAATTTTTGTGAATTTCACACAAGGTGGAATCACCAACTGACCTTGAAGCTAGGCTAGGGGAGGTTACTCCCTATAGGGTGAGGTATCTTGGCTAGACAGGTGCTAGGCTGGGTCAGGTAGGTCTCTCAATTGCTGAGCTGGGCTGGTTTAGACAGTTTTCTCAAGTATTTGACTGGGCTGCTGCTGATTTTTCTGCTGGGCTCCCTTGGGCTCAGTCTTTGATGGCCTGGTACAGACTTCACCATCTTTAACCTCCAGCTCCCAAGTACAATAGTGCTCTTTTTAGCAAGAGTAATGCCTTAGCCTAGGATGGCAGAAATCTCTCCTTTTTGACTCCCCTGAGAGTTTGTCTTTGAAGTTTGTCACCTCTAGGAAAGAGGTAGCAGAGGTCTAGTTTCTCCTATTTGACAGCTCTTCCTGTTTCAGAATATGTCTTTATACAAATATGTTCTCTTACTTCTAGTGAGGGTATGAGATTGCCCACATTCCCTTTGGGGTCTTATTCAAATGAATGACAAAGGGCAAAGATATTGAAGAAGTTTGTTTCCTGGTGCCTGGCACAGAGTTTTACTGTAGCTCAGTCATTTTTCAGTCTCTTTGTGACTCTTCATGACCCCATTTGGGGTTTTCTTGGCAAGGATACTGGAATAATTTGTCATTTCCTTCTCCAGCTCATTTTACAGATGAGGAAATTGAGGCAAAGAGTTGCCTAAGGCCACACAGCTAATAAGAGTCTGAAGACAGATTTGAAGTGAGAAAGATGAGTTCTTTTGACTCTAGGCCCAGCATGCTACCCACTATGCCACCTAGTTGCCCATCTGCCCTACTTGGTACAAAGTAGGCACTTAATAACTGTTTATGGAATAAATTAAAAGACATCTCCTTTACATTCAGTGTCAATCATTTTCCCTGTCTGACCTTCAGCCTTGATGAAGTGTTGACAGGGTGTACTCCTTACATAAGGCAGTATGTTTCAAAGTCCTATAAATATAACACAAACCAAAGGTGGTTCTGAGTGAGGAAGGAGAACACATTTCTGGTTGGGGAGGTCAGGGCTGACTTTATGACATTTGAGACAAACCTTCAATGATGAGTACAATTTCAATAGATAGATATGATAAGAAAGGAATACTATGCACAAAGTCATGGAAACAGGAATGGGTAAAACACATTACTGCATGAGTCAGTAGCATTGGAATCATTTGCTTTTCCTGAGACCTAGTGGTACTCCTCAAGCTATTTCATGTCACATGATATCTCACTCAGAGAAGTACTCTGGGTAATTGGCCTTTGGCAGAGCCTCCGTCTTTGTTATGACCCTGAAAAGAATCCCCTTACTAATATCGCCCTTGGTTTTGGGCCTTTAGATCAACAATACCCCCTTGCTGTTTCTCACACAAGTAATTCTCTCTCTGAACTTTGAGCAATTCCACTATCTGGTATATCTGAAGCCCCTCCCTTCTCTTCTCTGCCTCCTTGTTTCACTGGCTTCCTTCAAGTCTCAGCTAAACTCTAACCTTTTTTAAGAAGTTTTTCCTGATTCCCCTTAATGCTAGTGTTTTCCTCCTGACATTATCCTTACTGTATCTTGTATTTATCTTGTTTGTACAAAGCTATTTGCATGTTGTGTCCCCCATCAGATGGAACTTTTTGGAAGCAGGGGCTATGTCTTTTGTCGTTCTTTGTATCCCCAGTGTTTATCACAGTGCCTAGCACATAGTAGATGATAAGTGCTTGTTGACTTGACTTGATCAAAGATGGTATTGCAGGGAATCTAGTATAAAAAAGAAATTCTGAACTGAGAATCAGGAAAGAACTCTATTTCCTTGGGTCTTAGTCTCTTCAAGTGAAAAATCTATGCTGTTGCTTTATTATGATTTTGGGCAGTTTGCTTCCCCTCAGTTTCCCCTTCTGTAAAATGGATTGGTGAGGGAATAGAGACTATATGTAGTAAAAAGAGTGCAGGATTTGGAGTTAGAAGACCTTGGTTTGAATCCCAGCTTGGTCATGTACCAGTTGTGTGACCTTGGGTAAGTCATTTATCTTCTCTGACACTAGTTTCCTCATCTATAAAATGAGGGGATTGGGACAGATGACTTTTTACCTCTGATATTTTATGATTGTATGATCCTTTCCATATTGTGGGGGCAGACTGAGTAACTGCTTTTGGCTGAGGTACTGGATGCTTTTCCTGTCTGTTGCAACCTTAGTCCTGTAGTGAATGAGCATGTTGAGTAGATCACACTAAACAGTTGGTTAGGATCAAGTGTTGAAAGGATGGGGGAGTTGCTCACACATGTACCTTCCTACCAGGAAGTATAATGTATATCCCAGGCATCAAGCCATCAACACTGATGCTGTTATCATGACATTGGCATCTGTTTGGCAAAATTTCTTTATAGCCTAGAACACTTCATTTGGAGATCATTTAGACTAAGAATTGGAGATAGATGAGAGGTTGTGGGTTGTCATAAAAATAGCATGGTAGTCAGAAGACTTTTGTTTGAGTCCTGACCGTGTCATTTACTAACAATGTGACTTTAGGCAAATCACTTTCACCTCCCTCTGCCTCAGTTTCTGCATCTGTCAGATGGGGATAATGATATTTGCATTACTTATTTCAGAACTGTAGCAAGGAAAATTTATAAACTGGAAGATACTATATATGTGTGTTCCTCTATTCCATTCTTGTACTAAGCCTCCCACAAACATGTTCAAGGTAACCATTTCCCTCTCTGTTCTTCCCCATCACCCAGAAGTAACTCACTTGAGACATTACATGAGATTTTAAAAGTTTGTGTGTGTGTTTTAAAAATATCCTTTTAAAATAACATCCTTTATATGGAATATACAAGGCAAAAGATATGTGAGCAATAAGTTTGAATTATTACACTCCATAGCTGGAATGCCTTGAAGTATGGTTTTAAAGCATTTGGAAAGAAAGCTTTCCTCCTTTTAGGTGAACTGTGAGTAATTCTATACTCTTAATTCTTTGAAAAAATCTTTAAAAGTTATTGTCTGATATAGCCTATCAGAAGAGTATGAGGTTATATATAGGAGGAATTCAATAGATATTGTGATCAATTGTGATTTTTTTTGTGTGTGTGTGAGTAAGGTGCTGTTCTGGTGCCCAGTTATAGAATTAAGTAGCATGGCAGCTTGTTGACCCATTGAGCTTACTAAGAAAGTGAAAGATATCTGACCAATAACATTATAAAACTTATTTAGGATTGGGGAATCATCCTGTGTAGATGCTTCTGACATCCTCACCAGGAATGGAGATGCTTCAGCGACAATTCATCTAGTAATTTGGTCCTGGGAACAGGGTCTAGCTCACTCTTAAGTGCTGTCAGTGCTAGCAAAAGAAAAATCTGTGAATATGCCAGCAAGCAGATAGGCCTCAAAGACAAACTGATAAACATCAATGATGAACATATACTTCTGTGGATCCATGATCTCATCTATGTGGGCACCTCCCCCTCTCCCCCTATTCTGGGTGATTCTGTCAGTGTCCTTTCAGAAACTCCAGACTTGATCTCTCCAATGTCTTAGAGGTCTCTCACTGGTTCTTTACATATTTTGTGGATACTAGTACAGGATGAAGCCTGTCCTCCATCTTTCTAAGTACTGTAATTTATGAAATAAACACATCAGTAGCTAGGATTATTATCCTAGAAAGGAAAGATCTTTTGGATTCAGCCAGGGTTTCTTTCTGTGAGGGCTGGTACTTAGCCTCAAACAGAGGATGTAACAATATGCTCCAGCATCCTTATTGTTGAGTATGGAGATTTTTTTTTAATGTGGTCAGGGCTATAATACTACCTTTAAAATCTATTTAGTTATATTTTATACATAATCAGCTGATTAAAAGAGTTTACAAGACCTTTTCACATTGTATCTTCTTTTATAGGGTGGCTCATTTACAACAGGCCCCACAAAATTAACTAGGGACCAAGTACTTGGGGTTAGTATGAAATGGTTCCTCCTTGACAATACCTTTTAAATCAGACACCACTCTCTTCTTTTCCCTCTAAATTCCTGGTTCACGGAGGACAGAGGCGGGGGCACATACTTCATCCTTCCCCATTAAAAACCTTGCTGCTTGGTTAGGCTTGTTGCAAGCTAAGTACTTTGCTTCGTGAAGGCAATTTATTTTTGATCCTTATTATTTTAGTGTGGGTGATGCAAGCCCCGCATAGCAGGGCACTTAGTCAGCTAGTGCCTTTTGAGTCTGAGGACGCTTCATTCATGCCAGTGAAGGAGAGAGCTTTGCGCAGTGGTGCCTGGGAGAGCTCCAGCAGTTGTGTTCCCTGGGGGATAGGCTGGCTAGGCTGGCTGGGTTCTAGGTCCAGCCCTTTTCAGTCCAAGGCTTGGACTCCAGCATGACAGTCATTCCCCAAAGCAAAATGCCGTTTTTCTTCACCTGCTCCATCCATTATTGTAGCAGCCCGGTCGACATCCCACCCTGTGCCCCCTACCCCTTCTCCAAATTTCGCAGCTGGTTATAACAGGAGTTGCAAAAGCTTTCCAGGCGTGAGGCTGAGAACTCCCAGACTAGACTAGGAGAGAAATAAAGAAAAAAAAAAGAAGTAAAATAAAAATATGAGGGATTCTTGGGCGCAGTTGGGGAATGGAGTTTGGATGGGGGTAAGACGGATTGACAGTTACTCCCACCCCTTCCTTGGTAGACATCTCATTGCCTTCCCACTCCTCCCCAGAGCTCAGCAGGGAAAACTAGGAGGTGACTGGGAAGCCAACTACCTGATCTTTCAGCGCTGGGGTTTGGAAAAGGAGGAGAGAGAAAAAAGAAGAGGAAGAAAGATAAGAGTAGAGAGAATAGCAAAAGGGGAAAGAGAGACGTGAAGAGGGATGAATTAGGACGAGAAAGGAGTAGGGCAGGAAGAGGGGAGACATAAAAAAAATGGAGAAGAAATAAGAGAGAAGGGAGAGGGAAGACGAAAGAGGAGAGAAAGAGGGAGGGAGGAACAAAAAGGAGAAAAAGAAGGGAAGAGGAAAAAGTAAAAAAAAAGAGGGAAAAGGAAAGAGAAGAGAGGAAAGAGCAAAAAAGAAAAGAGGGAGAGGGAAGAGCAAAAGGAGAAAGACAGGAGGGAGAGAGAATAGCAAAAAGGAAAAGGAAAAACAGCAAACAGGAAGGAGAGAGGGAGGAGTAAAAAAGAAAAGAGAGATAGGGAAGAGCAAAAGGTGAAAGACAGGAGGGATAAGATAGCAAAAGAGGAGAAAGGAAGGAGAGAGGGAAGAGCAAAAAGGAGAGAAAGGAGGAGAGAGAAGGAGTAGTGAACGAGAAAGGGCAAGGAAGGAGATAATCAGGAAAGGTGCGGAGGAAGAGCAAAGGGGAAGATCTGGAAGGGGGCAGCGAGAGGAGGAAGAGGAGAAAAAGGAAAGGAGGAAAGAGCAGGAGAAAGGAGGATAGGAGCGGAGGTGGGGAAAGCAGGAGTGGGAGGAGAGAGTCGCGCCTACGGCGAGCGCAGCCCGGGAGGGGCGGGGCGGGAGGGGCAGGAGCGGGAGGCTCGCACCGGGGGCTTGTGGGTAACGGGGGCCGCGGCGGCCGGAGCCGGAGCCTGGAAGCCCGTACTGGGCGTGTGAGGGCGAGTGTGAAGAGGAAACCAAGGAGCGTGCGAGGCGCCGAGCGGCGGCAGGACGACTATGGGGCCGGAGTGGCTGCAGCGGCGGCAGCGGCGGCAGCAGCAGCGGCGGCAGCAGCGGCAGCGGCGACCGTAGCTGCCCCAGCCGCGGTGCGAGCGGCGCTCCGAGCGGCGGCGGCAGAGGCGGCCTCCCGGCCAGTCCCGTCCCGCCCGGGAAGGACCTGGGCGGCAGCGGCAGCACCGGCGGCTCGACTTCCCTCCGCCCCCCGGGAGCGGCGCCCCGAGCCGGACGAGCCTGGGTCCTGTCCCGTGGATGTTGGCGCGGCCGGGCGGGAGTCCAGGAGACGGCCCGTGAGGCAGGGAGCGGCCCCGAGCCCGAGCCCGAGCCCGGCCGGCCAAGGCCGAGCCCCTCGTTTGCAGCGTCTGGGCGGCGCTAGGCCCCGGCGAGGGGGGAGCGGCCCCGAGCCCTGAGCCCTGGAGGCGGGAGCAGGATGAGCCAGCCGCCGGCCGAGAAAATGTCTGGCAGCACGGAGGTGGTGCGGTGGAACCGGGCCTTCGCGAACCGTCAGCGGCTGCTGGAGGCCTTGCTCTGGGACCCCCGCTCTCCCATCTACGTGGAGAGCCTCCTGGTGAGCGGGGCGCGGGCGGGGAGGGGGCTGCGGCAGCTTTGTCTCGGGCTGTCTGTGCCCGTCCCCAGCAGGCGACCCCCACCTCCGACCGACCCTTCCTCTGCCCTTCGGTGTCTGTCTCCTCGCCCCACCCTATCCTGCTGCAATTCCTCCCCCGCCCCGCTGCCTAGGACCGGTCTCTTCCCTGCCCCCTTCCCCGACGGAAAACGGGGACCCTCGTTTTAGCTCCCCGCGTACTCCACCTTCTGCCTGAAATCAGATTAGGGTACCTTGTTCTACTCCACCCTTAGCCCTTGCCCCCACTTATAGGCTGAAAGTTGGAAGCCCCGTTTAGACGCCCCCACCCCAACTCCGTATTCCATCACCTTCCCCACTGTCTGAAAATGGGGATCTGTTTAGGCAGTCTTACTCTGTTTCCCTCTTAGCCCTCACCTCCGTACCATTTGTTCTCAGGGCTAGACTTTTTAGGAATGAGGATGTGCCTGGAAGTGTCAGGGGACCCCCTTCCTCGCCATCAGAGGTCAGAGCCTCACACCAGCTGAGGAATTGGGGATTCGCGGAACTGCTTACAGTTGGGGGCTGGGGTCTCCAGGTTAAAGAGACTGCTCCTTAAGCCGTTCCCTAGTTCCGATTGGGAATGTATAGGTTATATGACTGAGATCGGCTCTTACCCCCTTCCTGTCCCCCCTCCCCCTCCCTTCCTTTAGTCCTGTTTACTTCCCCTTTTCACCAACCAACTTTTTGTTGGATTACAGGAAGGTAAAAGGCTGAAATGTTTTTCTGCATCTCTAAACATCCTATAATCTTAACATAACCTGTTTTGAATCTCCCCAACTTCAGAATGCCGCCAGAATTGTTGCACCAGATACTGTGAATCAATTTGAACTGTAGAATGGACGTATTCTTCCTCCCTTTCCCTCAAAACTTTCCACATACACCAGACCCAATTCCATATTAATAATCAAGTAAAGACTGATGGTTGGCTCTTGAATCATCCAGTAAGGAGGGAACTTGCTTTTGAAATGAGTAATAAAAAAATTGGTTGCATGATTATTTTCATTAAGATTGAAGATTGTGACAGTTTCTTATGGGTTTGAGGTGCTTATATGGGAAAGAATGTGGCCTGTATACTCTGGAGAGGAAAAGAATCGGGAACAGTCCTTTTGTATATGAGATTTTATCTCTCTGACTAGAATTAGAGAGCGTGATTTTTGCTTTTTTCCTCCAAGGTCTCTGAAAACATTGTAGATACTAGTCTCAGTTCAGAAGCTTAGTGACTACATCCTGAGGAAAACTGTTTCTCTTCCTTTTTCCTTTGACTGACTGACTTCTTATTTCAAGCCGTTATCCTTTGAGGTTGCTGGAGTCATTTGCAGAATGACTCAATCCTGTTTGTCCAAAGAGCTGGAACTGAATGAGCAGCTTGTCTATGTGTGTAGTGTACTGGGTGTAGCGATCTGCTGCATTGTATCAGTAGTGTTTGAAGTTTTCATGTTTTCAAATTTTTGCTTGAGCTGCTTAGATCACGTGATCTCCGTGGGCTGGAGGAAGTGCTGACTTGGAATAGGATAGACTACATAGAGGGCATGAGTTTTCCTAGGCTAGAGGGGAAAGAATTGTCTCTGGGCTGGACTCCCAGCATTTTCACTTTGGTATTTTGCTGGGAAAACTTTGACCTAAGGCCAGAAAGATCAGTTAAAAATAGTACAGCAAATCTGAAACTTTAATCAGGTTAATACTTAACCCCTGGCCAAAATCTTTTCACACTTTGCTTTGTTTCTTGAGTCTTTTAGAGATGATGATGATCATTATTATTAGGCTATTTTAAGGTTGGAATTAGGCGGATTTACACTAAGAAGAAAATGCTATGCTAGAAGATGTTAAATCACTTAAAAAATCATATTTTTTTGGGAACAGAACCTCCTGGTATCATCAGCTCTGGAGACAGAGAACTTGTGTTCACATTTCTTCTTTAACTCCTGCTTACCTGTGTTTTTTTGGGGAAATGTTGAGTTTCAGTTTCTCATCTGAAAAATAAAGTTGGACTAGATGGCCTTTGCAGTACCTTCTGATTCTAGATTAGATTTTAATCTATGAATTTATGAAACATTACATGTACCTACAGTACTCTTAGTTCAATTGTTAATTGATTCAAGTAATATTTGAGTCTAGTGTAGTAATAATCATTGATTATATGTATGTAGTACTTTAAAGTTTACAAAGTACTTTACAGAATTCATTCTCCTTTTATCCTGACAACAATCCTCTAGGTTAGGGAGTATATTACTTCCATTTTACAGAGAGAGAAAGTACTTTGTCCAAGGTCATATAGGTAATAAATGTGGGAATGAGGGAATTCACTTCCAGGTCTAATGACTCCCTAGTCCATTCTCTTTTGCACTGCAACATGATGTTTGCATATTGGGTGCTGTTATTATTTATTAATTTGACATTCATTGTATCAGTGATTAAAAACTGCACTGGATGTTATTTCATGCTTTGGGTATTTTGGTTGAATAAAATTAAATCTCTATAATTTGATAACTAAGGTTATCAAATTAATGTTCTCCTGGAATGTTTTTTCTCCTTAGAACTAGAATTCAAATTCTTATTTTGAAATTTTAAGTCTTTAAATTTTAGCTTCTTTAGAATACTTGGTTTTAATTTAATGATCTGTATCAAATATAAAAGATTAAATGATGAAAAGGAATAATTGTTATAAGTCTATATTTTGAAGCATGTTTCCCTAGATACTGTTAGCTACTTAATTTTAAACATTTTAAATTTTCAAATATGAAATACAGTCCAGATAAATTTTTTTCTCCAGAGGTATTTCTCACATGTAAAATCAGCTTTCTTTTTATGTTTTTTCCTTTAGGTTTGTCACAAAAAGATGATGAATGTTTACTTTTTAGCATAGAAAAAACTTGAAGTAGTTTTCTAGTGGATATAGCATAAAATGTGAAAGTAATAAATTCTATAGAGGAAATTTGAGAAAACCAAATAAGCTTACTGACATTTTCCATCCAAAATAGTTAACATGAAATTATTTATGTATAAAAAATACTTGTGGCATTTTGGGAGGTGGGGCATGAAAATAAGCTTAATTTCCTATTTTGCTTCAAAATTTCCATTTCTTCCCTTCTACCCTACTCCCTACTTCCTACTACCCCTACAGTGTTTATAGATTCTTTTAGTATATTTCAAACCCCAAAAGGTTCCATAGCCAAGTGAGTTTGGAAAACTCTTTACAAGACTATAAAAATAAGGATTAATTATAAATACAGAACAGATGCACAGTGTTTTTTTTTTCTTGCTAAGTATGTTTTCATGTATAGACTGCTAGTAACCTGGCTACTAGCTCGGCTTTAAAAAAATCGAGGAGAATTTTTTACTTTCTCCTAAGAAGAATATTGTTTTATTGGCAATTTTTTTGTTAAGTAATTTTGAATAGGTAATATTGATCTCATCAGAATTTATATCAAAACAACTGAAAATCACTTAATAATTAGTAGGCTATAATATGAAGGATAATACAAACCATTGTATAGATCAAATTATTTTGTTGTTGTTTTTTTTCCTGGAGAAATTGGTTGCTTTATGCCAGACCTTAGATTCTAGAGCATGTTATTTGAATTCGAATCCTGCTTTAGACCTTTCCTAGCCACGTGACCCTTGGCAAGTCACTGAATCATTGAACCTTAGTTTCCTGATCTGTAAAATAGGGATAATAATAGCATCTACTTCACTGGGTTCTTTTAAGGAACAAATGACATAGCTAAAGCACTTTGCAACCTTAAAGTTCACTATAAATGTTAGTGGTTGTTATTAAAACAATATGCTGTTTCTTGGAAATGAAGAAAAGGTTTCAAAGTAATTCAGACTGTTGTAGTAAGGAGGCAAAGATTTTTGGTGGAGATATATGTTTGAAAAATGTTTATCTTATGTTCATAGTATTTGTAGGATTTTATAATCAACTTTTGGGGAAAGATGTTTCTTTGAGTAGTTTTGTGAGAATTTTATATAGTTTTTCTAAATACTTTAGCAAAAATCATTATATTTTGGTGTTATACCAGAGGATTTATGCTCTTTATAAAATCTTCTGCTCCTTAAAGTTGAAACAGTTAAAAAAAATTCAAAGGAACATGTGGTCACCATATCCTTTCTTCATCATCATCATCATCATCAAATTCATGTTTACACAACATGATTCTATTTTTGAATTTCTTTCTGAACAAAAATATAGAATTGTTATCTTTATTTTACACCTGTGGCAATTGAGGCATTGACCTGTGTAGGACATAGTAGGTGCTAAATGTTTATTGATTTCCTCTATAGCTCCCCCATTCCCCTATCCTCTCAGCTAACAACCTTGCCTCATATTTCACTGAAAAATTTGGGGACATTGACAGAGATCTATCTCTTTTCCCTGATTCCTCATCTCACCTCACTTAGAAGCCTTTTGTCACCTTCTCCTTCACTCATTTAACACACATAGTTCCTGGAAAATGGAGTAGGTTCCTAATAAATACTAGTTGACTGACTGATTTCAGGATTACAGATAGCCTAATAAGTGTAACAGTTGTCATTCACCCATATTTTTTTGAT